>CM053595.1:294197476-294252498 GCA_028646575.1 Pseudocheirus occidentalis
GAGAAAGAGAGAGACGGGGAGAGAGGGAGGGAGAGAGAGACAGAGGGAGAGAGAGAGAGAGAGAGAGAGAGAGAGAGAGAAAGAGAGAGAGACAGGGGGAGAGAGGGAGGAAGAGAGAGGGAGAGGGAGAGAGGGAGAGGGTGTGTGTGTGTGTGTGTGTGTGTGTGTGTGTACACACGTGTCCTCTCGGGTCACTAGACGAAAATCTCAGTTTAACACCAGAAGGAACTACAGCTCATCCACCTGTGGCGAAGGCTGCACACCTCACTGGTGATTCACATGTGACACGTCACCTGCAGCTGTTTTTCAGACTCTGAATCTGCCACCTTCTGCAGTAAACAATCAGAGGACAAACAAGAAAATCCAAACTTTAGGACAAGTCCCCCGCCCCCCCGGGGAACAAAAATCAGCCCAGTGGTGTAAAGCGCGCTGCCAAGGAAGGTAGGGAACCTCTTAACCTGGACATGGAGATTTAGAGTGAGGCAAGACCTCAGAAGCGAGCTGGCCTGGCCTCTTTCACAGATGAGACTGAAGCCCAGTAAAGTGACTTGTCCAAGGTCATGCAGCTAGACAACATCAGAATTGGGTTTTGTAACCAGACCCTGACTCCAAAGACACTTCTTTCCAGTGGCCCCATCTTTGGGATAAGGACAGAGGCCCATTTTACAGGTAGAAAACTGAAGCCTTGGGGGTGCAGTGATCTGCTCAAGGTACAGTGTGGTGGGAGAGAGCACGAGATGTGAAGCCAGAGGACTTGCCTCTGACACCTTCCAACTATGACACTGTGGGTTAAGTCACTCGACCAGCCTGAGACTCAGTTTCCCCACTTGTAAAATGGTAGCAACGCTCACACAACCCTCATGGGCTTGAGTAAAGTATGTTAGCCGTCATCAGGTGTGACCCCCTAGGCCAAGACTTGCCTGGGATGCTTGTTTTGGAATCCAGTGTAGATAGAATAGACCTGTAGGTACCCTCTCACCCTGATTATTCCACAGGAACATAAGCCACCCTTATCACCAGGGCATTTACACATCTGATCCACAGGTCTGTGAACCCCAGCCTGGGGCCGCCTCCTCCACACCTGTGACCAGGCTCTCTGACACTTAACCCTCTCAGTTAAGGGCTTCCCACCCAGAGCCCTCCTCCTAACTGATGATGCATTACTTGGCTCCCAGCCAGGCTTCACATTCCTCACTGGCCCTCTTCCTGCCTTCTGCTCCTGTGAAAGCACAAAGGCACAGCCTCCTCTCCCTTCTACTCCACCTCTGGAATGCTAATTAGATAGGGCAGATCAACCTACTCCTCCCTGACTCCACTGGACGTCTCTGTGACTTCCATCTGTGGGCCACCCCTTCCCTGTCAGAACTAGGCTCCTGTCTCAGGGCCTGGCCACACAGTAGGGACCGAATAAATGCACATCCCTTCTTGTATTCCTCATCTCCAGCTTTTCACCCCTTATTCTCCTAATCTGCTCAGCTGACTTCAGACCATTTCACTTATCTGTAGCACTTGATGGGCATTCAGGTCTTCCAATTATATCCTTTATGAAATCAAGGAAGATGGCCAGCAAGTTGTGTGAGCCTTTCTCATGAAAGGGCATGGACAAGGTAGGCATGGAGAGGTTGGGATCTGTACCAGTGGAAGTCCAGAGAGATGGGGATTACAACACCGTTCCGGTAACAGAGTGCTTGAGCAGAACGAAGGCCTGTAATCCCTTTTGGGTCCTGGACCTCTCTGGTGGTCTGCCTATGAGCCCTTGCTCAGTTTTTAAATGTATAAAATACAAAAGGAACAAATTATATTGAAATGTTACCAAAATATTTTTTAAAAACAAATTCTTCAGGTAAACTCCCTGAGAAAGGATTTTAATTTTTGTTTTGGTATCTGGCCTATAACAGATGCTTAAGAAATACATTTTGGTTGATTCTTTTAAAGAAGTGGGAGAAAAGGGGTGACAAACATCCCATATGATGTCCGTAGGATGGCTGCGTCGGGTGGTTTTGCTTAACTAATTGTTGTTGTTATAAAGAAAATGCTGGGTGGAGGATGTGGTTTGTGCAGAAATGACTGTGATGTAAAATTTTTAAAAACCTATCCAAAAGGCATCAATAAATCATTAAGGATGATTAAAAGGATTTTTTAAAACAAAAACAAGTTCTTAGAGCCCAGGTTAAGAACTCTCTGTACTTGGGGCTGGGGCAGGAAGGGTAGATGGGAGAAAAAAGGTGGTCCCATGTAAGAATCCATGGCCAAAGATTCCTAAAGACGAGACCACTCGCTATAAGCAGCTTATGACCCTGGAATTTTATGGTTCCCCAAGGGCCTGAGGAAGGGAGAGGAAATCTATTCTTGTTAAAAGGTCAATAACCATACCATCCCAATGGGACAAAGATCTGCAGCCAGGATCCCAAAACTTTCTCCCAGGGTGCCAAAGTTAACCCAGTCCAGGAGTTCTGTAAAAAGCTTTGGTCTTGTAAGGGCGGGAAGTTGCCACACTCTCTTCCAAGGCTTGATAAACATGTGGTCTCATGCTAAAACACAGGGGACAGCAGACAACCTGTGGGACTCCCAGATGAAGAAACTCCCTCCACCAATACAGCAGGTCATCACCTTCTCAGAGCATGAGAAGCTAAGTGACTTGGCCTGGATCACACAGCCAGCAGCATCAGAGACAGGACTGAACCCAGGTCTCTATTCAGAGCTGTGTCTCTGGTGGTACAGGGTGAGAAGAAAAGCCAGCACCCACAAGAAGACTCAAGTGGCACTGAGTTTTTATTTTAACACACACAGAACAAAAAAAGGAGACATCTGATGCCCAACTGTGCAAGGGAAGAACTCAAGGGTGAGCAAGGCAGACAAAAAATCCAAAAAAGGTAACAACAGAAAAAAATCCACCTGACAAGAGGGGGCTCTCCCAGCAGCATTAGGACTGTACTGGGAAAGTCCTTTTGGGCAGGGAGGCCGAGGTTCTCGTGTCTCCCAGGCTGGGCAAGTAGTCTGATCTCTGCCAAGGGGCGATGGTACTGAGGTCAATACAGCTTGTCCATGAAGGGCACCGTCAAGAGCATCACTCAGCTCCACACACACCCGATCTAAAAGTGTGACTACATACTGTGAGTTATTAAAATGTAAACTCAAAAAGAAACCAAAAATCCAAGAATGAAGGCATGAAGATCATCAATGGCTCCAGTAAGGCATCAGGGGGCTGCTGGCAAGGCCCTTTATAGACCGGGCTGGCACAGCGGCTGGCGTTGAGGGACTCCCCAACAAACCAGACACTCAGAAACTTAATAAGAAACCAGCAGCCTCAAGTCAAAGATTCAAAAACTGTCCTTTTTTTGGTATTTCATATAAAACATGAAATCAAGTTTTTTTTCTTTAAAAAAGTGAGTATTTTTAGATAGAAAAAATATATGCTTCTCTATTTCCTTAAAAAAAAAAAAAAAAAAAAGAACAGGGGGCATTCAACGACACTTCAGGAGACCCCCACGCTCTGACCGGCCGTCCTGGGGCAAGTATGTTAAGGCAAAGGCTCTCAGGCTTCTCTGCCTCGGCGACCGGTGAGGCCTCAGTCAGTGAGATGGCTTCTCCCTCATGGTGATGGAGCCATCTTCCATGCCAAAGTAGACTCTTTCAGCCATGTTGATGAAGAGACCTGTGTCCACAACCCCTACAGGAAACAACAAGAGTTAAGTCAGTGTCACACTATACAGACAGAAGGACAGACTACGGGCAGATGCTGCTTCTTATCTGTAAACTAAGGGAGCTGAACGAGAAGATGAGCAGGCCCTGCCAGCTCAGACAGTCTAGGGTTAAATGCTTGTTAGTATGGTTAGGAAGGGTGAGGGTGGTGACGAAAAGCAAGGCTTGGACAATAACGAACTCCAGTGGAAGGGAATTTCGATTCTGCCCCTCTCATGTTAGCATCTGAGAGTTGGAGAGGACCCCATATGCTGAATCCCTAAAGCAACGCCACCATGCACTGCCTGAAGTTCTCCCACCCCCAGACTGCCCCATCTCACTTCTGGATGGTCCTAGTCATTGGGAAGCTTCTCCTAACATCAATCCTGGGGAGAAGGGGGAGGGAGTCACAAACAGAAGGAACCCTTATGCATGATAATAACCCCTCTAGTGCTAGAAGAAAGCCATGCCCATCTGGGTCCCCACCCCCTGGCTGTTTCTCTAGCAAGTCTTGTATCACCTGTGAGTCTGGCACGCTGTCACCAAGGAGACTAACAGTTCCTTGGGGGCAGGGACTACCCACCTCACCTGGACATCTGAATGCCCAATGCCGCTGCCTGGCAAACAGCAGGTAGTTAATGCTTGCTGACTGATCGCTACAAGACCCTCTCCAGGCCATTAGGGAACATGTGGTGTGCAGCAGCAGCAGCGAGAGAAAAGGGGGGGAAAGAAATGATCGCTCTGATAGTGATGGTCAAAGGCAGACAATCACGGCGTATGGACAGAAAACTGGCTCAGAAGCACAGGAGCTGGGTTCTAGTCCTGCCTCTGACATACGCTGGCAGGGTGGCTCACCCACAAAATCGAGGGCCAATCCTCCCCTCCAAAACAGGGCAGAGACAAGCCGATGTACAAACAGGAACCAGCAAGCCAAGACATCAAAGTCCTTCCTAAAATGGGGGCCCAGAACTGAACCCCATACTCCAGGGGTGGTGGCAGCTCCAGAAAGCTAGCTGCTGGGGCTGGAGGAAAGTACAAGCTCTTACTAATGCAAGAGCTCGTCTGAGACCTAGGTCTCTTCTCACTTGAAAATGACACTCTTTTGTAAGAAGTCTGAACTGTGCTCTTAAGTTCTAGGACATAATCTACCAGACCAGGGTGGGAGAAGAGTGAACTTTGGTGACAAAGGTCCTTAGTCCTAATTAAATCTGTACTCCTGTCTGGTTTCTAAGCATCTGAGGACCAGCCACAGGAATAGGGATGACACTGCTTGTTGCTGGTCCCCAAGTATGGAGGTCAGGAATTCTGGGCAGACGCTGCGAAGTGGCAGCTCTGGGACTGTGCATCAGGGAAACATTCCTAATGGGTAAGAGCTGCCCAAAGAGGAATGAGCCGCCTTGCCGGGAACCTCCAGCAAAGGCTGGACAACCCTCTGTGGATACACTGTCTGTGCCATGGACTGCCTGAGGAAGCCCAGGATCCATTCTCAGAAGATTTTCAAACGGATAAATTCATAGTATTACAGAAGAAATCTATTCCACTGAAATACAAACATCAACACATTTTAAAAAGCAAGCCGAGGTCCCCAGGGTCAGAAGAGGTCCTCTGTGAATCTGCACAGTGCTGCTGTGTCCTGATTCAGATGCAGCTTTTGGTGCAGGAGGGAGCCAAGCACCACTGGGGTAGAATTGTCTCTACAGGCACATTAATGTCCTTTAGCAGTCTGCTCAGCCTCGGTTCACTCATCTGTAAAATGATGGGGCTGGACTCCATGATGGCTAAGGTTTTCTACCCCCCCCCCCCCAAGGCACTGGTGTCCAACAGTCCAGCCGTGAAGCCCAGGCTCTGGGCAGGAGAAATGCCGCCCCCTGGTGGAGGCCAAGAGAAATTCTGCCAAAAGATGCAGTTGTGGTCCCTGCATCACCATTCAGGGCATCACTGGTCTTCCCTCCTCCCCACTTTGGGGGGGGGGGGGCGCGCTCTGCTGCTCTTCAGCACCTCTGTCAAAGGGAAGAGGGAGAACTAGTCCAACCCAACTCTGACTCCCTTACAGACTACAGCCCCCATTGCTTTGTGGAGTGTTGGCAGTTAGACCTGTCAAGCTCATGATGGTGATAGACTGTGCCACCCTCTCGCTCTCCCTTCTAACAATGAGAAATGAAGGTGACGCTGAGAACTGCCACAAGATGCTTTCAGTGGCTGGATGCAGAGGAGGCTGGAACTTCTGAGATGAAGTCTTTGCATGTCTGCACGCCTCTCCCGTCCCTGAGGCTCTCCTGGGGTCCTTGGGGGCTCAATTCCACCTGCTGGCCTGCTCTGTACCTTATAAAGAGACTACGGGGGTGGCTAGGTGGTGCAGTGAATAGAGCACCGGTCCTGGAGGCAGGAGAACCCAAGTTCAAATCCAGCCTCAGACACCTGACACTAGCTGTGTGACCTTGGGTAAATCACTTAACCCCAACTGTCTTGCCTTCCCCCACTCAAACAAACAAAAATAAGGGACTAAGGTCTGGACCTGCTGGTAAAGGGAACCCTCAGGAAAGGAAATTTCTGGCACCTTCTATCTGACCTAAGACTCTTGAGGAGCTGCTGCCACTGCTGCCAGGCTGGGGACTGGCCCAGCAGGGGCCCACAGGCAGTCGTGTGGAAGGCAGGATTCAGACCCACCTCTGCCTGGCTCAAGGGCAGCCCTCCCTTCTCCACAGGCTGCCTCCTTAGAGGATAGGGATGAGAGCAACAATGGTTCTCAACCTTCCTAATGCAGAGACCCTTTAATACAGTTCCTCATGTTGTGGTAACCCCCAACCATACAATTATTTTTGTTGCTACTTCATAACAGTAATTTTTCTGCTGTTATGAATCTATCTGATATGCCAGATATATTTTCACTGACACAAATTGAACATAACCCACAGGTTGAGAACCGCTGAACAAGAGCGATTCTCCCTCCCTATAGAGAAGGGGGACAACAGGGCCTGCCTCACAGGCAGTCCCATCAGGAGGCTCCAACAAGGCAACGTAGACGCAGCAGCCGTCCCAACTGCCGCAGACCAGAACACGCCTCGCTAAGCACATTCTGGCACGGGAGCGCACGGCCAGGGACGCCCCAGCACTGCTGCTAAACCTCATCTTTACTCAGTCTGTTTGTCCAAGCAGAAAACGGGGTGACATTTTCAGGATGACATCCTGGGTCTTCAGCATTGCTTGGTTTAGAATCCGAGTCTAATGATCGGTCTGGGGGTTCTTTCTGATTTTCCTTGGGGGCAGCCGTTGGTCTAAACTTTTGATTTCCCCGTTAAAGGACCCTGGCTCTTACTGATACATATACGTAACTACTCTGTGGCCCAGTCTTAAATAGCCGTCCTGGTCGGTGAAAGGCTAAAGGACTTGTCCTTGTCCAGGGTCACACAACAAGTGGGTGTTTTCCTGACTATGAGATCAGTAAACTTCCCACTTAGCCAGGCTGGTTCTTTCTGATGAATTTTTTCTAAAGTGGTGTTTAGTGTGTGTCCGGGCAGCGTGCTACGTTGTTTAGTCAGAACAGGAGGTGGAGGCTATTTCAGTTTGAAGTCTGTGTTTGTGAATATTAAATTAAATAAACATTAATCAAACACATCCCCCCCAAAAAGAAAGAAAACGGGGTCCCAACGGCCTGTGTCTCTAATCCAAGTCAATGGGGTGTCAGACAAGACCATGTGTTTTGTAATACATGAGAATAAAGTAATATATATACATATATGTATATGTGTGTATGTGTGTAAAATTCCTAGGTAAAAAGAGTCACAAGACAACTCTGTCCACACTCCCAACATTCAGATCATCGCTAGCCCAGGAGGCCCAAGTTCTGACATCTGCAGAATTTGAAAGACGACAACAGGGAAAGTTCCTGAAACCTAAAGGTCCAACACACACCTGCACCAAAGCCCCACAGGGACAGCCACCCACCACCTCCTGAGACATTCTGCCTTTGGACAGCACTGCTCTTTAAGGACATCGAGGCTGAATCTGACCCTTTAGGGTCAACATGAAGAAACCCGCTCCCTTTTCCATGAGGCAAGAGCCTTAGGTGTGAACACAAAGGACCTGTGTTTGAATCCGACCTCTGACACTCACAACATCTGTGAGCAGAGCCAGGGCCTCGGTGACCTCACTGTAAACACTGGACAAGATGGCTCTTGGGTCCCTTCCAGCTCTGGCAAGGACGTTCCCCTTAGTCTTTCCCTCTTGGGCTCGTCACCACAGCTAGAAGCAGGGGAATGGGAACTAGGCACCGAGGGGCTTCCCTGGCCAACACTGCTGGGTTACCTGGTATCATTTTGATGGCCGTGTTCACTTCACTCCATTTATGTACCCGGTCAAACTTCCAGTCCAGCAGAAAGTTTCCATTATCCGTCACCACAGGGCCCTGAGAAGAGGCATTCATATTAATGAGGGTCCCAGGGAGAAGAGGGAAGCAGAGGCAATCTAGCTGTCCCTCAGCAGTCAGCCCACCAAAGAGAGAGAGGAAGGGGCAGTGAGCAGGAGCCAGCCAGCCGCAGACAGATCCCTGGAAACACCACCAGTCACTTACCGCCTTGCGCTCGGCCATCCGCAGCTCGGCCACCCCGCCGAACATCCGGGCCAGGGCCCTGCTCACAGGGACATATGCCATTGGGATGACTTCAATGGGGATTCCTTTCACCCAGTGGTCACCAAGGTTCTTTGAATCCTTCCTGCAGAAACCAGGTTAGACAACAAAGCCAAGATGACTGCTCTCAGCACAAACAGCACCACCCTTAGCAGAAATCAAATGGTCTGAAATCTGGGCTCTCTCAAGAACTGTAGTAAGGGCAGCACGTCAGACTGGCCTGGAGAGGAGGCAGGAAGGGGGTGGGGGCTTCCCTGTGTTCGTGTGATAGCACGTCACCACAAAATCCCCAGACAAGCCTGACGTTCACTGCCTCCTGCTGAACCACCCAGTCTGCACACCTCCCTCCATTCTGGCTGCCACTCTGGGAGCTCTAGGGTGGGCTGAGCACCATGATCAAGGTTAGGGCATCTGCTCTGGGCCCCATCCTTTCCCTGGGACTTTCAGAAAATCCCTCAAGCCCCTTGGCTTTGATTTCCTTATCCACAACACAGGAACAAGACAGCCTTACTTACCCTCAGCCTACACATTATATGTCGCCTAGATAATATCACATAAACACACATCTTGTGTTTCGCCTTACCTATAATCAGCAATAACAATAAAACATTTGGCGTAGCCAGCTACAATCTTCTCCTGAGTCAGACAGCCTCTGAAAAGAAGTAAAGCAACAGAATTAGGGGGGAAATCAAATTAAGGTAAAAAACAGATGGTAGGGACAGGTCTGGAAAACCTTAAAAACTAACTCCTAACCTTTATGTGAAATAAAACGCTCAGGTTCTTAAAAACATTTCCAAGCTCCTAAGCGCTCTCGATGGACCTGGTTATTACAAAAGCATTAGTGCATGTTTAGAAGGAAAAGGCTGCGCATTCGCGCTCCTAAGAGAAATGGGTAGAAAAACATCAGGAAGAACGTCCCAACCTCTGGAGCTGGGGGTCCCTCAAGAGGGACACTCAGGGAGGTAACAGGGTCCTTCCTCTCCCTAGAGGTCTTCAAACAAAGGGCAGATGACCACGCCCCAGTAAAGTTTCCTCATCTATAAAACGGGGTTGCACTAGAGGGCTGCTAAGGGCCCTTCCAACTGTAATCTAAGATCTTATAAACTGGTTCTATTCTGTTACAGAAAGGACTTTTTCTCCAGATATGCTGATGATAACCTGAGGCTCATTCCAACTCCAATGACATATTCTTATGTCCAGTCTACTCCAGCTGAAGGCACTAATGGCTTTTAGAGGCACCCTGAAACATCTCCACAGTGACCCCGGTCCTCCCTCCCACCTCCAGTCCTGCCGCTATGACTCCCATCACCCAAGGCCATCTATTCTGTCAGTTCAGACATTAGTTGGAATAGAGGCAAATGTCCCCCAGTGTGCTTTTCAGGAGCACTTGACTGATCTATGGACAAGGACAAGGAAATTCACAGAGATGAGGAAATCCACTCATTCCCCTGCTACTGAACAGAATGCTAACGTGCCCACACCAGGCGTCCCCTCCAGAAACCGGCTTCATTCCCCAGGTCCTGGCTCTCACCACAGTAGTTGGCACAGAGGTGCTGCTTCAGAAATGTTTACTGATAAAATTATTAGGGAGTAGTGGGCAACCTAGTAAAATCAGAAACTTTTCTGTGAAATGTAGCTGCAGAAAAAATTCTGAACTTCTTAATAACACAGACAACGTACGGGACTGGACCTGCCCTTTCATGGATATAGGGAACTCCCAGATCCAGCACCTTCTCTGCCACCTAGAGCTAAGGCCAAGTGACTGCCCAGATTCAAACAGCTCACGTGTCAGAGGAAGAACCTGAACCCGGGTTTTTCTCTGCCTAAAGCCACCCCACTGTCTCCTGCACCAAAGGTTAGCAAAGGACTTTGTGTATAACACATCTGGGGGTCCTCAGACCCCTCATTAAGTAGCTACTGCCATGATTCCAGACCCTTCATTTCCAGATAAAGAACTTGTCTGGTCACCTCGCTGTCAATCAATGAGCAAATAAACACCTACTATGTACTAGTCACTAGTAAACTGGGAATGGAGGGGGAAAAGAAAGGGGGTGGTAACAAGTGTAAACAAGGAAATAAGCCTCGCTCACAAAGAGCCTGCATTCTAACAGAGAGAAGGCAAGTGTGTGTGAGTCTGTGAGCCTGGAGCGGGTCAACACAGTGACTCAGTCCCAGTAACACCCCTGGGTGGGGTAAGACAGCAAGAGAAGCACACACCAGAGGCACAGAATCAAAACAAAGACTCTTAACTGGTACCCAGGTGTCTGCTTTTGTTTATAACTAGCTCTAACTGTTGAATGCCTGGGTCTTTAAGCAGGATCCGTGAGTTCGGCAGGCCTCCTGTGAACAAGGGTGGTGTGTTTTTACAGAAGCCCCACCAATGCTCAGCTGTACAGTGACTGCTGGCTTCACTCCTGGGCCTGTGCGCCCCTCACCTGGCGGCCACAAACCTCAGAGCAGGCTCAGGCCTGGGGGCGCTGAGCCTAGGTAAAGATCTGATCAGGAGTCTATTCAGGGTCAAGGAATTGCAATTTGAGACACAGAGAAGTGCCGTGAGGGAAGTTAGAGGGAAGCTAGGCAGAGAGATGGAAAAGTGGGTGGGTCACAAGTTATCACTGCAGGGGGAGAGCACTTTCCTAGAAAAACCATAGGATGGTTTTAGGCCACTTCTGGCCAACAGAGGCAGGCTGATAACCCAGCCTGCCCTTAATCAGGGTCACCTGTAGGGTCATCAGACTAGTGGAACTGAAGGACGGGAGGGGCTGCAGAAGAGTCCTAGGAGGTATCTCTGTCTGGGAACTGGGCAGACAGAAATTGCTGGTCTCAGTAGAGATTCCCAGGAGTTTGTTTACCTTGTGGGTAGGGAGTGACCAGAAACTGCTAGTCAGGACAGGCAGGGGTCTCAGAGTTTCTGGGGGGAGAGGAGGGAGTTGACTCATCTCCAATACCATAACCAAGCTCAGTGATGGACACACTATGACCCTGATGAATTCTGAGCAGAAGTCTGTCTGACAGAAGAGCCTGGCCCATAACACTCACCCACCGCCTTTGATGAGGTTGAGGTCAGCATCTACTTCATCAGCACCATCAATAGCAAGATCAAGCTATGGGAAAGAAACCGGGTGAATTAGAGAAACAAGGAAAGTCTGAGACCGAGTCAAAGCAAATTACAGACGAGAGAACAGCACGAGGTTAAGGAGGAAAAACCACAGGATTACGAATGGCTGGGCCGGAGAGGAGGCCCAAATGCTTCTCCTCCCTCTCACAACTGCTCAGTCACTGGAGTTTAGCACTGGAAGAGACCGCAGAGACCATCGGGTACCACCCTCTGCCTCAGAACACCAGCTCGAGGCAGCCTGTTCTTTAAACGCGTGTAGCTGCAGGCAAGTCTATCAACAAGTGAATTGAATCATGCCCTCTGCTGCCAGCCCCAGACTCTGGGCCATGAAATGCAAAGGCCACACACAAGGAAAACAAGCTTTCTCCTTTTCTTCTCCAACACTTCTTATACCTCAGCCCACAAGAGTGAGTGTGTGTGCATACATGATGCACATACCCCATACCCCAAGCTAAGAACCATTTACAGAACAATCTTGCAGTGCACCCTTAGCTGGGCATGCACAAGTTTAATGCCTTTGTCATTTCCTGGCCTCCCCGATCGTTTATTCCCATGTTCATGGAATGACAACTTGCCCCATGTCCAATTCTCTCCATACCCAAACCCTGGCACCAACTGAACACCATCTCCACAGAAAAGCTCTTGTCTGAGCTCCCAAGTGCAATCCCCTCACCCTCAGGCCCCAGCTGTTGTCCCCATGCCACTGAGGCCAGAGGCTCAGGTTGGGGCCCTTGGCCTCTACCTACCTGAACGCTAGGTGGACTCTTCCTCAGCTCTACCTGCCCACAGCTTTCTAATCTCCTGTCTCATGAGCACTTCCTCCTTACTTTTCCTGTCTGCTCCAACATTTGTCTAGTAATCTAGACATCTAGTAGTGTCCCACCCCCACATCCCACTGTCACAGACCTCAGAGCTAGCTGGGCTCTCTGAGGCCAAGACGCTCCCGCCCCTGCCAGAGCAGACGTCTGCCTGAGTTAGTGTGAAGGCCTTTAACAGGGGGGACACAAGGAAACATCCCATTACCTCCCCTCCACTTAAAGCAACAGCCTCATGGCTGGTAACAGTCTCCCTGACATCCTGCCCCAGCCAGGCTCATGACACATTCCTACCTCTGCTTCTGGGTGGGCTCCCTAGCACCAAAGAAATGAACTCCAAATCAACTACATGAAGCCACTATCACGTCCCTTCTGAATGATCTCTTCTCCCCATCAGTGCCCCTACTTCCTTTAAATGATCCTCCATACTCTGTAAACTAGTCCCTGGGCTCTCAGGTGCCTCACTCTCTCCCAACAGGACAAAGCACCTTGGGGACTGCAGGCTCTGTGAGTCAGTAACGTGGGAAGCCCCAAAGCTAACAGGACCTGCAGCCCCGAGAGGCAGGGAGGTGACGTGGCCTCACTGTCCTCTGCTCTCAGGCCTCCTCTGGGTACTGAGTTCAGGGCAATTTAAGAAGGACATTGATGAGCATGGCAGTGCTCAGAAGGGCCACCCTGAGTCCACAACCTGAGGACTGGGAGAAGGACCTTAGGCCAGAAGGGGCAGGACAAGAATTCAACCGCATGACCAGCTGTTGTGTGCAGGAGGCCTAATGGGTAGAAGCAGCAAACAGGGCAAATTAGGCTTGACCTCCAATCAGAGCTGCCTCCAACAGCAAGAGCAGCCTCAGGAGGTGGGGGGCACCCTCAAGCAGAAGGGGGATGAGACCACTTTGGTGTACGTTACAGTGGGGGATTCCTTTGGCACATGGGTTGGGCCAGAAGGCTGCTGAGGATGAAGAACAAAGGAGTGGTCCCCAGCGCATGGGAAGGAAGGAAAGGGAGGCTGTGAGAAAGAAAAGGTCTCTTCCTTACCTCTGGGTGGCGGTCCAGGTCGCTCAGGGGTAAGCCATTCTGAAGAATTAACTGCCGGGCCTGCACATAGGAAGAAAAGAGGTCATCATTCACATTTCTTCTGAATTCCTGACTCTTGGAATTCTCCCTCCCCCTGCAATTTCATATGCTTTTCTTTGACATAGGTTTTTTTCTCCAAATCCTAAATTAACTCACCAAATGAGGGTCTTTTCCCCAAGAGGCATACGAGGAGAAGCCAGCCTCTGGGGTGAATGGGAATGAGGGTGTGGAATTCAGTGGAGACAAAAGACACTTTACTGAGGCTCCTCAAGGAGGCAGGTAACGTACAAGGAGCAGGGAAGCCAATGTCTCTGGAAGAGAGAGCCCCTAAGCTGGGGAGAAGGGGCAGGGTTACCACCTGGGGGGACCCTGGACAAGCTCACTTCAATTGTCCAGGCTCAGTCTCCTCTGTCAGAGGGGAGAGCCAGCCTAGAAGGCTTCTGCCCTGTCTAGCCCTAAATTTACTACTCCAACCTTCCCTCTCTATGTACCTGCTGTCTCCCCTCCTCAAGGGCAGGGATTGCTCTACCTTTGCCTCTGAACCCAGCACCCAGCAGATGCCGGCACATATTAGGTGCTTGACGATGATTTTGGCTTGAGGAAGTCACAGGCTGGCACAAATGCCGGAGTAGCAGCTCCCCAGACGTGGGGACCAAACTAGCAACATGACAGAATTTTCTTTTGCACAATTAGACCTAAAAAGGCTTTAGCCAACAGGTTCTGGAAGCCCCTCACATGATGACACTGTAAATCACATGGATCTCTGCCTTACACAGCGCCTCTGATGGGGGTCAGGGTGAGCATCTGAATGCCACCAGGCTCGAGACCAAGCTCCCCACCCCTCCATGTAACAGGAACTCCAGGAATCCAGAGCTATTGGGCCCTGCACAAAGCAAGTGTTTAATAAACGCTCAGGCCCTTCAGACAGTGTCTAGTCCAATCCTTTCTTTTTACTGATGAGGAAACTGAGGCAGAGAGTTTCATCTAAGACCACACGGGGAGCCTGTGATCCATCCATTAAGAAAGGTGGAAATGATGGCAAAGAAACATGAGTGGAGAACACAAGGGCTAATCCTAATAATCAGCTCCTACTTCTGAGGTCACACATAAATTGCTCTTGGTTTGCAACTCAGCCAATCGACTCTGACCTCTCAGCGCCCCTGGGGCCGAGGGCTCACAGCCCTCTCTCCCCTGCCTCCTCTGAGGCTCCACCACCCACGGAGGTGGCTCCAGAGAAACAGGGCAAGAGTCTGGCTCCAGGGACCTCTGACTGCCTACGTGACCTTCACTTCTCTGAGCCTTGGTTTCTCCATCTGTAAAATGACTAATGATCTCCAAGGCCCTTCTAGCACGAGATGTATGACCCTACAAAGAAGCCTCACAGGCTGACTCTGACCTGAACCCAGACCCCGACCCTCATGTACAGAGGAAGAGGCAGCCGCCGGTCAGGAAGTTCACGTGTCTGCCCCACCATTCCCGCCCCTGGCTGGGGTTCCCTCTTTGGCCTCTCCCCGAAGGTCCTGTCAGAGCCAGACTGCATGGAGCCTTAAGGAAGCACCAACCCCAGATGTCTGTTTAGTTTGAAGCCAAAGAGATTTTCTGAGCAGGGACTAATAGGCTCATTCGGGTCCCGCATGGCAGCTACCACTGTGGCCCAGAACCACAGTGCTGTGGGGCCCACTGGTGCAGAGGACAGCGCTAGGGAAGCCCAGGCCAAGGCTTAATTCCGTCTGAAGGCTCAGAGGATGTGTGTGTCCTGGGGCCCCTGCTGTCCTAAATGGTAAGCACCTCCTGGAGCTCACTACAGCAACACGGCCCCTCTGTACTTTTGCCATTTTGGCCATCATGGCCATTTTCTCTTTGTCCCCCTTCTGCCAATCCTGTCCTTCCTCCCACCCCCAGCTTTCTAGTTCTGGGACCATTATCAGTACGGGAAAGAATATCAATCTATAGCCCTGAGGCTGCACTCTCCTTGCCTGGGCTGGCTCCCATCATAATGTAATCTATTGTGTCTATGTCCAGAATTTAGCAGAGTTCTTGGTGCATGGAAAGCATTGGATAAATACTCATTCATTCATCTCACTGCCAGGCAAGAATGTAGAGGGCTCAGCATAACCCATCATCACTATGAGAGAAACCGGGAAATCCTGGCCCTGGAGCTCAGCCTCACAGAGAGCTGGGAGAGGCCAAGGGCGGCAGCCCTGGCAAAGCTTTCAGAGGTGAGAGCCGGGAGAAGCCAAGGGTGGCACCCCCGGCTCAGGCACAGCCTGGGCAAAGCTCTCACACAGAGGTGAGAGCCGGGAGAGGCCGAGGGCGGCACCCCCAGCTCGGGCACAGCCTGGGCAAAGCTCTCACACAGAGGTGAGAGCTGGAGGCTTGTTTTCAGAGTACAGCTAGTATGTCATTTGCCTGGAGCACGATAGTTGTTGTTATTAAGGTTATTAATGACATCTGACATTTTTACAGCCTTTTACATTGGACATCTATTTTCTCACTTGATTCTCAAAACCAGCCTGGTGAGGATAACAACATCCCCAGAAGCCATTTCATAAGTATTTTATTTTTAAGAATTGTCACATACTTCACATGATGGCATATATCATAATATGTCGACGTTGTGTTGCTTGCCTTCTCAAGGGTAGAAGAGCAGGAGGGAGGAAAAGAATTTGGAATTCAAAATTTTTTTAAATAAACATAAAAAATTTTTTTTACATGTAATTGGGAAATATTTAATGGAATAAATTTTTTTAAAAAAAGAGCCGTCCAATGAAGATGGATTAGCAAGACTCTTGTGCTTGGCCTGAAAGGCCCCAAAAGGACCAGTGGGTAGCTGCACAACTGAGGCAGATTTCAGTTCAAAATAAGGAACTTCTTGTTAGCATCTCCCCTTGTCCCAAAGTGAAAGGGGCTGCCTCCATGGCCTGGGGGGTTCCTCGGCATTCCGAGCAAAAACAACTGAATGAGCAAAGGCAGAAAAGTGCAGGACAAATGTGGGGGAAAGAAGAGCCCCCTTTGGCTGGTGAAGAGGAAAGTTTGAGACAAGACTGGAGAGGTTGCTGCCTCTCTGATCACCTGCACAAACCATTCACCATGCCTGCAATACACTCCATCAACTAACAAGCATTTATTCAGGCCATGTGCTAGATGCTGGAGCTATGAGGCCAAACTCAACTCAAAGAGCCTCTGTTCAGGGGTAAGGGACACAAAATGCACATATATAAGTACATGCTAATACAGATCACTAGCAGCTGGAATGTCACATAGAAAGCCTTGCTTGAGTTGAGTTCTGAAGGGATTCTAAGAGGCTGGGGAGGAGGGGTGGGTCCAGGGCATGAGGCCCAACCAACATAAGACCCAGAGATGAGCGATGGAAGATCATGTGTGAAACACAAGCAAAAAGCTAGTCTGGCTGGACCAGAAAGCAGGAGGGGAGTAATAAGACAGGGAAAAGGAGTCAGAGGCTTGGCTGTGAGCAATGCTGCCTCCCTCATGAAGGCTTCTCTCATTCTCCCAGTTCTCAGTGCGCTCTCCCACCTCGAATTCCCTTGCATACAATAGCCTATGTTGTACACCATCACCCTCTATGACCAAGAGAACGTGCTCCTTTGGGAAAGGTTCCTCCTGTCTTTTTCTTGTATTCAGAGGCTATTTTAATAAAGATTTGTTGGATCCAGCGGTAGGTTTGAGCCAGATGAGAGTCAGTCTTGAATGCCATGGTCAGTGAATTAACCTGTTTGGCAGACAGTGCAGAGCCACTGAGGAGGGAGCAGATATGACCAGAGATTGGAATGAGGGAAAACTCCAACCCAGAGTATCCAAATGCTGACAGAATGAACAAGAAAAATCAAATGAAGGGCCACCCCAAGTAGAGAGAAGTCACCAAACCAGGCACATACCTGAAAGGATGTAGGAATACAGACAACGCTCAGGTTTTCTTGTTTGACTCTTTCAGCTGAGGGGAAAAAAAAAGCTTTGAATTTCTTCTCTATTTTTCATCCATAAAGCCATTAAAAAAAAAAAGCAAAGAACATTCCAGACAAACGTTCTACATTGCTGGCAAATCTGGTCTGAAGGGCTGGGGAGGGGAGAGAAACACTAAATTTGGGGTCAGGATCTGAATCCCAAAATCAACTCGGCCCCACCATTGAGGGTGACAGTAGACAAATCCTTTAACATACCGAAGCTGGTCTAAAACCTAGTCTAAAAAGATGCCAACATTGGCCTCAATGACCCTTCCAATACTTTTCTGTTCCAGATTCTTTGTGTGGAGCAATAGCCCTGCTTTTGTGAAGAGGGTCTGAGATTCTGAGGGGTCTGGCATTGGGTGTGTGGAATTCTGAGTCAAGAACCCCACTCCACCGATGCCCATTTAGCTTGAGACCTCTGGACAATTAGGGGGGTCACACACCCCCTGAGGGGGTTTAGAGAGGCATCTAACAGGGGCAAGATTCAGTTTACATCTTCTACCAAGGAAGCTGAACGTGAGGGCTCAGTTTAGGCCACGTGGCTCAAAATTCAACTTATCTGGCACAAAACTTGTGCATCAAATTCAGAGGACTGAAGTCACCATAAAAATGAACAGAAAGCATCAAAGAAAAGAGTCTGTCTAGTTAAAAGTGCAGGCTTCAATCTTTAAGTCATCCAAAAACCAAGTGCAGCCAACACTAAACAGGAGACAGCTGTGGGCTCTATGTGACGGCTGCTCCTGCTGTCAACAAGCTGACAGGTGGAACTTCTCTCAATGGGCATTCTGTGCCCAAGGGCTCTAGGCCTTGGCTTTGGGGCACTTGGGAGATGGCTACATCAGCCCAGAAAAGTCATCAGGTTGGTGTTTTATCACTAATGTAGGAAAACAGGTTACTAAAACCTGTTGAACAGCCACCGAAGCTAAATAATCACAGACAGGGCCTTGAATAAACTGAAAGGGTCAGATCAGAATCTGGGGAGCGGCCTCAGGGACTGCAGGGTAAAGAAGAAAAACAAGTGGGAAGCCGAACTCAGACCTAGCAGAGAAAGGTGGCTTCATTTGCAGGGCCAATCTTCCCCTTTCCAGCCCAACAGGTGATCCTAGCTGGACAGGGTCAAAGGCTCTAGCTTGACCTGAGAACTCCAGGAAAGACTGACCTTCACCACCTGCCAAGGCACAAATGTACAGGTCACAGCTGGTTCAGAGCCACTGCAGCTAGGCCCGTCTGTACATATAACCACCAACAAAGGAAGGAAGGAGGGTCAAGGATAGGGCACTGAGGAGTAGAGACAGGAGCATGAAATGGTCCTACATTTAAATCCTGGCTCTGCCACTCACTGTCTATGTGGCCTCTGACAAGCCCCATAACCCCTGTGGACTTCAGAACTTTCTTGTCTAGATAAACCTTGCTTTGAATGTCTGTATTTATGTCTGTTCAATGAGATTTCCTCAATTGTCACTGGTTTGGCTCCTCTGGGACAGGTCTCAGGAGGAAGAACCTCATTATCACACTGCCCTGGGACTCTACTTCCTCACCACTCGAGGGCGGGCCCAGGAATCCCAAACCTCTACTTCAGGAGGTGCTCAGCTTAGAATGGCTCCTTTCTCACCCGGCTGCAGTACTCTGGGAATCTCATCTCCCCACCTCCACACCCCATTTGGGTACATTTCCCCCTCTCCCCTCCTTTCAGCTTCCTCATTGGACTGCACACTTCTTAAAAGCAGGGTATTTATATCCCCAGAGCCTAGCACAATACCAGGCACACAGTAGGTGCTTAATGTTGACTGACTGATTGGAGAAGCCTGCTAAGCTCCCTTCCAGTCCAAAATCCAGGCCTCCATGGGTTTTGGGGCCACTTCTATTCCTCCAACACTAATAACAGTAGCCAATGCCAGTCCACAAGCATTTATTAAGGTCTACTGTGTGCCAGACACTGCTTAGCACTGGGGATATGAAGAAAGAAAAAGGTGGTCCTTGTCTTGAAAGAGCCCACAGTCTAAGGAGGCTGGTAACGACCCCCGAACTGCCCCTACTGTTGGAGATGGAATCTAGGAGTGAAAGGAGGAGCCATCCAGCCCCTCCCTAGGTTCAGCAGGGCCTTGCACTGACCAAACCTGCCCACCCAGTCTCCGGAAGTGCCCGGGGCAGGCAGATGGAGCAGGGGAGGTCTAACTCTCTAATAATCTCCAGGCAGTCCTGAGTCGGAGAATGAGAAAGAAAGCACCGTGACATACCTATTCTCTGTACAGCATGGACAATGGTAGAACCGCTGCCGATTCCCAGCACTTGATTATTCTGCCAAATATAAGGAAGAGCACAAAGACATCAGTAACATGTCCACGACCCCAACCAAGCTCACATGTTGCTTCTTATATATCCATGATTGTGTATCATCCCCATTTTATGAGGAAAACCAATAGCTACAGATTAGCTGAGTGGTCCCTTTCCCTAAAATACCTTCTTCCAGGGCAGGTACAAGTACACCAATGTGAGAGAAGAGAATGCTAACAGAATGTGAACTCTAGGATGGTGAAGACCCATCTAGGCCCCAGAAGAAGGCTGGCCAGCGAGCCCAAGCCAAGCCAAGAGGGGGAAGCCATCCCAAAGCAGCCACTTCACTTGTCCCAAGTTCTAGTGGTAAGAAGTCTCCCCTGATATCAAGCCTAAATTTGCCAGGGCTGTCAGCTCAAGCAGGATGATACGTTATCCTTCTCCTTCCTCTTGGGGGAGATGCAGAGGACTGTGGGGTAGAACAAAGCATGCTGCCAGTTTCATCTGCCTGTCTTTGTTATAAGGGAAAGCATAAATATCCAGAAGTGACTGTATAAAACAAAAGGTAATTTAAAAAAAATAACAAAATTTTAAAAATACAAGAACTAGTAAATTAATTTGAAAATAAAAAACCTGTTCATCTCCATTTCCAAAGGTATCAGTGTTAAATTCAAAGAAAACCAGGGCCACTAAACCATAATAAGGACCCCTTGGGCCACAGAATGACTTAGGAAAACACACATGACCATTATCTATGCTCTACTATATCTTTATTTATTTTGTTAACTTATTTACCAATTACATGTCCATCTGTCTCAGGTGCATGCTTGACACCTCTGTCCTAAGAGACCACAGAGCCCCCCATGCCACAGGACCAAAAGTAGTCACCACTACTTTACTGGTTACACGCACAGCCTAAGTACAGAAGCCTGGAAGCGCCCGCTGGGCACCTTCTCCCCCTGCTCTCGGACGGCTGTAGCTCACAGCTGGGAGACAAGGGTCAGGAAGTAGATCTCTCTGGCTTTAGTCCCTGGGAATCTATTGGGAAGGAAGCCCAGCTGTTGTTTTTACATAAACCAATGTTTGCTGAATAAATTTTGTTAGTCCCAGAGAATATCGTAGTTCTGGTTTCTGAAGTCCCCCAAAGTCACTGAGGAGACTCAGGAATGGTTTGGAACTCCTGGGCACAGTTACTAAGTGCCCATCTCTTACAAGGTGATGCAAAGGCAAGAGTGTTGGCCCCGGAAGCAAGAAACCTACTCGTCCCCTTGGCCCTGCCAGCGTGATGGTCAAATCACTCAGCCTCAGTTTCCTCATCTGCGAAAGACTGGGGTTGGAACAGTTGGCCAGAGGTTGGAACAGTTGGCCAGAGGTTGGTTCCAGCTCTCCATATGCAATCCTGTCTCCAGTAGGAGCGGCTTCTGCTGGACACAGGCCAAGAGCCTTTTCAAGCAGAAGCCCATGAGAATATGGTATCAAGGAAGTTTACAAAGTATTCTTTGCTGATGAGTTTTAGCCCAGCTACTAGATTGGGCTAATTTCTGTCTGCCTACAAATGGTGAAGAGTGGGCAGATATCTGTGAGGACCGAGGCCCTGAGCCCGCCTTCCTGAGCATCACCTCCTGGTAACCTCTGATTAAAAAGCCCAAACCTCAAACCATGCTCCTCTCCCCAGCCCCTGGACCCTGAGATTTAGAGATCTCCCTTCCAGGTCGCTGAGTCTCAAGTAAGCAGCCCAGGTTGTTGAAACTTCATGCCCTCTCAAGTATCTGGGATCGCCCATGGTCCGGTTACAGATTAACAGCTGATCTGGGGTGGAGGGAAACCCTACACCTTGGGAGCTGTTCTCCAAGGGCAGAGAAGGGTCCTGGAAGTGGCTCATGACCTTAGACCAAAGCCGGCAGCTAAAAACCACAAGGCCTCACAGATAAAGTTACAGGGGAATGAAGCAAGCAACTAGGATCATGCAATAATGGCACCAAGAGATCATCCTCCCCAGGGGACCACGGGGTCTGGCTCTCTGTCCCAAGTTCCTGTGCCTTCCTCCCAGCACTGCCCAATCAGCAAATGCTTTCACTGGTTATTTCCTTAAAGGTGCAGAAAGAACACTGGGGTCAAGAGACTGGGGATCACATCCTGGCTCTGCCAGTACTAGCTGTGTGAAACCGAAAATGGTGGAAAATGGTGATATCACCTAGAAAATGGTGATAATAATGACACAACCTATAATTAGAAACACAAACACATTTGATTTGGGTATCAAAAGAAGTTTATTGAGGAGAAATTAAGAGGAACTAAACACTCCCAGTCATAAGCAGACTCCACACTTTTTTCAATTTATTAATTTTTAGCTTTCAACATTTATTTCCACAAGATTTTGAGTTACAAATTTTCTCCCCATCACTCCCCTACCCCCATCCCAAGATGGCAAGCATACCGAGTACCCTTCCCCCAGTCTGTTCTCTCATATCCTCCCCCATCCTCCCAACTTTCTACTAGGGCAAGATGGGTTTCTATACCCCAGTGCCTGTGTATCTTATTTCCCAGTTGCATGTAAAAATAAACAAAATTTTTTTAAACATTTATTTTTCAGATTCTTTCCCTTCTTTCTCCCTCCTTACCCAACCCCACTGGGAAGACTAGCAATTCAATAAGTTGTACATGTGTAGTTACACAAAACATTCCCATAGTAGTTACATTGTGAAAGACTTTATTTCCCTCCATCCTATCCTACCCACCCCCCCACTTGTTCTATTTTCTCCTTTGACCCCATCCCTTTTCAAAAATGTTTGCTTCTAACTACCTTCTCCCCTCCCTTCTATCATTCCCCCCCTTATCCCCTTCCCCCCTACTTTCCTGTAGGGTAAAATACCCAATTGAGTGTGTTTGCTATTCCCTCCTTAAGCCAAATTCGATTAAGACTAAGGTTGTTCATCCTGTGCCCTCTATATATATACATATACATTTATACACACATATATATTCCCTTCAACTATCCTCATACTGAGAAAAGTCTTAAGAGTTACAATGATCGTTTTTCCACGTAGGAATGTGAATAATTGTTCAACTTTAATAAGTTCCTTATTATTTCTTTCCCGTTTACCTTCTCATGCTTCTTGTATTTCAAAGTCAAATTTTCTGTTCAGCCCTGATCTTTTCATCAAGAATGCTTGAAAATCCTTTATTTCACTTAAGAGCCATATTATCCCCTGAAGCGTTATATTCAGTTTTGCTAGGTAGGTGATTCTTGGTTTTAATCCCAGCTCCTTTGAGTTCTGGAATATCATATTCCAAGCCCTTCAATCCCTTAATGAAGAAAAGCTCCTAGATCTTATGTTATCCTGATTGTGTTTCCACAACACTCAAATTGGGTCTTCCTGACAGCTTGTAATATTTTCTCCTTGACCTGGGAACTCTGGAATTTGGCTACGATATTCCTAGGAGTTTTCTTTTTGGGATCTTTTTCAAGAATCAGTGAATTCTTTCAATTTTTAGTTTTCCCTCTGGTTCTAGAATATCAGGGCAATTTTCCTTGAGAATTTCTTTAAGGATGATTTCTAGGCTCCTTTTTTTTATCGTGGTTTTCAGGTAGTCCAATAATTTTTAAATTATCTCTCCTGGATCCATTTTCCAGGTCAGTGGAAGAGATATTTCACATTGCCTTCTGTTTTCATTTGTTTGGATCTGTTTTATAGTATCTTGATTTCTCATAAAATTAGCTTCCATTTGTTCCAATCTAATTCTGAAGGAATTATTCTCGTCAGTGAGTTCTTGAAATTTCTTTTCCATCTGGCCAATTTGTGCTTTTTAAGGCATTCTTCTCCTCAATGGCTTTCTGGGCCTCTTTTGCTATTTGAGTTAATCTATTTTTTAAGGTGTTACTTTCTTCAGTCAGGTTGTTGACTCTTTTCATGATTTTCTTGCAATGCTCTCATTTCTCTTCCCAATTTTTCCTCTACTTCTCTTTCTTGAGCTCCTCCATGGCCTGCAACCAGCTCATGTTTTTCTTGGAAGCTTTTGGTGCAGGAGTTCTGACTCTGTTTTTTCTGATTCCATGTTTTGATCCTTTTTGTCTCCCCCAAAAGATTCTATGGTCTGATTGCTCTTCTTCTATTTGCTCATCTTGCCAGTCAATGACTTGACTTTTGAGCTCCTTCCCATGGTAGAACTCTGCTTCCAGAGTGTAGAGAGCTGTGCTGCTGGTTAAGGTTGCCCTGGCTCTGGGGCCCACACGGCTCACGTGGGTCTACACATGGCTCCCAGCTCCAAGTGATAGACCCTTCCTGTCGGCCTGCCAGGCTGCCTTCAGGGGAAGATTTGCTTCTCTCTATCACTTGGTGGGTTCTGTAGCTCTACAATTTGTTTGCATCATTTTTCAGTAGTTTTTGGAGGGGGTTGGAGCCGGAGCACAAGCAAGTTCCTGCTTTTACTGCGCCATCTTGGCTCCACCCCCGGACTCCACCCTTCTGAGGAACACAAGAGGGAGAAGAGCTTTACACTGTTCATCTAGTGAGGAAAACTCCCTTTTGAGGAAGGATCGGCCTGTTTTCTTCAGGGTACCAACTCTCCTCATATGCCCATGCATGACACGTTTGTCCTATATATGCACAAACCAAGCATGACCCCTTCCCTTTGTCACTCATCCCATGTAGCTGCTAATGAGGCTCTAATTTTATGTGGGGTGTCTCAGATAATATACATGAGGTTTACTAAGCAAGCTCAGGAGTAATTCTGTAATATCTGGTCACTGACCTCTCACTGGGTTAAACCATATCAGCCCTTACCTGGTCTGAGGATCTCCGGAGGCCGCTGTCTGTCTGCTAACTCCCCTCCTCTTACTCCAGGAATGCCCCGCAATTCTCAGAATCTTAACTCCTGGCTGCTTCTCACTATTTACTATCACTAGTTTTTACTTCAGTCATTTTTAGCAGTTCTGTGGGCATTTAACTCTGTTGTCTCTCGTGATGCCTCAATTTCTTCACCTGGAAAACGGTGATAACTACACTTCCCACCTCACAGGGTCGCACTAAGCAAGGGTTGGAGATGGTGGCTAAGCCCGAGATTTCTCCGGCCTTGGAAACTCCTGAAGGAGGACATTCTTTCCACTGATACAGGTCACAGCCCCTCTCTTCAACTCCTATCAGACGCGGCCCAGAACACACAGAAGTTAGGAGACTGCTGAGGGTCCCAAGGTTAGTGTGTCAGCAGCAATGCTTGAACTCGGTCCCCTGGTTCCCAGGCTGGCCTTCCCTACACTTTCTGTGCACTTCACCATGTTGTCTCTAAAACCTTAGGACCTTGTGAAGTGCAACATCGCTGGGCTGTTATTAACAGATCCTTCCAAAGGGGGACAGAAAACACTATTCATGAGTTAGAAATGAGAAGAATCCGAAGACTTGTAGACTCCATCACTGCAGCAGGAGTGCTGGAGAGGATCGGGGCGAGCCCTGGAGGTGAGAACTCAGTTCAAAGCCTCCCTCAAGGACCTGACAACTGCGTGACCCTGGGCAACTGGCGTCCCCTCTCAAGCCCTCGGTTTCCTCAACTGTAAAAAGGGGATAGTAACAGCCCCCGCCTGCCAGGGGGTTGTGAGAATCAAATGAGCCAACACACGTCAAGCTCTCAGTCTGGTACCTGGCACGCGGCAAACTATCAGGCGTAAACCTTAAAGAGCTTGGAGATACTAGCTGCTGATATGATTATTAAGCAGTGAGGAGCAGCGGTGGGAAGGGCCACTAAAGAAAGCCTGGGACCTAAACTGTCCCAAGGGAATTTAAGGATGATACATGGAAGAAAAACTGGGGGAAATCTGCAAAGATGGTTACAACAAACTTTTCTCCATCAAGGGTGGCTCCCGTGCTTGGATGCTAACAGCACAGCACCAGATGTGCTTAGAGAGGAGGTGGAAACACCACTGAAGAAAACTAGAGACGGGGAAAAGCTGCTGGACTAGACCAAGGATGCAGAGAGGGAAGTTCCCCTGACAGACGCAGGAATTTTGAGCATATTAAGGGGCTGAATCTGAAGGCATCTAAAAAAGGGGAAAACACCAAAGGTTTGAAAAAATATTCAAGGACTTCTTATACCCAAAAGAGATGAAAATATCAATAACCAAACCAAAGAGAGGAGGCCATGTAGTTCAGTGGATAGAAGTTCTTCTACCTCTGCTCTATACTGGCTACCACTTAACCTCAAAGAGAAGGTGCCCACCTGCCCTGCTAGAAGGAATTTCCTAACCCGCGAGCTCCCTATACTAATGGAATCAAAGGTCCAGAGCCTGTCCTCATGGATCTATGGGCCTACCCATTAATATATAGTTATATGAAAATATAACTGTGAGAACAGTATTTATGAGAATGATCTTACACACCTATTACAGGGACTCTTGATAAGGGTGTTAAAACAGAACAGGCAGGGGCAGTTAGATGGTGCAGTGAATAGAGTACCAGCCCTGGAGTCAGGAGGACCTGAGTTCAAATCCAGCCTTGGACACTTAATACTTACTAATCATGTGACCTTGGGCAAGTCACTTAACCCCCAATTGCCTTGCCTTCCCCCTCCAAAAAAAAAAAAAAAGAAAAAGAAAAAAAGAGAGGCAACAGACAAATTTCCCACCAACTATAATCCACAGTAGATCAAGTCTTTACCCACACAGCTGACTGAAAAAAAGTAGAAAGTACTGAGGATTCCATTGCAGTCATTTGTTGACCATAAGAAAACATTTGATTTGGTAGAGCAAAACAACACCTAAAGGTTCTCTTCCAAGGGAGTGGCTCCCACATACGTGGCAAAATCCTTGAAAGATACTGACAGAGGCAGTAACCATGTCTGATCTGATTATTAATATTAGATTGTAGTAGACCAGACTTTCAGGGGTCCAGGCCCCATTAAGGAAATGTTCCCCTCTTCCATGAGGTCACTAGGCAGATATGCAGGAGGAGTATAATCTTGTTGGGTGGATGCTTTCATGGGTTCTATGAATATCTAAAGAAAGTACAGGGTAGTTAATTTGCAAGTCTTGTTTGTGACTCTTGTGGTCCTAGGATAAAATCTTTTTTTTTTTTGCTTATTTTTTTTTTTGGAGGGCAGTTAGGGTTAAGTGACTTGCCCAAGGTCACACGGCTAGTTTTTGTGTTAAGTGTCTGAGGCCGAATTTGAACTCAGGTACTCCTTACTCCAGGGCCAGTGCTCTACTCACTGCGCCACCTAGCCGCCCTCCTAGGATAAAATCTTGATGAATGTTTAGCCTTGGGGTGGGGTAGGGAAAGGTTGAAACCTAGGGTGAGTCCTGGCATTCTGGTCACATAAAAATCTCTGCTACAGGGAATATAAGCCCTATGCTTTTCCTGTATCACTGGCTCTGTATGAAATGGTTCTGTAATAAACAGACTATGGAATACATCCTGTCTCTCTCTTTTATTCAGCTGGTAGCTAGGCCATGCGCTGGTCACAGCATTAGATGAGGGATTAAGACAAATAGGACACTCAGCTCAGAGCACTAGTGAAAGGGGGACTACTGCCAAATCTAGTACAAGTGGTGAGTGAGGTTCTCCAAACGCACCTGACTGTGGATGCCACTGTTATCATAGCATTACGGAGCCACTGAGCTCCTCAGAGCCTCCTAAATGCCCATCTAGAATCACTCAGAAGAATTGGGTCCATCCACAAAGTAGAAGGAAAATGCCCACTGACCAGGCAACAATATGAAAAAGTCAAAGAAAAACGCTGCTTAACCAGGCAATGATGCACAGCTCTGGATGGTCAGCCGTGCTACCAATCCAATGTGGGATGGGCCCTACAAGTGGGCAATGGGTTAAGTCCCAAGCTGAACTGAACAGGAGGAGAGAGGGATGAATTGCTGTTCTCTTATCGACCCCAAGTTTCTCCCTGAAACAAAGACTTATCTTTTTTCCACAGAAACAGTCTTCTGGTGATGCTCTATTTTACAATAAGCCATGGAAATCTAGAGTCTCCTAAGAACACAAACTGAGGAATGCTGAGAAAACAATGGTGAGGCCACAGCAGGCCACAGAACTGTACAAGAGAAGAAGCCTGAAGTTGTTCTCCAAGACCTGCATGGTCAGGCAAGGGCTGGCCATGTAGTGAACGAACCGAAGGGATAACCCACAAACAGCCCACATGCTCCCCTGGATTGCCATGTCAAATGAATGAAGGAAACACTTATTAAATGTTTGCCAAGGGCAAAGGCTGTCCAGGGCAGGGTCCAAGCAGAAGGGGGGTGGGGTCAGTGAGGACTGTGAGAAGGCCATCCAGGGGCTCTTATTCCAAAGATAACATCCACATCATCTGGGCACTACAGTCTCAGAACTATCTAAAGGAGATCTCAGCTACCTCAGCCCTTGGATGGGGCTCCCAGCCCAGACAACATTTGCAAAGGACACGCTCAGTGAATTTCAACTTGTATTGCTGGAGTGAAGAAAGCCTGGAGAAGACCCTCATTACAACTGGGGCCAGCAGGAGGCCTCCTATTCCTCTTCCATAAATGAGGGAGTTAGAGAAGGTAGTCTCAAGGTAGTCAAGGTAGTCTCTGAATCTATGCTCAACTACAGTCCCCACCTCCCAAAGATAAACGCATACAGTAACACAGATAAGGGTGGGTCTGCCAGAAAGGGCAGCTGGGTGGGGCAGCAGATAAAGTGTCCTGGGGTCAGGAACTCATCTTCCTGAGTTCAAATCTAGCTGTGCGACCCTGAGCTAGTCACTTAGCCCTGTTTGCCTCAGTTTCCTTATCTGTCCTCATCTGGAGAAGGAAATGGAAAACCACTCCAGCATCTTTGCCAGGAAAACTCCAAAGGGGTCACAGAGAGTTAGCTGGACATGATTGAAACAACTGGTCCACAAGTGACTATATTCCTTTCCACAGCGCACTGTGGTCCCAGAGAGGTCCTGTTTAATCTGAGTGAGCCCCTAGCACAGCCCCCTGTACACTGCCGGTACTTAAGTATTTGTTGAATAAATAAATGAATTTCAAAGGGAAATGGAGCCTGGGGCAGCTTGAACGTTTCACCGAAGAAACTAGGGTGTGAGTCAGGTCAGAATGGCAAAGGAGCGGGCTCTCCCCTCGGGAGTCCTTGCCCCACTGGACCGGCCGGCAGGGATGGACGGTCTGAAGGCCGGGCAGGGTCCCCCGAACCTTCCGGGGAGAGCCCCTAAAGAAAGGGCTAGAGCCCACCAGGGGGTGCCCTCACCAGCCCACCCTGCAGGAATCTGCTTTAAGATACACGAGAGACCAACGGTGGAGGTGGCCGGTATCGGGGAATCTCGCTCCTTTGGGTGAATACCCCGTATCGCACCCCGACACACACTCCAGAAGAGCATCTGCCATAATACGCAGACCCCCGACCCGGGCGTGGGGGGTGGAGGTCCTGTCTCACGACCTTTCTAAAGGCCGATCTCCTCCGGGAGGGGGGCTCCTCTAAAGGAGCAGACGCGGGGTGCCTGCTGGGCCACAGGGGCCCACAAAGTCAAGGGAACTCCCACGGGGCAGGGCAATTCCGCTCGGCTTCCTTCCAGGGCCGTAACGGACATAATTAACTCGGGCGGTTGTAAATTAACTCCAGGAAATGGACTCCACCTCTTTTCTTCCCGGGAACAGACCTCCTTAGAGATCAGGGCTCACATCTCCAAGAACAGGTATTGTTCAGAGTTAAGGAGGGGAAAGGAAGAAACAGTGACCCAGGCAGACCCCGGCCGCTGCTCGGCCCCCACCTGCCAAGCCTCTGTTCGGACCGGCCGGAACAAAGCAGACTGCTAGGACCCGGGGGTGGGCGGCAGGCACAAGGGGCGCAGCGGGGGATCAGGGCCCCCCAACACCACGGGGATCCGGCGTGCGGACGGGAAGCCCCCCACACCGGGCGCGGACACACGGTCCTCTCTGCCCTGCCGCGTGGGCGCTGGGGGTCCTCCTCAGTTATGAGGAGCTTCCTGAGATATGCGGGGCTCCCCGAGTTATGGGGGTCCTTCTGATTCACGGGGAGCTGCCCAACCCTCCCCGCACTCGGCTCCCAACCCACACCCACCTCTCCAAGGGGCAGCCTCCGGCCCCACTTTGTTCAGCCGGCGCCGGGGTGCGGGGAGGCACAGCGCCTGTCCTCAGAGAGCTTCCATTCTAGGACCGTAGTGGGAAAGCCAGAAAGGAGCCAGGAGGCTGCGGATGTGAAAGCAACCCTCCCCACTCCAGTTTTACAGATGGGGAAACTGAGGTTGGGAGCGGAGGTTCACGGAGCCCGTCCGCGCCCGGGCGGGATTCGAACTCATCTCCCAGCGGCGCTCCCCACGCCTCCTCGGCGGGGCCCCGGGTGGAGCCGGGCAGAATCCGGAGGGCTTCCCGGAGGAGGCAGGCCGGGCGCGGGGGACTCTCACCTTCACGTGGTTCTCCACGGCCGCGCGGCCGGCCAGGCGCTTCGCTTCCTCGGTCTTGGACATGGTCCGGGCAGCAGGTGCGGGAGGCGGCGGGGGCGCGGGAGCGAGGGCGGGAGCGAGCGGAGCGCGCACCTGGGCCGGGGCCGCCGCCACTAAGTGTCCGCTCCCCCCGCCCGAGGGCTGGCGCTGGGGCGGCGGCACGTGCGGTTCTCCCGCGCGCCAGCTCCCCCCGCCCCCCGAGGAGGCCCCGCCCCCGGCCCCGGCCCGCCCGGGCAGTGGGGCCAGGACCCGCCCGTAGAGCGTGCTGAAGGGCCCCGGGCGCTGCATCCCTGCCGCCGCCCGCCCAGCCGCGACTGCCTCTGCTCGCCCCGCCCCACACCGCCCCGGAAGTCGGGCCCTGCCGGAGGGAGGGCGCCGCTCCAGCCGGCGCTACTAGGAAATGTAGTTCGGGGGAGGGGCAGATCTCGCGGCTGCCCGGAAGTCCGGACTACCAACCCCAGAAGGCCGCGCGCGGCAGCCTCTCTGCTGTCCGGGGCACGCCCCGGCTTATCCTATCCTGCGAATACCGGCTCACGTGCTTGGGCCACCTTTCCCTTCCCTCCGCAGCCTCGGAGCCAGAGGTGGTGCAGGTGTGGCCTGGTGACTCCTCCATGGTCACGAGGGGCAGCAGGTGGATTGAAATGAGGGTCTTTGACCCGGCCACTGGTGTCCCCGCCTAGTCAATGGTTGAGCTCCGGAGGACAGAAGCTGCTTTGGAGCGCTGGGCCCCCAGCACCTGTCACTCAGCCCGAGATCGTCTTTGTAAAGCGCTTAGCATGCCCAGAATTGGCGCTAATAGCAACCTCCCGGCCTCAGTTTCCTTCTTTGTAAAATGGGGACGATAGCGCCTACCTCCCAGTGTGCTTGCCGGGATAAAGAGAGATCGCATTTGCAAAATGCTTTGCAAACCTTAAAAATGCTTTCCAAACGCTCGCACTTGTTAGACCCAGCGGTTGTCGACCTGAGTTTAAATGCCCCTTCTGTTATAGGTCCCCTTAACCTGCTTTTTAAGAAATTAAATGATAATCGCCGACTTACAGCACTGAATAAATGAATGGGGGGGGGGGTGGGAAAGCATTTAAGTGCCGGGCTCCAGGATTCAGGAGGGCAAAGGATACACGTATAAGCCCACAAAGTGTCCCCACCTCCCGGAGTTAGCATTCCAAGTGCAGAAGAACGCACGTGGTTCCTCGTGTTAGGGTGGGGTGGCGGCTGAGTGGAGGTCCTGGAATTCCTGCTCCCAGCCTATCAGCCGGGGGATTGGGGAGGTGGAGGCTTCAAGGTGACTGAGGGATGTTATATGCTTTATGTAGGTGCTCTTTATAGTTTTACATTAGTCATCGTAGTGACTACCACCTCCCCCCCCCAAAAGAAAGACCCTTTGAAAGGACATTCCACGGGCCTCGGTTTCCTCATCTGGTAAGGGAATCGTGGGAAGCATGGCAAAAGTGCTATTAGTTTTCCTAAGGATTAATTAAAATAATATTTTTAAAGTGCTTTACAAACCTAAAAGCTATCTTGTTACTATAAAATGAAAATGGTTAACAGGGAGGGGGGAACCCAAGGGACCTGAAGAGCTAAGTCTATCATTGTTGACCATGACACAGTGTCACTGTGTACAATGTTCTCCTGCCTCTGCTCTCTTCACTCAGCATCATTTCATGTAAATCTTTCCAGGTTCTTCTGAAGTCCACTGGCTTGTCACTTCTTATAGAACAATAATATTCTGTTACATTTATATACCACAACTTATTCAGCCATTCTTCAGTTGATAGGCATCCCCTCAATTTCCAGTTTTTTGCCCCCACAAAAAGAGCTGCTATAAATATTTTTGCACATGTAGGTCCTTTTCCCGTTTTTTATAGTCTCTTTGGAATACAGACCTAGTAATGGTATTTCTAGGTCAAAGGATAGACAGTTTTATAGCCCTTTGGACATAGTTCCAAATTGTTCTCCAGTATGGTTGGATCAGTTCACAACTCCACCAGCAGTGCATTAGGGTTCCAGTTTTCCCACATCCAACCGTTTATAATTTTCTTGTTTTGTCATATTAGCCAATAGCACCTCAGAGTTGTTCTAATTTGCATTTCTAATCAGTAGTGACTTAGAGCATTTTTTCATATGCCTGACATCTGCCTGTTCATATCCTTTGACCATTTATCAATTGGGGGAATGACTTGCATTCTTAAAAATTTGGCTCAGTTTTCTATATGAGGCCTTTATCAGAGAAACTGGCTGTAAAATTGTTTTCCAGCTTTCTGCTTTCCCTCCAATCTTGCTTGCTCAAGTCAATGTCTGCTTCCTAGAGGGAGGTTATTTTTGCCTATATTCAGCACAATGCCTGGCACACAGATTAATTAACATTAAGTAGAGTTTAATAAATGTTGATTGGTTGGTATCCCTTCTGGAGGGGACTACAGACAGAACCATCCTTGAACCTGACAAGACTAAGGGGCCTCCCTGGCTGACTAGAAGTTGCTAAGATGATACAGAACTGACGTACTAACGAAGTTTTCCCAAAGTGCCTCTTGATCCGTGAACAAGAGTCAGTCAGTCAACAAGTGTTGTTTAGGTCATACCATGTGCCAGGCGTCTGGCAAAGTTCTGGGAATACAGGAGCAGAAAGTCATCCCCTGCCTCAAGTTGCTTACCCTCTAATGGGGGTAAGATGTAAAAGTGGGCTGAAGAGGAGGGATTGGGTAGAGATGGGTCGGCAGGGCAGCTTGGGGAGGGATGGAGCATTTATTAAGCACTTGCCCTGTGCCAAGCATGCCCAGAATTAATTATTGGGGAAGCAAAGTCAAAGGTAAGAAAGTCCTTGCTCTTTCAGAGCTGACTTTCTAATGAGGGAGACACCATGTGAATATGTAGGTATCTACCAGATGCACACAGAGTAGCTGAAAGGTAACACTGGAGGGGAACCTGGCAAGGCTGGGAGGACCAGGAATCTTCCCCCAAAGAGAGCATTTGATTTGAGTCCTGAAGGAAACCAGAGGTTCTGAGAGTCAGCTGTGGGGAGGGAGGACACTCCAGGCCAGAGGCTGAGCTTAGGAGAAATTTTATACATCTCTAACTATTGGCACATATATCCTCCCATCCAGCCTGAATCTGCTCTGTAACTTCCACCTGGTTCTGCCTCAAGGGCCAAGAAGTACAGGGTGAATCCATCCCTCTCCATGTGATGCCTCTTTGGATGCCTGAAGAGAGCCCCAGGGTTCAACACATCCATCCAGCTCCTTGCCCCCCAAATCATAGGATGCTGGAGCCGGAAAGGACCTTGGAGGTCCTCAATCTCATCTGGTCCCCTCATTATACAGTGACAGAGCCAGTCAGTTGCCTCCTGAAGATGACAAAGCTAAGTAGCTGTGGGAGGACTGGGAGCCAGCTCTACTCATTATATATCCCATGCCCCCTGGACAAGGCCACTTTGGGGGAGTGCCTATTACACCTTGTTATTTCCATCCTCTCAGAGCCCCACCCCCCAGTGCTCTGACCCCCTTCTGTATAAGGGATGGGGTACTGGCTGGGGGGATAGGAGAAGGGGCTGGGGAGGGGGCAATGGGGCTGGGATGATAACTCCAGACTTCCTGCCTTTGCCAACATGTCTCACCCAAGAATGACAAAAATAACAGTAATAATTAATAACTGCCACTTTTATAGTATTTTAAAGTTAAAGAGTACTTTATATAGATTGTCTCATGTGAGCTTCCCAACCTTATGAGGTAGGAACTGTATTATTTTATCCAATTTATAGATGAAGAAACTGAAACATTGAGAGTTGAAGATTCTTATCTTCAACATGTGACTTGTCAGAGATTATATACCTAGTAAGTGTCGGTGGGATCTGAACCCAGGTCCTCTGCTCTGTCTGTTACACCACACTGCCTTCTGAAGATTCCTATGGCAGGATGGAAAATCAGTGACTTCTCACGTCACTTGGAGTAAAGCCAGAGGGGTCTGATTTGGTATCACTCTCTTTTCATTGCACAGAAGGGAGACTTGAGAGGAAGGAATGTGGAGGTTTTGTCCTTGTTTATGGGACATGGGGCACTGAAAAATGGGAACTTAGCCTTGCTGGACAGACTCTACTGACCAATGGAGAGGGCCAGGACTGTAGCCAGGAGAGGGCTTTGCCCCATGACACCAGCCTTTAGAGGGTTCTGGCAGCACCATCTTCAACAGGTAGAAATGACTGTATTCAGCTCCTAGGTATCAAAGATGATTGGCTGAGACCAGAGATCACCAGATGGCATGATTCTTCTGAACCTCAGGTAGGGTTCCTTTCTGTCCCATCTGCACTCTGCTCCTTTTCCCTCCAGCAGCGCCCTAAGAAGTTACCTCCTTTCCTGGGGTCTCTGCCCAGAGAGAGCTTGGTGTTCTAAGTGCTAAGGCTGCCTCCAAACTGAATTTTGTTCCAAGCTAATTTACATCCCCTCTTTCATACTTTTTGTGTATTTGTCCTGGGCACTGTTTGGGGCACCTCACCAAGGCCACAGAATTTCTAGTTAAGCCCGGGGGGAGAGCAATAAAGAATGACAGAATTAAAATAGGAAGAGAGGGGGCAGAATGCAGGTAAGAGAAACTACCTCATTCTCCCACCTTGAACCTATAGAAAGTAGGAGCCAGAAACAAGGACTGGGTAGGGAAACTCTCCCAGAGAACCTTTTATAATCAGGATTATAAATGACCCTGGAGATTAATGTACATTTGGGGGGCTAATGGTTGCTTATTTAAGGGTTTCGGCTTCATTTTCCAACTTTTAATAAAGCTTTCTTCTGAAATATTATAAAATGTACTTCTTTAAGGGGGGGGAACCATCGCCTTTTGTTGAGGCTACTTTACATATATCTTCCTAGATTTCTTGGGGATGGGGTGATTTGAGGGGTCAGAGAAGGCAGTTGAGGTGGGGAGGGAGTCAGACCTGTGAAGGAACTCTGACCAATGAAACCTGGCAGGTATCTGCAAATTCTCTCTTACAGAGTTGCCTGAGGATACTGAGGGTAAGAGGGGGGGGGGAGGGGGCTTGTTCAGTCATATAGTCAGTATGTAACTCCTGACTCCAAGGCCATCTCTATCCACTATGCCTTTGCTGACGTTACAAGCCTCCAAAAGTGAGAAAATTGCCCCGGGTCTACTCAGGATCTTCAAGTCACGAAGGTTACGAAGGTTACGTAAATGAAAGGAATGGTGACTAACTCCCATTGAACACAATGGTCGTTAAGTATGTTATGAAATATGGGTCAGGTTAATTCGGGCAAGTCATAGCTGATCATAAGATTAATCTCTGTGCATGCAGGAGGACTAGTAGAACTGGGCTTGAATCCTGTGTTACCTCAAGTAAGTCCCTTAATTATTCAGACCATCAATATCTGTAGCTATGAATCGGCAAGAATAATTCTTGCACAGCCTTGCTCGCAGGGCAGATATATAAGGAAGGAACTTTGTAGACTTCCTAGTTGGCAAAGAAATGGGAGGGACCTTTGCTCCTCATCACTCCTTACTTAGCTAGACCATTTACCTTCTCATCCAGCATTGCTCTCTCCCCTCCCCTTGCATGAACAATTCATAGGATTAAAGATCCAAAGCTGGAAGAAGTCTTCGAGATCATTCTAGTCCCACTCCTTTGTTTTTATAGTCAGTCCATTAAAAGGCATCTATGAAGTGCTTACTATATACCAGGCTCATAGTTAATTGCTGAGAGTAGAAAAAAGTAAGAATCATCCCAGTAACTCTAGGAGCTTACATTCTAACCAGGGAGAGAATACGTATGTAACTAGGGACACACAATATGAATAAAGAGTAGATGGAATGTAGTCTGAATAAGGGAAAACACAGCAGCTGAGGTCACCAGGTGTGGGGGACTGCCAATGCAAAGGAGTGGAGGTGGGAGATGGAGTGTTGTGTGGGAGGCACTGTGTGTCTAGATGGTAGAGAGGGTAGAAGGAACTAAAGTACAAGATGAGAAAGGCAGGAAGGGACCAGGTTTGAAGGCCTGTTAGACCCGGCTGGGGCCGCTGGAGTTGGCTGAGTAGCTTGGGTGACATGGTCAGACGTGAGCTTTGGAGCCGTCGCCGGCAGCGGAGTGGAGGGTGTGTTAGAATGAGAAATCACTTGGAGACAGGAAGACCAATGAGAAGGCTTTTACAAAAGTGCTTTCCCAAGGCCCTTCCACCACACAGATGTTTGAGAAGTGTTGACTGGAAGCATCCAGGCTGATGCTGCCATTGTAGAACATGCCAGCCTGGGGGTGACACAGTGGGAAGGCCCTGGAACTGGAGGTCTGATCCAAACTGTCATTTACTACATGTGTGACATGAGAAAAGTCTCAGCCACTCCGGGCCTCAGTTTCCTTATCCATAATATGAAGCAGTTTGATTTGATGGCCTCAAGAGCTTGATGTAGTATTCAGCCGGCAGCCTGGGGCCAAGGTGCCACGGAAGGGCACCGAAGGCAGGTGCTGTCAGCCCTCTACTACCCTACAGCACTGTTTTCTTCCTCTGTCATGGTTCTCTGCTCTCCTTCCCAGACCGTTATGCCTCACTTCCCCAGGCTGCCCAGCGACACCCGGGGCACACACCATGACTTTTGTTCCATCGCTATTACTAATGAATGGCTAAAGAGTATCTGACATTTGGGTTAATAATTAGAAATAATATCATCAACATTTTTACAGTGCTGTTCAATTTTCAAAGCAATTTCTTATGCATTTTCCCCTTTTTTATCACCAACAGCCACAAACATTCCAAATCAAAGATTTCGTGTGAAATTTAAGTCAAGAAGTCAATGATCATTAAGTGCCTGCTCTGCATTGTGCACTGGGCTGGGGCTACATGTGTTGTTCAGTCCTATCTAACTCACCGTGACCCCATCTGGGGGTTTCTTGGCAAAGATGTGAGAGTGGTTTGCCATTTCCTTCTCCAGCTCTTTTACAGATGACGAAACCAAGGCAAACGGTCACATAACTAGTAAGTTTCTGAGGCTGGAGTTGGGCTCAGGTCATCCTTAGGCACTCTATCCACTAGTTATTAATGCCTAGGGAGGTTAGAACAAGTCTCTGCTCTCAAGGAGGCCCAGAGTTGCACACAGGTTGTCTAAAAGCACATGTTAAATTTAACTCAGTAGTTTGGTTTTTTAAAAATACCTGTTTGTAGCTGCTTCTGAACTGCTTTTCTGTTTAATTCTGTTCGATTTTTGAGGGTTTATTGACACATATGATTTTTGTATACAGGATCTGGTTTAATGGATGGAAGGAAAGTGCATTGTGTCTCTTATAAATTCAGGCCTATACAGCACACAGATCTCACAGTGAAGAAATTTCCTTTTTTTCACAAGTTACAGTAAGAGGTAAATGGCAAGGTAGGTCATTAGAGAAAAGAGACAATTCTAAGGAGGAACGAAAAAGAAGAGGGGGAAAAAGTGGTGCCTGGTGTCCCCATCAGCCATCCAGCCAGTAGAAGACAGTTAATCAGTATGCATTTATAAGCTTTTAAGTATGTGCAGGTGCTGTGCTAAGCCCTGGGATAAAAAGTAAAGCAAAAAAAACCCAAACCATTCCAGCTTCTCAAAGCTCCTATTGTAATGGGAGGGAAAAACATGCTAACAACCTGTACAAGATACACACAGTGCAGACTGGAGGTGATATCAGAGGGAGATGGGGGAGGGGAGCAAGAAGAAAAGTTTCTTTCAAAAAGAGGGATTTGAGATGAATTTTGAAAAAAAGCCAGGGAAACCAGGTGGTAGAGGGAGGGAGGACGTTCGAGGCCCTGTGGGCCAGCCAGTGAAAAGGCTTGGAGCTGCAGAGAGCACACAGGAAGGAGCAAAGAGTAAGAAGAGTAGAAAGTTGAGAAGGGCTTTCAAAGAGAAGAGGGTTTTATATTTGATCCTCCAGGTAATAGGGAGCCAAGAGAGACAGAGACAGGAGAAGGGGAGGGGGCAGAGAGAGAGTGAGAGAGGATTAGAGGTACCCTTTAGGAAAGTAAATTTGAGAGCTGAGTAGAGAATATACTAAAGCGGGCAGAGACTCGAAATTGGAAGAACAACCAGCAAGTTCTTGCAATAGCCCAGGCACAAAGCCTGCACCAGGGTGTTGATTATGTGAGGATAGACTTTCAGGATTACGTAAGTATGAGGCAAGACTCCTTTAGGCGCTTGGCCAGTCTGTCCTGTCCTGACATTTGACTGTTCCCCATTTCTAGAGTAACTACATCTGGAAGAATCTCATGAGTTGTTTGTTGTTTTTTTTTTTTTCCTCAGAGGGGACTTGACCGTAGAGAAGAGTTCTCAGGACATGAAGACAAAAGGCATCAAAAAATATCTGAAGAAAAGACAGGGAACTGAGAAGAAAGGGAAACAGTTCTCAGAGTAAGGAGACCTAGCCCTGGTCTCCTGTCAAACCCAATTACGGTCCCTGTCTAGGCTCAGGGTTAGCACCTGGCTGCCCATTGTTAAGGGATAACAGACTCCCTGAGGCAGACACTCAGCCTTGTGTGAAGACCTCACCTCCAGTGAAGTAGAGATAAGTGGATTATTTGTAGCCTTGCTGGAGGAGGAGTTGATGTTGGCCATGAGGTTTGTTTTTGACTTATTGTAGGGTGACAGCTATGTGATAGGTCCCTGTCTCTTAATGGCCCTCGCTCAGTTCTGTCCAATTCAATTCTACAGATTTAATTTATCAAGCACCCACCTTGTGCAAGAGCAACAGAAAAAAAAAAAAAGGAAAGCCTTTGTTCTCAAGGCACATATCATACAGAGCTTGCATTCTATGCCCCAGTATGGGTCTAGCTCCAAACAACTCACAAACATCACCTGCAAACTCCTCATCTGCAGCCATTACCTTTAAACTGCTTTTTGCCTTCTTCCCCTTCCTACCACAAGAAGCTTAGAGTAGAAAAGGAATGGTATCAGCAGCTCTGAGCAGTTTCTGCTCCAGATTCTCTTCCCCCTGGACTGTAAGCTCCTTGAAAGGATCCTTCTTTCTTCCTTGGCATATCTGCTCTCACAGGCCTAAACCTTGCATATGTTTATTCAGCACTAGCTGCACAATGTTGCTCAAGGCCCAGACCAGAGATTTGATGCCATTTCATGCCACAGAATCCGAGCTGGAGGGACCCAGGAGGCCAAAGAGTCACCTACACCTTTAGAAAGAATATATTCTACCATGTACCAGGTCATATAGCCACTGCTTAGAGACTCCAAGAGGGGAGCCCCCAGTTCTTGGGGAGCCCATTCCCATCCAAAGACTCAAACTGTTACCAAGACCTGGATTTGTTTCCACCATTGCTTCAGGTTCTGTCCCCAGGGACAAATAGGACTCTTCAAGTACTTGAAAACAACCATAATGTTCTCAACACTGTCTCCCACTCTCTTCAGGCTTTTTTTCTCCAGGATTAATTTCCCCAATTCCAAGGGGCAGCTAGGTGGCTTGGTGAATAGAGCATCGTCCCTGGAGTCAGGAGGACCTGTCAGTGTCAGACTCAGACACTTAACACTTACTATCCCTGTGACCTTGGGCAAGTCACATTGCCCTTATGAAAAAAAAAATTCCCCAATTCCTTAAACTAATTTGAAACCCTTTGCCATGCTGGTCTTGTCTCAACACTCTTCAGCTTCTTTCTGAAATGGACTGAATGTAATCCTTGAGATCTGGCCCATCAGATGGCTGGACAATGGGACAGTTGTTGCCTCTTCTCTGAAAGCTATCTCTTTCTTTAACTTTAGAGGCAGCTAGGGGACTCTAGGGCAGGAAGACCAGAGTTCAAATTCGACCTCAGACATTTACTAGCTGGATCATCTTGAGCAAGTCAATCCACCTGTTTTCTCAACTATAAAATGGAGATAATAAAAACATGTGCCTCCCAAGATTACTGTGAGGATCAAATGGGAAAATATTTGAAAAACACTTAGCACAGTAGTAGGTGAAGAGGGTACCCAAAGAGGGTTAGGGTTGCCTGAGACTCCAAAATACTAACATGTTGGATGCTGTCCACTCAAGTCTTCTCAGCCAAAGAAAAAGTAAAGTTTATTGAAAGTTCAAGTTTACTATATGGGGTGCTAGGGCATTCTGTGGCGCTCTCAAAGCAAGTCTGTGTTAAGCTATTCTAAGGCGCTCTCACACCACATGGAGGGAAGATGGGACTCTATATACAGAGGAATCTAGGGGTGGTCTAGAGGAGGAGATTGGGAAGGGTTTTCAGGAGGAGTCAGATTCCAGTAGGGAGGGTCTTCAGGAGTCAAGATGACTCCAGTAATGAGTGATTAAGGGTGGGAAGTTGCTGGAGGCTACCTGGAGACCATAGACAATGGTGGGCCAGGCCAGTTTAAGGGTGGGAACAGCAACATTAAGGGTAGGAAACTATTGGAACAAAGGAGGGCTAAAGACTTGGACAGAGCCACAACTTTAGGCCCATGACCTCAGGCAAATACCTTTCTTGGGAGGATTTACTTTCCCAGAACCTGTACCTCAAAGATTCTAGGAGCTCAAGGGGGGGTCCCAGAGCCTACATCTCATCAGTAGGCACTTTAAAAAAGCTTGCTTCTGATGGCTGATGGGGACACCAGGCACATTATTGATCTATCATGTGGAAGTTGTAATCCACTAAAACCTTCTGACACTTTTCAGACAAACTGTTCTCTACCTATAGGGCCCCAATATTATATGTGTGAAGTTGATTTCTCAAATCAAATGCTTTACATTTATTCTGATTAAATTTCATTTTAGGAGATGCAGCCCATTGTTCCATCCTGCAAAGGTCTTTTTGAAGTTTTGATTTATCATCTAATACGTTAGATGATGGATCCCGAGTTCTTCAAGAGAACTATTGCTTCCTTCCAACGTTTCCATAATTTTTGCTTCAACAGCCATTTCCTCCTTAGTAGGGTAAGTTATGATATTTGTGAGTGTAAGGGAATACTGTTGTGCATTAAGAAAGGAGAGAAGCGATGGATTCAGAGAAACCTGGAAAGACTTGCATGAAATCATGTAGAGTAAAGTGAACAGACTCAGGACAATAACTGGTCCAATAACGTGGCAAAAACAAAAGACCAAGAAAGACTTAAGAACGTCTACCAAAGCAATGACCAACAGGATGTTTCAGGTTTGATACTGAAGACTGTTTGCCCATCACTTTGCAGAGAGGCAATGGCTGGGGGCGGTACTTTTTGGAGGTGGCCAATGCAGGCATTTCTTTTGCTTCACTCAGTATTTGTCTAAAGGGTTTGTTTGTTTTCAATTGAGAGGAGTGGGCTGGAAAGGAGAGAAAATAAAAGCCTATAAATTTAAAAATGAAAGGAAAAAGGTTCCCCTCATTCCACCCACATTTTGAATAATTAGATTATAACTAAAATCAATCCTCATTTGTACAATGAGGGCACCAGACTCAAAGACCTATTAAGTTCTCTTCCGACTCGCAATCTATGAGTCTGTAAGACCGGACTTTATTGGTGTCCTTTTTGAAGGAGATGGTGCTTATATATTTTATATGTTTATATATTTTTATGTATTTTTATGTGTTTTATGTTTATATACATTTTATATGTTTCTATATTTTCTATATTTTGTGTTTATATATATATATTTTATATGTTTCTATATTTTAAGTTCCCCAACACTACTATATCTCGCTTCCCTGACATTATTATGATCTGTTTCAGGATCTTTTCTGTCCGGTTGGTTTGGCACATATTCATTTGACAATATAGTTTCCATTTTTAAAAAAAGCATTTATTAATTGCTTACTGTGTGCAGTAAGCTCTTTACAAATGGTATCTCACTTGATCCTCCCAGTTCTAGAAGGCAAATGCCATTACTATCCAAATTGTACAGATGGGATTGTCCCCATTTTATAGATAAGGACATCAAGGCTCAGTCTTATTTGATTCCCCAATACATCTGAAGTTAGGAAAACTCAGCTTCCTAAGTTCAAATCCTGCCTTGGACACTTACTAGCTATGTGACCCTGAATAAATCACCTAATCCTGTTGGCCTCAGTTTCATCATCTGTAAAAATGAGCTGGAGAAGGAAATGGTAAACCGCTCTAGTATCTTTACCAAGAAAACCCTAGATGGGGCCAAGATGTAGCTCACTCTTAGACAAGAGTAAACAACATCTCTAGGAATTAGGTACTCTTATTTATCCCCATTTTATGGATGAGATTGTCCCCTTTCACAGATAAGGAAACTAAGGCAAACAGAAGTTAAGTGACTTGCCCAGGGTCACACAGCTAGTAAGTGTCTGAGCCCAGTTGGAATTCAGTTCTTCCTGTTTCCACTAGCTTCCCCCCACTGATTCTCACCCAAATATTCTCTATTCATAAATACCCATTTTAGATCCTAGACACCCTCAGTTCATACAAACATAACTTCTGGGTTCAAAATACTCCTCCTTTGCCACTTTTATCTATTCTGCTCCTTTTGGTTAAATTCCAAACGTGAGTCTTACCAACAAGTCTGATTTCAATGTGGCCAAATTTGCTTCCTTGAATTAGTACCTCTAGTGTACCTTGTTTCTTATTCATACGTTCTATATTCATGAATAGACACGAGCCCAGGAGTTTTATTGTCAACTTCCTTCTTAGATAGCATCTCCTGTGAATTCTCTAGTAATATTTCTTCTTCCTGTCCTCTGCCTGCTGCTCTCTGTGATACCCGACTTGGCAAATCCCAATATGCCATTTTCCTATCCAACTCTTCACTTCCAAAATCTGCCTTATGTCTTATGAAGTCCCTGACCTTAAGTGGACAACAGTGAAGAAAATGCCACCCCACCCCAGCTTCTGGCCTAGAACTTCCCAATCCCCAGTGACCTCTGAAGGTCTTTGTGGATGCATCATTTGTCCCTACATGAATCACCAGAAGGGAGAAGCAGTCATGAGATTTGATATATCATTGGAGGTTCTCCAGCATATCACGGTTAAATGTCTCAGGAAGACAATGTGCTGCTTTGTTACTGAATCAGACTGCCAAAGGGCTGCCTGAATAGCTCCCTTCCACTTATATTCATCCACCACTTATTTTTTTTAATGTAACATTTTGCTTTTCCCCCATGACATGTTAGAATAATTTCAAACATTAAAAACATTTTTTTTGAGTTCCAAATTCTATCCCTCCCTTTCTCCCTTACATCCCTGCTTCCTGAGATGGTAAGCAATTTAATAGCTTATATATGTGCAATCATGTAAAACATTTCCATATTAGTCATTTTGTACAAGAAGACTTGGGAAGAAAGGAAGGAAGAAAGAAAAACAAAGAAAGATGAAAGAGAAAGATAGAAAAAGAGGAAGGAGGAAAGAAGGAAGAAAAAGAAAGATGGAAGGAAGGAAGGAGGGAAGGAAGGAAGGAGGAAAGGAGGGAAGGAAGGAAGGAAGGAAAGAAGGAAGGAGGGAAGGAGGGAAGGAGGGAAGGAGGGAAGGAAGGAAGGAGGGAAGGAGGGAGGGAAGGAAGGAAGGAAGGAAGGAAGGAAGGAAGGAAGGAAGGAAGGAAGGGAAAATAGTGTGCTTCAGTCTGCATTCAGACAGTATCAGTTCTTTTTCTGGAGGCATCATCCACCACTTACGTTCATTTTTTCTTACTTTGGCCATTTCCATATAACCTCTCTTGAGACCTACATTATCACCCCCAGAAGCAGAAGTTGCTTTTACTTACATGGTGCAGCTCTGTCCTCTACAGGAAATCTCATGTATTACATACTTGTGAGCTCTAGGAGCTTAATAAATGTCCTTTTCAATGTTCCTTCTCCCTTTCTTTCTCTTTGTCACTTTCTTTCATCTTCCAACCTTCTGACATAGGTCAGGACTCACTAATGAAGTTAAGGAATGGGCTTAAGAAGAATGAGGAATGACGAAAAATGGATAAATGTGAGTTTATGAACAAAGTGGGAGTTCAGGATCATGAAAGTGAGACAATGATGGGTAATGGGTAGATCTAAGTTATGACGCTCATCCATCTGTGGGTGTTTCAGGTAGAGTGATGATACGGGACACTGGGAATTGATTAGCTAGGAAGTCATGGTGTTTGATAGCGTATCAACATATGTATGCCACACATACAGTATATATGTAACTATTCTGTGTGTGTGTGTGTGTGTGTAATTCTTGGCTCAGAAGGGTAATTTTCATATGACCCTCCTCATTGGTAGAGACTCGTTACTCAATGCTTTGTCTCTGTGTGAGGGGAAGTCATAGAGATCTTAGGATCCTAGTATTCTTGCTTGACCACATTGAGAAAGAAGACATGTGATTCTGGACTCCTTTCAGGTCCCTAAAGGGAGAGAAAGACTCTGGGAAGGAACCAACACGTGGAATAACTGGCAACTTCAATCATATCCCTTACCTCAGCCGACTACACTAGATGCTTCAGGGAATTTCCCCTTAGGTAAGATCTGAAACTTTCTTGATTTAGCTGAGTTATCTCACTCCTAAGAGGTAAGCTCATTGACTATGTATTGTCTGGTATATACTTTCATACACACACAAATATATATATATATATATATATGTATACATATATATGCACACATACATATATGTGTGTATATTTATGTGTATTATGTGTGTATGTATATGCGTGTTGTCTTTGATTTCTCTTTTGTTATTGACTTGGATGAATGGGTTGTTTTCTTTGGGGAAATGGCATCTGCTCCGAAGAGAGTCAAGTCTTGGATACAGAGCTTGGGACGCTTTCCCCATTAAGGGATAGCAATCAGGAGAACAAGTTGAACCTAAAAATTATTTCCCCATGGCTAGCTATATTTAAAGGAGAGATACAATTCTAGTCTAACACCCCCTCTCACCGAGGAGAGCCAAGTGGGAAGAGGAGACTAGAGATACCTACTTTTGTCTCCCTGCTAGCTGTGTTTAGACAGACCAGTGCAGACACAGATAAGCGACTGGGCATCATCCAAACTGCAGAGCACAGAGTGGTGTACAAACACCCCACCCTACATGTGTGTTTATGTGTATATCTAAATCTGTAATTTTGTATGTCAGTCCATCAACACGTATGGATGTGCCCAGTGCTAAGCGTTGGGAACACAAATCAAGCCGAAAGTAAAACAGCCCCTGTCCTCAAGGAGCTTACGTTCTGATGGGGAAAGATAACACAGAAAAGGGAAGGGGAGACAGAAAGGTGCCCAAAGGGGGGGCCCGGTAAGTAAGGACAAAGATGTTGGCACCAAGTGTAAATGCAGTCAGGGTCTCGGGAGGATCAATCTTCAGGTGAGTGACATTGCTGGGGAAGTATATTCGGACTGGTGGAGTACTTTTAAAGTCTGTGTCAATTATACATATTAACATGGTTCCTTTGCATCGGCTTTCTCTTGAAAACCTGATTTTTTGAATGGGCCATGACATAAGAAAATAACTGGGTGGCCACTAGGGGTCCAGTGGATAGAGTGCTGGCCTCAGACACTTACTAGCTTTAGAATAACTCTGGGCAGGGCACTTCACCTCTGCCTACCTCAACTGTAAAAGGGGGGTCATAAAAGCCCCTATTTTCCAGAGAGGTTGTGAGGATCAGGTGGGATGTTTGTAAAGCGTTTACAATTCCTGGCACACAGTAGGCATTTAATAAATGCTTGTTCCTTCCTACCCACTCTATAATCACAAGCAAGGAACTTTTCTAGGCATGGAAGATTCCACAAAAGAAGTGGGCATTAGCCAGGGAGAAGATGCATGTCAAGAGCAGTTACAGCTTGCTCCAAGATGAGATGTGACTCTCCCAAAAACAAACCCCAGGATTTTTTGGATTCTCTTGGCTGAGATTGGGGCAGAGTAGGTTCTGCCTCCACAAAGGCCAGTTGGTTCCTCATACCTGGCTCCCCCTCCTCAGAGAGCTGGGGCAGCTTTGTCTTGTCAGATATGGGACTGTTAGATCCTAAGTCAGGAGAATCCCAGGGCTTCCCCTACCTGGGCTCATGGTGGTGAGGAAGGGCTGAGGAGGCAGGGTTTTCTCAGAGAGCTCAGGGCCCACCATGGATCCAGCCTCCACTGGGAGCTCAAGAATGAGGCCAGCCCTGACTCTCCAGAGAGGAGAAGAGCAAGAAGAGTGAGGAAGACCCACAATGTCCATAGGGAGCCGGAAGCAGATACTGCCCAAGTGCCTTATGGGTCTCCTCTCCCCAATCCATCTCCACAGCTGGGAAGTGATTTTCCTTAAGTAATTATTGCTCATGTTTATATAATAATAGCTAACATTTATGTAGCGCCAACTTACACATGGGCCAGGGTATTGTCATCGCGGAGAACAAAACCCGCAACTGAAATGATTTAGAAAGCAGGTTATTAAGTCCTCAGGCAGAGGACGGGGTGGGGGAGCCTTCCCTTCCCCTCCCCCCCCACCGCTGTTGGTTATACAAACAAAGGGAGTTCAAACAAAGGGACAAAGGAGCAGTAGCTAACTGGCCAGCTCAGAGGCATTTTCCAGGTGAGATACCTATCAGGATGAAACGCTTCACCTTCCTCCCATCAGTCTTCAGATTCCTGAAAGGGGTTGGTATAACCTGGGTCCCCAGTTAAGCATTAAACAGATCTGGCCTCTAAGCCACAGGTCTGGTCTCTCAGGGCTAGGTTCAAACACCACAATAAACCTTTCCCAGACACTTTTGAGTTCTGAACTCATTTGATCCCAACAACCACCTTGGGAGGCAGGTGTTACTATTAGCTTTATTTTACAGAGAAGGAAACTGAGGCAGACAGGTGAAGTAACTGTGACCCAGGGTCACAGAACTAGTAGGTGTCAGAGGCTGCATTTAAACTCAGGTTTCTATGTCCTGCACCACCTTGGTGCCTCTAAGGTCTGCCCCTAAGTTCAGGTGGGATCATTTAAATCTCCAATTCACTTATGCTCCAGTGGCCCCCTATGCCTCTGGGACAAACTTCAAACCTCTCTATTTGAATTTTAAAATCCTTGCCCATCTGACTCCTGTCAACAGGCAATCAGTATGTCATGAGACTTATGTGAAAACCAGGTTTGTTACAAGAGAAGAGAACCCAAAGGTTTAGGGTCCTTACAGATGTTTGCAAGTTTATGATAGTATAGTGAAAGGAGGAGGAGAAACAAGGAAGGGGAGTGGCAGGGAGAGGAAAAGTGCAGTAACCCTTTCCAAAGGGAAAGAGCACAGTGATGGTGCCACCCCTCCCCTCCCCAGCTCTTTTCCCTTGGGAACCACTAAGATTGTGAAGATAGGCGGCTTGCTTATCTGAAAAGGACCCCAGCTGCATAAGCATTTTTTCCAGCCTGTCACAGACTGGCTGGCACCTGTCTTCCCTCCCAAGGACACTGGGAGTCCAGCTTGGGTGCAAACAACAAATTATGTCAGCTGGGGCTGGGCTTTGTCTTTGACACATTCAGGGCCTCCCGCATGCTCTGGGGCCAGGAAAATACAGCAACTCAAAAAGACAAGTTCAGGGGACTCTTTGCAGCCCTTAACACTCCTACCCGCCTTTACAGACAGCCTCCTTATACATTATTCCCCTTCCTGCAGTCTACAGCCAAAATGACCTTCTTCCTATTTGTTACACATGGAACTCCAGGCTTCTGGGGGCCTCAGACTGTCCCTCACAGTGAGAATGCCCACTCTCCTCTGCTTCACTTTTCAGAATCCTTTACTTCTGTTAAGACCCAGCTCAAGCACCACTTTCTTTTTTATTTTTATTTTTTTGGAGAGGAGATGGCAGGGCAGTTGGGGTTAGGTGACTTACCCAAGGTCGCACAGCTAGTAAGTATGTCAAGTGTCTCAGGTCACATTTGAACTCAGGTCTTCCTGACTCCAGGGCCGGTGAGTGCTCTATTTATGGCACCACCGAGCTGCTCCTCAATCACCACTTTCTACAAAAAATACTTTCCTGATACCTGCAGTGGCCAGTACCCTCCTACTTTGCCTTCATTTTGGGTTGATTTTCTACATATTTATATATGTACATGTTGGCCTCCTTAATGGGATGTAAGCTCTTTGAGAATAAGGACTGTTTCATTTTTGTCTATCACCACAGACATCATGTAGCTACAACACTGGACTTGGTGTCTGGATGACCTGGGTTCAGATCTTGCCTCAGACTGTCAATTAACTGTATGACCTTGGACAAATCACCTAACCTCTTTGGGCCTCAGTCTCCTCAAATGTAAAATAAAGGGTTAGACTGGGAGTCTCTGAGTTCCCTTTCAGCTCTAACCTTGTGAACTCATAATTGATTAAATGAAAGATTAATCTGAACCAGAGGAGAGCAGAACAAGGGTGCTGGCAGAGAAGACACAACCCAATGTAGAACCCAATGTAGAAGCTTTAGAAGAGATCAAGTGGGAAAGTGAGTCATAACATGAAGGAATAAAGCTAGAGTCCTTCCCCTTAGCTGGACATCTGCCCATGGAAGTATTGTAAATCACAGAAGACCACACAGATCCCTTGGCAATCTCTTAACCCTCTTCAGTTTAGGTTCAAGACATTTCTGTGTTCTTTCTTGTTTAATAAAACTATCCTATGGCTTGAAGCCTTGTGAGTTTGAGGTCTTATACAGGGGGCTGAGAGCCGCCTTTGGAGTCAGTCAAGCATTTTATTAAGTACTTACCATGTCCCTCACGCTCTATAAATCCTCTTAAGAGCAGCAATACGGTGTAAAAGAATACACAAAGAAAGTGTGGTATACTGGAAGAGCGTGGGTCTGTGGCTCAACAGCTCTGTCCACACAGAGGGTAGCCTGGGACCTCTTTTCCAGTCTCAGTACTCACATCTGCATCTAGCTGCGGAGGCAGCTAGAAAGCCCAGTGTATAGAGGGCTGGACTGAGAGTAAGGAGGACTTGAGCTCAGATCTGACTTCAGACTCTCACTGGTTGTGTGACGAGCAAAGTGCTTAAACCACCGCCTGCCTCAGTTTCCTTGGATGTAAAATGTGGATGATCATAGTACCTGCCTCCCAGGGTTGTTGTGAAGATTGGCAAGCCTTAAAGCACTGTAAAAATGCCAGTGATTATTATTAACGGCCAATTCTTCCAGCGCGGTGTCTCATGTCTCCAATAATGAAACATATTGGAGTTTAAAATCACTGAAGGGGAAAAGCTACTGAAGTAATGTCTTAAATATTAACTCTGGTCTTCTACACTTAATGCAGATTGCTAGGTCTAGAGCATTCTAGGCTTCATTCTTTCCCCAGATTTTGTCCCTGGAATCAGCTAGTCCTGTCTGAGGTTACGTGCTAGCCCAAACTCTTAGATTTCTAGCCCATGGAAGCCTGCATTTGGCAAAACTATTGGCCTCTCAGTGATTCTAGAATCTACTTTCCAGTCATTGGACTTAGGGTTGGGGTTCTATTATTTGGCCCTCCCTACGAAGTTTCCCCCATCCACGCTGGCACCTTGGGCTTTGACCTTCTTGAAGTCTAGGCTTGTCCCTGTAGGCAAGAAAGCTCTTTCCTTCCAGAGATTTCTTCTGTAACGTTGGGCTTGACTCTCTTCTTTCTTCATCCTCCTGGAGGTTTTTGGTGAATCCAATTCCTGATGGATTGTAGTGCCAATTATGTCTTTGACAAACTGGATAGATTTTAATCTTGTTCCGTGGTGCTTATCTATTTATTTCACACCTTCTTTGTGTGGGACTCTGTGCTTGGCACAAGGGGAGATACAGACAGAAGATATTATGGTAGCCGACATCAATGAAATGCTGAAGGTTCAAAAAGCTTCATACACATTATTTCATTTGGGCCTTCCACCATCATCTCCATTTTACAGATGGGAAAACTGAGGCTCAGAGAAATCATCCATCAACAAGCATTTTCAAGCTGTTTATTATGCACTGAGGACTGTGCCAGATGCTGAGAATACAGAGAAAGGCAAAAAAATAGCAACTTTACTCTCAAAGAGCTCTCATTCCAATGGGAGGAATGACATAAATAATGACGTGCATATGTGTAAAGTAGAAGACGCTGGGTCTGGAGCCAAAAGACTCGGATTCTGATCTTACCTATGATCCTTAGCACCTCTGGGACTTTTCTAGCCCTCCATTTTCTTGTCTATAAAATAAGGAGATTGGACTAAATGAACTCTACTTTCTCTTGGAGATCTGAAATGATGACTTTAGGACTTCTCCCTGGTCATTGGCTAGCTATTAATTATCAAAATATGGATGAATGAATGAATGAATGAATGAATGAACGAACGAACGAACGAATGAATGAATGAATGAATGAAAAAACATTGTGCTTACTAGGTGATGCTGTGGATGGAGCACTGGCCTGGAGACACGACTTCAAATCCTGTTTCAGACACTTACTAGCTGTGTGACCCTGGGCAAGGTATTTAAGCTCAATTTCCGCATCTGTTAAAATGGGGATCATTATAGCATCTGCCTCCCACAGCTGCTGTGGAGACCAGATGAGGTAATAGTTGTAAAGTGCTTAGCGCAGTGTCTGGCTTGTGGTAAGCATTGTGTAAATGTTAGCTGTTATTGTTATGGTATATAAGGCACTGTGCTAATGGCTGGGGATATGTGTGTGTGTGTCTGTGTGTGTCTGTGTGTGTATGGGTGTGTGTATGTCTGTGTGTGTGTCTGTGTGTGTATGTGTGTGTGTATGTGTGTGTGTCTGTGTGTGTATGTGTGTGTGTCTGTGTATGTCTGTGTGTGTATGGGTGTGTGTATGTCTGTGTGTGTATGTGTGTGTGTGTCTGTGTGTGTCTGTGTGTATGGGTGTGTGTATGTGTGTGTGTGTCTGTGTGTGTATGTGTGTGTGTCTGTGTGTGTATGTCTGTGTGTGTCTGTGTGTATGGGTATGTGTATGTCTGTGTGTGTCTGTGTGTGTGTCTGTGTATGTGTCTGTGTGTGTATGGGTGTGTGTATGTCTGTGTGTGTCTGTGTGTGTATGTGTGTGTGTGTGTCTGTGTGTATGTCTGTGTGTGTGTGTCTGTGTGTATATGGGTGTGTGTATGTCTGTGTGTGTCTGTGTGTGTATGGGTGTGTGTGTGTCTGTGCGTGTGTCTGTGTATGTGTCTGTGTGTGTATGGGTGTGTGTGTGTCTGTGTGTATGGGTGTGTGTATGTCTGTGTGTATCTGTGTGTATGTGTGTGTGTGTGTCTGTGCGTGTGTCTGTGTGTGTGTCTGTGTGTGTATGGGTGTGTGTATGTTTGTGTGTATGTCTGTGTGTGTATGGGTGTGTGTCTGTGTGTGTCTGTGTGTGTCTCTGTGTGTGTGTCTGTGTGTATGTGTCTGTGTGTGTATGTATGTGTGTGTGTCTGTCTGTGTGTGTATGTCTGTGTGTCTGTGTGTGTCTGTGTGTGTCTGTGTGTATGTCTGTATGTATGTCTGTGTGTCTGTGTGTATGTCTGTGTGTCTGTGTGTCTGTGCCTCTGCAACAAGTATCTTCCTACTACATACCATTTTTCACTCAGCCATCAAAATGATCTTCCTAAAGTGAAAGTCCAACCGTCATTGCTCTGCTCGGTAAAAGCAGAGGTTCCCTATCACAGTCAGGATCAAATACACATAACCTGGTGACCTTGGCCCCACTGCCTTAAGGTCAGGTACGTCACATCTCAGCCTCCCCCAGGGTTCTCTGGTACCCTTAAACGGGACTGGAGTCTAAGGCTCCACCACTGGCTCCAGCTCCCACCGATGATAATCCCCCAAGTGTAGGGGGGGCTCCCCTGCGCAGAATTCCATTTAACTACTAACTATTAGAGCCACAACAAATACCCCTGGGCAGTGGGGTGCCCCACAGGCACTTGAAACTGAGAACAAAGAACCCTGAACGAGACAAATGCCCCCAGCCCCTAAGGGTCTAAAAGGAGAAGTCGGGGGGAGATAACCGTACCTGACCCGGTTCAGGTCGTGGCTTCTGTGCCCTGGATGCACTGTGATCATCACCCTGCAGACACAACAGGAAGGAGTATAGAGGGAATCTCTGGCCAGAAAGAGCAGAGGGACCAACCTGTCTCTGGTTTCATATGCATTGTGTGTCCCCTCCCTCACGTGGTAGGGGACACACAATGCATAGGTATGTTCCAAAGGCCCCAAAACACAACCCTCCCCCCATCTGAAATTGCTGTCCTGGGCAAATAGGCCCATTTTTTCCATTTTTTTTTTTTAAACATAGTCCTCAGTCCCAAATTCCAAAGTGTAATGGTGTGGCCTGCTTTGATTGGCAGTCTGACCAGACCTGGCCCTGTCTTTAAAATGGGTGCATTCTGAGAAGAAAGACCATATCCTGGGCTCCAAGAACTGAACCAGGAGGTGGGGAGGAGGAGGTATCTTTTCTTCCTCCTCTCTCCTTTTAGACACTATGGCGGGGTGTGTTTGACTTGTTCTATTTCCTTTGGCCTTAGCTTCAGATGCTGGAGGCAATTCTCATGGACCAGAAGTTCCATCTAGGTGATTCCAGGAATGAAGGTGAATCCAGGGCCTCCAGCCTAAGGAACCTCTTAGATTTGGAACTGGGACTGTGGGTTCTCTAAGGACCCAACCAAGCTGTTGTGTATTAGTTTTGTACCTTTGAAGTCAATATTTTTGTGTGAAAATTAATCTACCTATTAGCATTTAAATGGAGCTGGAATGCAGGGGATCCCCCCTACCCCAGGCTTGAAAAAACACCATTCCTGGGAGCTGGAACCAATGGCAAAGAGCCTAGATGCCCCCAATCCCCCTTAGAGGGACTTAAAGTATACTGGGAGAGGTGTGAAATGTAATCTACTTGGCCTTAAGGCAGTGGGGGTCATGTGGCTAGTGGCACATACAAAATCCTGTGTTTGGCATTCAAAGCCCTTCATAACCTAGTGCCCTCCCCACCCCCCTTTCCAGTCTTCTTACCCCTTACTCCCTGACCTCCTCCTTGGTCCAGTGACATTGGCTTGCTGGATGGTCCTAGAGCAAGACTTTCCACCTCTTGGTCCCATCATTTTCTCTGGCTGTCCCTCGGTTCTAGAACCTTCTCCCTGTTCTTCTCTGCCTCCTGCCCTCCTGGCATTCTTCCAGTCCCAGCTAAGATCCCACCTTCTATAATAAGCCTTTCCTGCTTATTTGTTCTGGTGCCTTCCTCCTGCTGATTAGGTCCTAGCTGTCCTGTCTGTTTGTAGCTCCTTTGTACGTAGTTCTATGTTCCCCTTCCAATTAGTCTGTGAGCCCCATGAGAGCAGACACTGCCCTTCGCCTTCTTTTTTTGTATCCTTGGTGCTTAGCATAATGCCAGGCACACAAAAGGTGCTTAATAAATGCTTACTGACTGACTCTCTGTGTGAGAGAGAGGGTGAGCCCCAGCCATGAGGGCCTCTGTTCTAACAGGGGAAGACAGAACATTTAGAGGAGGGGTGATGAGAGGAAGAAGCTTTGTTCCAGGGAAGCTTAGAAAGGGGAGGAGGTCAGCAAGGATGATGGGAGGACCTGGCTGAATGGCTGGATGGCACGTGGAGCTGCCATGGTACAATTTGAGCCTGGACAGCTCCTGGCTTTGGGGAGTGGCTGTCCTTTCCTCATCATGCTGCCTCCCTTAACTGGACAGGCTATGAAATCATAGGGATCCCAGGCCTCAGCCGCTGAGATGCCTCAGAGGAGAAGCCACAATACATAACAAGAGAGTTACTTTGTGATGAACACCCTGAGATGCTTCTCTTTCCCTTCCCTGGGTCTTCTAAGGGCCTGGCTGTCTGGGGAGCCTGGGCTCTCACTATCAGCAATGCTAAAGGCAGTTGCAGTAAGAGAGAGCTCCCGGTACCGTCAGAGCAGGGTCAGTTTTCCTACACCGATGTTCACACAACAGGAGGAAGCCCTGCATGTGAGGATCTGCCTGGCATCACCCTGTAGGCACGGTTCATAGGATCATAGAACCACAACTCAGGAGCTGAGAGAGACTTAGGAATCACCTAGTGAAGGACTTTTTAACCTGGGAGTCCCTGAAATTGTTTATATAGACATCAAGGCATCCAAGTGGATGGAACTCTGGGCCCGAGTCAGACAGACCTGAATTCAAATTGAACCTCAGACGCCTACTAGTAGGGTGACCTTGAGCTAATTATTTGACCTCAGTAGGCCTCAGTTCCCTCAGCTGTAAAATGAGGCTAATAATGGCACCTACTTCGCAGGGTTGTTGTGAGGATCAGATGAGATGGTATTTGTGAGGACTCAGCACAGTGCTGAAGGTGAATAGGTAAACAGTGGGTGCTTAATATATACTTTTTTCCTTCCTTCTCTATATTGAGAAGGTTTGTAAACTGATTTACCCAGGGCCTGCACAGGTTCACACAGCTAGTAAGTATTTGGGGTCATATTTGAACTTGTCTTCCTGAATCCTGGCTCTATCCACCACACTTTTTTTTTGCCCTTTTTTTGGGATTGCAACTGGGGTTAAGTGACTTGCCTAAGGTCACACAGCTAGTTTTGTATTGTGTCTGAGACAGGATTTGACCTCAGGTGCCCCTGACTCCAGGGCTGGTGCTCTATTTACTGTACCACCTAGCTGTACCTATCCACCACACTTCTTATCAAAATACATATGAATGCCAGATTATGATGGTTTTAAAAATGTTTTGATAACTGTATTTCAATATAATTGATTTCCTTTGTAATCCTATGTATTTCATTTTATGCATTTAAAACATTATTGTTTTGTTGAACATTATCCAACATTATTTTAAGAAGTCTTTTGGTTTTACCAGGTTGCCAAAGAGATCCAAAATACATCAAAGGATTAAGAATCTTAAATCCAGCAAAACTTCCTTTTGTGCATGAAGAAATCAAGAATTTAAACGACTTACCCAAGGTCACACATCAAGTTTCTGAGAGGGGACAGAAAGGGGAGAGAGACAAAGACAGAAAGACAGACAGAGACACACAGAAAGAGACAGAGACATAAACAGAGACAGAGATAGAGAGACAAAGAGAGATGAATCCTTTGGAGATTCCACAGTCAATCAATCAAACAAGTGTTTCTTAACTTTGCACTCCGAACCATTCTGGACATTGGCTACCAGCTACTCGACGCTACCTTGCAGCGAAAACGTGCATTTACAGACCCTCGTATTATTTAGTATAATTTTGGAACCAAGTAACGTATTATAATGATATTGGACTTATATGAA
>CM053595.1:294252998-294276254 GCA_028646575.1 Pseudocheirus occidentalis
TTTTATCTTTCCACGCAAGAAGCGTAGTATTGTTCTTTCTGTATGCAACTGTTTTAGTGTTTGAGAGGGGACATCCGAGTGATATGCTAGAATTCCGATGTCCCCTGAGAGGGGACAGCGGAGTGCAAAGGGTTAAGCAATACTAGTCACGTTTTGGAGGTTATGTTTCAGAACAATTGCCAGTCTTTGTCGCTAGAGGGAGCTTCCTCATTGAGAGTGAAATCATCACACCATTAAAATCATTGGTCCAGTAAAAAAAAAAAAAAAAAAGCGCCCTTGCTGAGTTTTGTGAAAAATGATTTTTCTTAGTAATCAGTATCTTGGAGATTCAGAGCTCCCTCCTCCCCACCCCAGACGCCTTTCTCTACAGTTCTTTAGAAGGATATTATTGATAAGGAGATTGCACTGAGTCTTGGAATTTGATTTAATCAAAGGTGTGGAAGCTCCGCTGTGGTCTGCTCAGGCTTGGGTGGAGACAGATTCTTCTGCCTAGATAACCCAAGGCTGGGAGTGGTCTGGTATGGTTGGGGTGGTAGTCTGATAGAGCTTGTGTCAGGAGATAAACAATATTGGGGTGATAGCCCCTGTTGAAAAGGCATATAAATTCAAATAATAAAGCTGAAAAGGTATATAAGCCTCCAAATGCAACCAATTCTGGACTGGCTCCCTTGGCGGTGGGAGGCCGGTTCTGGATTGTAACTCCCATGCAATGCATGTATGTCACCAGCTTGAGAGAAATAAAAATGTGGACACAATTTAATTTCGTTTGTCTTTCTTGGAACAAACTCTGGGAACAATAGTTATAATCCAGATTTAAAAGTGAGATAGTCCCTACCTTCAAGGAACTTAAATCCTAACAGGGTTCTATAAAATAGATGACAAGGAAAGGAAGAGAAATATTACTATTGTTGCTTTTGTTATCAGCCCAGCTAAGTGTGGAAAGGGGCATCACCAGCAGCAATTTTTCTTTAGCCACAGTAAGCCTGAGTCATCTGTGTTTCGTGAGGCAATACAGGCTTTGGATGGATTACATCATGATCATTATTTCTTCTCCAATGCTTTTTAGGGGGCATGCCGAGTTGACCCCAGGTTCCCACAGGGAACAGCAGCAGGAAGTAGCAGATTGTAGGGGGATTTGTTGAGGTTTAAAGTTGGGAGAACTCAGTTCAGGTGTGAAATAATTCATTTAGACGACTTTCTCCTAACCAAGGAGAGCTTTATTGATGCAAAAGCAGTGGGCTAGCCCTGGAAGAAAGACTAGCAATTTATAGAGGGACAGGGGCTTGTTTTTATTAAAGACAGGATAAGGAAGACAGGGGAAATTTTATGACCCAGGATGAAGGAGACAAGGAATGTTATGGCCCAGGATAAGAGGGAAGTTTTATGGTATTTCAAGATAAGGGAAAGAGACTTTAGGGCACCCTTAGGCTCCAGAGGGACCTCACAAGGTACTGAAAAAGCAACCCTTAATATTAACCCTTTGGATACCGTTTCTGTACACATCAGATTGACGCTACATTTGCCAGTCAGAGGACCTGCATTTGAATCCAGGTGTAACCTCTCTCAGTGGGTCTGCTTTTCACCCACTTGGCTGGAAGGGGGCTCTGGCTGGAGAGTTTCAACAGATACAGCTGGAGATGGGACATGTAGCAGCCTCTGTGAAGGGGCAGGACACCAGGATCTCTACGGCAGTGTTGTTCCTTGTGGGGCTGCCTACCAAGTCCACTCACCCCAATGCGGGGTGGGTTTCTTAAGTCAGAACTCCTGAGAGCAATAGTGCAGCCAAACCTGAGAAAAGCCTTCTTGAATTCATTCTTTACCCTAGGATTGGAGCATAACCGTCACCAGCATTCACAGTGATTATCTCCTACGTTCATCTCACTTGATTCTCACAACTCTGGGAGGTGGGTGCCATGATGATTCCCATTTTATACATGAGGAAATGGAGACAGACTGAGGTTAAGTGACTTGTCCAGAGTTCAACTCCTGCCTCAGATACTTACTAGCTGTGTGACCCTGGGCAAGTCACTTAACCCTCATCTGTAAAATGGGGGGTCAACACAGCACTTACCTTCTAGAGCCTTTGTGAGGATAGGACAAGAAAATATTCATAAAGCACTTCACAAGCCTCAAAATACTATATAAATGCTACCTATTATTGTTGTTTAGACCAACCCTCATTTTGGAAGTGGTGAAAGGCCAAATGATTTGTCTGGGGCCACTTAAAGTGGTAGAAATCATTTCCTCTGATTCCAGCGCCCAGACTCTTTATACTGTGCCCTGGGCTGAGGTGACATCCTGATTCCAAAGTTTCTACATCTTTATATATATAAAGATTTACACTCCTGACCATGAAAGGGTGGTCCTCAAAGAAGGACGCAATCTGTGACATTCCTAGAATCCCCGGATTCAGATCAGTCCTTTCTGGGGACTTCCGGGGTCTGGGGGAGAGGTTTCCACAACCCCTCAGTAGGTGGTTCATCATCATCTTTTTTTTTTTATTTCAGTATTAAAAAAATCAATTCTATGTCAAGATTAAAACCCCTGTGTCCGGCCGCCAAAGTGGGGAAGGCAGGGCATTTGGGGTTAAGTGACTTGCCCAAGGTCACAGGGCTAGTAAGTGTTAAGTGTCTGAGTCTGACACTGACAGGTCCTCCTGACTCCAGGGCCGGTTCTCTATTCACAGCACCACCTAGCCACCCCTCAGAGTTCATTTCTGATTGGACAAATCTACAGCTAGACATACCCTTGATCATGCATGAGTGCTACCTTCCTAGTGAGAATTGGAGATGAGAGACAGAAGAGATTTTCTGTGGAATGTCAGTGCCTAGGACTTTCTTCGGCTCCGCAGGGTGCTTACACATCCCTGCCAGGGTGGGCACAGGTCTGCCCAGCTCACATCTATTTGCTAACCTGTGTCAGTGGAGTGATTGACAATGAACACCATGTGCTTGTTAAATAAGCTCTGTCTTTTACTACCTATGTGACCTTGGCTTTTCCGGTTTTGGGTCTTAACTCCTTCCTATCAAGCAAGCCCAAATGTATTTATTAAGGGCCCACAGTGATACAAAGACAGCCACGTAAGCGTCCCTTCTCTCAAGAAACCCTTCCAACAGGTGCTCATGTAAGTGTATGCGAAAGCCGGAGCCCCAGGAAGGCGGGGACTGTTTCTGTACATTGTGGCTTCCTCTGTGCATTGCACGCAGTAATGTCTGTTGAATGAATTCTAGCATCTTTCTGTCTGATTGAGAAGGGAAAGTCTTTTCCTTTTAAGATCTTTTAACCACAAAATGTGGGATGGGTTACCTGGGGAGAACGAGATGGGCTAAGGATTTCAAAGTCCTTTTCAGCCCGGCTGAGCTCCCTGCTCAGTCCCTTCTGCTTCTGCCGGTAACAGCAGGACCCCAGACAAATGGCCTTCTTGTTAAATATTACCCAGAGATAAAATGCATGTGTTGACAGGAACAAAAGGAGGGTAACTTTTTCATATGACTTTTTATAAAATGTATTTAAGAAAATAATTTATTTTTTATATATTTTTATTCTGAACTTGAACAAGAAAAAAATAGCATTTTCATAAACAAAGCAGAACAGGAGAACTACTTGTGAAAATGGGAAGCTCTGTCTTCCTTTAAGTATATAACACATTCGACATGTTACTTTTAAAATTATCCTATTTGTGTTCTCTGAATGTCCTTCAGTACTCTTTTGTACATTAAAAAAAAATACTTCAATGACCCATTTTTTCTTTTTTTGGAGAGAAATCCTGCTGGTAATTCCCCTCTCCATACCCCAAATCTCCCCAAAATTAAAAGAAAGGAAAAACATAATCCTTTTTTTTTTAAGCATACACAAAATAAACTTACCCATTTTCCATGTTTAAAATATTCCCCCTGTCTAGAAATGGGTGGCATAATGCAAATTATTTTTAAGGCCAGAAAATTCAGCTCTTTGTGATAGGAAGATATTCATTTTGCCATAACTCAATAGTTAAAGGTCAAAGCTTCTGGCAGATGAGGGAGAAGGTATCCTGTAAGACAAACATTCTTTGTGGGTTCTTCCCTCATTAAGCTCCTTGAAGGCAGGGACTGTCTTTCTTTTTCTTATCTGTATCCTCAGTATTTAGCATAGTGTCTGGTCTATAATGTTAATGTATTAAAGAGAAGGTGTTTGATGTGGACTAAACTCTTTAAATAAAAGTCTTTCCTTCAATGGGACAGGATATCAAATGAGTGTGTTTGAAGCATAAACAGATATGGGAGGGAGCAATGGGGAAAGAGACTTTCCTCATACAGGGAATTCTATAGATAGATGCTGCCAGGCCTGGAGTCAGGAAGGCTCATCTTCATGAGTTTAAATCTGGCCTCAGACACTTATTAGCTGTGTGACCCTGGGCAAGTCACTCAACCCTGTTTGTCTCAGTTTCTCCCTCTGTAAAATCAGCTAGGGAAGGAAATAGCAAACCCCTCCAGTAAATCTTCCAAGAGAACCCCAAATGAGGTCACAGAGAGTCATACAAGACTCAACAACAACAACAAAACAGATTCACATAGCACTGTGTGAACACCCATTAACAACCACACTTCCAAGTATTGTCAACGCATAATGAGCGCCTCCTAGTGGAGAAGAAGCGACGGTGCATGATGTGGTTTTAAAAATTTTTCTGCATCTGGAGAAGCAACATCATGGTTATCTTCTTGGTTGCTGGTGCTAACTTTGGTTGCGTTGCCAGTATACACACTTCAGCACAGTAGCACAGAGCAGCCCAGAAATGTGCCTGCTGCAGAGGGGAAAAAAGCCACCCACAAAGCAGGAATCATGGCAGGAATCCCTACTTAGTGGTCTGTGGTGTCGTCAGTGTATGTGTGTGTGGAGCTGTGGTCTGGACTGTTAGATTGTGGGAACTTGTCTAGATCATAATTAGTTTAGGAGTCAGTACATAAGTTCCAGGAAATTCCCTATGTATTGTAGAGGTTAAATTACAATGATTATAGCTAGCACTTATGCAGGAGGCAGCTGGGTAGCTCAGCGGATAGAGCACTGGACCTGGAGTCTGGAAGACCTGAGTTCAAATGTGATCTCAGACACTTAACATGTACTAGTCATGTGACCTTGGCCAAGTCACTTAGCCCCAATTGCCCTCCTTTCTCCCCTCTAAAAAAAAAGCAGGATCATCTAGAAAATGGGTCCCATTTTCTTTTTTTTCCTAAATTTAATTTAATTTAATTTTCAGCTCCAAATTCTCTCCCTCCTTTCCATTTTCTAAATGCATTTTTTTAGTTTTGAAATTTCTCCCCCTCCTCCTTCTTCTTTCTTTTTCTTTTTTCCTTCCTTCTTTCCTTCCTTCCTTATTCTCTCTTCTTTCTTCCTTCCTTTCTTTTTCTCTCTTTGTTTCTTTCTCTCTCTTTCTTTCTCTCTTTCTTTGTTTCTTTCTTTGTTTCTTTATTTCTCTCTCTCTTTCTCTCTTTCTTTGTTTCTTTGTTTCTTTATTTCTCTTTCTTTCTTTCTTTCAAATTAAATTGTATTTTCAGTTTTGGGCCCTATTTTCTAAGGCTATAAGTTGTAGAGGTTGATCTGTGGTGGTAGGAGTTTTCTCACTGTTTTAGTGTTTCCTACAGCAATTAAATAACAAAATCCAACACTGCAACCTTCCCCTGGAAGAAAGGATTCAATAACAGAACATTTCCTATAACTAAGGAATGCGGACAGCTCTATGGAGTTTATTGCTGGGGGATTTAATCAGTATCCTTAAAAATGTTCACCGGGCCCTTAGATTGATGCTGAGGAAGCATCCTACCCCGAAGGCTATGCAAGGGTGTGGCCACCAGGTGTCGCACAATCCCCTCCGTTGGCCAGCTGGACCCCGTCATTGTAGAATCTGGTAATTGGCTATTTATAGGATATGAAGTCTTCTTCCTGTTTAGACCCATAAGAGTCCCTCCCGCAGCCCAGGGTCACAAGGTTTTGGGGGCGGGCTTGAGGTTTCTGAAGGCCATCCAATCATATTTCTAGCGTGTGATTTCATGTATCAGCAGGTTGGCTTTCAGGTTTTGTCCCTGTTTCTGGGTGCCGTATGGTGCCTTCCTCATCAAGGCATCCCTAAAGAAAACAGTAGAAGAAGAAGAGGTTGCAATGAGTGGGGGCTTTTTCCCCCTTCTGATGCAGAGTCCTGTGATCTAGAGTGGGGCAGTGGGGGAGGGTGGACAAACAAAAGCACAATTCACTTTACAAAGGTTGTGAGAAGGAGGCAGCTGCTGCACATTTCCCCAACACCTTCCCCCATGGGCCCCAAGCCACCTGCTTACCGTTACTGTCTCCCGGAGAGCACGCCTAACATCAGCATTCTCACCTCTAGGTTGCAGTGGACTCAGGCAGGGCTAACGCTCTCCAGGGTCCTGAGATAGTAGGGGTGTGAGGGGGGGGGGCGGGAAACATGCTAAAAAGCAAGGATTCTAGAGCAACAAGGGTTTACCATGCGCCAAACAGTGTGCTAAGTGCTAAGGTGACAAATACAAGAAAGAAGAAAGATAGCCCCTGCCCTCAACGAGCTGACATTCTCAAGGGGGAAGCAACATATAAAAGTTAGCTAAGAGGGGACATCAGGGAAAATCTGAGAAGGCAGAGTGAAATATCTGGAGTGGAATGAAGATTGGCTTGCTTGAGCTTGTCCCCAAAATGGAGGCTAGAGAGAACTCACCCATGGGAGAAGGGAAGTGGTACAGCAGAGGAATGTTCTATGTGGAGGAGTCTACCAACCATGCTGCTATGTTTGCTGACAGATGGGGGGAAATAGGGTGGCTTCCTGTAAGACAAATAAACATAGCACACAGGAGGGCTGCTAACACAGGTTCACTCTTGATCTGGTCAGACAGGAAAGACACTAAGAAGGGGTTAATAATCTTCTTCTAGTCTAGTTTTCTCAGAAGAGGATTTCTGGTAATGGGAGGACAAACTTTCTACAGCATTTCCTAATCACCCTTCTCACAGGGGCTGGGGAGAAGGTGGGGCAACACCCCCTACATCTCAATAGTGTCAATTGAGACAGGCACAACTTGTGCATCCCCTAAATCCCCTCAAGCCTCAATGGGGACCAGTTGAGGCAAACACAGATCCCCCCCAAGCCTTGATGGGGGCCGATCAAGGCACAAGCAGCATCTATGCACTCAACCCTAAGGTTCTCCCTAAGCCTCAATGGGGGCCAGTTGAGGCACACACAGCATTCGTGCATTCAACCCTAAGGTTCCCCATTCACTGCCCACTGCCCACCTGCTTTCTAGGGGCAGCAGACAAAGAAGGCATATCACCAGCAATAGCCTCACAAGGTTACCTCACTCCATCCCTGTATCTCACTGAGCAGTGACAGTGGACACTTACATTATTTATCGTTCTATAGTGCTACACAAGCATGGTGGAGATGTTTTGACCTGTGGTAACTCATATCTAATACCTGGGGACAAGAGCTTGTTATGGCTATGGATCCTGGAAAACTGAACTCTAAGAAATAATAACAAAAATTCACTTTCCACATACTAAAATCCACCTTATGCTAAAACCCACCTTTCTCACACTACCCTCATACTAAACCACAGACAGAGAATTCCAAGTGACTGCTGAGGTATACAATAGGGAGTGAAAAGAAAAGCAAGCTATGATTCATTAATAGAGGCAACCTGGAGTAAGGGAAGGAGCCTGAAGTCAGGAAAACCTATGTTGGAATCCTGTTTCTGACACTCTCTGTGTAATCCTGGGCAAATCCCTTCTCTGAGTCTCAGTTTTTCCATCTGCAAAAGGAGATGGTAATAATACCACCTGCCTCACATGGGGTTTTTATAAGAACCAGATTATCTTCCCTTAAAGTTTTGCAAGCCTTACAATGTTATATAAATGCAAGCTGTTATGATTACATCATTAAAGAAAGGGTTACATTGTTTTCACTAGCAGTCACTGTAATGACAGTATAATTGCCCCCATTTGGCATGTAGATACCAATGAGTGAGAGTCATCGAGTCATTGTTAAGATCTGCTTTCCACAACATTGGCCCTTCTCCACCTCTTCAACTTTACCTCTCTTTGTAAACTTTCTGCTTCCTGTTAGATCAGCTAAGAGATAGAGCCACCGAGAGACCATTAGGAACTTGGGAGAAAGCAGTTTCAGCGGGGTGATAATGTCAGAAGTTATATTACAAGGGGTTAGGAAGAGACTGAGAGGAAAGTGGAGGCACCTATTGTAATTCGAGGATTTAGCCGCAAGGGGCAGAAGAGATAGACAGGAGAAATAGACTGAGAATAAAGTTGAGAAAGGACTTTTTAAACAAAATTGCTCTTGAATCCAGTCATGCCCATTCAACATTGACTCATGTGTTAGGCTGAAAATGGGAGGGAGGGCAAGGTAATGGATAGTATGGCTCGTGGAAAATTCAGTTCAAGTCTTGCCTCTCTGAATCAGACTAGGTATGGATCCCGGGGAAATAATTTCCAAAACTGGCCCAGGTGTTTCTCTAAGATATTGCTGAGAAGGTACCAATTTGCATTAGTAAAAGGAATTTCTGCACCTTCTCAATATATTAATGAAATCCCAGATTTCTTACCTCGATTCCGTCTCCCTTGTCAAATAACTTTATTTACATCAACAAATGTGGAGGTGTGTGCACCCTTAGGGACCACTGGAAGCTTCTTAGACTCCTAGGAAAGTGAGTGAACTCAAAGATTTTCTAGGTCAGCTCTAACCTCCAAATAGGACAATTTTAACTGGGTAGGACCAAGTACTACACCCTAGACCAACTAATTCCAAACAATTTGTCACCATCTTTAGACTTGGAATACATAACATGAGGTCTTTGTGGGTAGGGTTAGATCTGGGATTGATACCAAAGTTCAATCAGTTCAATAAACATTTATTAAACATCTGCTATGTGCTAGGCACTGGGACAAGCCATGGGGATACAAAGAAAGGCAAAAGATAGACCTGCCTTTGAAGAGCTCAGGATCTAATGGAGAATAGGCAATATATGAATCACTAGGTACAGAAAGGATAATAAGTAGGTTAAATGGGAAATAATCAACAGAGGGAAGGCAGTAGAATACAGCGGGGATGGGAAAGGCTTCTGGAGAGGATGGAAGAGGCAGCTAGGTGGTGAAGTGAATAGAACACTGGCTTTGGAATCAGGAGGACCTGAGTTCAAATTTGACCTCAGACACATGACACTAGGTGTGTGACCTTGGGCAATTAACCCCAATTACCCTGCTTCTCCCCTCCCCCCCATGGGCTTTTCACTGGGACTAGGAGGAAGTCAGAGAAGCAAAGAGGTATGACTGGGGAAGGAGAGCATTCCAGGCATGGGGGATAGTAGCATGACTCCATGCATACCACTATTTCTACTTTACCAAGCCACCTTCAACAGTGTGCCCATATTAACCACTCTGAATTTATCTTTTTAAAAAATTACTTAACCTACCCCCACAAGAATCCCTCCCTTGTCCTCCCATTCCCATTAATCTAAACACCCTTCCATATAACCCTTACCCTATTCCCTCACCCTCCCCTCTAAAAATCCCTCCCTTATCCTCTCCTCTTTATTAGCCTTTTAGCCTTTTATTTCTTTCTGAATTTAGAAGTTTTTAAAAAAATTTATATTTTATTTTAAACAAATACAAAATAAGCTATAAATTACTATGGATTAGAGAAATGCAAATGAAAAAACTCTTAGGTATCACATCACACCTGTCAGATTGGCTAACATGACAAAAGACAAAAATTATAAATGCTGGAGAAGATGTGGGAAAATTGGAACACTAGTGCACCATTGGTGGAGTTGTGAACTGATACAATCATTTTGGAGAGCTATTTGGAACTATGCCCAAAGGTTTACAAAAATGCACAAACACTTTGCAATACCACTTCTAGGGCTGTATCATAAAGACATCATACAAATGGGAAAAGGACCAACATGTACAAAAATATTTATAGCAGCTCTTTTTGTGGTGGCAAAGAATTGGAAACTGAGGGGATGTCCATCAACTGGGGAACGACTGAACAAGTTGTGATATATGAATGTAATGGGATACTATTGTGCTATAAGAAATGATGGACAGGTAGACTTAAAAAAAAACCACCTGGAGTTATACAAAGTGATGTTGAGTGTGGGAAGCAGAACCAGAACATTGTACACAGTTACAGCCACATTGTGCAATAACTGACTTTGATAGACTTGGCTTTTCTCCGCAATGCAACGTGCTAAGAGAAGTCCAAGACTCGTGATGGAAAATGCTGTCTACATCTAGAGAAAGAATTACAGAGTCTGAATGCAGATCAAAGTGTACTATTTGCTCTCTTTTTTGTTTTGTTTTGTTTCTTTTTTCTCATGGTTCATTCCATTGATTGTAATTCTTCTTTGCAACATGAATAATGTGAAAATATGTTTAATGTGAATGTATATATAGAGCCTATATCAGATTGCATCCTATCTTGGAAAGGGGAGGGAAGGGGAGGAGAGAAAAGTTGGAACTCAAAAGCTTGTGGAACTGAATGTTGTAAACTAAAAATAAGTAAACATTTTAAAAAATCAAGCAAAAAAACAAAAACAAAACAAATACAAAATGAGAAAAAAGAAGCAAATTTAAATACTAAAACTAAAATAATACAAAATAAGAAAAGGGAAAAAAAGCCTTGTCATGTGCACAGCAGAATGTAAAAGAGAGTTAAAAATATATAGCAACAAATGTTCATTTCAAGCAAACGTATATACTAAGTTACTACTCCTTGTGTTGAGAGCTGTCCCTCCTTTTGCTTTCTTGTAAGTTTTCCTTTCTCTGCTGTGCACTTTTTATTTTGTTCTTTTTTCTCCTTCTTCCTTCCCTCCCATTACAATTAAGCTTGCACACACACACATACACACATACATACATGAATATATATATACATATACTTAAATATCTATAATTATACTCATATATAGACATATACATTCATATGCATCTCTGTAAGACCATACTATACTTATTTGTCCTCTATTTCTCTGATGGTAGATAACCTGAATGCATCTTAATATATAAATTGTTGTCTTTTTTCTTCTGTATTTCAATGGATCCCTAGTATTATCAGTGCAAGGCATCTGGGTGGCACAGTAAACAGTGTCAGGCTTGGAGTCAGGAAGACCTGAGTTTAAATCTAGCCTCAGATACTTACTAGCTATGTGACCCTGGGCAAGTCACTTCACCTTATTTATCTCAATTTCCTTTTCTGTAAAATGAGCTAGAGAAGGAAACGGCAAACCATTCCAGTATCTTTGCCAAGAAAACCCCAAATGAGGTCAAGAAGAGTCAGGCATGACGCAAAGGATTGAACAACATCATCAATGCTAATCCACCTGTATAGGTCACAGTGTTCAACTCAGGCTAATATTCTCTTCAAGGAACATGCTCCCTAAGAATTCATGCTGTCTCATTCCCTAGAATCTACCTTTATTTAATGCTGAACTACTCCCAGGTGCCCTCTTTGATACTTCAGGCAGTGGGGGAAAAAGCTTAAGTGATCTTAGCCTTTGTTTCGATTCAACTCAATTCAGCTACCATTTATTAAATGCCTACTGTATGCCATGAGCTGGTGCTGGGAGTACAAAGACAAAAATGAAAATTCCTTCCTTTAAGGAGTTGACATTCTACCAGCAAAGAAATTATAAGGACTCAAGCAGGGGTGTGCAGGTGGATGTTAATGAAAAACAAAACAAAACACCACCTCAAAATACAGGTGGGACCCACTTTAAGTTTAATCTGCATCATTTTCCCCATCAGTTTCTGAAGTTGAGACAATCAACAAAGCAATAAATTAAGCCCTGATTTATTTATAGCATTTGCCAATTTCAGAGGTAAAAATGCTCACACTAAACCTTTAACAATTGACTCTAGCAGGGGCGGCTAGGTGGCGCAGTGAATAGAGCACCGGCTCTGGAGTCAGGAGTACCTGAGTTCAAATCTGACCTCTGACAACACACACAAAAAAACTAGCTGTGTGACCTTGGGCAAGTCACTTCACCCCAATTGCCCTCCAAAAAGCAAAAAACGAAATAAAAACAACAACCACAAAAACAATTGACTAGTAGAAGAGGGTTCCAGCACACCCCTTAGACATAAACAAATAAGAACAAAAAATGAACAACATAAATACAAAATAATTAAAAAGATAGGGGGCAGGGAATCACCGATAATTGGGAGGAGCATAGTGTTTTAAATAAGCGAACTGAAAGTCCAGATGGCCTTTGCTCTGGTTAGACAATCTGAGATATGGTATTCAGATATAGGTACCACATTTTGGGGAGAATAGATAAAAGGGAGAGCATTCAGAAGAGGATGACTCAGATGGTCAGAGAACAAGTCATATGAGGATCAGATGAAGCAGTTGGTGACATTTAACAAAAGGAGGAGGAAGAGAAGGAGAAGGAAGGAGGAGGAGGAGGAGAAGGAGAAGGAAGGAGAAGGAGGAGGAGGAGGAGGAGGAGAGGAAGAAGAGTTTACAGAGCATTGTAAGATTGCAACGTGCTTTACAAATATCATCTCATTTGATCCACACAACAAAACTGGGAGGTAGATGCTATTATTATTCTCATACTAATGAGGAAACTGAGGCAGATAGAGGTTAAATAATTTTCCTAGAGCCACAAAGCTAATCAGTGTCTGAGGCTAGATTTGAATTCAAGTCTTCTAGGCTCTGGATTCGTCTCCTCTATTCGCTGATCCATTTAGCTGAGAAGATGTAGATGGGACATGATTGTTGTCTTTCAGTCACATCTAACTCTTTGTGACTCTGAAATCTGAGGTTTTCTTGGCAGAGATACTGGAGTGGTTTGCCATTTCTTTCTTCAGCCCATTTTACAGAGGAGGAAACTGAGGGAAACAGGGTTAAGTGACTTATCCAATGTCACACAGCTAGCTATTAAGTGTCTGAGCCTGGATTTGAATTCATGAAGATAAGTCTATCCACTCTATCCACTGTACCAACTAGTTGCTCCTGTATATATTTACTGTCTAAACTGTCAATTGGAGAGGGAGTTGGATTTGTTCTGCTTGCTGCAGAAGGCAGAATTAGACCCAGTGTTCTAAAGCATAGATCATTCTTCTGCTCAAAAAACTCCACATTATCCTATTGACACTTAAACATTTATTGATAAACTTAAATGCTCTTCTGTTGGCCTTTAAGGCTTTTTGTAACTTGATTTTAGCCTAGCTTTCCAGATTTATTCAATGTAACCCCCCTATTACTCACTCTACAATCTAGTTAAGCTGTTCTTTCTGGGTTTTTTGGTTTGTTTTAAAAACACATTATATGTTATCTTCTTTCTCCATGCCTTTGTGCAGGCTGTGCCTCATGCTTGGAACGCACTACCTCTTCACCTCTATCTCTTAGATTCCCTAGACCCTTTCAAAGTACAGCTTAAGGAGAACCTCCCAAAGGAATGCTTTCCTAATCCAGTTTCTAGTACCTCTCCAGTCTCTCCTGTGTATTTACTTTGAATAGATTTTGTTTTTACTTAAAATGCATGCAAGTTATACCTCTCCAAAATAGACTATAAACTTCTTAAAGGCATTTTTGTTTTTCTATTGCCAGCTTCTAGCACGGTACTTGGCATATAGCAAATCCTTTAAAAACAAACAAACAAACAAACAAACAAACAAACAAACAGATGTGCTTTCATTAAGGAAATTCTCTCTTTCAATGCAGATCACTACCTGTTGTGCAATTTCTAGTCCTGGAGAATTGTGTGGGACACTGAGAGGTTTAGGGGACTTGTCCAGGTCACACAGCCAGAAGGCATCAGAGACTAGACTTGGGCCTGAGTCTTTTTGACTCCATGGACAGCTCCCTATGTCCCTATACCTAATAAAGAGGTTGATTGAAATGACAAAGAGACATTTATATTTCTAACAATTAGAGTTGTTGAAATAAGGGGAAGACTCCCCAACTGATAAACAAGCAGTTTTCAGAAGATGAAATTAAAGATATTTAAAATCATATGAAAAAATGTTCCAAATCACTAGTGATTAGAGAAATGCACATCAAAACAACTCTGAGGTACCACATCTCCCCGGCCAGATTGGCTAAGATGACAAAACAGTAAAATGATAAATTCTGAAGAGGATGTGGAAAAATTGACCCAGCAATACCACTTCTAGGGTTATATCCCAAAGAGATCAGACAAGTGGGAAGAGGACCCCTATGTACAAAAATATTCATAGTGGCTCTTTTTGTGGTGGCAAAAAACTGGAAAACAAGGGATGCCCATCAGTTGGGGAATGGCTGAACAAGTTGTAGTGTATGAATGTAATGGAATACTATTGTGCTATAAGAAATGAGGAGCAGACAGACTTCATAATAACCTGTAGAGACATACAAACTGATGCTGAGTGGGAAGAGCAGAACCAGGAGAAATTTGTACACAATCATAGATACAATGTATGTGTGATGTCTAACTTTGATAGACTGGGCTCCTCTCAGCAATACAAGGCTATAGGACAACTCCAAAAGACTCGGGATTGAAAGAGATACCCACATCCAGAGAAAGAGTTGCAGAGGCGGAGTGCAGATTGAAGCAAACTACCTGCTCTGTTTCTTTTTCTTGTTTTGTTTTGTTTCCTCTTTCCCACTGACCATTCCATCAGTTACAATCCTTCTTTACAACCTGACTAATGATTAACGGGAAGATATTTGTAGATCCGAGTGCATGCCATCATGATGGTGGGGGGGGGGGAGGACGGGGAGAAAATCTGAAACTCAGGGGACTGTGGAACTGAATGTTGTAAACTAAAAGTAAATAAACCAATTTAATTTGAAAAAAAGAAAAAAAAAAGAACTAAGGGGAAGGAGCGCCCTGGGGAGGTGGATGGAGAGCTGAGTCTGGAGCCAGAAAGAGTCCATCCAATCCTCCTTCAGACACTTACTAGCTGCAAGATCCCATACAAGACACCGAGTCCCCTTCGGGCTGTGTTTCCTACTCAGTAAAAGGAGTAATTAAATCCCTTATCTCACAGGCCTGTTTCCAGGAGCAAATGAGATTGCTAATATGGAAAGTGCTTTGCAAACCTTAAAGCTGTTATTATTGTTGTTATTGTAACATTGTAAACATAATTTTGTTACTATCATTATTAGCACTTCCCTTGTGATCTTCAAGCAACCTCAAGCAAAAGCTAGCTGACCACTTGTTGGAAGCAACAGAAGAGGGATTCTTGGTCAGATACTGGGTTGTAGTCAATGACCTCTGAAGTCCTGCAGCTAGGGAGTGTGCTGGCTAGAGCAATGGACGCTGAGTCAGGAAGACCTGTGTTCACATTCAGAGTTTAACAATTACTAGCAACTTGACCCTGGACAAGTCACAATTTCTCAAAGCCTCAGTCTCCTCATCTGTAAAATGGGGATAAAATTGGCACCTATGTCATGGGGTTGTAGAGGGATGAAATCTCAGCTCTGGCTTTTTTTTTTTTAAGGACTTATATGCCTAGAGCTGGAAATACCAAAACAAAAATTCATGAAGAGAAAATAGGATAACAACGTGTGTAGGATGTTGCTGTAATAGAAATGTAATTTGAATTTGAAGATCCCTTTGTATTGGCAAAGGTAACAGGGACTTAGCACTTGGTAATTAATCAAGAAGGTATGAATCCCTGTTGCTGACATAACAGGAAAGGGTTGGCTGAAAAAGGAAGAAGCTAATGCTGTGTGTATATAAGGAGAAGACCCTGCTGGGTCAGACAGATCTTCTTGGAGCAAGCTCCATGGAGGCAGAAGCTGCAGCTGATGGGTAAGCTGAAGAGGAAGGCACCACCCCTACATCAAGAATGATTTTGATTTTGAAAACCTGGATAGAGTGATTTTGATTCCGGGAACCAGCTGAAACTTCTGCTGAATCCGAGGGCTAGCAGGAGCTGCTGAAGCTGTTGAGGATTTCTGAGGGCTAGCCACAGCTGACAAGGGACTGAGGAAGCATGGCTGTGATGCTGATTCATTCAAAAATGAACCTGTTTGTGGCTTTGTTAAGCCTTGACTTCTCAGGAGCAGAGACTGTGAAGGATTTAAGGTGGACTGGACACCGTAAACTTCAGTGTGGAGCAGGACCTACATGGAGAACTCGACAAAGGACCTGGGGGCTGTCTGACTTTGAACCCAGGTAGCAGTTTGGTAAATCCAGGTAGTATCTGGGACCATGGAAGAGAATCCAGAGAATCTGAGAGACCACCCAGAGTCAAGCTGAAAGAAGATTTTACTTGGATACTGTGTACTGACTGAGAAATTGTAATTTACTAGTGACCTAGGGGTGGAGAGTCTATGTATTTTCTGATGATTGAATAGTGAATGATGAAGGATGATTAAATGATTGAGTTGATTGAATTATTGATTGACTAAATGATTGTACTTAGAGATTGATGACTAAACAAGTGTTTTTAGCTTAGATTTATAACTTAGTGTGCCTCGTGAGTGGAGAACTTTGACTATTGTACTTTGTGTCCCTTAAGGAGGCAAACCTCCTTAAGGATGATTGAATGATTGAGATGATTGAATGCTTGAGTTACTAAATGATTGTTCTTTGTTGAAAACTTTGTGACCACTGTGGTGAAAACTATGTGGCCATCTGCACAACAGTGATAAGTTGTTTGAATGCTGTATTTTGATTTTCTGTGATAAGTTGCAACATTGTGAGTGCTGTACCTTGATTTACTGTGAATGTTTTGGAATTTATTATGGAATAAAGTGTTTACTATACTATGTAATCAGAACCTTAAAAGCTGTTCACAGTAGCATTCTTCTGGAAAGTTGCTCATATATGGCACTATAGCTGCAAAACTGAAAACACTATGTAAATGTGAGTTATGAGTATAAATTCCTAGACTAGAACCTAGTTGAGAACCTAGAATAGAGTGAATTCAGGTTCTAGACCCGGGGTGGGGAACCTGTAGCCTTGAGGCCCACCTGATCTAGACAGAAATATACAAGTCTGAGGAAAAATGATATTGTGATGAACAGCATTCTCCTGGTCTGTACTGATGAAAAAGTCCCCACTTTCATCTCCTCTAAGGCATTTGTTCCCTAAATTAAAAAAATTTTTGTTTCTTCCTTCACACCTCATTTCTGTCCCCTGTTCTTTTCTTTCCTCTGTTCCTCCTACCTCTGAGATAACTTTGTTTAGCCTTGACTTTCTTCCCACCATTTACCTGTTTACCTACGCCAGACAGGGTCAGCATATAGACTTCTCTCCTTTTTCCACATCCCATTATACATTTGTATATCCAAACTCACAGAGCTTCATATCTTATCTACAAAATGTTTGTTAAAGGTGTTCATAATGAATGGGGAGATTTTTTTCACCACCTGGTCTTGAGGAGTGGGATAGAAGGTTCTAGATAGAACGGAACTCAGGGTTCTAGACAGAAATACACAAGGCTGAGGGAAAATGACATTTTAATGATAACAATAATGACATTTTTATAGTGCATCAGCATTTAGAATTTTACATGAATAGGGCACTGAGGTTAAATGATTTACACAAGTAGCATCGAGGTGGCACTGTCCTTAGAGCCTTGGGCCTGGAGTCAAGAAGACATGAGTTCAAATAAGTTTCAGGCATTTAGTAGCTGTGTGACCCTGGGCAAGTCACTTAGCTCTAATTGACTAAAAAAAAAAAAAGCATTTACACCGAGTGGTGTAGAGGATAGAGAGCTGTCTCAAAGTCAGGAAGACCTGAGTTCAAGACTTCCTTCTGACATGCTGGCTGTATGACTCTGGACAACAGCTCTAGGCAACTTTCTAATAGTAGATGGAGGGAGTTACCCTACCTGCCAGTTCCCTGTGCCAATGAAATCACAGGTCTACACCCTATCCTTTGAAGTTTAGAAAATGATGCCTTCTTGTCTTTGCCAAATGCCTCATTGCATTTAATCTTCACAGCATGCTTGTGAGGTAGGTTCCTTTTTTTTTTTTTGGCTTTTTGGAGGGGGGAAGGTAGGGCAATTGGGATTAAGTGACCTGCCCAAGGTCACATGGCTAGTTTTGTGAGTGTGTGTGTGTGTGTGTGTGTGTGTGTGTGTGAAGTGTCTGAATCTGGATTTGAACTCAGGTCCTCTTGACTCTAGAGCCGGTGATCTTTTCACTGCATCACCTAGCCACCCTGTGAGGTAGGTTCCATAGGTATTACAAATAATTCCTATTTTTACAAATTTGGAAACTGAGGCTCTCATTGCCTGTTTTGATGGATAGACAAATCTTGTGCTTGATCTATGAGTGCCTCACTTGTCAATTTTTTAATGTTCCTCTTAATTCATCAGCAGGCAGCCTGGCAACGGTGTCAAGGGGGCCAGACCTTGGAGTCAGGAAACCCTGGACAGTAATTCTGCCTAAGATGCTGGACATTTAAAAAAAATCTCTCTATGCTCCAGGTTTCTGTAAAAGTACGTGTTACAGACCAGTTGCTGATTTGTCCCAGTAACTGGGAGTCAAAGAAAGTCTCACAGCACCAACTATGGTAAAGCAGATTTTTGTTAGCCTCAATAAGGGGGAAAGAAGCATTTATTAAGTGTCTAGGATATGCCAGGCACTGTGCCAAGTGCTTTACAAGTATAATTTCATTTGATACTTTTAACAATCCTGGGAGGTGGGCGCTATTATGGTCTCCATTTTATAGTTGAGGAAGAGACTTGTCCAGGTCACACAACTACCAAGTGTCTGAATCCAGATTTGAATCCAAGTTTTCCTGACTCTGTGCCTAATGCTTCATCCTCTGTGCCTCATTAAGACTGATCTGGGGCAGCTAGGTGGTGCAGTGGAGAGAGCATGGACCCTGCAGTCAGGAAGCCCTGAGTTCAAATCCCACCTTAGAAACTACTAGCTGCGTGACCCTGGGCAAGTCACTTAACTTTGATTGCCTCCACCAAACCTAACCTAACCAAACCAAAAACCAAAAAAAAAAAAAATCCAAACTGATCTGGCTTTCTGACAATATATCTCATGGAGGGAACACAGACTTTCAGATTTGGGAAGAACTGGAGCATGGTCTAATCCATCACTCAAAAAGGATTCCTTTTGACATATCCTACAAGTGCCCTCCTTTGCTTGGAGACCTCCAGTGGACAGGAGCCCCCTCCTTCCAGAAGCAGCACATTCCATTTCTGCCATTGAAGTAGAGGGGCAGAGGGGACAGGGTTTGGAGGCTGCAGCAGTCAGAATAGACCCGTCAGCCACAGATCAGCCAAAGCAGGCAGCTGTTGTTCAGCAACAAGCACACAGGATATTGGGCAGACGTCACCAGTACCAGATGGGGGGAGGAGTAGTTCGACAGCATTTCCTTAGAAAAAAAACATCTGGGGGTTGCGGTGGCTGGCAAGCTCTAGCTGAGTCAACACTGTGACATGGTGAGGAGAATAAATGCTAAGGCTATCCAGGGCTATGTTCAGAGGGGCAGGGCTTCCAGGGCTTGGGAGGTTCTAGTCCTGTTGAATGCTGCCCACGTTTTCAGACCACATCTGAAAAAATTGTGTTCCTTTCTGGGTGCTACCTTCTAGATGCGACCCAGTGTCCAAGGGTAGGAAGGGGCCCCAAGTCCACATCAATGGAGATGGCTTGAAGGAACTGGGGGGTGTGATGTGTGGGCTGGAGAAGACTGGGATTTGGGGAGGGGAAAACATAACAGCTGTTTTGAAGTGTTTTAAGGCTGCCATTTGGAAGAGGAACTGGACTTGTTCTGCCTGTCCTCAGAGGGCAGAGCTGGGAGCCTCATGTTGCGAGGTCGAACTGAAGCTTGATGTCAGGAAAAACTTCTTTAAAATTGGAAATGTCCCAAAGCGGGATGGACTGCCTTGTAAGGGGGAAGGGTTGGATTAGATGCCTTTAAGCAAAGGCTGAATAACTACTTGTCAGATACATCAGAGGGAGAATTCATTTCAATCAATCAATAAACATTTATTAAGAGCCGTGCATGGGGCTAAGTGCTAGGGATACAAAGAAAGGGGAAAATTGTCCCCGTCCTGAAGCAGCCTACAATCCAATGGGAGTGGAGAGCAGTTAGTGGCTAGAGCACTGGATCTGGAGTCCAGAATACTCATCTTTCTGAGTTCAAGTCTGGCTTCAGACACTTACTAGCTGTGTGACCCTGGGCAAGTCACTTTCCTCATCTGCAAATGAGCTGGAGAAGGAAATGGCCAACCACTCCAGTATCTCTGCCAAGAAAACCCCGAGTAGTGTCATGAAGAAGATCAGATGCCTTTGAAATGACTGAACAGCAACAGCAACAAAGACAGCCTCCAAACCACTATATAGAAACAAGTTATGTGCTGGATGAACTGTGGGTGGTATCAGAGATGAGGCACTCACATTAAGGGTGATCAGGAAAGGCTTCTTGAAAAAGGTGGGACTTTAGCTGGCATCTGAAGGAAGCCAGAGAAGTGGAGGTGGAGATGAAGAGGGGGAAAGTTTTAGGAATGGGTTCAGCCCAGAGTTGATGACGTAGAGCATCATAGCAGGAGGCCTGAGTCGATGTATCAGAGAATAAATACATGGATGGGGTATAAGGTTTAAGAAGACTGGAAAGGTAGGAAGGGGCTTTCTGGTTATGGAGAGCTTTAAAACAGAGACTTATGCTTGATCCTAAAGGTGATAGGGAGCCGTGGGTGTTTATTTATTTATTTTTAAATTAACTTTTATGTTTATTTTTAGTTTACATCATTCATTTCCAGAAGATTTTGAGTGACAAATCTTCTCCCTGTCTTTCCCCTCACCACCACCCCAAAACAACGATCCCACTATATACCTCCTCTCCCAATCTGCTCTTTCCTATATCTTCCCCCAGGGTAGAGCACAGACCTACACTTCAGGAAGATTGCTGTGATAGCTGAATGGAACTCTGGGGTCACCTCATCCAGTGAAACTTTCTCTAGCCCTTTCTCAGCTGAAAGGACTCTTCCACTCTTAAAATTTTTCTATTAGTGGTACTCTGTCTACATCTTTCCTTGGCTCCCATCACACCTCGCCATGTATTAGACTTGCCACAGTGATCTGCAGAACAAAGTTTGCTGTTACTCTTCAGGATTTTAAGTACTTGAGACGGGTTAAGGATGTCTCATCTCCAATGCTATGAGCTCAAGCCTTCATTCTCCTCTGTCCTCATGATTGCGCAACACTGGTGTTTAACAAAGCTTAATGAATGCTTGTTGAGTTGACTGGACTTCTAGTTAATCAATTAACGCCAGTGAGCTTTTACTTTGAAGACTTGGCAAGAACAGAAGTACAAGTATTTCCTCTCAACAATTCGGGACACATTCTCCCCTATAGCATCTCAGTGTTTGGGAAGAGAGGGGTTATTCCTAAAGCCACTAATACATAGCTTTAGTCCCACCAAGTTCACATCCAAATGAAGCAAAGTTAATGACTGAAATATGAAATCTTTAGTTTGGCTTTTAAAGTCCTTCATAACCTGACATAACTCCTACCTGTTTCCATTCTTCTTATACCTTACTCCCCTCTATGCATTCTGTGATCCAGTGACACTGGCCTCCTGGGTTCTGCCTTCTACCATTCCCTCTCCCAACTCCAGGCATTTTCACTGACTGTCTCCCAAGCTTGAAATTCTCTTCTTCCTCATCATCCCTGCCTCCTGGTATCTGTGCCTTCCTTCTAGTCTCAGCTACAATCCCAACTTCTGAATGAAGCCTGTTCTAGTTCTCTTTATCTTGGAGCCTTCCCTCTGAGATTACTCCCAATTTATCTATCTGATTTATGTATAGCTATTTGCATGTTATCTCTCCCATTAGACTGTAAGCTCCTTGAGGGCAGGGACTGTCTTTTGCCTTTCTTTCTATCCCCAATGATTAGCACAGTGCCTGGGACATTATAGTTACTTAATCAGTATTATCTGACTGATGGGGTGACTCCATCTCACCTGACCTGGGGCAGATCCCAAAGGTCAGTCATTCCTCAGGGCCTGACTTTAGGAGAAAGGTCAGAGACATCTCCAATCTCCTTCACCTAAAAGCAGAGAGAGAGGAGGGAGTTGTATACAGGAGCAGATGTGAGAGCAGGGTCATCCATTTGTGGGTCACATCGTGGTGAGTGGTGAGATAAAAGCTTGAGGTCTCTTTCCCCACCAACAAACAGCTTAGTTGCTGCTTCTTCACTTGAATATTCCAGGTAGGAAAAAGTCAAACCAAGGGACAGGCCTTGGCTGAATTGTGCCTGCTGAATGTCCCTCCTTTTAGAGAAAATCAAAGAATATCCTCATCAAGTGGTTAGCAGACCATTACTGGCTCCAGAATGTCTGGGCACATTCCAAAGTCCGTGAAGGGATTGCGTCTGCAAAATCCATTATACTTATCTAAGTATGACAAGATCCCATGTGTAGTGAGAGTTGATCCCCACATATAGCATGGGGGTGTCATTGTGTGGCTGAAAGGAAGGCAGAGCAGACAACTTTGTCCTCTTCTCTGACCCTTCTCCAAAGAAGACTTTAATTCCTGCCAAGTGGGGAAGCAGGAGGTTGGGGTTGGATGATGCCATTCTCCTCTCCTTGTGGAGTGGGGTACTGGGCTAGAATTATATCTAGCCATTCCCTTAAATACTGTTCTCCTAGACTCTAGGCCCTAGAGGATATGATTTTCAAGTTTAAGCTGACTTCTGATTTCTGCTTCATTATTGGGGAGAAGAAGAACTCTGATCTTTATATCCAAGGTTTGACCCCTTTTCTGCCAAATACTAGTTCCACAATGAATCCACATAGTGAATAGCAAAGAAACCCATTTATCCAAATCAGTAGCAAAACAGACACCAGAGAAGGTATGCACAGAAGAATATAGACCAGACAATAAAGAGTGAAGGAGTTCTCTAATGGGGAGCAAGATAACTCAGAGACAGATAGCGCCAGAGAGGGAGACAGTGGGGGAGAAGGAAGAGAGAGAGAAGGGGGGGAGGGAGAGAGGCAGAGAGAGAAAGAGAGAGAGGGACAGAGAGAGAGAGAGTGAGAGGGAAAGAAAGAGAGAGAGAGAAAGAGAAAGAGAGAGAGAGGGAGAGGGAGAGAAAGAGAAGGGGCGGCTAGGTGGTGCAGTGAATAGAGCACCGGCTCTGGAATCAGGAGTACCTGAGTTCAAATCCGGCCTCAGACACTTAACACAAAAAACTAGCCGTGTGACCTTGGGCAAGTCACTTAACCCCAACTGCCCTCCAAAAAGCAAAAAAAAAAAAGAGAGAGAGAGAGAGGGAGGCCGAGGGAGAGAGGGACTGAGAGAAAGAGA
>CM053595.1:294276754-294320966 GCA_028646575.1 Pseudocheirus occidentalis
AAGAGAGGGAGGGGAAGAGAGAGGGACTGAGAGCAGAGAGAGAGAGAGAGAGAGAGGGAGGCAGAGAGAGAAAGAGAGAGAGGGACAGAGAGAGAGAGTGAGAGGGAGAGAAAGAGAGAAAGAGGGAGGCGGAGGGAGAGAGGGACTGAGAGAAAGAGAGAGAGAGAGAGAGAGAGAGAGAGAGAGAGAGAGAGAGAGAGAGAGAGAGAGAGAAAGAGAGAGGGCTAGATCTTACCTAAGAAGAAATACTCCAAAGTCTCTAGTATAGAAATCTGGGGACAGGGACCTTATGGAGACTACTGATTCCTCTCATATTTTCTCAGAGTCTATCTGAAGTGAGGTTGGCCTCTTCCATCCTCTTCCTCTTTCTTTTTTCCCTTTTCAAAAATTTTATTTTATTTCAAAAGTTTTTTCATTCATTTTAAACTTAAATACAAAATGAGAAAAGAAAAAAAAAGAACATTTCCAGATACACAGCAGAACATAAATGATGATTCAATATACAACAATAAATTTCCATTTCACAAAAACCTATGCAATGAATCCTATTCATTGTTATCAGAGCAACCCAGCTTTTCTGCAAATATACACATGCATATACATGCATACACATATATAAGACCACACTATGCATATTTCTATTTGTCAATTCTTTCTCAGAGGTGGACAGTATCTTCCTTCATAGGTCCAAGTCTTTTCATGTTTTCTAAATCAACCAGCTCATCATTTCTTATTTCACAGCAGTATTCCATCATAATCATATCCTATCTGAGAGACTGTCTATGAAAGTTTCCCTCCCCCTCCAATTTTCTGCATCCCTTATAATCTTGGCTACGCTGGTTTTATTTATACAAGAAAATTTTAATTTAAAATAATAAAAAATATCCATTTTACACTTTAACAATGCTCTTGCCTTATAATATAGTTGAAGGTCTAGTACCAATGAAATTCCTTCCTTTAAATTTTTTCTCCCTTAGCTTCTTTAAAATTCTTGACCTTTTGTTCTTCCAAATGAATTTTGTCACTATTTTTCCTAGTAATTAGTATTACTAAATAATAATTTAATAATTTAGTAATACTAAAGTAAATTTAGTAATTTAGTAATAATTTTTAGTAATAAAATTTAGTAATTAGTAATTTAGCTCTTCACAGCTCTCTCTCTCTCTCTCTCTCTCTCTCTCTTTCTCTCTGTCTCTTTTTCTCTCTTCCCCCCTTCCCCCACTGTCTCCCTCTCTGTCTCTGTCTGTCTCTGAGTTATCTTGCTCCCAATTAGAGCAAAATACTAAACCATAATTACTAAACCAAGCAGAAACCATATTACAAAATAAATTTTAGTAATTTACTAAATTTGAATTTAGTAATTAAAATTTTTTTTGAAAATTTCAAAAATAAAATTTTGAAAATAAAATTTAGTAATTTAGTAAATTTAAAAAATTTAATAATTTTAATTGAGATGGCATTAAATAGTTAGGTAAAGTTATCATTTAAAAAATTTTAAATTATATTGGCTTTACCTACCCATGACAATGAATATTTCTCCAGCTAATTAAATCTGACTTTATTTGTAGAATGTTTTCTGTTTATGTTCATGTAGTTCCTGTATCTGTTTTGCCAGGCATACTCTCAAGTATTTTTATACTGTCTAGTTATTTTAAGTGGTCTAAAATAATATTGGCGACATTATTTTTTTCTTTTAATTAAGCCTATTTTAGCTTTAACTGTGTCTGAGGTTATGATTACTACCCCTGTTTCTTTCATATAATAAATTCTACTACAATCCTTTATCTTTGTGTGTACCTATCATTTTTATTGTGCTTCCTGAAAACCACATATTGTTGAATTCGGATTTTTAATTCATTCTGCTATCCGATTCCATTTTATTGGTAAATTTATCCCATTATAAGTTATAATTACACATATATTTCCCTCCTTCTTATTTTTCTCACTATCCTTCTCAACCTATTTATACTATCTCTCCTCATTTGTCTAATTTGCTTCCACCCCCTACCATGCCCTCCTATCTCCCTACCTTCCACCTTAATCTACCTATCTTTCTAAGAGTTTCTCTCTAATTCCCATTCACCCCTCCTAATTCTGAATCTACACACTCTTCTAAAAGTCCCTCCCTTATCCTATGCCCTTGCCCTCTTATATTTTTTCTAAATTTAGAAGACTTTTATACCCTTCTAAATGTATATGTTGTTCCCTCTTTAACCATCTCCCGTGAAAGTAAGGTTCCAGCACAAGCAGCCCTCCCCCTTCATTTGCTTCTGTATCAGTTCTTCCTTTCATGCTTCATTTGTATATTTACTCCTTTTTTTCTCTCCTTAGACAGTTTTATGTTTTCAGAATCACCCCATCACATACAGTTTAGCCCAAGCCTTTCTTTCAAACCACCTAAATAGATGACAGTCATGAGAGTACTGCTAATATTTTCATATATAAGAAGTAATCACTTTGACCTAATTGAGTCCCTGGTTTTTAATGTTTACCTTATATTTCTCCTAGAGCCTTCATATCAAATTTTCCAATAAGTTGTGCTTTCTTTGATTTTGGTTACAAATATCTGAAAGTCTTTCGATTAATTAAATGTCCTTCCCCCTCCCCCAATTCAGGACGTACTTCACTCTGCTTGCTAAGTTATACTTGGTTTTAACCCCAGTTCTTTTGTTCTATGAAATATAGCTTTCTCAGCCCTATGATCCTTCAATGTAGTAGCTGCTAGGTCTTGTGTAACCCTTATTATAACTATGATGTTTACATTTTTTTTCTTGTTGTCTCCAATATTTTCTCCTTAATCTGGGAGCTTTGGAACTTGGCTATTATATTCCTATAAATTTTCATCCCGGGATCTCTTTCAGGTGGTGATCAGTGGATGCTTTTTTTTTCTTCCTATTACTGCTTTACCTTCTTGTTCTAGAACTTCAGGGCAATTTTTCTTTTTCTTTCTTTCTTCTTTTTTTTTAATTGCCCAAGGTCACACGGCTAGATGTGTGTGTGTGTGTGTGTGTGTGTGTGTGTGTGTGTGTGTGTGTGTTAAGTGTCTGAGGTCACATTTGAACTCAGGTCCTCCTGATTCCAGGACCGGTGCTCTATTCATTGCACCACCTAGCTGCCCCAGGGCAATTTTTCTTAATAATTTCTTGTAATATTGTATCAAGATTCCTTTTTTGATCATACCTTGCAGGTAGTCTGACTATTCTCGTATTATCTCTCCTTAATCTGTTCTCTATATCAGTTACTTTTCTGATGAAATATTTCACATTCTCTTCTATATTTCATTCTTTTGGCTTTTTAAAAAAATATTTCTTGGTGTCTTATAATGTTATTAGTCTTCCCTTGCTCAATTCTAGTTTTCAAAGAGTTATTTTCTTCCTTAAGTTTTTGGCTCTCTAGTTTGAATTGGTTGACTTTCTTTTCATGATTTTTTTTTTTTTTTGCTTTTTGGAGGACAGTTGGGGTTAAGTGACTTGCCCAAGGTCACATGGCTAGTTTTTGTGTTAAGTGTCTGAGGTGGCATTTGAACTCAGGTCCTCCTGACTCCAGGGCCAGTGCTCTATTCGCTGCGCCACCTAGCCCCCTCATGATTTTCTTGATTGCTTATTTTTCTTTTCTCATTTTTCCTTGGGCTCTCTTATTTGATTTTTCAAGTTCTTTTAAAGTCTTCCAAGAACTTTTTTTGGGCTTGTGACCATTTGACATTTCTAATTGAAAAGGGGTGGCTTTTTTAGCTCCACTATATTCCTCTGAACCCTTACAATACTGCTTTTGACATTAATATTCCACTGAAACTGCTCTCTCCAAAGTTACTAAAATCCTCCATTCTCCTTGACCCCTCCACAGCCTTCAACTCTGTGGATCAGTCTCTTCTCCCTGATGCTCTCTTCTCTCTATGTCTTCAGGTTACCTTGCTCTCTGTCCTCTGACCACTCCTCTGTCTGCTTTGTTGAATCTTCCTCTAGTTCATTCCCTCTAACCACAGGTGGCCCTCAGTGTTCTGTCTGGGCTTTCTTCTCTCGCGTTCTATACCACTTAACTTGATCATCTTATCAGCTCTCCTAGATTTAATTGGTATCTCTATGCTAATGATTTTCAAGTCTGCCTTTCCCCCTCAAATTCTCTGCTGATCTCCAATATCAAGTCTCCAACTGCCTTTCAGACACCTCGAACTAGATATCCAGTAGATATTTTAAACTCAACATATCCCAAACAGAACTTATTATCTTTCCCCCTAAACCCACCCTATTACTGTAGAGCAGTGGTTCTCAATCTTCCTTATGCCGCGACCCCAACCATGGTGATGGTGATCCCCAACCATAAAATTATTTTCGTTGCTACTTCATAACTGTCATTTTGCTACTGTTATAAATCTATCTGATATGCAGGATGTATTTTCATTGTTACAAATTGAACATGACCCGCAGGTTGAGAATCGCTGCTCTAGAGGATAATACCATTCTCACAGTCTCAGGCTCACACCCTAGGAGTCATCCTGGATTCCTCACTGTCTCTCACCCCTCATATTCAAGCTGTTGCCAGGACCTGCTGATTTCACCTTTGCAACAGATCTTGAATATGCCTCCTTCTCTCCTCTGACACAGCCATTCCCCAGCACACACATTTGGGATATTGCAATAGTTTTTAGGTCTTTTGGCCTCGAGTCTCTTCTCGTTCCAATCCATCCTCTATTTAGCCACTAAAGTAAATTTCCAAAAGTTTAGGTCTGATCATGTAGCTCCCTTACTCAGTAAACTCCAGTGGTTCCCTATTGCCTCCAAAAGCAAATACAAAGTCATCTATTTGTCATTCAGAGCTCTACATAACCTGCCCCCTCCTACCTTTCCAATCTTCTTACACATTATTGCCCCACAAATATTTTCTGATCCGGTGACACTGTCCTCCTGGCAGTTCCATGAATAAGATAATCCATCTCTCAATTCTGGGCATTTTCTCTGGCCCATGTTTGGAATATTTTTGGCTCTGTTCAGACTGTTAATTTTCCTTTCTTCGTTAAAGTCCCAGCTGAAATCCCGCCTTTTATAGGAAGCCTCCCCTAATCCCTTTTAGTTCCAGTATCTTTCCTGAGTTAATGATTTCCTATTTATCCTGTGTATAGCTTGCTTTGTCTGTATTTGTTTGCATTTTGTCTTGTCCATCAGACTGTAAGCTCCTTGAGGGGAGGGATTACCATTTGCCTCTTTTTGTATCCCCATTGTCTGTCATTCAGTAGACATATCTCTGGTTGTCCTGATCTATATCTTGCCACTGGACCCAGATGGCTCAGGAGGATAGCATGAGGTTGGTGACTTTGCACAGCCCTCCCTCACTTAAATCTAATTCACTTGCATGTCATGACACCATCTCCCTGATGTCACAGTCGTCTTTCAAGAATGAAGGACAAACAACAAGGCGCTTAATAAACATTTATTGATTGACTGATTCCCTCAGTTTCCTTATCCATGAAATATAGATAATATTAGCACCAGCCTTCTCAGTTGCTATGAGGATTACATTTATAAAGCACCTTGCCATCTTTAAAGTTCTATATAAATGCTAGCTATTATTATTATTATTGAAAGAAGACAGGTCCAATTGCAGCACCAGAGCCTAGAGGGCTCTCTCCTGCGTCTTCTGAGGCCCAAAAGAGACTTCTTAGTGATGGTAGGGCAAAGAATGAACAAGCTGGGCAATCAAGGGTGGGGACAAGAAACTCGATGATTTTTGCCAACACACATCCCGTAAATCAGTAACGAGGATCTTGTAATGCAAGCATGGAAGAGCCAAGGTAAACAGAATCCAAACTGGAGGGCCCAGAGCCCAGTGACCAATTGCCTTTGTGGTTAATATCATCGAGCATGTTTATTATCTGACAGGAACAAGGAAGATACACAGGTATCCCATGATAATGACTCATACCTTTGGCGTTAAGGACTTCTTGAAAACGGAACCAGTCCTCAGCTCGGGTTTTAAGTTGGCAGCAAGCAGAGAGGATGTTAGACTGCCATCTCACTGCAGTTAAGTATTTGTGGATTTGATTTGATTTTGAAATAAAGTCAGTACCTCAGCAGATGCTGACCAGATCTCCAAAGGAGATCCAGCCTCCAAGTTTTGTACAATTCCTGAAGATTTTATAAACCTATGAAAAAGTCAGTTCTCACCCTTACAGACTTTCTTCCTGCCAATTGGCTTCTGGTTAGCTCTACCTCTTACAAATGTCCCTTGCCTTTGGTTTCCCACTTTCTTTCTTTCTCTCTCAATCTCCCTCCCTCTCTCTCTCTCTCTCTCTCTCTCTCTCTCTCTCTCTCTCTCTCTCTCTCCTTCCTTCTCTCTCCTTCTCTCTCTCTTTTTCTCTCCTTCCTTTTCTTTCTGTCTCTCTCCCTCTCTCTCTCTGTCTGTCTCTGTCTCAATTTTAGACATTTTCTAGAACTATTTTCTAAGTCTCGCTGAACAGCAACCTCCAGTTAAAGGAAACAATTTGGATTATGGTCCCCAAAGTGGGATCTTAGCCTCTAAGTCTCAGCTTACCCAAACCCTAACTACCTTTCTCCCCCACCACTATTTGGGGGATCCCAGTTTCAATACCAGCTTTCCACTTTGCCTTCTACCCTTTGTCTCCATATACTTTAGACCACAAAACTGTCTTTTCTAAGGGGTGTTTATTAATATTTCAAAATTAACATTATTGATGGCCTCTCTTTTTAAAATAGTCATTTCTGGAAATAGCTCTCCTTCCCCTTTCTTCTGCAATGAAACTCTCTCATAACAAAGAAAACCAGTTAAACAAAAACAAGTGATACAACAATGTTCATGTCTTGACAGTGTATGTAGCATCCTGCCCCAGTCCCCCTCCTCTCACTGGAGAGGAGGGAAATATTTTTAGCTCTCTGTAAGTGGTTCTCTAGACCACAGGTAGCTTTTCAGCCTACTCAGAGATTAGCTTCCTTTCATCTGTGTTTTCATTAATATCACTGTGGTCAGCGTGTATGTTGACTTTTTGCTTACTTCACACCACATCAATTCACGCAAATCATCTCTAGGGATTCTCTGCAAAGGGAAATATATGTTATACACATAGTATATATTTTATATTCAGGAATAATATATTAAGGTGAAATAATCAGTGATTTCTCCAAAAGAAATCTACCTCAGCCCAGGTTGAGGAGTCCCTGAGTTTTCCAGTCTAATCCTAAACTCAAACTCCCACACCTTGCCTGGTCAATGATCCGTTCATGCCTGGACATTCTCTGGCTCTGCTCCTGGACCAAGATGACAATGACCTCTTCCATCTTAAAACAACTAACTAAGCCATTTTGAGAATTTACCTACCCAGAATCTCTGAATTGAGTTCATTGATTCATTCTCCTAATTTTTGGTCAATCGAATGTAAATTCCTTGAGAGTAGAGGCTATTTCATTTTTGGTTTTTGTTTCATTTTGACTTTAGTGCCTGATATATGGTAAGCTCTTAATAAATGCTAATTGGTGGACAGATTGATTCTCAGGCCATCAAAAAGTCTCCTGATGGCTTAGGAGTGCTGTACCACTGTTGTCATATGGTCACTTCATTAACTGCAGATCCCTCTTCCCTCTGTTGGAATTGGGGGTGAGATTGGAGCACTGTCTCATGAAGTTGTTCCCAAAGAAGGTCTTTTACTTAAGGTATCTCCCACCAGCCATTTTGTTTATATCCTCCCCATGCTCTGCAGCCTACAGGGAGGTCACTTTTCTGAGAGGATCTCTTTGGTGAGAGTAACTTCTCCTCTCTCTTCTGCTTCTGTGCTACCACTTCTCACAGCCAGCATGGTATGTGTGTATGTATACACACACACACATGTATGCATACAATATGTGTATATATGTATACACATATATATGCATACACACATGTCCACACACATAGACATACATGTGTGTATGTATACACGTGTGGGTATGCATGTAAATAATATTATAAGTCTGGAATCTGTAACCACGAAATCCAATCAGGCTGACAGGTGTAGAATCATAACCTGTTTGAACTCAGAAAAATCTCTGTTGAATCCTTGGTTCATGCACCTTCAGAGGTGAGACTCGCTTCTTATTGCCCCTTTCCTTTCTCAGAACCACCCTCTGCTCAGATCTAGAATCTTCTATTTTAGACTAGAAATGTCTTGCTTTCTAGATGGTTGGTGTCTCCCTGCCTGAAATTGCAGGTGTGGGGAACCAATCAGACTACCTAACCAAGACTCCTTCCCTCCCTATAAAATGCTGGAATGACCCTGATCCCATAATTTCTATAATCTACTGTGGAGAGAGCTTCCCCGAAACATGTACTCAGAAGTCCCTTTGAGAGCCTGGTATAAACATGTGCCAAGTCCTAGAAGCCTCTCCCAGAGCCATTGTGGATGCCATTTTTTCCATGACCAGAAAACCATCATGGCCAGAAGATCTCTGGTCATTTCTGTGACTGTCTCTAACTTACCCTCTCCACCCAAGTCTCATTTTGAATATGTCAATCTCAGTACTAGTGTGAGGGTGTCACTGTGAGGGGCTGTCAGTAAGAGTCTCAACCCTAGTGTGAGGGGATTGGCAAAACACCCTAGTACCCTTCCCTTGCTTTTCCTGCTTCTGACTTCCCTTAAACATGCCAAATGGGAGGACTTAATGCTTTCACCAATGACCGGCTAATTCTTCTGCGAAGCCCCTTTGGGCTCCAAAAAAGACCTTCACATTGCCTAGTCTGAGTGGAGAGTAAGGGGAGCATGTTGGGGCGATCAAGTTTTGGTCATGTAGTGACGGACAGAAAGGCTGACTTCCAAAATAGATTTGATGATGGTGATGATGATGATTTACATTTATCTAGCACTTTAGGCTTATAAAATACCATCCACCTTATCTCATTTGATTGTGGCTATTACTAGACCTGTTTTACAGAGGAAGAAACTGAGACTGAGAAAGTTTAGGCGACTTGCCCTGGGTCACCCAGCTGAGGCAGGATTTGAACTCATTTCCCTAGGGAGCTGTCTTATACTTTTGTCCTCTTCTCTCCTATTTCTTAGGAAATAGTCACCCTACCCAGCTATTCTATAAAGAATTGTTAGTTCACTGCAGTAAATAATAACCTTGTCCTCAAGAGTCCTTGAAAGATGTAGTATGTTTTTGATTACCTGACTGAATCTAGTTATGAGGTTATCCAGAAGAGACCAGAAGATCTTGGCATAGGGAATAGCAAAATCTTGCAGGATCTTGTTGCTAAAAGTACCATGGGGATTAATAGAGAGAAAAAAGTTGACCAGTTTGGGCTGAAGAAAAAGTCTCTCTTTATCCTCTAGGCCTTGATATGACCTTGGAAGATTACCAAGAAGAATGACAGTCTGTAAGATGGATTTTGATGATTTAGCCCCAGATATCATGCATTGGCAGGCAAAACAGGGGGTTTATCCCCGAGGTTATGAAAGACAAACCCAGGGGTGGCTAGGTGGCGCAGTGAATAGAGCACCGGCCCTGGAGTCAGGAGTACCTGAGTTCAAATCCGGCCTCAGACACTTAACACAAAAAACTAGCTGTGTGACGTTGGGCAAGTCACTTAACCCCAACTGCCCTCCAAAAAAGCAAAAAAAAAAAACAAAACAAAACAAAACAAGACAAACCCAGTGGGTCCAGTCTGGATGTGGGATCAGAGGATATGGATCCAAATCTTACCTCTGTCCCTTCTCTCTCTCTGTTTCCTCATCTAGAAAATGATGTTGAACTGGGTGACTTCTCACGCTCAGGACTCTGCCCTTAAGTGCAATATACGTGAGTATCAAATATATGTTTATTTAAAATATCCACATTTTAAAAAGAGGTTAGACATTATTTAAACTAGCTTTGTGTAGCTTTAATTCATGAATCAGACTGTTAACAAACCTCCGTGGCACACTCCCAGTTTGGCCAGCTCACTTCTTGACCTCCTCCAGCCTTCTGGTCCAACAGTCCTTTCATGATTTCTTCTAGAGAGGTCAGTCCTGTTTCACACCCAGTCTGTCCTACAGTTTTTTCTCTATTTTCTCCTTAGTTACTAAGGAAACAGGGCTATCCTCTGTCTGGAGTCCAAGAATATCATCTAAGTGCCTGGTCCGTAGAGCCTTAGATTGCTTTTGTTGTTTGCTCATTTCCAACTTTTCCATGACCCCATATGGGGCTTTCTTTGCAAAGGGACCAGAGTTTGCCATTTCCTTCTCCAGTTCATTTTACAGATGAGGAAACTGAGGCAGAGATCAGATGACTTGCTCAAGTCTCTTAGTAAGTATCTGAGGTCAAATTTGAATTCAGGTCTTCCTGACTCCAAGGCCAGGTGCCCTATCTACTTCACCATCTAATTGTCTTTAGATCCTTAGAGTTTTTCTAAGCCAACTCTGTTTTATAAACGAGGAGATGGACACCCAGAGAGGAGAAATTACTAGCTTAGCTCAGACAGAAAAGGAGTGGCTCAGTTGGGATAAGACCCCTGGTCTCCTTGACTTCTGACTCGAAGGATTTTTCTCTTGTTCTACTAGTTATAAAATTTTTCTGCTCTTCTGTTTTACTTTTCTACGTCTCATAGGGAATGCACAACCAAGTCCCGTGGAATTGAATTAAACACAACAGAACAGAAAGCTCAGTTTCTGGGATCTCCTTCTGCTGCTGCTCCTCTGACCTCTGACCCTGGTCTGCCCAGGGAGCATTCTGTGAATCAGTCTTTTCTTCCCTTTTGAGTCTTTCTTTTTCTACAAGGTCTGAGCCAGCACCCTTGGCTCATAAACAGAGCTGGAAGGAAAGTTCCTGGCTCAACTTCTTCCTTTATAGATGAGAAAACCAAAGACCCCAGAGGTTAAGTGACACCTCCAAGGTCCTGATGCAGGCAATGTCAGAGCCCCAATGTCAACTGGGGTCCCCTAACTGCTCATGCTGCTCCCTGTCACCCTCAGGCTCTTTTTTCTTTGTTTAATGCTGACTGTTTATGCTTTTCTAAATTCTGACAACTCATAGTAGATAAAGAACTGTATTTGGAGTCGGGAGTTCTCACATAGTATTCTCCCAACTTCAAATCTGGCCTACTAGCTGTGTGACCCTGGGCAAGTCACTTAACCTCTGTTTACTTACTCCAGGGGAGAAGGACATGGCAAAGCACTCCAGTATCTTTGCCAAGAAAACCCCTAAAGGGGTCACAAAGAGTCAGACATGACTGAAATGACTGAACAACTATGTTAGGCAGTGAGAATACAAAGATAAAATGAAGCAGTCTCTGTCCTCGGGGATCTCTAATTCTCTTGAAAGACCTGGGTTCAAATTCTGCCTCGTATGCATACGAAACTTTGGACGTTCCCTCTTCTGTAAAATGGGGCTAATAAAAGCCGCTACCTCACAGGGTCGTCATGAACTTCAAATGAGATAAACCGTGAAAAGCACTTTGAAACGCTACAGAAATGCCAGTTGGTGTTAGCGTCAGTACCTCTGCCAGCTTGTAATGATCACTTATGGTTGCCATTATCAATGACCAGTTTCTCTAAAGAGCTTGCTATTCCTTTCCTCTCTTTGCTATTTCCCACTACGGTTCACGCATCCGTAGGGCTCTGCCAGGAAGGCTTGTCACCTTTGCCCAAATGCCCAATAAGTTACAGGGCAGACATTCAGTGGTTTGGCCCTTCATAGGTTCATGATCTCATTGGTAGAGATTTCTGTAGATGCTGATCTGAACTCCTCAACTTGGTCGATGATCTTTAAGAGTTATTTCGACCGAATAGTTCATCAGCCTTAGGTCAGCTCGCTGAGGAGCACTCTCTTTGTTTCTGTCTCTGTCTTTACCTCTCTGTGTCTCTCACATCTTTGATCAGCTGGTCCTTGGTATGCACATAGTCTTTCTCTTCCTTCTAAGAACTGCAAATTGATTGGCTTGGGGCTGGAGCACAGAGAAGTTAGAGATGCTGGCCATAGCCTCCTTGCTGATGCAGTCTCAGGGGAAGTTGCTGGAAGTTAGGTGTTACCAGCCCAAGAGGTGACAACCATTATGGCACCGATAAAACTCTTGCAAAAATAAATACTAGAGACAGCTTGGTGGCGCAGTGGATAGAACACCAGCCCTGGAGTCAGGAGGATCTGAGACTCCTTGACACTTTGCTAGCTGTGTGACCCTGGGCAAGTCACAACCCCAATTGCCTTGCCTTCCCCGCTCCAAAAAACCAAAACAAAATCCTGTATGTTTTTGCCCATGTGACCTAAGAAGGTTGTTCATGGAAACTCCAATTTCTTGGGTAAAGGAGTTGAATTTGATTCTGGAGGGAGTATGATCCCAGAGAAGAGAGACTTAAAAAAACAACAACACATTTTTAGTGGCAACTAGGTGGCCCAGTGAATAGAGCGCTGGCCCTGGAGTCAGGAAGAACTGAGTTCAAATCCAACCTCAGACATCTAACACCAAAAACTAGTTGTGTGACTTTGGGCAAGTCATTTAATTGCCCCTCCAAATTGCAATTGCCCTCCAAAAAGCAAAACAAACAAACAAAAAACCTCAAACCCCAACGCATTTTTAATGATATCTTTTATTTTTATGTCATCTCCATTTCTTCCCATATCTCATTCTGCAGCAAGTTATCAATTTTTTTTTAAAGAAAAAGAGGAAAAAATGAAAAGGCCAGCAAAGCCCACTCACACAATGAAAAAATCTGACAAAATATGAAATGTTCTGTACTTCTAGACTCTCCTCTTGTCCCCTACTAAATGAATGGGGGGAGGTGTCTTCCTTTAGCCATGATTTTTTTGGGGGGGTCATGTTTGTTCTTTGTAACTTCAAAATCTTCATTTCTGATTCTTTTCTGACGTTTCCATTTACATTGTAATAGTCATCGAGTTTATTGCTTTTCTGGCTCTGTTTGCTTTACGTTAATTCATGTAGGCCTTGTCATGCTTCTCTATATCCATCACTTATAGAGCGTTCCATTACATCCATGTGCCACCATTTGTTTGGCCAGGCCCCAAGCAACGATCATTTACTCTGTTGAGCTATGAACTATCATAAAATGTGTTACAGTAAATAATCTGGTGTCTATGGGGCTATTCCTTTTCTCAATTACCTCCAGTGGAAGATCTGGACTAAAGAATACAGCCACTTTAGTCATTTTATTTTCACAGTTCCAAATTATTTTCTAGAATGTTGGCATTATTTTGCAGCTCCACCAGAAATGTATTAATTAGCATGCCTAGATATTTAAAAGTAGTCTAGAGATTTTAATGCCTAGAGATTTTAAAAATATTTTTTAAAATTTATTTTTATTCTGAAATTGACAAACAGCAAATAAGATGGGTATATATGTATGTGGCATGTATGCACACATACACACATGTATAACATGCCTTCTAGGGAGAGACTAAACTTGAGGGAGCACTGTGAGTCTTGGAGGGACAGTATAGGACTACATGGGAGGGCTTCACGGTCCATCCAGATGTCAAAAGTTTGCCCCCAACAACAATCCCAAATTCAGTTCCTTCCAAGAGGAACTTACAGTGGTAAGTACCTTTGCAATATCAGTTTATGGGTGTTTGTGAGTTCTCCATATCATATACATTTTTTTTTTTTTTTGCTTTTTGGAGGGCAGTTGGGGTTAAGTAACTTGCCCAAGGTCACACGGCTAGTTTTTTGTGTTAAGTGTCTGAGGCCGGATTTGAACTCAGGTACTCCTGACTCCAGGGCCGGTGCTCTATTCACTGCGCCACCTAGCCGCCCCTACATTTTCTTTTTTTTGTTTTGTTTTTTGCTTTTTTTGGAGGGGGAAAGGTTGGGCAGTTAGGGTTAAGTGACTTATCCAAGGTCACATGGCTAGTAAATGTTAAGTGTTTGAATCTGGGTTTGAACTCAGGTCCTCCTGACTCCAGGGCCAGCGCCCTATTCACTGTGCCACCTAGCCACCCCAATCATATGCGTTTTCTATAGGATGAAGTAGAGGTTTATACTCTATTCTGATGCATGTTACCTGGACTCCCATATGGAAGCTCTATGGCCCACTTTCATGGAAACAGGTGTGAAATTTTTTGATAGCAAACTTTGGGTGGGATGCAATGAGCCAAAAAGAGAACGACTCTTTTGAGATAGGTCTCCCCTCACCCCCCAACCCTAACCCAGGATCAGACCCAGTCTGTGCGAGCCCAGAAGCTTCTGGGGGAACCTGAGTGATGAGCAACAACTCAGGACGGAGATGAGACAGAAACACAGGGAGAAAGATGGGCGCTTCCATCTGCCACAAATGCACACATGTAGGTCAGGGAAGAGGGTTGTTATCACTACAATGATGTAACAGAAAGACATCGGCTCACTTAGTTTCACTTCCTTCGAGACTCATCTTGGAGGCTCCCTCCAGGTGGAGGCCTTTTCTGGCCTCCTGATTTTAGGGTTCTTTTCTCCTCTAATTAATATTGGATTTCCTTATCCCTCTTTATCTTCTGCTGGGGGATAAAAGTATCCTTTAGCAGAATGCAAGTTGCTTGAGGGCAGGGTCTGGTCTTTATTTTGTCTTGGTATCACTAGTATCAAGCTGTACCTTTTACAATGGAACCTGTAATGTTATTGGTATAGGGAACCCTCGGATGAGGGAGTTCCATCCAGCTACCTGCCATGTTGACATTTGTCAATCACCAGTATTCACCAACCCTCTCTTTAATGTTCTGTTCTCACTACTGTCTAGCTTTAGAGAGCCACTGAGAAATTCTGTGGCTTGCCCAGGGTCACATAGCTGGTATACGTCAGACCAGGTTTTCCTGGGCAGCTCTCTAGGACTACATCAGTCTTCCTCTCATTTGTTGGATGGAGTTGAGCCGGACTCTAAAGTCATCAAAAGCGTGGCTTCGTGGCCTACCAGCCTGGCATTGGTCATCTCTTCTTGGAAGCAAGCCTGTGCTCCACCCCACCAGGACCATCGTCTATGTGAGATCAGGCTCCCCTTTGGAAGTCATTAGGGAGGCAGAACTGACTTCCATCTTTGGGAATTTGTCAGATTTCACTCAAGACTGTGATCAAAAGATTTTATGAAGCCTCATTATTGTTGTTGTTGTTTATCTTTTGTTCTTGAAGAACAAAAGTAAGGTAAGGCCATGACATGCAAGTACATTGGCTTTAAGGGAGGCAGGGCTGGTCAAAGTCAACAGCTTCACTTTCTCCTCTGGAGCCACCCAGGTCCAGTGGCCAGACACAGATCAGGACAACTAGAGACGGCCCTGAAGCCTTGTAGGCTGCAAGGTAAGGGTGGCTCTGGCTGTTGCCATCTCCCTGCTCAGTCCTGCTCTGTGAATTGGGGAAGCAGTGTAGACCAGTGGAAAAACCACGCTGAAGTCCAAGGATCTGGCTTCCAATTCTACCTCTGATGGTTACCTGCAGTAACACCTTGGCCTCACCTACAAAATGAGAGGGTTGGTCAGAAACGATCCCTGAGGCCCCTTCCAGCCCTAGGCCTAGGACCCAACCCATTGACTGACTCCTGTGGAAGAGTGACCAGGGACTGTTTATTGTTAGGTCCTTGAATGAAAAAATACGCATCATTGTGTGTATGTTTATAGATGTAACTATAGATACACTCACAGAATCTGGGTCCAGTCTTGTTATTGTGCCTAAGGCAGGAAGATGTTCCGTTCAATGTCAATGAAATGGTAGGAATAGCAATGGCCAGCACTGATCTGGAACTTTAAAGTTTGTAGGCACTCTGCATGAATTACCCCATCAGACGCTCACAATAGCCCTGCGTAGGGAGCGAGGCGCTGTTTTCCTGCCACTTTGTTGTTGTCTTGACTCTTTGCAACCCCATCTGGGGTTTGCTCGGCAAAGGCACTGGAGTAATGATTTTACAGATGAGGAAACTGAGGCAAACAAGGTTAAGTGACTTATTCAGGATCACCCAGCTGTGAGTGTCTCAGGCTGGATTTGAACTCAGGTCTTCCTGACTTCAGGCCTGGTGCACTATCCACTGGGCCACCCAGCTCCCTTATACCCATTTTGCAGATGATGAAATGGAGACTGAGAAAGAATATTTACCAACTGTCTGGGATGGGATTTGAACATAGGCCTTTCTAACTTAAATTCTAGCACTCTATGCACGATAGGACTTTGATGAAGATTTGTAGCATGCTTTACAGACATTGGCTCATTGGATCCTCTCAACTGCCCTGTCAGGTAAGATGGGGAAATTGAGGCTTAGAGTAAGTTAGATTTATACCTAGAAGGGATCTTAGAATCCATTGAATCCAATTAATTAATTTTACAGATGAGGAAACTGAGGCATAGAGAGAGGTTAAGTGACTTATCCAAGGTCACAAAGCTAGTAAACACCTGGGATTGAAGGCTTTGGTGACTTTGGTGACACTTCAGTGTGACTGTTGACCTTAATTAATCCAGGGCATATATTTCAAGCCTTTCTCTTTATGTACATTTTTTTTTTTACAAAGTTCTACATTTTAAAAGCCCAAAATAAAGCAAATAGAGAGAATAGATTCAAGGTTCTGCAATCTTCTCCCTTTTCAAAGAGTTTCTTTGAAAATGCAGCGAATGACTCCCATGGGCTTCTCTGAATATAATCAGAACAGAAACTTTGTGGTCAAGGCTGCAGTTAGAATTACCCAAGATTGATGACACTTTCCTTGACTTCCTGGGCTGGTCTGCGCTGCTTTGCTTAGGAACAGTCACTACTTCCTTTTTTCTTTACCACCCTTTCTACCTGTCTCCTCCCTTCCCCCAAAAAAGGTGCAATGAAAAATATCTAAGTTATCTCCATAGTCCTACATGGAAAGTAACCAGCTGCCATCTGGGACGGCCTGATCTCGACTAGAGCTGGCTCAGAATTTAAAAGCTGAATCCCAGAAATCTCTTCTGGGATGATCACACTTCTGAAACCTAAGAGCGGGCTTTCTATCAGAAATCAGAATCATAGCTGTCAGATCTAGAAGAGACTATAGGGTTTGGTTATATAATCCAATCCTACCATTTTACTCCTAGGGAAACTGAGACCCAGAAATAAGAGATTTGCCCAGGTAATAGGTACCAGGGCCATTTACTTAGACAGGCAGTAGGTGCCAGAGTCATTAACTTATTTGTGCTGCTTTTTAGAAGGTCAGGACAGGCTGTTCACATATTCAGATTTTTACCTTTTTCAATAAGTCCTGGGAGAAGTGGGATGTTGGGGCCAAGTGGGGGCAGGGAGGGCAGAGCTATGGAAAGAAAGTCCCTTTACTTTTTCCTCTTGGATTTTCTGGGTCATGATCAAGGTTGGCATACAACAAGCTGCCCTCTAACTCCAGATGGTAAATAGAAAGGGGGAGTTGAGTCAAGGGCAAGAGTCCTTCAGCTCCAGCCTCCTCCCTGAACAGGTCATTGCTGGACTTTAGCCAACTTTACCAGAATCCTCAGGTAAATAAGGGCACCTGAATCTGGGAGGCCCCACCCTACTTCTAATCAACTCATCACCTGCACTGCCTGTCCTTGGCATGTCACCCTTGGTCTTCAGGTGAGAGAAACCAGCTTTTTATGCCCTTCTCCCATCCAGAACTCACAAGCCAGGGGACTTGTTTAAGAGAAGCAATGGGGTGGCTAGGTGGTGCAGTGAATAGAGCACCAACCGGGAGCCAGGAGGACCTGAGTTCAAATGTGACCTCAGACGCTTAACACTTACTAGCTGTGTGACCTCGGATAAGTCACTTAACTCCAATTGCCCTGCCTTCCCCTCTCCAAAAAGCAAAAAGTAATTAAATAAATTAAGAGAAGCAATGAATTTGACCACTTACAGAGACTGTATTTATTAGACTTATACAGAAAGAACTGAGTTCCAATCTGACTTCAGATACTTCTTAGCAGTGTGACCCTGGTCAAGTTAGCCTTGTCTTCCTCAGTTTCCTCATCTGTAAAATGTGCTGGAGAAGGAAATGGCAAACCCCTTCAGTATCTTTGCCAAGAAAACCCGAAATGGGGTCATGAAGAGTTGGATACACCTGAACAACAGCAAACCTTAAGGTGTTATGTAATTAAGGGAGATATTATATGTACACGTATATATATATCTATATCTATACACATATACATGTATATTTATGTGTATGTGTAGGTTTATTTATGTATGTGTACACCCCCCCCCCCCAAGCTTTTACTAGGACTCTTGGAAAAGCTCCACAGAACAGGAATGATGGCTCTGCTTCTTGAACTCATGAGCCATGAGGAAATTGCTTTCCCGGTCAAGGAATGGTTTGCACAATCCTGTGTTAGGAAGCTGGCTGCTGCCTGCCCTCCTTGGATAGGAGCCACTCCCTTAGGCGCCTTTTCATCAGACCATCAGTTTTAGTGGAGGATGGGCTGATGGTCCCTGGCCTTCCAAGCCCAAATGCTGCAGTCTCTTTGGGGAGAAAGCCTTAGCTAGCTGGAGTGAGCTAGAGTGCCTGGTAGCTCCGCCCATCACAAAATAACCCACAACTGTGGTTCCTTGGGGAAGGAGAATAAGGGCAGGAACCGAGATGATCTTTTGCTGCATAGATTGACCGGAGCATTTCAAACACATCCCTGTAGAAAGAAGGACAGAATCAACTAGTCAAGCCAACTGGCATTTATGTTGGAGCCACAGTGCTGAAGAGCAAGGATCCCCTCTTTCCCAAACTGGGCTAAGACTTGCTCTCTAATTAAATAATTAAATCTCTTCATAACCTGGCCCCTCCTTACCTCTCTGGACTTCTTACATTTTACTCCTATGCACACACTAAAGCTATGTAGCTATACTGGTTGCTGTTCCTTAAACTGAATATTCCATCTACCACTCCCATGCCTTTGCCCTAGATGTTCCTACCTCCTAGTTTTCTTAATTTCTGCTTTCAAGGATCAACTCAAATCCCACCTTTCAAAGGGATCCTTTCCTTTTCTGGGTTCCTCCTCTGATTCTAGCTGTTAGCACCTTCACTTCTGAGATGCCCTCCCCTCTGCCCTATGTATATTCTTTATTTACCTTTTTATTGATATGTTTCCCCTTTAGAATGTAAGTTCCTTGAAGGGAGGCCTTTCTTTGTGTCCCCAGAGCTCAGCACTGTGGAAAAGAGCGATAGGTTAGCTCTATAATGCAACTCTGCAAGTCTTTATTAAGCACCTACTGCATTCAAGGACCTAGGTGCAGAGGGTATAAAAACAAAAATTAAAATGGTTTCTGCTTTTAACTGGACAGGAGGTGTAGAATAACCTCATGAGGAAGAGTCAAAAGTCAAATAGACAGTTGTAGTGTCACAGAAGCAGACAGATTGAGAGTATCCAGGAATAGGGAGCTGGAGATTGTGTCCCAGACTGCAGAGAGGGAAGCAGCAGGAGAGCTGAGCTGAAAAATGACCATCAGATTCAGCAGCTAAGAGTCGTCTTGTAGAGAGATGTTCAGTAGAGTAGCAGGTGTGTGAACCATTAGCAGTGTCTGTGAGCAGGGGAAGGTGTCTGAACACACCCAGATGGCAAACGGTGGGAAGCTGGAAGTGAGGAATGACCACAATGTGTGGAGGAGACTCTGTCTACCAGTTGGGCTACAATGAAGGTGTGGGATGTAGGACAGCACCTGGAAGGAGTGGGTGCAGTTAAGTGAAAGCCTTCTGAAGGATGGGGAGACTTGGGAGCATCAGGGAAGGAGCCAGTAACTTGTCTGTGGTTGGGTAAGATTACTGACATTCAGCCTTCCTCCAAACACTCTTAACCTGGTGTTCATAAACTTTTCTTTAAAATTTTGATAATTATTTTTAATGTAACTGATTTCCTTTGTAATCCTATGTATTTTGTGCATTTACAGACAGTATTCTGAGAAGGAATTCAAACTCATAGGACGACAATATCATAGGATAGTAGATTTAAAATTGGAAATCTAACCCCCTGGGAGGGGAGCAGAAAGGTTAAAAACACTTGTCTGAGGTCACACAAATACTAAAAGACAGTGAATAAGAGAACCCAAGAATTTGATTCCAAATCCAGTGCTGTCTGGGGTTAGAATTTTAGTTAAGCAACTTACTAGTTCCATAACCTAGGACAAACTCACCTCAATTTCCCTTCTTTTTAAAATGAAGGAGTGAGTCTATTAGGGGTAAGAAAACTGTGACCTTGAGTTTGGCCATTTGACTGAATCCAAACTTCACAGAACAAATCCCCTTAATAAAAAGATTTGTTCTGTGAAATTTGGATTCTGTCAAAGGGTTGCACTTGAGGACCTAGAGGGCTACAGGAAGTCTGGAGATCGCAGGTTCCCTACTCTTGGTCTAAGAGATCTCTGATGACACTTCCAGATTTATGTCTATGATTCTATAACTGAGGCCCAGAAAGGAGGTAGGAGACTCAAAGCAACCTAGTTGTCTCTGAAAGATAATCATAATAACTAGAATTTTCTTTTCTTCCTTCCTTCCTCCCTTTCTTCCTCCCACCCCTTTTCCCTCTTTCTTTCTTCCTTCCTTCCTTCCTTCCTTCCTTCCTTCCTTCCTTTCTTTCTTTCTTTCTTTCTTTCTTTCTTTCTTTCTTTCTTTCTTTCTTTCTTTCTTTCTTTCTTTCTTTCTTTCTTCCTTCCTTCCTTCCTTTCTTTCTTTCTTTCTTTCTTTCTTTCTTTCTTTCTGGAGGGGGAAATGCAGGGCAATTGGGGTTAAGTGACTTGCCCAAGGTCACATGGCTAGTTTTTGTGTCAAGTGTCTGAGGTCAGATTTGAACTCAGGTCCTCCTGACTCCAGGGTCAGTGCCCTATTCACTGTGCCACTTAGCCACCCTGATAACTACAATTTCTATAGAGTTTTAAGGGTTACAAACTTCTTTCCTCTTAGCAGCTCTGGCACCTTAGATGGAAGGGTGCGCCTTACTGAAAGAAATCCATCAAATCACCCCACTCTACTTAAAGTAAGTATCAAGATGCTGAGCTCTGCTGCCTTACCTCGGTGAGAACACATCTGTATTAAACCAATCAATCATAGGCTTTAGACTCATTGTGGAAAGAGATTTTCATCAATTGTAGTGAATTTGGACCCAAGGAAACCAAGGAATCTTGGTTATATCTTGGGGGTCATCTATAGACTCTCAAGTTGGTTTGTTCCCACAAAACTGGAGCTAGCATAGAGTCCAGAAGCATTCCATCTAAAGCTTTGTAAAGAAATTGAGGGGCAACTAAGAGCACTGGCCTGGGAGTGAGGAGGATCTGAGTTCAAATCTGGCCCAGCAAGAAAGCTACCTCACACCTAAAGGGAATATATTGAGGATCCCAGCAAAAGGACTTCAAAGAGCTGTGAGTTAGCCTTCCTCCACACATGCTCTCTGAGCTTCAGCCCACTTTCTCCACATACTGGTGGGAGAACATCATGGATTTCTTGGGGGGAAGTTTGGTGACAACCTATCCTTCTTCTTGCTAAACTACTTTAGTAAATACTCCTTTCTAAAAACAAATGAAGTCTGGATGAATAATTGATAATTAGCCCATAATCATGGTGGGAAGTACACCAGTGGGAGCTTGTGAACTCTATGGAATTAGAACTTCATAGAGCTGTATAATTGTATTAGAACCACCCCCTCCCATTACAGCTAGTAGGAGAGATAGTAGTCATACTGTGGGGACCCAGTCTGCCGGTGAGAATGGGAGTTGAGATAATCCCCTCAGAGTATGCGCTAACTACATAGATATTACCGTCCTCATTGTACAGATGAAGCTGGTGTTGTCAAGGTGTTGGCTGGAGCTAACCTAACCCCCCTGCTACTGTGCATCTATTTCCCTCTGTTTCCAGTGTTTGGTGAATGGAGTTAAATTCCTCTCATTCCTTCTTTGGGAGAGTTCTGTTCTTTCACATTAATGATTCAACATCTCAGCTTTGCAGTTTACCATAAAGAATTTCTCAAGCATCAGTGGTTGGTCAAGTCAATGGAAAATGCAACAATTAGGTCAATAGATGAAACCTTCCAGAAGATGAGAGGTAAGAGAGGTCCTTGCCCTTGTAAATGACACCTTTGATGCTTGTCCTTCTGCCCAGAAACCTTTTGTATCATCTCTTCCTTTTAATTACTTACCAATTCAGCTTCACAGTCCAAAGGGTTTTTATAATTCTGTGGGTCAAGAGAAGAGAGGGCAGAAACTCTTATATTTATCTTGTCATCTCCACAACACTATTGCTAAGACAGAGTAAATGCTTGATAAAAACAAACAATTCCTACCATCAAAAAAATTTACCTTTTATTGGAAGGAAACAACATGTAGAGAGATGAGTAAATGTAAGCATAATATAAATATGTATACACATACACACTTGTATATATAGATACACAAGCGTGCATTTATGTATTGGGTGTTTATATATGCATACATATGTGTGCAGATATAGAAATAAATGGATGGACAGATGGATAGTAATTTGGGAAAACCCAAGGCTGGAGAATGCTAACCTTCTAAAGGACACCAGGGAGAGCATTGTAGGGGTGGGCAACAGCTCATACAAAAGCATGGCGCTGGAGATGGAATATCCAGTACAGTGAATGGCTGGTAGGCCCAGTTAGCTAGAACATAGAGCACATGAGTGGGAGTGATATGAAATCAGTTTGGAAAGATAGACTGGAGCCCGGGGGATAATGTGGTCAGAACTGTGCTCTAGGAAGATCAGCTTGCCAGGTATACGGAGAATGGGTGGACAGGGGAGAGATTAAAGGCAGAGAGATCAATTAGGAAGCTGTTATAATAGTCTAGGCCTGTGGTGTCAAACTCAAAAATAAAACTAGCACATAAGGATTTCTGTGGGCAACATATTGACTTAGAAAATAACATTAATATTATTTGTTTTACTGTATTTTTATTTTTAAAAAAATATTTCCCAATTACATTTTAATTGGTTTGGGCTATATGGGAATGTTGGGGGCCGGTATGTTGGACTCTTCCTGTTTAGGCGAGAGACGGTGAAGCTCTGAACTGTGGTGGCTATGGGGTTAGAAAAGAAGGGTCAGACAGCAGAGATGCCGTGTGAGGAGAGTAAACAGGATGTAACCACTGACTGGGTATCAGGGCTGAGGGAGACTGAGAGTTGAATCTGGGCACATGGAAGAATGTTGGTGCCATTGGCAGAAACAGAGAAGTTAAGGAAAGAGGGGTGAGTTTTGGGAAGAAGATAATGAATTGAGGGGAGGAGCCAAGATGGCAGTGTAAAAGCAGGAAAACGCTTCAGCTTGCACATAGCCACCTCAAATATACATAAAATATGACTCTAAACAAATGTTAGGGCTCCAAAGCTCACACAAAAATACAGAAAACACATCTCTTGCTGAAGGCAGCTTGGCAGGAAGAGCTCATCACAACACGCTGGGAGCCAAAACCAGCCCAACCTGAAACTGCAGCTCAGCCCTGTAGAGGCCAGGACGAGCCACAGCCAGAGCCTTCAGGAGAGTGGATCAGACACAACCATGGCAGTTTCCAGAATTATCAAGCCATAAGAAACAAGGACTAAGTGAAAGGTCAGTGGAACTCAGCTCAATTTGGTGGAAAAAAGCTGGCTGGCTGAACTGCCTCCAGGGCAAGGAAGCAGCAGAAGCAGTGGTCCTGCAGTCGCTTTCACATGACTGCTTCAGAGCTCCCAGCCTACAGATTGCAGGGGGGCCAAGCGATCTCATTCAGAGGCTAAGTTCTTTTGCCTTGACCTGTCTGGATCTGGATCGTGGTCTTGGGTTGTGGTCCTGGGGTGTGTTTTCAGTGAGCCAAAGCTGGTGGGGACTACAGCAGCCTCTTAATAGCTCTGGCAGCTGTGAAAACCCCAGCAATTTGGGACAGAGCTTTCCCCTCTGGAAGCAGAGTTCCACAGAGCTAAAGAGTCAGGTAATTCACTGGCAACATGAGCAGGCAAAGGAAGCAAAGTAAGAACAGCAATCGAACTCTAGGATCCTTTTTGGGGGACAAAAATGATCAAAGCATGGAATGGGAGGAAGACAACACAGTCAGAATTTCTACACCAAAAGCTTCCAAGAAATATGTAGACTGCCTACAATTTATAGATCAGCTTAAGAAGGATTTTGAAAACCACATAAGAGAAGTAGAGGAAAAATTGGGAAGAGAAATGAGAACGATACAAGAAAATCATGAAAAAAGAGTCAACAACCTGACTGAAGAAAATAACACCTTAAGAAATAGATTAACTCAAATGGCAAAAGAGACCTAAAAAGCCAATGAGAAGAATGCCCTAAAAAGTCAAATTTGCCAGATGGAAAAATCTCAGAAGCTTTCTGAAGAGAATAATTCCTTCAAAATTAGAGTGGAGCAAATGGAAGCAAATGACTTTATGAGAAACCAAGATACTATTAAACAGATCCAAACAAATGAAAAAATAGAAGGCAATGTGAAATATCTCCTTGAAAAAATCACTGACCTGGAAAATAGATCCAGGAGAGACAATTTAAAAATTATAGGACTACCTAAAAGCCATGATCAAAAAAGAACCTAGAAAGCATCCTGCAAGAAATTCTCAAGGAAAATTGCCCAGATATTTTAGAACCAGAGGGCAAAATAGAACTTGAAGGAATCCACTGATTACCTCTTGAAAAAGATCCCCAAAAGAAAACTAGAAATAGCATAGCCTGTTGATCTGGAGTCCCCAGATCAAGGAGAAATTATTACAGGCTGCCAAGAGGAAGCAATTTGAATACTGTGGAAACATAATTAGGATCTGGCAGTTTCTACATTGAGGGACCAAAGGGCCTAGAATATGATATTCTGGAGATCAAGGGAACTAGGATTAAAACCAAGAGTCACCTACCCAGCAAAATTGAGTATAATGTTCCAGGGGAAAATATGGTCATTCAGTGAGGTGGAGGACTTTCAAACATTCTTGCTGAAAAAACCAGAACTGAAAAGAAAATTTGACATTCAAATACAAGAAGCATGGGAAGGTAAATATGGAAAAGAAATCATAAGGAACTTATCAAAGTTGAACTATTTACATGCCAACATGAAAAATGATAATTGTAACTTATGAAACTTTTCTCAGTATGAGGATAGGCGAAGGGAATACAATATATACACACACACACACACACACACACACACACACACATATACATACACATAAGTCTATATAGGAGGGTATATATGCGTATGAACACATATCTGATTATGTGTATATATGAGTGCATAGAGGGCACAGGATTAATTGAATAGGAAGGGACAATACTTTAAAAGTGAAATTCTGAGGTGGGAGAGGATTAGAATGAGAAGAGACAGGGAGAGACAGAATGGAGTTAATCATCTCATATAGAAGAGGCTAGGGATAATTGGGGTTTTTTTGTGCTTTTTTTTTTCTTTTTGGAGGGCAATTGAGATTAAGTGACTTTCCCAAGGTCACATGGCTAGTTTTTGTGTCAGGTGTCTGAGGCTGGATTTGAACTTAAGTCCTCCTGACTCCAGGTCCGATGTTCTACTCACTATGCCACCTAGCTGCCCCTAGGGATAATTGTTACAATGGAAGGGAAGAACAGGAAGGCAAAAGGGAAAGGGTCAACTTTACTCTCATTGAATTTGGCTTAGGGAAGGAATGACATAAACCCTAAACTGGGTATCTTGCCACACAGGACAGCAAGGGGCATGGGGATGAGAGGTGGGACAATGGAGGGGAGGGCAGGGGAGGAGGGTTGCTGGAAGCACACACTTCTGTAAAGGGAGAAGGTAGAGAAAAGAACAAGGAGGGGAGGGATAGGAAGGAGGGACATATAGTCAGTATCTTACAATATACCCACTATGAAGATGTTCTGTGTAATTACATATGTACAGCCTGTATTGAATTGCTTGTCCTTCCAGTGATGGTGGGCAACGAGGGAAGAAGGGAAAGAATCTAGAATTTAAAGTTGTGTAATCAAATGTTAAAAATATATACGTATATATTCTTAGTATTATTAACTATACACAACTTAGAATTAAGATATACAGGCACTGGGGGGCGGCTAGGTGGCGCAGTGAATAGAGCACCGGCCTTGGAGTCAGGAGTACCTGAGTTCAAATCTGGCCTCAGACACTTAACACAAAAAAAAACTAGCCGTGTGACCTTGGGCAAGTCACTTAATTCCAACTGCCCTCCAAAAAGCAAAAAAAAAAAAAAAAGATATACAGGCACTGGGGCAGGGAGACCCATCCTGTCCTATGGGGAAAGTTAGAGGGGCAATGGGGGAGGACATAGGAGAGAGTATATTTGGGGGAGGGGTTATACAGTAAGATCGCTATTTTGGGGTGGTGGGTAGGGGAAAGATGGGGAGAAAATTTGTAGCTCAAAATCTTGTGGAAATGAGTAATGTAAACAAGAAAATAAATAAATTAATTTAAAAAAAAGATAATGAATCCTTGTTTGGGCATGTTGAATTTGAGGTGATGATGAGGTGTATAGCAGGAAATGTTGACTAGGGAGATGGTGGTATGGGACTGGAACTCAAGAAATAAATGGGTGCACTCTCTCTCTCCCCCTTCATCTCCTCCTCCTCCTCCTCCTCTTCTTCCTCTTCCTCCTCCTCCTCTTCTTTCTCTTCCTCCTCCTCCTCCTTCTTCTTCTCCTCTTCCTTCTCTTCCTTCTTTCTCTCTCCCCTTCTCTCTCCCTCCTTCCCTTCCTCCCTTCCTCCTTTTCCCCTCTCTTTCTCTCGCAATATGGGAGTCAACTATATAAAGGTAAGAAATGAACTCAAAGGCACAGGTGAGGGCCCCAGACAGAGCCCTGGGATACACCCAGAGAAAAACAATGAGACAGAATCAGCACATCACTACTGTGAGGATCGAATGGAATAATAATTAAAGTGCTTAGCACTAGTAAGTGCTGGATAAAATTAGCTGTTATTACTCTTATTAGAGGGGGCAACAGAAGGTGTGACTTTCTAGAGGAGAAGGGAGGCCATGGAGCAAGAGCACAGGGAGAAGGACTGGCCTTGGCAAGGACCATGTCATTGTCTGTGGCCGGAGGAAGAGGATATCATGTAGGGGATTTGAGGTGAGGGGGCCTCCCCACAGTCTCAGCTTTCTCAGACTAGTCCGTGAGGGGAGAAGGAAGGGGCAAAGATCTGGTGTAATTGGTTCAAGAAGAGAAGGTCTGGGGTAGTGGTGATGGAGAATATGGTAAGGACCGAATTAGGAGAAAGCGAAAAGACCGTAATGAAACAGCCAGGACAAATACGGAAACGCCCCAGCAAGCGCAGTGAGTGAGCTTGTCTAGTGGTTCTCAGCAGAGAAGGCGTATAGTGGGGCTGGGTTGGGAAAAGAATGAGCAGCCATAGGACAAGGGGGAAAAGGGCTAGAGGGAGATAATGGAAAGTTGGAAAGCTTAACTATTGTGTCAAGATGTCAAAAGAAAGAGAGGTCAGAGCATGGGTGAGGGAACAGGAAAGCAGGGAAGGGTGGAGAAACTAAGCGAAGAAGAACAGACTTGGGGTGGAGGAACTAGACCTTTGTCTCCAAAAAGCCTTAGGGATATTAGATGGAGCAGGTGTTAGACACTGGCCTCAGAGGGCAGATCTAGGAACATTGACTAGAAATGGCAAAGAGGCAAATGTAGGTTTGGTCAGAGCTGGCCAGAGAAGAACTGCCACAGAGAAGTGGTGATGGGCTTCCCCGCATGGGAGCTCTTCAAGAAGAGTCCTAGAGCAGAGGTCGATGAAATGGCCACTGGGGCCCCTTCCAACGCCATGATTCTTTGATCTGTCTCCTCAGCGGCAGGAAAAATGAATTGCCTCATTCATTTCTTTCACATTGCTCTGCACACAGAAACTTAATCAACATTTATTGAATTGAATTGGGGGAAGAAGCATTTATTAAGCACCCACTATTTATTAAGCAGGCACTATGCCAAGGACTTTACCAATATCATCTCATTTGCTCCCAACAGCTGGGATGTGACCGCTCCTGTGGTCTTCATTTTGTGTTTTGATTTTTTTGTTTTTTTGCTTTTTGGAGGGCAATTGGGATTAAGCGACTTGGCCAAGGTCACACAGCTAGTTTTTAAGTATCTGAGGTCCTATTTGAACTCAGGTCCTCCTGACTCACTGTGCTACCTAGCCGCCCGCCTGTGGTCTTCATTTTACAGCTGAAGAAACAGATGGACAAGAGATTAAGTGACTTGCCTAGGGTCACAGAGTGACTGAGGGCAGATTTAACCTCAGATCTTCCTGACTCTGGTCCTAACGCTCATTAAAGAACCGGTTGGTGAACGCTTATTTATTTTATTAAATTGATTTATTTAGTTTTAGTTTACAAGATTTAGTTCCACAATTCCTCGAGTTTCAAATTTTCTCCCCTCCCTCTTCCACCCTCTTCCCCCGATGGCGGCGTGCAATCAAGTTTAGGATCCGCAAATACTTTCTTGGTGAACATTTAGAAAGGGAACCATTTAGGTGACCAAGAACCAGCCTGACCTCATGGACTAAGAGGTCGTGCATGTCAAGCGAAGCCCACGTCCTTTTCTGTCGGACTTATTAATTAGCAGGTTAGGAGAATGCTGCGGATATAGTTCGCCGAAATACTAGCAAACTTTTTGATTACGGTTTCATTTAATTTCCATTTGCCGTAGTTTCCTCAACTAAAGAAAATAGGGATAATTGTACCTCTTTCCCAGGATTGTTGCGAGGATCAAATGTGCTAACGTGCCTGGCCATAGTAGGTCGCATATAAAAGCTAGCTATCGGTGTTATCATGTCCTCGTGGAGAAGATGGGGAGATGGAAATTAGATTATGATGTAATTAGATGGTATGTCCAGAAAAGGACATGTTGAATGAATCAATGAATGAATGGTAATATAATTTATATTTCTATGTCACTTTCAGGTTTACAAAGCATTTTCCCTACATCCACCTTGTGAGTCAATTATACCCATTTAACAGTAAATGAAGTCGATTCAGAGTTTCAGTGAATTACCCAAAGTTACACAGCCAGTGTCAGAATTGGGATTCGAACTTAAGTCTCTCCTAACTGCTTTTTGCTACTACAGTCACCGGACTGGGAAGCTTTGTGGAGATGGTCTCCTTCTTGGAGGAGTGACTATAAAGTATTTGGGATTTCACGAATAGGAACGCAAGATTTTTTTTTCCGAGCTGCGACTACTTTAACGTTGGCTCCGCCCCCACCTTGGACTCCGCCTTCCACTTTCTTTTCACATGGGAACTGCCCGGTTGCGTCATGGTCACTGCCCCACCCCTTGACAGTCAAAATCAGCCACGTAGAAAGTGCTGCTTCCAGCCAATCAGAGAGAAAGAGCCTCCGTTCCCTCAGAATGGCGTTAGTTTAAGCCAATCATCTTTCTGTATTCTTACAGCTTCCCAGCCTGAGGGGAGGCGATCACCTGTCTTATGACCAATCCTGTACTACATCAATTTCCGCAAGGTCTAAAGGTACCACCAATCAAATAGGAAAAATGTGGGGAGATGAGTCTTCCATTGGTCAGTCACACCCGGAAGAGCGACGGGCTCCGGGTGCTCCAAGTACGATTTGATTGGCACGCTCCGTGTTGACAACCAGAGAAAGCACGCCCTCCTCCCAAGACTCTGCCCCAGGATACTGAGTGGCAGCTATTAGAACTAATAGATGGGTTCTACTCTCGGGGAAGGCCAAGATGGACGACGAGACTACCCAATGAGCAGCCTCGACGGCGGGGGACCGCAGAGGAGGCGGGCCTTAGACGTGGCCCGGGGAACAGAGCTGACTGTCAAAGCAGTCTGGGTGTCGGCGCGGCCGCCGTGTGCTTCTGCGCCGGGTCCGGGGCTTGTCTGCAGCAGCGGGAAGAGGTTCATTACGGCGGCGGGGTCTCCATGTCCTCGCGGGCGGGGCGCCGCTGATGGAGCGCGCGACGCGCCGGGGCCCGCTCACTCTGGCTTTGCTGTTTCTCGGGCTCGCGGCGGGGATGGCGGCCGCAGCCCCGGAGCCGGAGCGCGGCGCCGAGCCCCCGGGGCCGGCGGCGGAGGGAGACGCGACTGCCTTCGGCCTGGGCGCCTCTGCAGCCCCTACATCGGTCGCCGCCGCGGTGCCCTCGCTGGCAGCCGCTGAGGTGACGGTGGAGGACGCCGAGGCTCTTCCGGCGGCCGCCAGCGAGCAGGAGCCGCGAGAGCCCGACCTGGACGACGAGCCGGACTTGCGGCCGAGCAGCAGGTGCGTGGGTCCGGACCTCGGCCCCCTCCCGTATCCCCATTGTACATAGAGGGAAACTGAGGCCAAGAGAGGCCGGGTGACTGGTCCCATGGGGCAGAGTAGAGATTTGAACTCGGGGCACTGCAGTGTGGAAGAAAGCACGAGCTCTGGGATCAGACGCCCCGACTCCAGATACTGCCCCCTGGTACTGCCTTTGTAACCTTAACTTCCCTGGGCTTAGATTTTTCCTCTACCAAGTAAATTCATTTTCGTCTCTAGATGTGGCGTTCTCTGACTCCATTTCTCCTCCTCAATATCAAGCCTATCATAATTTATGGCTGGAATAGGGACTTTGAGAGATCATGGAGGGGTAAAATGAGGCAAACGACTTGCCCAAGATCAAAGTAGTAGAACTGAGATTTGAACCCAGACCTTCTAAAAACCACCATTCTTTGATTTCCCTCCATCAGAAAATAGGCGGGAACAGAAAGGATATCGGGAATGGGAGCCCTTTGAAGTTGTCGCAGCCTTTTTAACCCTGGCAGCGTTGAGAGGGTGTGTGCGATCCATCCTTACTTGGTAGATGAGGAGATGGGCTCAGCGAAGTCCTAGATCCGTCCAACAATTTAGCCAGCAATTGTGTATTAAACATCCACCACGTGCAGAGGTGCTTTAGGTACTGGGACCGAAAGGAAACAATCCCTACCCCTCCAAGAATTTGCCGTCTCCTGGGAAGTGCTAAGTGTGCACCGATAAGTTAGCACAAAGTAATTTCAGGAAGGAGAGAATGTTGATAACTCAGGGCGGAAGAGCCCTAAAATGTTTTTTTTTTTTCTTGGAAGGGGCCTTAGAGATCAATTCATTCAATTTTTTAATTTTTATCCAGGAAAAAGACTGGATCCCAGAGAAGGGAAGTGAATGGTTCAGTATCACACAGCTACCTAGTGGTAGACGGGGTTCTCCTCTCTCCTGGCCCCGTGCTGTTTCCCCAGCAGCACACATGTACAGACTTGCCTCTATCAATCCACATCTGGAAAGGCAGGGGGAAACAATAGAGGAAACAGGTCTGGAAATACTCCTCCATTCCATACACGTGGAAACTTCCCTACCGTCGTTTTGGTGGGGGACCGTCTGACTCTGGAAAAAAAGATCTAAAGCAGGTTGGAAGGCTTGTGGATGCTTGATGATTGCTGAGGAAACTGCACGTTTGAATAGGAAGGCTGCGGGAGGAACCCTAGGATAATCCCCTGCCGGGACACTCTAGACACAAACGTCTGTGGTCAGTTTCTGTCACTGAGCCGATCTCCCCTCCCCCACCCCGGGGCTGAATGTGGAATTCATGGTAGGGGCCTAAGTTTGTTTGGGCTGTGGGGCTTTTGGTGGTTTCGCTATGCCTGTCTTCACACCACTTCGCATTTCATAGAATCAAAATATTTTGGAACTGAAAAATACTTTAGAGACGACTCCCCATTAAGGATGTGGTATCTTTCCTCGATAAATGAGAGTCCGGGTTCTGACCAGGAAGAATGGAAAGTGGGAAGGGAGGGGGTGTTGGAGGCACAAAGCTTCCCTGGAAGTTACGGTTAGGCAGCGTTTTGGGGTGACGCCAATCGGAGCCACATGCAGTTAATTTCTTGAACACATTTAGTAGTTACTTTCCATGGTGCCTAGGAGACCTCCGGAACTGGAGGGAGATTGCTTCTTGGAGACTCAAGTGAAGATAGTTCAGCACTTTCAGTCATTGAAATGCTTGGAGAAAAGAGTTTCACGGCTGTAGAAAACAGACCTCACTTTATTCCATTTATCGTTTTCTTCTTTCCTTGGCAAAGGTACCTTTTAAAAAACACTGCCACTATGTAGATACCTGACCTCGAAGATGCCCTTTGCTGTGCATCTGTAGTGATATTTTTCAGCCTGAATTTTCTCTGAATGTCAGCTGACCTTCCCCGCACCCCACCAGCCCCTGTAAACTTTATAAGGTGGTTCTGGATCAAGGATCACTGACTGTTGTTTGAGTTGCTTAGGTTCCTATTTCTTAATAATACAGAGCACTGCTCTGGAGTGTAATTCAATGTAAGTAAATGCTTTCAATTGAATCAGTTAATTTCATCCTGAATTGCATCTGTCAGTCAGTACTTGAGCTAGAAAATTGGGAAGAACTGTACTAGACTAAGTAGATGACAAATCCGGGTTTACTAACCATAATCGGCTGTTTAAGCCAGACAAATGACAAGGCCTTCAGTTCCTTAAATTCAAATGGAGATAATATCCTCTCTATTTCAGAGTTGTTGTGAAGATCAAGTAAATGAAAGCCTGTTCTAAATGTACCATGCCAGTGATGATTACTTCCAAGTATCCTACAGACAACTAATCTTCCCAGCAGCCCAGTGAGAAATGCTGTCCTATTTAACAAATAAGATTGACCGGGAGAAATGGTGAATGGATTAAACCAACCCTAATGCTCTAAATCAGAATCGAGACTAAGAAGTCAAGGCATCTAGCAATGTAGTGGTTTCCAAATTATTGTAATACCATCTTCTTTAATTTTATTAATTTTGTCAGTTTTTAATTATTTATAAACAATATACATATTTATAATAAAAATTATAGAGTAATAGAAAATATTCCTAATAACACTAACCATCAATTTATTAATGTCTTCAATTTTAGTTGAGTATTTAATTGAATATCCCATTCAATTGTATGAATATCAGTTTTATTAATTATTATTTGTAGATATCTATTTTATTAATATCTTCATTCTAGTTCCTCATAATCCTCTTTTTTCTATTAATTATTTCCTGTTTGTCCTCCATATAGTTTGTGTATATTTATTTACTCTTTGTCTCCCCGGTTGGGTTGTGATTTCCTCAAGGACTGTATTCTGTTTCTCTGTATCCTGGTGCACGATGCCTGATCTGCAGTAGGTGCTTAAATGCTCATTGACTGGCTGCCTCTAGAAACCCTGCTCTATTTTTATGCTTCTTTAGATAAATTGGATAAGAACTAAAATTGTGTAGGGAGTCATTTAGTGGCTTTTTATAGGAAGACCAGTTTAAAGTGGACCATCCTTGGTGAAATTGTTTCCTAGCTTTCTACTGAAGCAAGCCTCAGTATTAGCTTCATAGCCAGACCTTCTTGAAAAGGCAGTAGCTATCGTTCTTTTGCAACTCTTCCATGAATCAGACATGTGTAGAAAAGGTTATTTAAAAATAAATTTCAGGAGCAGCTAGGTGGCGCAGTGAATAGAGCACTGGCTCTGGAGTCAGGAGGACCTGAGTTGAAATCCAGCCTCAGACACTTAACACACTAGCCCTGTGACTTTGGACAAGTCACTCAACCCTAATATTAACCTCCAAAAAAAAAAAGCAAAAAAAATAATTTCAAAAGTACTTAGTCAAAACAAATCAGAAAAAGTAGTATAAAAGCATCTTAGATTGATGCCACTTTCTTTATTGTTGTAGAAAGTTCAGAAAACCTTTTATTTTTGTAATGTGTTCATTTTTAAAAAACACACACACATCAAAGCTGGAAAATGTCAGTTCCACTATAATAGCCCATATCCTGTTTGTATCAAGGAGGAGGAGTTAAGGAAACAGACTTGAGTTAACCAAGCATTGGTAACCAACAGCTGAGGGAAAATATTTTTAAAGCTAGAGACAAGTCTATAGGTACTAAAACTGTTTTGTGTTTTCTTTTGCTACTCTGAAATCAGCATGACAATTCCTAGCTGTTGATTGCAAACATTTTCTTTAATGGAATGTTCAACATTTTATTTGTTTCAAAATGGTTAATGCTGTACTTTGCTCACTGAATTTCATCATTTTTGAAGGTTTATTTTAGCTATGGCATGATTGTGAGATGGGCTTTTTCTCCTAAGAGACAATTTAGGAACATAGGATTTAAAGAAGGGAGGGATTTTCAATTCTTCTGTGTCCCTCCCATTTTTTTTAGTCAGTCAATAAGTATTTTTTCTGGCACCTTTATTAAGGTGATGGGAACATAAGGATAAAAAAAAAAAAGCAAGCTGTGCCTGCCCCCTCAGAATCCAACTCTTGGAGAAAACAATACATACTGAAAAGAAAGTACCGGATCTGTGCAAAGTACGAATGCTGGGTTTCAGATGGGCTTTGACTTTTTTCACTGTGTTTAGTTTTTGGCTGAAAAATGAATCTGATTTGAGTGTGTTGTGGCAGACTGGCCTTTTGAAGGCTTTGTTCTGCTGCAGAGCTTTATGTGAAGGCGTGGAAAGGATGGGATGAAAGTAAGAATCCTGGGGGTGGGAATCACTTTGTGGGGAGGTTTTGTATGTAAAAAAATCTCAAACTGAGTCTTGGAGTGGTGAGTTTTGATGCTGCAGTTTTTGTACTGGAGGATGTATATGGGGCAGTGGGTCTAATGGTGGGCATACCTGTTTTTGTAGGATAGAATAATAACTCATATTTACATAGAGCTTTAGCATAAGTATGCAAAGGCAGCCTGGGAGGGAGGGAGGTGGAGTGAGGCTTAGAATGGATGAGGAGGCTTAGGTGGGTGAAGTGAGTAGTCCCACAGTCAGCAGGGGTCAGGCAAGGAATCTGAATCCAGATGTTCTGCAGGAGAAACTCAAAGTTAGGTGGGTGACACAGTATTAGAACCCAGATTTCCCGACTCGTCCAGTATTCTGAAAGTTGGGAAAAATTCATTCATTTCAACTACACTGTGCTGATGTGCCCAGGGGAAAACTTAGCTTTTAAGAGACTAGGTAGTTAGTAGTAGAACTGAGGGCTCTTTCACTACTTAAGTTGGTGTTTTGCATAGTGGCACCTGGGGTCTCTGCATTGGGGTTGGGATCTTCAGGGGGAGAATAGGTTGCTAAAATATCCGGGACTGAAAGTGAGAAGTAGGAACTGGAAGATTCCTTTTTTTTTTTTCTTGATTAACTAGGCTTTATTATTTTTTCCTTATTTTAAGGGAATGATTAACGAGTATGTGTGTGAGGGGCTGTATCCAAAAATGAGTGATGTATTAAAAATGTATCAAAGACTTATTTTAAAATATCTTTTAAAAATTAAGTGTTGGGGCAGTTAGGTGGCACAGTGAATAGAGCACTGATCCTGGTGTCAGGAGGACCTGAGTTCAAATCTGGTTTAGGACACTTGACATAATAGCTGTGTGACCTTCGGCAAGTCACTTAAGATCAATTGCCTTCTCCCCTCCAAAATAATTAAATGTTTTCCAGGTTTTATTATAATAAGAGGAAGATTCCTTTTTCGAGGAAAGAGATGGCATTTAGCAATTCTGGTGGGGGCAAGAGGGGGGGTGAAGATAAAAGATTTGAGAGTCTCTGGGAAAGTGAGATATGAGAAAATAGAGTGGGATAAAAGGGCAAGGAACCCACAGAAATAAGACAATCCATGTGATTTTATCAAATGGCCAATGTAGTTATTGGCCAAAAAAACCACATGAAGACCCCTGCAATAGCTTTTCTGTCCACGTGACTTACTTGTGACTTGTCTTACTGTGAGTCTGGGCCTAGGATTTAGATACTTCCTCTTGATTTGCAGAATAAGTATGTGGCTCTATCTTTCTGACTCAGTTTCCTCAAACTCAATGTGATTTTCCTCTCCTTTCACGAGCTCACTTTCGACTCATTCCAGGCTGCCTTCCAACTCCATCTCTCTGTCCAAGTTTATAACCTGTGGACTTTTAATTGCTTAATTTCATGACTTTGTTTTAGTTCTCATCCTTCTTGACATTTCTGTGATATCTGATACCACTAACTACCCCCTCCTCCAAAATTTGTACTTGTCCCTGGTTTTTTGTGATACCACTTTTTCCTGCCTCTCTAGGCAGTCTGTCTCAGTCTTCTTTGCTGGGTTGTCATCCATGGATGTCTCCTATTGCTTTTTCTAGCATCCTCTTCTTTTTCTACTATTTTTTCTTGGTGGCCTCATCAGCTGCCAAGGATCCAATGATCATTTCTATGCTGATGACTCTCAATTCTAGATATCTAGCCCATATATTTTCCCTTAACATTAGACACGCCTCGCCACCTGCCTATTGGGCATTTAGAATTGAATGTCTCGTAGATATTTCAGACCCAACATGTTCAACATGGAGTTCTGTGTTTCCCCCAGACACATCACTTTCTGTAATGTCACTGTTCTGTTAGGAGCCCCACCATTCTTCTCTACACCCAGGTTCTCATTCTGAGGCATCTTGTACTTCTCGCTCTTCCCTAGCCTCAGCATCAATACGTCACCAATTGTCCTTTGCTCTCCTTCAGATCACTTTCATCTCTCCCTTCCTTCCATTCCTATCATAACCACCCTAGTTCCAGCTCTCATTGATCCTTGCCTAGACTATCACATAGCCATCGAATTGTTCTCTCTGCTTCCAGTCTCTTTGGCTTCCAATCCACCTCCCACTGGCTGTCAAAAAGGTATTTTTAAAATGTGAGTGTGACCATTTCCATCCTCCCAACCCCCAAAAAATCAGCTTTGGGTTCCCTGTTGTCTTGAGGATAAAATAAAGTTCTCTTCCCTGTACTGGACAGCCTATCTCCCCCTCCACACCTTGGTACAGGCTGGTCACGGCCCTCTTGCCTCTGTCTCCTGAAAGCCCTAGCTCCCTTTAAGGGTAAGCTCAAGTCCCACTTTTTATAAAGAGGCTTTTCCTGATCTCCCCTGAAATGACTATGTATTTACTTTGTATCATTTGGTGTTGCTATTTTGTATTATTTGTATACAGTACAGTGTTTTGTATCTGTTTTATATTATTTATATACACTGTTGCTTTTCACTAGTAATATATATGTTCTGTGGGGGCAGAGCTTGTTTAGTTCTGGCTTTGTGTTCCTAGTGCCTTGAACATAGTAGGTGACCCAGGATGATGATAGGTGTTTCAGGGACCCCAATGACCAGAGTCCCTGGAGGGCAGTCTGGAATGAATTCTCAGGCTCAAGCATTCTGGGTCAAGTTGGTGAAGGTTTATTGTTACACTACACAGTGGGCAGGAGGTCTTAGGGAACCTGCAACCTTAAAGGGGTCAAAGGTATATTTTTATAGAATAATCCATAGTGTATATAACCTGTGCCAATTATGCTAACTAAGTGAGTAAGGGTGGGATTAGGGAGGAGTTAAGGAGTGGTCAGTGCTTAAAGGGACATGCATTTTCAACATCAACTGTGCAGGCCTATTGCCCGTGATTCACTGGGAAATAACCCAAGGGGTGGGGCTATGTGGAGGTGTGTTTTTAGGCTTGAAATGTCACTAAGTCAATTAGGGGTCAGGGCTGACTGAGAAGTGCCCAGTCTGTTACCCATCAATGTCCTTCCTGTTTGACAAGATAGATATTGGGAGTATACGTATGTCCCAAGCTAACAAGAGATCCAGGATGTGTATAATGAGTTAAGGAGTATACACATGACTGAGTCTATGATATATGTGATAGATAGATACCCATACGCAGCTGCTTCAGCCAGTACACAGCTGGGTCCAAGTACTAAATTCTATAGATGCAGCTGACCGCTGTAACAGGAAGAGAGATAAGTATTTTGTTAGGGCATGCTGCCCTTGAGCCAGGGAGAAGCTGCCTGAGACAGTATTTTGGGGCTAGGGAGACTTGAGGCTATGGAGAAATGTGATTTTACAAACTGTGGTTTAAGCACAGGTATCCAAGCACCCCATCAGTAGGTACTTAATAAATGTTTGCTGATTGGATAGTTGAATGAATGTTAATATGGTATCTGAATATAGAGGTTGCTCTCTCTATAAGAACACCCTGCCTCATAATCATTGGTTGTTTGAAAGCATAGTGGTGGGTGAAATAATTTTCCTCAGCTGCACTGTCATATATGGACAATTGGTCACATTAGGTTAAAGCTGTGACTTTAGGGTTTGGTTTACTATTAATGAGTTGAATGCCTATTTTTTTTTTCTTCTTTCATTCTCTGTCACTTTGGGATAATACAGGTACACAGTCAGGGGGGAACTGAAGAAGATGTAATTTCTGTTGCTAAAATGTATTAAACTTAATAGTTTTATTAAAAGGACTCATAACCAAATTAATGAGGATCTGAGATCTAAAGTGGGAAGGGGCCTCATAGGCTGTGGCAGGACTATCTACTTGAATGAGTCATTATTACTTGTATCCTTTTTTTAATCTTTTAAATATTTAAATACATTTATTTATTTTTACTTTGATGGTCCTTGAAAATCTGATGATGTTCTAATCCTGAGCCTGAATCACTGGAGTAGCCTGAGCTAGGTCTGGATTTGAACAGAGACCATGCAGTCCAACTGCTTCATTTTCCAGTTGAGGATGGTAAAGTGACTTACCCAGGGACATGTAGATAGTTAACCTCAGAGATGGGATCTGAACCAGGAATCCAGGGCAAGTATTCTTTCCATGATACTGGGCATATTATTCATTTCATATCTGATTTATTTTAAGGGCAAAAATTGAACTTTCTGTTGAACTAAGTTTTTGTCTTACATTTAGTTCTCTTTCCAGACTGAATGAAACCACACCCAACACTCATCAGAGGTAGAGAAGAGTAATATTTTCCCATCATTTAAACGGAACTTGGGGCAGCTAGATGAGCCAGTGGATAGAGTGCCAGGCCTGGAGTCAGGAGGACTCATCTTCCTGAGTTCAAATCCAGCCTTAATCACTTGCTAGCTGTATCACCCTGGGCAAGTCACTTCACCCTGTTTGCCTCAGTTTTCTCATCTGTAAAATGAGCTGGAGAAGGAAACGGCAAACCATGACAGTATCTCCTTCAAGAAAACCCCAAATGGTCTGATGAAGAGTCAAACGACAGAACAGCTTCAGTTCCTCCTCAGGCACAGACCATTCCTGAAAGATAGTAACATACTTTTTGTATTCTTTTACTTCTGAGTCCTTACCTACTAAATAAACATTGCTCTCTAAATCATACCTCGTTTGTGTGAGCAGATGCTGTCACAAGACCAGCCATGCCTCAAGTCAGAACAGCTGTAAGGTCAGACATGACCAGTTAGATTGTGTGACATTGAAAGCAACAGTTAAGTTTAACTTGAAAGCTGTGTTAGGTCTTTAACATCAGTTCAGTTCAGGAGTCAGTCAGTAAATGCTTGTTGAGCACCTACTATGAGACAGGTGAGAGCTGGTTCCTGGAGCCTCTGGTTGTCTTGTTTTGATTCCATTACTATGAGGAGATGAGGTGGACAGAGTCAGGAAGACATGAGTTCAAATAAAGCCTGTCACTTGACTAGCAGTATGACCCTGAGCAAGTCACTTCACTCTGCCTCAGTAACATGAACCAGAGAAGGGAATGGCAAAACTCCTCCGGTATCTCTGCCAAGAAAACCCCCAGTGGGGTTACGGAGAGTTGGATACAACTGAGCACCTCCATCTGGGGTTTCTGTTGTGGAATTGGTACCTTCGAGTGGAGAATTTTGGGAGAATAAAGCAATTCCAAACTGAAGAACTGCCTGTGGTTCTGCTGCAGCTTTGGCGACTTATTTTGGCAGGCTGTCGTTCCAGTAGAGTTCATTGCGTTCTAGGTGAGGAAATGCGTTTTTGAAGGACGGACAGGCAGAGCTGTAGCAGGGATTTGAGTTTATTGGGTAGCCGTGGATTACAGTGGGGAGAGCACTAGGCCTGGAGTCAGGAAGACGGGGGTTCAAATTAGGCCTTAGACAGGGACTCAGGGCAAATCCCTGATTCCTTGCCTGAATTTGCTCATCTGTAAAATAGGATGATACTAGCCCCCAGCTCTAAGGGTTGTGAGTCCCTGATGGGTTCATAACTGTGAAGCGCTCAGTGCAGTGCCCGGGGGTGCCCTGGCACACAGCAGGTGTCATGTAAGTGTGAGCCACGGCCTTGCCAAGTCATGCCCCATTGTCTGGTGTTTCTTATTCATTGTCTTAAAAAACGAAATTGTGGAAATTTCAAAATATGAAAAACTATTTATGGGAAGACGTCTGATGCTTTCCGTGACTTTCCTCTTCTTTTGCTCACTTCCCCCCTTTGTTTGAAGTCTGTTCTTAATTTTCTATCACGTTTCTGCTTTGGTTCCTGTGCTGGAGGAGAGGACAGTTCTTGACGGAGCCGCCAGGGGGCGCAGCGAGGGATGATCGGAACCGGGAAAAGCTGAGTTAAAATGCAGCCTCAGACACATGACATCTACTGTTATGTGACCCCGGGAAGTCACTTTAACCCTGATGGCCTTGGGCGGCGGTGGGGGAAAGTATCCTTCTTTACTTTTTGGCAGAAAGTACCCGTTCACTTACTTTCCTGCTTATATTGTTTTCCATTTTTGTATCAGTGGGACGGCTAGGTGGCTCAGTGAATAGAGCACTGACCCTGGAGTCAGGAGGACTTGAGTTCAAATCCGACCTCAGACACTTGACACAAAAGCTAGCCGTGTGACTTTGGGCAAGTCACTTAACCCCAATTGCCCTCCAAAAAAAAAAACATTTTTGTATCAGTGTTTAAAGTATTCTGACTCGCCCCCTGCTTTTGGCCGATGTCGTTAACTGAGCTGTACTTGTAGCATAGGAATCTGAAGAAAGATGATCCATCTCTGGAGCAGTTTGTCCTTGACACCCCGCCCCCCCCCTTGGCTATGAATATATCTTTTGAAAAATGCCAAATTCATATTCCCTTGGAGTTTCTAGAGAATAAGAGATGATCGTTCATTTTAAAAAACTTTTATCATAAGCTATTTAAACATATTGCCCATAACATTGTGCTAGTTTGGAGAGTCAGTTTATTCTCTTGAGTTCTGTGCCATCTGCAGTGACATAAACAGGTGAATTTATTGTCCTGTTCCTGTGATTTCCCCCTTCCCCTTTGTTGCTGATATCCCCTCCCTTGGAGGTTCTGCTCTTTCCCCCCTGTACATGACCAAACCATCCCTGCCTTGCATACCCGGCAGCCGGAGATTTCCCATGTCTGCAGCAGCCCTCAGCAACATTTTCACCTTTGAACTCCAGTGGCAGAGGTCCTGTGGAATCCATGGCGTTCCTGACAATGTTTGATGCTTGTGCTTATGCCGGTCATTCCCCACCCTTCCTTATGACAAAGAGAAAAAAGAAAGCGAATTCACCCAGTGCTGAGAGGAAGGAAACAGATCTGTTTCTTGTGGTCTCTGGGATTTTCATGGATTTTTCCTTTTCTGAGGGTTCCGCTTACTTTCAATGACCTTTTCATTTATACTGTGGCTGTTGTATCTATTCTCCTGGTTCTGTTTATTTCAGTCGCCATCAGTCTATACCTATTTCCCCATGGCGCTCAATAAGCATTTGCTGAGTGCCTGTTATGTGCCAGGCTCTGTACTAAGCCCTGGTGTGCAAATAAAGGCCGGACCCAAACCAGTCCTTGCTCCCAAGGAGACCACATCTGCTGAGTAGAGAGAGCATGCAAATAGAACTACATATGAGGAAGATAAATGAGAGATCACCTCCGAGGGACAGCACCGAGATTTAGGAGGACTGAGAAAGCCTTTAGGCAGAAGGGCAGGCCTTAGCTGAGATTTGAAGGCAGCTGGGGAAATGAGGAGGTAGAGAGAGGCTGGAGGAAATTCTGGGTGAAAATGTCAGTTAGTGGATGGATGGAGAATCTTGTCTGAGGAACAGGAGGAAGGCCAGTGTCACCTAATTGCCAATGTATAGAGTAGAATAAGGTATAAGAAAGGTGGAAAGGAGCTAGGTTGTAAAGGGCTTTGACAACCAAACATGGCTGATCCTGGAGATAACAGCGAGTAACAAAAGTTTACTGAATGGTGGGGTCAAGGTGGGAGAGTGACATGGTTGGACCTGTACTTTAGAAAGGTCAATTTCCTGTTTCTCTGAATCATTTCTTACTGTGCTTGGGTAAGTCTGCTTGCTCCTTCTGAGTCTCCTCACCAGGGATGGCCTTCATTCATGTGTAAGATGATCCTCATAAAGATTTTGTATAGATAGGAGAACAGGCATGAAAGTCAGTGGTAGCTGCTTTCTTGCTTATTTTTTAAAAAATATATATATCATTAAGATCTGAGATTTTTTTTTTCTGCACCTTTGGTGTGTTCCTCTAGTTTAGGTACTTTTCAGAGGTGACTCAGTGTCCCTCAATCCCTCACTGGTCTTTTTTCTTTTATTTAATCTAATTTTACTGCTTCTTCCTGAGACAGCTAAGTGAATAAATAGAATACTGGACTTGGAGTCAGGAAGACCTGAGTTCAAATCCAGCTTCAGACACTTACTGACTCTGTCAGTAGTAAGTCACCTAATTTCTGTCTGCCTCAGTTCCCTCATTTGTACTATGGAGACAATAGCAATGGAGTTATGAGGCTCAAATGAGGTAACATTTGTAAATGCCTTGCAAATCTTAAACCACTCTGTTTACTCTGGCTGTTATAATTGTCCATCCTTGTTCCCTAAATTTGGTGCTGTTTGTTATTCTTCTTCAAGTACCCTCGGGTCTATGATATTAAGGGTCCACGTGTAAGATAAAGTTTGATGGAATCGTTTTTGCAAATCTTTTCCACTTTCTTCTATTTCATTTTCTTTCTCTTTTCATGCTTGTAAGCCCTTGGGATGACTTTGCCTCATTGGTTTTCTTGATAAACTTTCATTGATTGGTCTTACCTGTCACTGCTTCTCTCTGCTTTATGAAATGATGCTGCTTATAATTGTTCATCATCTTTCTTTGTAAGATTTTACAGATGGGCTTATTTTCCAAATTGGTGTTATCTCTGTCAATCATATCTGTTTGGCAAGTAAGATGAATGTTTGCTAAGGTGCTTTCTGAGTTTTTGTAATAATTAATTTATGTTGGTTTAACTTCTGGATGAAATTATAGTCAGTGTCACTGTCATTTCTGTTGTCCATTTCCTATTTTAAAAATGTCAGTAGCTGATTTAATTCAAAGCCAAATCTTCTTTAAATACTTTTTAAATACTTTTAAATACTTTGAATACTTTTTCTCATTAGCATTCTTTCTTGTTTATTATAAATTCCAGTTTCTGCTCAGATAAATCAGTGGTCTGGGTACAGAAAGCTGAGTTAGGGATAAGAACTTTGATTCACGTTCATAGTAAATTTTCCCATCTGGCAAAAAGTAGACAGTTTCATTCTTTGTAGTGTTATTTTGAAGCTTGCTGTGCCCATCCTTTTTTTTTGGGGGGGGGAACGTTGTATGTTATAGAGGCCCGAGCTTTTTATATATCCCACTGGGCTTTGACTGCTTTCATTCTTTCTCCTGAATCGTATTTATTTTCTTTTTATTAGCTTATATTCCCTCAGCTAGCATGGTGGTGGTGTTGAGGGGGAACTAGCGCCCCTGGTAGGAGGGCTGCGGAGCCTTTTTCAGAGCTGCTCATCCACCTGCCACCCAACTCTTACCTGTGGCTCCAAGAAGCTACAGTAAGGAATTTGATGTAGGTTATATATGTAAAACCGTATAAAACGTATTTCCATAATTAGTCATTTTGTGAAAGAAGAAACAGTTTGCAAAAGGTTAAAACCATGAAAAAAATAAAGTGACAATAGTAGAAGAGTTAGTATTTGAAATCGGGTCTTCTGACTCTGTGTCCCAGTCTTCCCACTGCACCACACTGCCTGCAATGATCTTCTCTGCTTCTTGTCTTTAACTAGGAATAATCTCCCCCATCTAGACCTACTACTTGTTTCTAATTTCAAAGGGCAGTGGCTCAACACCAGTCACTTACACTTTGATTCTTCAATGGATTTGTAACCTTCTCAGGCGGCATTACCTCCATTGATGAAAATTATGCTCCATCCGTTTCTTCTCATCCTGCTGCATTCTTTCAGTGCTTGTTCATGTTGTCTTCCATGCTGGGCCTGGCATGCTGCGGATCTTTTCATACTTTGTGGGTGCCAGGGAACTACTTAAGCTATCTGGTACAGTGGAAAGAATGCAGAAGTTGGAGTCCGGTCCGACTTCTGCCCCTACCTGTCTTACTTTGAGCAAGTCACTTAAGGCATCCAGGGCCTAATTTTCTCATCTGTTAGGTTTCAGAGGCTGGACTAAAGAATCTCTCAATGCCTTCCAGCATCGTGACCTGTTATCATTTGTTCTTTTTTTTTAAAATTTGATTTGTTTATTTACTTTTAGTTTATAAGGTTCAGTTCCATAATCTATTGAGTTTCAAGTTTTCTTCTCTCCCTCTCCCCCTC
>CM053595.1:294321066-294353297 GCA_028646575.1 Pseudocheirus occidentalis
CTCATGTGCAAGTGATTAGTGGAACAATGCTTCTGTCTCCTTTCATGTCCCATCCCTCTCTCCCTTGACTTGTAGATCACCCATGGACTAGTTTCGTCAGAGGTTAGAGCACTTCAGGATTTATAGCCTGTGGTACTTCCAGATTAGTTGTTTTATTTTTTTGCTTGTTTTTTCTGAAAGAGTAGGGCCTTTCAAGTCTTGCAGTTTTCCACCCACATCCTTCCCACTGTCTTCTACCTTTTCAGTTTTGGAATCAGCTAATTTCTCCTACCTGTCTCAGATATGTGGACTGGTGGATTGGTCTTTCCAGTATGTGTCTGAATAATAGACATTTTTCATACCCCTTAGTTAAATCCACTCTAGCCCACACTGCTGGCTGCTCGTGTTACGTTACCTCTTAGCTCCATTTGGGCCTAGGATGATATTCGAAATAGTTTTTTGTTATAGGACCTGTAACCTGACCAGAAACCATGCCTGAGAAGAGCCCATAAAAATACTTTTCTGTCATTAATTTCATTCATCAGTTATGTTGAAAATAAAATAATTTTGTTTAACAAACATTGTATAAGACATTCTGCTCTGTTAAGGCGCTACAACAACATTGCCTCTGCCTTAATGGAATTTGTAATCTACTGGAGGGTTATTTAAGGTACCCAGAGGCCTGATATATGGAAGAGTTAACAGGTCAAAGGAAGTAATCAGATGAAGTACCCTAGAAGAATCTAAAGAAGACACTTTGGGCATTTAGTGTTTGTGGAATTTATTGGATTTGGTAGAAATTCACTGGCACAGGTGAAGGTTAGTGCTATCCAAGCAGCCAATGCATGAAACTTTACAGTAGTGTGCCGTATAGCTAATTAATCCCAGTTCTCCAGATATACCGTGCCTTAAAATGATGGAGAATACTGGGCATCTTGTTTGGATGAAGCAGTTGGCTTGTGATGCCTATTCCCTCCTCCCCCCCCATAAAAAAAAATCAAGCTAGTATTTGGGTTCCAGTTGCTGGGTATTAACAAAGGCTGGGCTGCTGGCCAGGGCTGTGGGGTGATGACTCTATGTCATGCTTATGTATTAGAATGGTGTGCTGGTGCTGAGATTTAATTTTTTGTAAAATAGGTATCTGATCGCTCTAGTTAGTGTAGAATTAAGATAGAAGTTTAAAAAATGTAGGGATAGAGATTGGAACTGTGATTTCATTGGTGTGGAACTCCAGATTTCTTTGACTGGGAACTCCCCTACACAGAAACTCCCTCTACCAATGCAGTTCCCAGAATGAGCTTCTCATGGAAAAGGACAACTTTGAAGCTACATTTTTGAATTTATTATGTATTTAAATAGAAAAGTACATGATAGAGATCTGCAGTTTTAAATACAATTCTCTTTTCTGTTCTTTGTATGTGGAAATGCCCATTTTAGTTGGTGTTCAGTTTCAAAATAAATAAATCTTTAAAAAGAATAATAATCTAGAAGATTTTTTAAAAATGTGGATTTGTGGAACTTATTGAGATTATTATTCTAGAAAAGGATCTGAGTGGAATATTTGCCAGATCATGTTTTGCATTAATGGTTGAATTAGCAATTTTTGCAACAAATGAAAAGAAGGCAAAGTTGTTGCAAACTAATTAGAAAAAGTGAAAGAAAAAAAAAAAGAGATTTACCTCTCCTTTTCATAAATGCTTACCTTAATTCTAGGCCTTAAGTCCCTATCCTAATTTTAGACCATAAACACCTGTCTTGATTCTAGTCCGTAAGTGCCTGTCTTGGTTTGAGCCCATCAATATCTTGATCTTAGACCATGAATGCCTGTCTTGAGCATGGGCCTGTCTTGACTGTAGGCCCATCTTGATCCTAGGCCATGAATATCTATCTTGATAATTCTGGGCCATAATTACCTGTCTTAATGCTAGACCTGCTAGAGTGACCCTATCAGTGTTCTTCCCTCCTCTCTCTCCAAAGATTCTTGCCTTCTATCTCAAAATGGATTTGCTAAAATTGAGAGTGTTTTCATTTATTAAACGTTTCTTGGTAGTTCTTTAAATTTTGACTGGCGACTGTTTTTAAAATTATAGATCATTGGTGATTATCAGTACGTTGGACGGGCGAATTGCTGCACTGGATCCTGATGATCATGGAAGGAAACAGTGGGACTTAGATGTCGGATCTGGCTCCCTGGTGTCCTCCAGCCTCAGCAAACCAGAGGTGAGACTTTGGTTTTTCTGTTAAATTTTGGTCTAGTTTTTTTTTCTTTTTTGCAGTGTACATGCAGTTTATTAGCATTATCTCAGGGCTTCTAAGAACCACAGCTGTATTACAACAACAAAACTCTTGAGTTTTATTGGTTGGAAATCCACGTTTTACAGCCCTATTGACAATTCTCAATGTTTTCTCACAGGCCCCTCTTTATTCCTTATCATGTCATTTCAGAAGAGTCTCTATGTCTTTCAGAAGAGCAAGTTCAGATTCAGAAGTACTGAGTTTTAGTCCCCTCCTCCTTCTTCTTCAACAAGTCTTTTAATGTCTCTGGGGCCACTTTTCTTTGCTTAAATCAGGCATTCTCTTGACTCATATTATTGCACATACAGAAAGCCCACCCTCAAGTAGTGAGTGTAGATAAGCAAGGAGTAGCTCTTGTCCTAACGATTCCTTCTGCTGGCTCTTCCACCCTCTGTGCCCAAAGTGGGGGCTTCCGTTGGTCTTGTAATGATTTGTACCCCCTGAGTTAGGGCTAATTTTAGTTTTCCCAACTGTGATTTTACTCCCAAATTTTCAGAGTTTCTTGGCTGGTAAAAAGTAGAGTGGAGACCATGTGCAGATATAAAGCTGTGGGAATGTTTGGGAATGACTTGTGTACTTGTCATTTGGGGGAGGGGGAAGAGTGGGAGACGAGACTTTGGATGGACCTATGAATCCATCAGTATAGGAAACTCTGTGTGTGTGTGTGTGTGTGTGTGTGTGTGTGTGTGTGTGTGTGTGTGTGTGTGTAACACTGAGAGGTTAAGTGATTTGCCTACAGTCACACATTTTGTACGTTTTTCACTCAGGATTCGAACCCATGTTTTCCTGACGCCATTCCTGGCCAAGGATCATTCCCATTCGTTGGAAAGCTGCCATCCTCATGCAGCTCTATAGAACAGGATGTAGGGCATGATATTGCTTGGTTTCTTCAGGAAGCTCAGCCAGATTTTCTCATCCCCAGGGGTGATGCTGTACAGAACCTGCTCCCAAATACCTATCTTGCCTATACTTTACCATGTAGCTCTGCAGGGCGGGGTGGGGGCGTAGAGGGTGGGGCGGAAGCTGTGCCAGATTTCCCAGAGACCAAGCTCATGTTGGGTATGCTTTTTCTATGTGAACTTCAAGCTGTCATGCATTTTGATTGTAAAGCACATTAAGATTTTCAGATGCTATGTGCAAAGTAATTACAACTGAATCTGATTTTATTTGGATTTCCTGGAGTTGTGTTTGGTTTTCCTTTAAGCGAGATTTAGGAGATGATCTCAGCAAACATAGGACTTTGCCCCTGCTAGAAGATTGTAAGCTGCTGTCCTCCTGAGGTAATGTTGTGGAGTGGTAAAAAGCATGTTTGTGTTTGCAAACCAAGAATGTGCCTAGAAAAGGAAGCTGTTTGTTTGCATGAACCTAAAGTGAAGCCCACATGCCCCTTGTCACCAACATACTCGTGTATGTGTGTATTTAAATAGGAGAAATTGTGCATGTTTAGTGACTCACAAATGCACCTCTATTAACTATTCTTACTACAATAAAATCACATTTTCCCCATCTTCCTTTGTCTCACTTTCTCTGGTTTATCTAAGCTGTTTTGGATCCCTACTCTCTCACATATGTAGTTTGCTTAGAACTTGAGAATTTTATGCATGTAGGAAAGGTTCCCATATATGGGTTTATGTAGCAAGAGGCCCCCTCACTATAATGGATTATTTTGAACTCTTGTCTAGATGGAAAATGGCCCTGAGGTAACATTTTAGGTAATGTAGATGTTCATATTCTGTTCTTAAAGAAGTAAAAATGAAAAATCTGAAAATAATAGGTTGCCTGTAATAACATGGTAGGTTCCCTATCTTTATTGCCCCCCTCCCATACCTCAAAGGAATTTGGGTCCCCACCCGTGACCTTGAGATGGCTGCCTACCTGTCCTGTTCTTCAAAGTTATAGAAGATTGTCAGAAGCAAACTTTGTGCCAGAGGCTCAGGAAAGGAACTCTGATTGGGGAAACTGAGATGTATATTGGGAGATAGAAGAGGTTCTTGGCCAGGTACTGGCTGGACAAAATGGAGGATCAAGGCTCTGTGCTTGTTGGGTTCAGTACAACTCATGTTAGAGCTATGAGAACTTGTAAGGGTTTCATAATAATAATGATGGCTAGCATTTATATTCTACTTTAAGGTTTGCAAAGCACTTTACAGTGGATTTGTAGTCCAACGTAGGAGTTCCATTTAATGAGAGCTTCCTTTCTTTGTATAGAGATCCAATGATACATCTGGATTTACTTTGTTCCTAGACCATATCCTTTCCCTGTTATCCAAGAAGTTTTTATTCTCTTTCAAGTTTCACTTCATCCCTGGCGTACAAAGACTTTTCTCTGTGGCACCATTAACCACTCTAAGATACAGAAGTTTCTGTTTTTACCCCCCATTTGCTACCCAGAGTGCAGTCTATGTGGCCTTCCTGGACCAGTATTTCAAAAAAGTGATCTTATTACCTCTAATGTTTTCTGAAGCAAATTCCCTTTTTCACTAACTGTGAATATTCCCTTTTAATTTCTGAGATCCCTGGAAACCTCTACCTCATTTTCCAGCTGGAGGGGTCACAGAGAAAAGCAGCTTTTACTTATCCATCACCACTTAACTCTTGACATTTAATACTTTTAATTAACATCCATAAAGATTGGCATGATCATGAATATATTCTTTGAATACATAGTAGGGAGTTGGGTGGTGAGGGTAGCTTTTCAACATTTTTCCTTATTTACTTTGCATGAATGATAAGACTGGTCTGGCCAGCTAGAACTTTGAAAGTTCAGGACGAATTTTGCCTTCCTGCATTGGATTGCAAGGAGTCACCTCCCAATTCAGTTCATCAACCTCAGTAAAATCATCATTGAATATTAGGCAGTGTGAAAGAACACTAGACGTGGAATCAGGAGAACCTGAGTTTCTGTCTTGTCTTGGAGTATTACTAGACTTACGACAATGGGCTGGTCACTTGGTCTCTCTAAGATTAAGTGTCTTTAAATGGTGGTAGTGATAATTACACGACCAATTTCAGGGGCTTGTTGGGAGGAAAATATTTTGTAAAACCTTAACATCTCTTTAAATCTGAGTCATGATTCCTGCCAATCCATGGCCATTCCCACTGATTTCTAGGATTTATGGACTTCTTAGTGGCAGGCAGTTATTTGTGGTATATTGAGACCCTCTCCCTATTATTCAGGCATTCAGGGCCCTCCCTGGATTTTCAACTTTGTTGCCTAATAATCTCCCTCCATGTGCACTTTTGCTTCAGCCAAACTCAACTTCTTGTCCCTTACGTTTGTCCATTGCTTTCCATTGTTTTGATTAGGAAACTTATTTTTTTTTTGACAATAGGTTGATCAAACACCTGGACAAATTATGTTGAGCGGTGCCATCTTTCAGTCCTGGTGCAAAAGTGTTCTAGACAAAGTGGTGTGTATACCCTGGTGTAGTCATTCCCAGCTGACCCAGCTGATGGTGAACTTTTCAGCTGGCAAAGACTACTGCAGCCACAAAGTGGAGAGAAAAGAAGGGTGCTGGTTATTTTGCTGTAGACAGTGTTAATGAAAAGAAATATTTTTCTCTGAGAATAAGAGATGGACAGTTCTATTATGTATATAGAATGTACTACTATTGAATATATATTCTATTATATGTAGAATATTCTGTTGCAACATATATTATGTTCTATTGCATAATGTTTGGAGTTGAATTGTATGCTGTAGGAAGATAGTACTTTTTGGCAAAACAGTTTTGATTTTCCTAACTTTTCCTCCCGCCCCAGATATATTTATAATTATTGAGTTGTTTCGTTTATATCCAACACCTTTGTGATCTCATTTGGGCTTTTCTTGGCAAAGATACTGGAATGGTTTTCCATTTCCTTCTCCAGCTCCAGAAAACTGAGGCAGACAGAGTTAAGTAACTTGCCCAGGGTCACATGGCTAGTAAGTGTCCAAGGCTAGATTTGAACTCTGGAAGTCGAGTCTTCCTGACTCCAAGCCTGCACTCTATCCACTGGGCCACCAAGCTGCACAAAGACTGTTTAATTTAGAAGAAATACCATGTAGATGATCTAACCTGCTTTTCTTTGTGGTAATAATTGTGGTGACGGATGTTGATATAGCATTTAAGCTTCACTGAATGTTTCATGTACATTACTTAATCTGACCTGCACATCAATCCTGTGAAGTAGCCGCTGCTCTTGTTTTACAGGTTGGGAAACTGAGGCTCAGAGAGGTTAAGGGACTTTCCCAGAATCACAACACTTGTGATGCCAGAGGTGAGATTCACACCTCGTGTCCTTGTGACTCTAAGCTGATGCCAGATCCTTTCTAGTAGGGGATGTTGCCTCTTGGTGGAGACACTGACTGGTCTTGCATGGTGTGGTTCCAGAGGTGGTGGCTTATATCAGGAATATACTATGGTGTGAAAAAGAAAGATATCAATAAAACTTTTTAAAAGGAGTGAGTATAGTGAAATAGATACCTGTGCCATGTATATCTGCTGAGGTGGTAAAACTAATACTTATAAACATTTTAAAAATTCTGGAAAAAAGACCACCTGATGTGTAATTTCATTTTCTCATACTAATTAATATGCAGTTTCAACCTTGACAAAGTCTTCATAGACTGTCCTAAAAATTCATCATATAAAATACTAGTTCTTGCTTTGATCCCCCCGTACAATGTTTGTTATCCCATTGTTTGAAAACAAAGGGGATATAACATATATAGTTTCTTACATTGTACAAACATTAAAATAATATCGTAAATCCCAGTAGTAGTCAAAGGGTATGTACAAACAGTTCTCAAAAGAAGAATTGAAAAGTATTTACAACCACATGAAACAATGCTCCAAATCACTAACAGTAAGAGAAATTAAATCAAAACAGCTCTGAGGTTTCACCTTATACCCTACAAATTGTCAAAGATGACAGAATGGCATTAGTTAATGTTAGAGGGTTTGTAGAATGACAGGCACACTAACTCGTTGTTGGTGGAGCTGTGAAATGGCACAATCATTTTGGAAGATAATTTGGAATTATGCAGGCAAAGTAACTCAACTGTCCATACTCTTTGAACCAGAGACTTCATTACTGGGCTTATCGATAAGATAATCCTCAAAGATGCCATGGAATTTGTAGCAGTCCTTTTTGTGATAGCAAAGAATTGGAAAGGAAACGCCAGTCAGGAGAATGGCTAAACAAATTGTGGTTGATGAATGTAACGGAATATCATTGTGCTGTCAGAAATGATGGGTGTGATGAATCCAGAGAAGCATTAAAAGATCTCTATGAACTGGTGCAGGTGAAATCAGCAGCACCAAGAAAACAACATACAAAATGACTGTAACAATGTAATGGAAGGAACAACCACACACAGATTCAGAAGTGAATGTAGCAAAATGACATAGCAGATCAAACATGACTCAATGAAGAGATAGGAGAGAACTCCCCCAGCCCGCCCCTGCACAGATGTCACGCGTGGCACAGGTCCGCAGACTTTTTTAGTGTATCAGTCAGTTGTGCTCATTTTTTTTTTCTTTGAAAAATATTCTTTGTTCTATGGGATGGCTGGTGGGGGAGGTGTGGAGGGGAGAAAGGGAGGGATGGATGCCAGAGATAACTATGATGTTATAAGAAAAAAGACATCAAGAAGAAAAAGTTATTATAAAACAGAAAAATCACAAGTACAAATACCCCATCTGTTCATCTTTGGCACACCTGTTGAAATAGAGTCTCATCAATTGTCCCCTGACTGAAAACTTGTCATGTAGTTGTCCTTGTGTTAAAATGCAGAGGGTTTTTTCTAATTGTCTGTTTACAAAAGAAACAACCCCACCCCCTTGGATTGTGATTCCAGGGGTAGTGTTTGTTTGGGGGTTTTGATTTAATTCAGCAATGTTTAAACCCACTGAGGCTTAAGTTTGTTTCCGACTGGTGAAGGCAGAAACAATGGGATTCTTGTGCTCTTCCTTCTCCTGTTGGCTTTTCAGAGAGCCTTTTAAAAGACTTTCCTTACACATTTAGCTGTTATTAATTGATGAATTGATTGATATTGATCTAACCTAGTTTATCTATGTAGGGAGCTCCCAGGGAGACCTTTCCTCTGCTAATGCAGATTAGAGCCTTTTCTTTGAGTCAGAGAGTTTCCTGGGATGCTAAGAGGGGGAGGTAACCTGCACAGGGTCGAATGGCTAGTCTGAGTCAGAGATGGGATATTAACTCAGGTCCTTCTGACCTGGAGGTCAGCTCTCTAGCCACAAGGCCAAGCTGCTCAGCTAATAATGATGTACTTAAATTGTCAGAGCTTGTGAATACTCTAGAAAAGATTTAATATTATATGCTTGTATTTTCTTTCCATAAACCATGGGTTTTTAAGAAATTTTGAAAGTTATTTTGACTCCTGCCTTAGTTATTTCATAACTAAATTTACTTTTCCCCTATAGAGATGAATATAAATCAGTAGCTCTTATGTTAGTAAAATTGGCTCAGTTATTTGCTGATGCTTCAGAAATGATCATGCTTTCTTTTCAAACAGTAAATTATTTGTTAAAACCTTGGGAAAATGTGTGATCCAGTGGTAAAAAGCACTGGCTCTGGAGTCAGAGGAACTGAATTCAAATCTTACCTTTCGTGCTACTGCCCGGCTGTCAGGGTGGACAAGTTTCTTAGCCTTCCTTGCACTCATTTAAATAGCATGAGGTTGGATTGGATTGCTTCTGAAGTCTCTTTAGGTCTGTGGTCCTATGAAGTGATAGATTATGCCCAGGATGAAAACACCATAGACTCAAGAGTTTGCAAATCGGGCACTATTGAAGCAGCTGGTGGCACAGAGGGTCTACAGAGCACTACACCTGGAGTCAAGAAGACCTGAGTTCAGATCTAGCCCCAGACACTTCACACTTCTATGTGACCCCGGCCGAGTCACTTCAGTTCTGGCTGCCTCAGTTTCCTCAGCTATAAAATGGGCACAATTATAGCATCCACCTCTGAGGATTATTGTGAGGTTCAAACGAGACAGTATTTGTAAGGTGCTTAGCACAGCGCCTGACTCATAGGAGGAGCTGTGTAAATGTTAGCCATTAGCTATTAGGTTTCTGAACTTGTAAACTGAAATTCAATAACTTCCAAAATTTTTTTTGTGACTTTCTACAAATACAGACTATTTTTTTAATTGCTCTTTTAATTTGATATGTTAAATAGTTGACTTTAAAAATTCAACTGAATTCTATTTGGTTGTGTGTTTATCTGAATCAGAAGAAATTAAATTTACCAATCTGTACTTGGCTGTCACCATTAAAATTGCAATTTCTCTGGCCTGAAAAATGACTGTCAATCATATAGTAGGGCTGCATTTGGATAATTATGTAAGTAATTGCCTTTTTACTAATTATTGAAATGAAATGCTGCTTTGATTTAATTTTATTAGCCCCCTGGAAAAAGTTTTGGCTCATAGCCGAATAGGATGCTGAGAACTGAACTAATTCATTTCAAGTGTGTGCACTACCCAATGAGAAATGGGTTTGCCCAGACTTCTGCCTTCGAGGAAAGGACTTCCATGCACAACTTGTTAAGTCACTGAATCTGCAGCTTATTAGCCTTAGGGAAGGTGGAGATAATTGTTTAAAATGCATAACATTCACATCCAGGCAGATGCAGGCTGATGGGCTAATTAATGAGTCACTCTTGCTCCTGGTCTTTTAATAGAGAAAATTTTCTGGTCTGGGGGTTGAGCATAGAACAGAGGAGTATTGTGTTTGGGTCTAGCTCCACCACTTGTCTGCCTGGGAGAGTAATTGCTGATTTCTTTGGAGTTAGGACCTTATAGGGAGGAACGGTGATTATTTTTTTTTTCATGACTTATACCCTTTCTGAGAAACTGCTGACTATAGAACAGTGGTTTCTGGCCAGTGTGAGAGGCAGTGTGGCCTACTGGAAAGAGCCAGTCTCAAAATTAGGAAGAGCAAGGCTCATGATTAGCCCCTAGAGACACTGGCACTGGAGCCCTGAATGAGTGAATGATCTCTTGGCTCTCTGGGCACCTAGAAGACTTGTAGGTTGCAGAACAGTTACCAGTTAACCTAGATAGAGGAAGTTTTCTTATTGGGAGATCCCTGTACCAAAACAGTCATACAAGGGCCATAAAAAAAGGATCAGGAGTAACCACCCACATCTGTGTGCCTTTCTCTGACTTAGCCCCTCTGCCCAGTTGGCCATGTTTTCTGATCAAAGAGCATCTCCAGGGTCTTGTGCTCTATTTCATGAGAACTTTCCTGGAAGCACCATCTCTCTTGGAATTCAAAAGATTTAGATGCTGGGAGGCTGTGTAGGTCAGGGCTTTCATTTTTACTGATGATGCATCTGAAGCCCTGGGAAGTAAAGTGACTTGCCCAAGTCATACAGGTGGTAAAAGACAAACCTGGGATTTGAACCCAGGGCCTCTGACTTCAAATCCTGACCTCTTTTAGTCATACCAGGGATTCTTAATTTCCATGGATAGAATTTGTGGCATCTCTTTACTTAGATTGAAAACAAAAATTACATTTCTTTTTTTCAATGATTCCTAAATGATGTTTAGGCTCTTTCAGTTCTGAATGTTGCCCTCAAATCTGACTCTGAGAAGGGGTTCAGAGGCTTCACTAGACTGCAAAAGGGAGGTCCTTGACACAGAAAAGGCGAAGAAGCCCTGCCCCATACCATCTGCTCTCACACAACTCTACATATTGGGTAATATCAGGGCTCCCTCCCACAGAGGCTGGTGGGGAGTGGTACTCCTGAGGCATGAGTAGGCTGGCTGAATAGCCAATGGGAGGGTGGACTTGTGGTTTTGTCTCCCCTTGGTCCTTTTTGCCTTCACTAAATAGAAATTGCCTGTGAAAGTTGTTGTTGGAGATGTAGATAGAAACCACTGTGTCTGACAGTATTTTTGAGGTTCTTTTTGGTTATTTTTAAAATGATTGCTTATTAAAAGAGGTTTTCCCTGCAAGGGTTATTGGTTTTTTTAATTCAAGATGAATCAACAAGCTTCTTAAGCACCTACTATGTGTGGCACTTTGCCGGGTTCTGGAGCTATTATTGTATATAGGGAAGAAAGATAGTTATCTAGAATTTAGGAGGTGGAAAGTGGCAGGATAGATTTGAGAATCAGCAGCATAGATAAGAGAGTCAGAGGAAGAAAGCAGAGGTCCCCACTGTAGATACATTATGGAGTAGGTTAGCTACAAAGGGCAGAAGGGATATGGTTAGCAGAGTTGGAAGGACCAAGTGAGGGATTTTTTAGGATAGGGAAGACATGGGCATGCTTGTAGGCAGTAGGAAATGAATCAGTCGACCAAGAGAACTGGAAGACAAGAGATAGAGTGGGGATGGCAGAGGGGACAATCTGTTGGAGGAGATGGGATGGAATAGGATCACTTAAACAGGTGGTAGGTTTAGCCTTGGTAAGGAGTAAGGCTACTTCATCATGTGACAGGGGGTGAAGGAGGAAGCTGTGGCTGCAGGTACCTGAGTGGTAGGAGATGAGAAAGAGGAGAGAAGAGGGAACTCATGGATAGGGGTCTCATTTCTTTCTATAAAATGTGAGTCAAGGCTCTCAGCTGACAGAGTGGACTGGGTGGAGGGGAGCCATGGGAGGTTTAAGAGAGGTGAGGTTTGGAAGAGCTGCTATAGAGTGGGAGAGTGAGTTGATCAGGAAGTATATAGTAGGATTGCCCACCAGCAGTGAGGGCCCAGTTGAGGTTGGATTCCATAAATTTGTAATGGACTCAGAACAGGTGAGTTATTTTTCCCCTTACCTTTCTTCAGTAGCTTGTGTGTAGGAGTGAAGACAGAGAATGGTAGGAGTGATCCAAGTTGGAGGCTTGATTGGATGTTACTGATGATATAATAAGGGGCCAGGGATTGAAGAGAGGACAATGTAGAGTCAAGCTGGCTCACCAAGGAATCAAGATGGGGAGAAGAGAAGCGAGAGAGATAGGCCGGTGCAGGGGACATGGCCTGGAAGAGAACCGAGTGGGCACAAAGGACTAGAGGTCACTATGTGGATGAAAGAAGGCAGAGGGAGAGGTGGAAACAGAATATTATGATCAGATAAGGGGATCTGAGAATTCTTGAACATTAAGGTGGGTCGTTTGTGGGTAATACAGGATCAAGGCTGTGACAATCTTCCTGTGTGACAGAATAAGGATAGAGGAGTAGGTTGGGGAACTGAGTGGTTAGGGAATTTGTGGGAGAGTCACTATGTATGTTGAAGTCCCCTAGTATAAACATAAAGGCAGGTGTTGGGGAGGAGAGGAAAATTGTGAGCCAGGTACTGAACTCATCAAGAAAGGAAGGAGTTCTGTAGACAACAGCTACCAGGGGTTTGATTGGGTGGTGGATATGAATTACATGAACCCCAAAGGAGCAATGGTTCCTGGGTGAGGAAGGTAGGGGGAGAACCTGGAAATGGCAGTGGGGAACAAGAGCCTTCCGACTCTCCTGCCTCAACCAATGAGCCAAGCGGAATGAGAGAAGATGCAGCCAGCCCCAGGAAGTACTGGAAGCCAAATAATCCTGTTATATCTTTGCATTTTATTTCCATGCCAGGTAAAGCTGCAGTTACTTTGGGGTTGAAGACTCTTTGGGACAATGAAACACGCTCTGTGTCTGAGCACTGGGTTGGTAGATTGTTGCTGGTAGGGTTCTTGTAAGAGCCAAAAGGCAGCTAGCTGGTGGTATTTAGAACGCCCATTTTCATACTGAATGAAAGGCAAGTGGGTGGTGTGTGTGTGTGTGTGTGGGGGAAATCCATGTTTTCATTCAGGTAAAGTAAGTTTGTGTTTATATTTAATAGTGTTCCCCTGTCTTCTGGTACAGTAACTGGTACCTACTTTTTTCTGTCTTCCTTTGCTGTCCCTTGCTCCATCTGCATGTTCTTTTGGAACACTGACTCCAGCACTAGCTCCCTTTTGCTGAAGCCAGAGTGAAGATGATGAATTTCCTTAGTAACATGTTCTATTTATCTTCATTACGCCTTTTGATTTGCTCAGAAATAGAGGATGGAATACTTCACTTAGCTACTTGGTGACTGTTCAGATAGAGATTTTTCTGATTGGATGTTTGCATCTGTGTTTCTGACCAATGTGACAAATTTTAATTTTTATAAAAAAGAAAAAAAGTAGTGAAAATGCATTCTTCTTTTTTTTTTGGACAACCCCACCCCCCCCCCCCAGACATTAACATTTTAAAATATGGCTAATGGGAAAAGCAAATCACTCAACAATTAGGGGATGTATTGCTGAGCAGTGAATTGGAACAAATAGCTATTTACCATCAGGCAGATCAGTGGAATGTATAAAATGTGTCTCTGTAACCTACATTTTCTCTACCAAGAGATTTCAGCTGCCTCTCTGGGTGACTCATTCCTTGGCTTAGGAGGTGAGGTAATGCTTTTGTGAGGGGCTGATGTCATCTTCCTACCTGAAGTGCGTACTGATGCTGCTTCCTGTAGCTTTCCAGGAAAAGCACCATCTGGGTTCACAGCTGGAGTTGGAAAGAAAACTCATTCTTTACATTATATAAGTGGTGGCAAATGTTAGCAGACATGTGTCTGCCTCATCACAAGCGCCTAATTAAAGAATAACAGGTCAAAAGAGGGACTTTAAAATCCAGAAGTAAATAATTGCATAACCTTATACAGGATGAATCGGAAATGCATTCTCTTTCTTTGGACATATTCTGAGTTTTCTGTACTGATAAATAGCTGCCACTTCTCTAAAAGGACAATTTTGAGGAAGCCTTAAAATGTTTTCATTTATTAGTGAGATCAATATTTTCAGAACCTTTTGTATTTTACCTTTCTCTTTGGCTTGAATCTGTTCAGTTCTATTCCTGACAGCCCTGTAGAATGGACTATAAGTAAAACTTCACTTTAATTTTAGAAGAACATTGTCAGATCAAAGGAAAACAGCATCTTGGCTTAACTAAAGGAGCTGTTACTCTTACCTTGTCTTTCTACCTGGTAGTCTGGTCTCACTGAATCCACTCCTGCTGAGCATGGTTTTACTCAGGAACCAAAGTAGTCTGTAAATATATTCTATTTATTTAGGGGAAGAACTTGGAAGTTTTAGGAGAACTGAGCAAAAATGGATTTTTTCCCCAGCTTCTCTACCCTTTATCCCTTCTATTCTTACTTGATAATACTAATTTTTCTTCTTCTGTGTTAAAGAATTATATATAAGACTCTGAGGGTAATTTAAATACCTATTATTAAATTCTGGTGACAAATTATATTCAGTATTTTAATGTTTAAAATATAGAGACATGGATATAAAAATAAGAGATTACATATAAATTAGGGGACATGAAAGTATTTGCTTTGTGAGTTTGGGCAAATCATGTTATCCCTTTCAGTCTTTCTTAGCTGTAAAAATAGGGATGATAATTCCTTCCCTTTCTACCTTACAGGGCCGTTGGGAAGACCAGTGAAATAATGAATGGAAAAATTCTTTATAAAGTGTAAAGCACTATCTTTAAACATGTAAATTATCGTTTGATGACTGTGTATGTATTGTAACATGAGAGCAATATAGGAAATTCTAGTTGATAAAAATCACACATTACAGTAGGTTGTGTGCGCACCCAGTAGGCTGTGGGCTGAGCTCATTAAGTGTCCAAACATGAAGCTGGATACTCTCCAAAATATCTCTAGGAGAGGAAATATGTCAAAACTCTTCATACATTTTACCTGTGGTCTTCAAGAAGAAAATGTACATAAAAGAATGAAGAGCAAAGTAGTGACTCAAGCTTTAGGGGAGGGTATTGGCTTTTGAATATTACTAAAAAGCAAAGGGTTGAAGATCTTAGTCCAGAACAGACAGAAGCACTGTACTTAATGGTGTTTTTGGGTCCAACCGCTTGTAGCTATGTGTGCATGTGTGTGTGTGTGTGTGTGTGTGTGTGTGCATGCGTGCGTGTGTGTGTGCATGTGTGTGTGTGTGTGTGTGCATGCATGTGTTTAGATGAGTACCAAAATAATAATAACAACAACAAAAGCAGCATTGAGGACCAGCATTGATGGAGCACTTGGAGGTTTGCAAAGCTCTTCACAACAACCCTAGGAGACGGTGACTTGCCCGGGTCACACAGTTAAAATGTCTAAGGCAAGATTCCAATTCAGGGCTGGCTGGCTATGTACTGCTCCACCTGTTCATAGAGGCTGACTTGTAGTGTTAAATGAGTTATATTGACCGTAAGGACTACAGAGCAGGGAGAGATTGCTTCAGGAAAGGTTTTCATGGAAAAACTGGCATTTGAGTTAAACTTTAAGGGGTGGGTAGGATTTTGACAGAGTAGTGAAGGGTGAGAGGGAGATATTCTAGGCAGAGAGTATGGTCTGAGGAAAGGTATGAAAGTATAAGATATGTTTAGGAAATTAAGAAGAGTCTAGTTTGGTTGGAGTATAGTGTGAATGTAAGGGAAAAGTGGGAGGTAAACCGCAAGGTTCGCTTGAGGGCTTCTAGTGGCAGGCTTTGAATGCCAGGCCAAGGAGTTTGAATTTGATGGGCTAGGTGTTGGGCAGCTGCAGAAGGGTTAATGACTTGGGAGCAGCTAGGTGGCACTGGAGTCAGGAGGACCTGAGTTAAAATGTGGCCTCAGACACTTAACACTTTACTAGCCGTGTGACCTTGGGCAAGTCACTTAACCCCAACTGCCTTGCCTTCCCCCCTCCAAAAAAAAAAAAAAAGAAGAGTTAATGGCTGAGGCTATTGGTATTGTGTAGAATGGGCTGGGAAGGGGAGAGATTTGCAGCTGAGAGACATTTAGGAAGCCTTGACTATATTCCTGGTGAGATTTCATCAGCTAGGTGTTCTTGTAGCCTATTTAGGCCCCTCTTTTCTGATCACAAAGAGGATGTTGGGCTCTCTGAGCCCTAACCTCCAATTCTCCTCTGGTAGCAGACAATGAAGGCCGAGCTGTGCTGATGCCTGGGAATGGACAGGGGCAGGGAATGAATGTGAGAGACGTATAGGAAGAATTAATTTGGTAAAACGGCCAGTCTGGGCAGAGCACTGTGCTGGATGCTTTGGAGATACAAAGATGAATGGGAATATTCCTGTTCTTAAGGAGATCAAAGGTAACACCGAAGCTTGGCCCTGGATTAATTAGGAATGTGTTAGTGTCCTTAACAGACCATTGAAGTACACAAAGAAGCCCTCAGCACAGTCCAAACAGTCATGATAAAACTCATGCACCTTATTCCTAGGACAGGCCTTCATTCAGAGTTTACTTCCTCCATCCAGTGAGTTATACAGCAGGCAGGGCACCTGCTGTCAAAGGGAGCACCGTCCTTCTGGGCACCCAGGTTTACAACCTAGGGGTCATCCTGGATTCTTCCTGTCCCTCTCACCTTAGATTTGGGCAGCTGTCAGTCAGTAAACATTTAGTAAGGACTTACTAGGAGTCAGGTGCTGTGCTAAGCATCGGAGTAGCAGTTGCCATATTCTACCTCCTCCACATCTCTTGTGTCTGGCCCCTGCTCTCCACTCTTACCACAGGGGCCACCTTCCTCCAGGCCCTCCTGACCTCTCATCTAGACTGTTGCAATGGCCTCCTAAGGGTCTCCTTCCATATCACTGCCAAATCTGTTGTCCTGAAGGGCAGCCATGGCTGTGTCCCTTCCCTGCTTGAGAAGTTTTAGTGGCTTCTGAGATAAGATAAACATACTCCTGGAATTTAAAGCCCTTCATAATCTGCTTGCAGCCTTTCTTTCCCGTCTGCACATCTTTAGTCTTTATGCCCTCTGTGCTCTGGCCAACTGTCCTATACGCTAATCACCATCTGCAACATTACATGTCCCATTCTCATCCCTTCCCCACCCCCCAATTTGGAATGCTCCCTCTCCTCATCTCTGGCTTGTGAAGCCCCTGCCTTCTCCAGTCAAGGTGCAGTGTCTTTCCTGATGACCACAGCTCTTAGCTCCCCCACCCCTAAACCTCCTTCTTCCTATTTTGTGTGCATTATTTTGTATTTACTTCTCTATGAACTTGTTAATTCCTCTCTTTAGGAGGTAAGCTCCTTGAGGGCAAGGACTATCTCACTTTTGTGTTTGTGCTGTGGAGACTAGCATGGGGCAAGGGGGGAGGCACACAGGCTCCTTCCCTTCTCCTTCCCAAAGAGCCTTCCCATGTGATAAATAAAATTTTTTTAGAGAGGAAAAAAAAGTCAGCAAAATAATTGACAAATTGAGAAAGTTCATGTCATGTGCCACATCTCACACCTGCGGACCTCCGTCCTCCATCCTCCAGGAAGCAAGGATGGGGGTGTCCCTTCATCTCTCTTCATTCTAGTGCTGCTTGATCTTTATATTTGTGTTCTGTTTACTTTTGATCTTTTGTTATGTAGTTGCCCTTTCCATTTACATTGCTGTAGTTGCTATGTATCTTGTGTTCTTGGCTCTGCTGACTTCACTCTGCGTCCGTTCATGCAGATCTCTTTCCATGCTTCTCTGAATTCATCACAGCCATCATTGGAGATAACAGTGATATTCCAGTACATTCATGGCCCGTGGCACACAGACTCTTAATAAATGCTTGTTGATGGATCGATCCTACAGTGAATTAGGAGGGGTTTTGTTAGAGGCAGGGGCAGTAAGAGATGGCAGCCAGTAGTCTCATAGGGAAGCAAAAAGCGAGAAACTATGGAAGACAGAAGCAAGAATTCGAAAAGCATGAGTCTGGTCCATTATTTCTTGTGACAATGACAGTGGCAAAGCAGAGCATAACTCATTGATGTGGTACTGCTGAGAGAGCGCTGGCTTTGGAGTCAGGGCACTTGGGTTCAAGTCCTGCCTCTGACACTACCTGGGTGGCCTCGGGCCCATTGCCTCATTTTTAAAACAATGGAGTTGGACTAGATGGTGTCTGGGTCCTTTCTAGCTCAAGTTTTAGAATTCTTTTTTTAAATGATGACTTGGAGTTATGAAGAAAAGGTGTGATCCATTTTAGAGAGATTTTCACTGGAGAAACAAAAACAATCTTAAAGGGAAGGGTAGTGAAAGAGGAAAATTTCTACTGTAATAACTGATACTCAGTAGCACTTAATGGTTTCAGAGTGATGCTGGGCTGGGAGTCAGGAGCCTTGGGTTTGACTTCTGGCTTACGCCACCCGCCTGCCCACAAGCCAGCAAACCTAGAAAATGGACGTCCTGATATTTGCTCCACATGCCTCAGTGTTACTCTGAGGGGAGTCCCTTTTAACCTTGAAAGTAATACATGCAGCGAGTTGTTGGAATGCACACGATTGAGCTTAACTCACACCAGTCCTGGGAGGCGGGGGATGTGTCGTTTCTGTTTTATAGAGGAGCAAATCGAACCTCGGGTTGACATTTAACTAGACTTGTGTAGCTAATAAGTGACTGAGTCAGGAGCCAACCTCAGGGCTAATTACTAAAACATCTTTTTATTACACCATGAGTATCTTAGATGAGAAGATCCAGTTATGTAGGTAGCTCAGTGGTGTTACAGTACTCAATATGAACTTTTCTTTCTTAATCCAGAGGAGATGTGGTGAGTTTGTGCACACCAAAGCTTTGCTTTGCAGCAAAGCCAGGCAGGAGCCTTGACGCTGCCTCCTTTTCTGCTTGACCCGAGTCTTCCCCTTTGTTGCCAAGCTTCTGGAAAGGCCTTGTGGTTTCATGGAAAAAAATGCTGGTCTTGGAGTTGGCAGAGATCTGACTTCTGCTTCTGAATCTGGTGCTTACTATGAGACCCTGAGCCAGTCTTTTCATCTCTGAGCAGCTTTGGTGCTTCTTCTGTGGTGAGGGAATAATCATGCTCGCAGCACCCGCCTCATAAAATGTGGCTTCTGAGACTTTCTTCTTCCTCTTCCCTCCCACTCCTTTCTCCTCTTCCTCCTCTTCTCTTTCAACCTCTAGAAATCTGCTTAAACTACTTTGTCATTTAAAAGGTTCCTAGTTATGTTATCACCAAATCCTGCCTCTCCCCTTTTTCCTTTCCTGCTTTCTTCCCTGACTTCTCTTCCTCCTCCTGCCCCATCAGTGTGGCAGTGTTTTCGCCCTTGACCCTCTCTTTTTCTTTCTACACATCTCTTTTCCTTAGTTGCCTTATCTACTTTCATGGCACCAACAATCACCTTCCTGTAAGATAAAAAACAAAATCTGTATGTCTAGCTTGGTTAGTCTAGGCTCCCTGTGTTCAGAAACATGTCAAAAGAGAACACAGCTATCTCCTAAGCTTGTTTTCATTGTGCACTCACGACTTGGTTACGTGTCCCCAGCTGGGTGTCTTGTCACCTCAAACTCACTGAATCCAAAACCAAAACCACAGAATCTCAGAGATCCTCTGGCCCAACCTGCACCTGAACAGAAATTCCCCTCCACAGCATGATCACAGCGGTCATTCAGCCTTCATTTGAAGGCTTCTAGTGCAGGGGAGCCTCCCCCTTCAGAGGCAGGGCTCACACTCATGAGTGAACGGCATTGTTAAGACATCCTGAGTGGCATCAGGCCTCTGCTTCTGTCTCTTTCGCCCATCCTTCCCGGATCTCCCTTGTAGGGCCAAACCAAACAAGCCACATCCCTCTCCCGCACGAGCCCTTCAAACATCTGATGACTGCCGTGGCGCCGTCGCTGAACTCTTCTCCGTGTCACGCTGTCCCAGCACACAGAGCTGATCTTTCTGGGCCAGCGTCTCAAGATCCCTCATCAGCCACTTAGTCATGTGGCCTTCATCTGGCTGCTGTCCAGCTTGTCAATGGGCTTCCTCTGATTTATTCCTTGAAATTGAGCATAGTCATTGTAATAATTTATTGTTGTTTAGTTGTTTCAGTCATGTCCGACTCTTTGTGACCCCATTTGGATGTTTTTCTTGGCAAAGATACTGGAATGATTTGCCATTTCCTTCTCCAGCTCATTTTACAGATGAGGAAACTGAGGCAAAGAAGGTGAAATGACTTGAATAGGGTCACACAGCTGGGAAGTGGATGCCGCTGGCTTCCTGACTCCAGATCGTTCTAGCCCCTTAGCTGGCAATAATAATGATAACTTGTATTTCTATAGATAGTGCCTACTGTGACAGGCACCATGTGCTAAGCTCTTTACAGATATTATCTTCATTTTACAGTTGAGGAAACTGAGGCAGACATCTTATGTAACTTGCCCAGTATCACCCCATAAGCAAGTGGCTTAGAGGGGATTTGAACTTTCTATTCCCAGTGCCCTGGACTCTCTCTAGAAGAGTCACAAAAGACAACTTTGAAAGAGCACGTGAGGCCACAGTGACTAACTTTAAAGATGGGACAACTTGGAGACAAATTAAACACCAGAGTTTTCCCCCCCAAAAAAGTATGGTAAATAAACATGATAAAAATAAAGTGATAAATTATTTTTTAAAAACCCTAAAAGATGATTTTAAAAACCATGAATACCACTCTGCAAAGAACACTCCAATGAAATGTTGACCTCTTGTGTGCTGTACACTAGGTATCTCTTAATGCGGCCAAAGACTGCATCAGATTTTTATTGACTGCTCCCAAAAAATGTACCTTGGGAAGCTTCCTCTTCTTGGAAGTACGTGGCCACTTGTCCGGCCCATCATAGTAGGAATCCCTTTGCTGTGTGGGTCAGATTAGGTCCCTGCCGAGGTCTCCTAACTCTCAGCTTCTCCGATTCTGTGACTATCCACCTGCTGACTCCTCTTGAGCTGATGGTCCACTAAGAGGCCGTGATCTTTTCTAGGCAACAGCTGTCTGGACTTGCCACTCTCCTCTTATACTGGTGAGGTTGGTTTTCTTTAACTTTATGCTTGTCTCCATTTCATTTCATCTCAGTAGGTTTGGTCAGCTTCTTCTAATCTGTCTGTCAGGGTCTTTTTGGATCCTTATTTTGTTGTCTGTGTTGATCACCTTCTTTGTAACTGAAGAGTCTTTGAATCACTTGAGGCCTCGGGGGAAGCCGGTGAGTGTCCAAGCTGGACCGTGACCTCAGGCCTTCTGAACTTCAGGGTGAGCTCTCTATCCACTCTGCTTCACTGCCTTTCAAGAAGTTCTTAAATGTTTATTGCATCTTGTCTACCTGTCCTAGCAGCTGGTCAGGAGTCTAGCAAATGTCTGTCTTCTCCTCTCCCATGTGCCCTCCCCCTCTCCCAACCAGTGCACCTGGGTGAGATTGTTAAGGTGACACTGTGTCACCTCATGATGAAAGGAGTACAGGATTCGCTCTCAGGTCCCCCATCTCCATGTTGACATCTATCAGTCCATAATTATGGACATTTACATAGTACTTAAGGGTTACAAAGACCTTTCCCACAGTTACCACATCTGATCTTCACAGTAATGCAGGGAGGGAGAAGAAATTATCACTCTTATATAGAGTAGGAAATTAAGGCCCTTTGGAGGTTTTGTGACTTGCCCAAGTTATCACAGCTCATAAATGCAGACAGGAAACCCTGGCATTGGAGCTGCAAGTCTAGTGCCTGGGTCTTTGAACCCAAGCTGCCTCTGCTTCTGAATAAGATAACTGCTGGCTGTCTGGCCTTGCTGCTGACTGACAGATGCTGCTTTAGAAACCATCCTGTTTCCTACAGAAGATTCCCTTTTGATCATGTGAAACCTGATAAGCATAATGCTTCAAAAATAAATACAGCTGTACAGTTCCTTTGTACTTGGTTTCACCAAGAAGGTCAAGTGTAAAAGAAACTCTAGGTTCGCAGTGCTCTTCATCTATTAATAATGTTTTATTTGTGGATGTGATGCTTTCTGTTTCTAAAGTGAAGGAAATGGTACATTTTTCTGTTGAATTTATTGGCTTCCCTTTGTAATGATGAAGAAAGAAAAAAGAAGTCAGAATCTTAGGCTTTATCAGTGCTTCCAATTATATGATGCCTAAGTATGGGGACATAAGGAGCCATATGCTGCCCATGTTTGGAATACTCTTTAGCCACACCAGGTGAAGAAGAAAATACCTATCTAAAAGAAAGAATAAAAGAAAGAATTACAAGAATAAAAAAAAAGCAAGTAACATCCCCTCCCCTCTTAATTATGAACTTGAAAGTAGTTTTCTAAGGAATTCTGGAATAGACTAACACTTGTGACTAAATTTTGTTTCCTATTGGATCTTTTTTTAGGAGAAATTGCATAAGCAATGCAATCTGATCTATAATTTTTCCTTGTTTAATAACTACTTACATATGCTAACTTTGTATTGTTGTTTGTTAAATGAAGAAAGAAAGATCACTCAGGTTATTAATTTTCATTTGAGTGGGGTTTTTTTGTTTTTTGTTGGTTTTTTTGGTTTTTTTGGAGGGAGGAGGACAGTGGCACTTACCATATTGGTCTGAAGATAGGATGTATATTTTATCCCAAATCAGGTTTCTATAAAGCCTAAGTGACTTTTTAGCTTATGCATATACATTTTTTTCCCCTTTCAAACGATCTTATTTTAAGGCCATTACCTCTATTCAAGAGTAACCTTATCCTTGGATCAATCCTTTAATTGCCTCCCATCATGGTGGTTTTAGAATGGAATGCATAGATAGTTTCTATTTAATTTTCCTAATGTCTATGCCCATAGTTTAATGTTTTGTCAAAATGACCCAAATCTCAGCTAATAATCTTGGTTTAAATGTCCTGACTTTTAAAAAGTAATATTCCTATTTTAGGTGTTTGGGAATAAGATGATCATTCCTTCCCTGGATGGAGACCTCTTCCAGTGGGACCGAGAACGGGAAAGCATGGAAGCAGTTCCTTTCACAGTGGAGTCTCTGCTTGAGTCTTCCTATAAATTTGGAGATGATGTTGTTTTGGTTGGAGGAAAATCTCTTACCACATATGGGCTCAGCGCACACAGTGGAAAGGTGAGTGAATAGGTGGGATCTCTGTTTTGGGGATAGGGAGAAAAAGATGGTGCCGGAGGATACAGTACTGAAAAAATGATCTGGAAGTGATACTTGAGGTCTTCATTTGAAGAATTTAGAGTGCTTTTGTTATGTAAGTTCTCATTTATTCTGACAAGCAAATGAAACCTTAGCAAAAGTAATCGATTATCCTGCAGACCAAGAACAATGACCTGGAAGTATAAATTAGAACCTCTGTGGCAGTAAGAGTTGATTGGAAAGATTTAAACTCCCTAAAACTCTTCTTCTCCTTCTTAACTCTTTAACGGTGTGGTCTGTAAATCACACCATGATGTGGGTACACTTAGGATGATTATGCCAAAGAATCCGTATCTAAGGGTGTTTTCATTTTTGCCTTTGTGAGAAGACAGAAGTGTCTCCTTGCTGTGTCCTCCCCCTCTCCCAACCAGTGCACTTGGGTGAGATTGGTAAGGTGACATGATGCCACCTCATGAACATCTCCTGCCCTGGGAGTCAGAAGGTCGCCTTCCCCCCTGAGCTCTGCTCAGGTTGCCTCACCTTCTGTGAGTCTGAATTTTCTCACTTGGGTAATGAGGGAGCCCCTAGTCAGAACTCATGTAGGGTTGTGACCCACAGTTTGAGAAGTGCTGGACTAGATGATTTCTTTGCACACTTCCAAATCTGAGAATCCTCAGCTCTGTGATTCTAGGTGCTACTACATAAACTGGGACCATTGCAAGCTTATTTTTCGGATGGTTTTCATTTAGTGCCTGCTGAAGTTCCTTCTCTGCAAACATTTGGAGACATTTTTAAGCTGTTACAAAAACTGTCTGACAGCACCAGCAAACCCTGGTGTTATAACAACATTCTGGAGACTTATTTTTACTGACGTGGAAATATCCCCTTAACTTACCAAAGACCTATTTCTGTGAAAGATAAGAATGCTTACTCTGTGTCCCTCACAGAGTTACAGTGAATGCCAGATGGAATAATCGGTCTGAAAGCATGTTGTAAAATTGCTATTGAGAAGGCAGCATGGTAGGAAATAGGAAGCCAAACTGGCATTCCAGAAGACCTGAGTACAAATTCTACCTCCAACACCAACTTGGTGTGAGTCTGGGGAAACCACTTCACCTCTGAGTCTTAATTTCCTTACTTCTGACATGAGGATGATACTATTAACCCCTGTCTCACAGGGGCATTGCAAGGGTTAAGCTAAATAATATCAGTAAAGTGCTTTGCAAACCTGCAAGGACTGTCTGAGTTGTTGTTGCTCCTGTTATTGCTTAGGGGTTTTTCCCCCCTAATTCCAAGAATTATATTAGTTTCTCTGCTCTCTTGTTATTTGTACCCTTTGAATATTGGTGCCTTATTTTTGTTGCTTACCCTTTTCAGGTAAAGTATATTTGCTCAGCCATGGGCTGTCGTCGATGGGACGACGAGGAGTTGGAGCAAGAAGACATTCTCCTTCTGCATCGAACACAGAAAACAGTCAGGGCTGTTGGACCACGGAGCGGCCACGAGAAGTATGTATTCAGAGGAAGTATTTTACTGCTCAGGTTTTTGTGTAAGGTCAGGAGTCAGGCATTTCTCTTTAGAGGTTTGACTTGCCAGCTGCTAACAGAGAGTGACCCAGGGGCACACCAGTGAAGGTGTCATCTCAGTAATGTGGATCTGGCTTCTGGTGACGCCAGTCACCATCCTTTATGCCTGCCTGTCCTGGGCTGCTTGCCTCCACGTCTTCCCAGGTATCATCCCCCTGATGGGTGAGGGGCCACCTTCATGTCCTCTTGGCCTTGTAAAGATATTGAGAATCTACACTGACTAGCATTTGCTCTTGTCATACAACTCGCCCAACTGGTAGATCATACATTGCTTTGGTACTATCTTTTATGCCACTTTTTCACAATTCTTTATAATATGTTGTCACTTGCTTAAGCGCACTCTGCACCTCTCCATCACACTTGGAAAGGGTCAGCTTCTGCTGTGTGAGCAGTTCTATAACTTGTATTCATTCAGCAATTATCTTCCAGTATAGGGCTTACAAATATGGCCCTGTGTTTCTGGAAAGAGTCTGTGATCCTAAAAATAAACTTTGTACTTTCCCAAAGGCAATCCAGACCATTCTCTTTCTGCTCGGTTCTGGGCTTACCTCATAGTCTTTCACAGCCTGTCTAAGACAGAAAGGCTGATGGAGAGACTGTGTAGGTTGGCTGTCCTTTTGCATGTCGTAACACGGACAATAGACAATCTTCTTCCACTTGATTATTTTTGGTGTGAATAATTAGACTGAACTTCGGAGCGATTGTAGGTCTCATTCAGGAGGCTCTGCAGTGTCCAGGACTTGATAGCAGTTAGCACCATATCTTGTGCAAAGACGAGAGTCTGCAGGGCCTTGCTCTTACCTAATCATGGGATTCCTCTTCACTTGGACTCCACATCAGATGTCCTCCATCACAACACGGGCCACACCTTTGGCTTGTTCTGTAGCCCACTTGGTCTTTCTGTTCTGAAGGTCCCCAAAGTTACCTCTATCATTGCCTCTTTCAAAGAATAGTGTCTAATTTTGATATGTGCATGGGAGACGTGTTCTTGAGGGAGAGCATTTAAAGGCCAGGTTTTGCTCCTCCAGCTGAGGTGCTTTTCTGTAATTAACTGAGAAGCCCAGCAGGATCTTGTACTCTAGATATTTTGATTGATTGTGTCTTGTGCCATGTAACTGGGAGCCTGCTTTTCCTCTCCTTGTGCCGCAATCACAGATGCCTTCAGTACATGAATAGAGTTATTCTCATATAAATTTTCTATAGATAGGAAAATGGCCTACCAAATTTTTTATTTGTTTGGTTTTTTACATTCCCCTCAAGTAACAGTAACCTAAAAATTCTGGAGGCTTTACATCATCCATCACCATACTAAGAGTATGGTGAGCCATAGAGCCCAGCTCTTAAGTCTCCTCGTCTCAGTTCTTGAAGTCTGTGTCGGTGCAGTCTAGCTCTGGTAGACTCTGCTGGGTGAGACAGCCATAGGTCCAGGTCCAGGTCACAGAGTGAAGGAGGCGCTTCAGAGGACACTTCATCCAATCTATACCAGAGTCTGACTTCCTTCTACAGCACAGCCTTCAACAAGGGGCCATTTGGCCAGCCTGGGCATTCATTCCCATTCCACTTGCATTTATTTGGTGTCTGCTTATTTTTGTAAATGTTCTCTTCTTTGAGGGCAAAGAGTTTTATTTTTGGCTTTGTATCCCCTGACCTAGGACAGGGTAGATGCCTGATAAATGCTGGGTGATTGACCAATTTATAACTCTAATTATTAAGGAACTGGTTATTGTTGGGATTTCCCCTCCCCACACATCAAGCCTAACTCTTCCTCTTCTTCTAGTCCTATCTTCTAGTGCCAAACAGAACAAGTCTGATCCTTCTTTTGTGTGATAGCTCTTCACGTGTTGGAAGAGCTCTCATGTACTCCTCAAGTTTTTTCTTCTCCAGGCTAAATACGCCCCAGTTCCAAGTCCTTGTCTGGCATAAACTAGAGAGATACTTCATCGTCCTGATAGCCAAGTCACGGTATTCTTGACATGGAGGCTGTCTGGCACTGAGTGCAAATGGAAGAAAGGTTCCCTATTGATGATGAAGTCCTCCAGATTCTCCTTCTTATATAAGAAATTATGTTGACTGCATCTAACCCCAGGACATTGCAGAGCCTCTTTCATGAGATCCATAATAGCTCAAGGAAAAGCCAAGCAAATAAAGAATCTTTCTTGGCCTGTCTGTGATGGGCAATTGGATGGATAGCCTGTAAAAGTGAGAATCTGTCTAGTCAACCTTGGACAGTCACTATCGATGTACAGTGAACTGGACCTGGAATGAATAGAAGAGCGGATCGGATTCCATTCGGGGAATTGGGCCACACTCTTGTTACCTCTGACCTCTCTCTTAAACAAAGGTTCATCTTTTTAACATCCATGTTCTTCCAGTGATGCTCAGTGTTTGTAAAGAATAGAGTACCACAGCTGACAATGGATGATGGCTGTAGATCACTCACAGAGTTATGAAGGGAGGCATAGTAGGAGTGAGTCACGTATAGCATTTTACTAAGGAAGATACCATCATAGAAATATGGGGGGAAAGGGAGGTAAAGTGGCCATCTGCAAGGTCAGGGTATGTCCATGAGGGAGCCCACATGTAACACTGAATCATGTACAGGTTTCTGGGATGTTGGTGTGTCCCGTATTGAGGATTTGTGGGAGCACAGAGAATGAGGAGGCTTGAAGAGGTTGTGATCTGTACCCTCAGAGACAACCATGCACCTTAGTGGTATCCCAGAGCCACCCAAATGCTCTCAAATGAAAGGCCTCATGTAGGTCATACCTGGTCTAAACTGTTTATCAAAGTGTTCCATAGAGCGTGTGATCTCTTTCATGACAGCCCTTTTGAGCAGAAACAGCTTGGTTAACAATACTTTTTGCCCAGTTTTTCCTAGCCATTGGACTGCTCTCATCTCTCTTTGCCACATAACTGCACCTTTGGGTTCTGAAGTATAATTCTATGCCTCTTGTCTCAGAGCTATTTCTTTTGTTGATACAGTTCTTTGCAAGTAGCAAGTTGCTCATATCACAAATATATGACAGTACGTGGGGACAGGGAGTGGACCCATACTTTCATTGATCTAGCAGACTTGTGAACGAGTGACTTCTGCCCATGCCAGTGGGCACCTTCTCCACCACATATTGTCTTAGAGGGTTACCTGGGACACTAAAGAGGTTAAGGGATTTGCTCAGGATCAATCACTCAGGGTGCCTTGGAGTCAGGACTGGAACTCAGGTTTGCCTGGCTCCCAGCTCATTTCTGTCCTTTATGTCATGCTCAATTTGAACTGCTTGCCTAATTTTTAACTCTGCCCCATGCTTGCATCAAGCACCTTTAAATTTGAACTTGCCTGCAGAATGACAGCATTGTTAGATCATTGTTTTCCTCCTTTAAAAATAAACCAGGCTTAGCTTTTCGATCTTGCTTGTCTGCTCCGATACAGAATGTTACTTTCTTCACTGAAAATAGCTTCTCATCAAGATGGCAGTGAATGTTCCTTCTTTTTCCTGTAGGCCAGACCGTGAGAGGTAGTGATTTTTGGATAATCACTGACAGCCTGGCACCATCCTCCTTCTCCTGATGGATTTAGTCCATCTGGTGTGTAGTGAGTGCTGAGTCAGCACAGAACTTACCGTTCACTTTGACACGTAATCCAGCCGAGGCCTCACCAGCAGGAAGTCGTTATGTCTTCAGATCCATTCTCTAAATGTAGTCTTTACTAGGAGCCGTGTAGTCGGATGATTCATTTCCCAGCCCAGCTATTTTACAGCTGAGTGACAGAGAACGCCTTGTCAATATTTAAATGATTTTTTCTACTCTGTACATCACACAAACAGATGGCCTTCAGTGGCTTTTTAAATATTGAAAAATTATAACAGCATCTCTAAGAGCCAATGTTATTGCCTTCTTGGGATAGGTAGGTTTAGAAGCTCAATGTCTGAGTCATAAATATGTAGGTTTTAAAGCTAGATGGGGACCGCGGGGTCCAGCTCATTTTACAGGTGAAGAATCTGGAGCCTGGAGAAGTTAGGGACTTACACAGGTTTACACAGGTGATAAACGAGAGAGCCAGCATTCACATCTAGATCCTTTGACTCCAAGTCCAGGACTGGATTTTGAAAATAGAGAGATGACACATTGCAGGTGGCTTGGTTCTGTCTAGGGTCACTTATACAATTATTCTACTGTTCTGCTTTTATAAAACCATTCTGAATCTGGGTTAGAATGTTTGGGTGGAAAGAGCTTCAGTGTCCGAAACTCACCGTATTCAAAATGTTCTGCTCTAAATGTAAGGTGGTAAGTCACCTCCACAATAGAGCGGTTTTTTAAAAAGCTCTTATGCTCCCTCTAGCGACCTAAGTGGGGACGACAGTATGTTCAAGCACTGAGACAAAATTGGCACGATTCCTTCATCAAAATGTAAAGCTTTGTTTTGTGTTTCTTTAAGCTGGAAGAGTGGTATGCTTGGTTCTGTTATTTAAATGTAATTTCTAAAATTTGCCTTTGTAAATTTAAGGTGGAATTTCAGTGTTGGCCACTTTGAACTGCGCTATGTTCCAGAGATGGAAACTAGAGCTGGATTTATTGAGAGTAATTTTAAATCCAGTGTTAAAAAAGGAGAGTCTAAAATCATTTCAGATGTGGAGGAGCAGGAAGCTGCCCTGCGGGACACTGTGATAAAGGTCTCTGTCACCGACTGGAAGGTTCTAGCCTTCAGCAAGAAAGGCGGACATCTGGAATGGGAGTATCAGGTATTAAAAAGGCAGGGTTAAAAGGGCTGCCATCCTGTGGGTGGGGGGGTTCTCCGGGCACCTACATTCTCCTGTAATTCAGACTGCATACAATTGCATAATTTGGTGCATGATGGCCACTTGGATGGTAAAGTCTACCTCTGACCTTTTCTTTGTTCAGTTTTGTACTCCGATTGCTTCGGCCTGGTTGGTTAAAGATGGGAAAGTCATCCCAATTAGTCTGTTTGACGATACAAGTTATTCTTCTGAAAGTGAAATTCTAGAAGATGAAGAAGACATTGTGGAAGCTGCCCGAGGAGCCACTGAGAACAGTGTCTATTTAGGTAAGAGGGAGTGTCTCTTTTATCGTAGGGATTGTGGCCCTGAAGGCCTGAGCTTTCCTTCTTCCTTTTGACTTCAGGTGTTTGTAGAGTAAGGCTGAGTGGAAATCGTTGTCTTTGTAATTCCTGGTTAACCTCCAAGTCTTAGGTCTTTCAGTATAAACACTGCTTTCCTTTAGTATCCTGAGTCTCATTCTGATATGGCTTCTTATCATATCTCCCTGTCCCCTTATGAGAGGGAGGGGCAGTGATGGGAAGGGACTGTCTTGTCTAAATTTTGTTTGCAGCTAGTGTGGGGACCTGTACCAAAGAAGCTTAGTAAATGTAGAATCCTCATTCACGTTTTCTAACTTTATTTAACCATGAATCTGAAGAAAATGCTAGTGTTCTTAATGACCAGTATAGGACTTGAGCTTTTAATATGGTGTTTTTCACAATTGCAGTAATTATCATTTGAAAAATATTCATGAAAATTATTTTCTAAATTTCCTCTCCCATAATTACTCCAGCAGTCTCAAAAAAAGGGGGCAGTACTTGAAGATAGACTGTCATGTTCTGCTTGCTTGCTGCTAAATAAGCCTAGAGGAAATAGTGTAACCACACCGGGTCCATTGGCTGGTGGGGCCTTCCTTCTTATTTATTTTAATCTCTATCACAACACCCACAGTGGTGTGTCAGATGTCTTCTTCTTTGCTCATCCCCTGCATGACCCATCATTCCACCTCCGTCTCACAAGATTCCTGTCTTCCAAGAGTTTGTAATCTGAAATATGGATCAGTACCTTTGACCCTCCAACCTTTGGAGGGAGCCTTACTTAGGAAGTATGTGTAACATTTTGTTCAGATAAGAACAAGGTAGGGGGGGAAGAGGATGAAATTCCCTTTGATTATTTGTAATATAGTGTAATTTCTCTTCTAATGAGATTAAGTTCAGTTTGACAAACATTTATGAAGCCCCTTCTTTGTGCAGGGTTATAAAGACAAAACCAAATGGTTCTCACCCTCCTGATGCGGTGTATACATAGGTAAAGCACATAGATGGTTCAAGAGGTAAACCACAGTAGATCTGACTTGAGAAATCCAGAAACACAGGTTCCATATTTGTCTTTTGGTTAAACGTTTGTAGATAAGACCTATGATATACATCTCAGTGCCCAAAGGAGGAAAATACAAGTTTACTTATGTTCTAGATTCAGTTCTGATCATCAGCCAAGGCCCACAGAAGTAGTATTTTCTTGTATCATCAGAATAACTTATTAGCCAAGCTTGAGTTCTTTCTGTCCTACGTTATTTCTCTCTGAAAAGAGGATTCTAGTATATCTTTCACGGGAGAAGAAGAACTACAAAAGAACACTTTTTCACATTGTCGTTGGGATCATTGTCATCTGGTTTACCCTTTAGGGATGTATAGAGGTCAGTTGTACCTACAGTCATCGGTCAGGATTTCAGAAAAGTTTCCTACGAACCCAAAGGCCTTGGAATCTGTCAATAATGAAAATGCCATTATTCCTTTGCCCACGATCAAATGGAAGCCTTTAATTCGTAAGTAATAAGACATTTATTCTGTTGTATAGTTTAAAGACTCTCACAAGTCCTGATTGTCACCATCTTTCCTGTGGCTGGTTAGGCATTTTGTAAATTTAAGACCCCCTCTGCATGATATGGGAAAGACCAGGCTTTACTGATGAACCCAAGGGCTAAATGTCCTCCTTCTTTACCAGCAGGTTTTAACGGTAAAGGGCAGATTATGATTTTGCTGTGTTGTACAGACAATTGCCTCTATACCGAATGTTGTGGTTCACAAAAATCTGTCTTAAGGTGTTGCTTAAGTCTCTTCACGATTAACAGTTATGAAATATTCCCAACATCTCCCCAGCAAAAATTTGTGCTTAACTCTAAGGGAGTTTTCATTCATGTCATCACATGTGATTGAGACGTCCCCCTTCTGTTTGTAGATTCTCCTTCTAGGACTCCTGTCTTGGTGGGCTCTGATGAATTTGACAAATGTCTGAGTAATGACAAGTTTTCTCATGAAGAATATAGTAATGGTGCACTATCCATTTTACAGTATCCATATGGTAAGTGTGAATGTCCTTGGAATGAAGAAATAGCAGAAAAAATGAGAAATGGTAGATAATTGTCTGATTATCATATGTTATTACTATAGGCAGATAAAGGAAAAGGCAAAGAAGTTTTGGAAGTAGAACACTGAGGGAAGGTGTTTTTTCTTGAGCATAATTTTGGTATATTTAGCATGATTTTGGGGTTGGGACCTGTAATTTTATTGTTATAGAGAACTTCTGGGTAGTAAGCACTCACTGATTGTAAAGCCAATCAGCAGTAGATTCCTGAGAGAATGCTACTGTGAGGAGCTTTTAAGATTCGGATTACACAGTATTAGTGAACACTCTGTTTATTCCATTACAAATCTTCATTCAGTACAATGTTCACAGTTTCAACAGTT
>CM053595.1:294353797-294466328 GCA_028646575.1 Pseudocheirus occidentalis
AGGGAAATTCACACCTTCTCACCAATGGACAGAGTTCTGGGAATTCACACCTTATCACCAATGGACAGAGTTCTATACTTAACACTAGGTTACTAGGATCTACTTAACATCTGATCAAACAAATTAATTACCATTACACTGATGTAACAGCACATATCAGTGACATCTAGTTTCTGAGGCCACCTGAGGCATCAAGAAATTATGTGTTCAACACGTGTCAGAGGCCAGCTCTGTCTCCTCCACCATGCTGCCTCAGAGTCACAGAGGTGGAAGTGACATCAGAGGTCAGCTAGTCTGTCCTGTTTCAGAACAAGGGTCCCCTCCAGAAGTCCCTGACGAGTGGTCTTATGCTTGTCTGGGGGTTGGAAGATGCAGTAAAGGGGAGCCCACCAGTAGGCCCAGAGAAAGGACAGAGACTTGATTTTCATTAGAGATGACAGCCTAGTGAGAAGTTAGATGGAGGACGGTGTGTTTCAAGGGCGTGGAAATAGTTGTTTTTTCTTCACTAAAACTAATAAAAAGGAAAAGGTTAATCATTGTAGGATATTGTGCGTTTGTGTTTCAACAAGACCTAAAAGAAACAATGATTTGTCTGCTTGATGCTCTGGGATTCCATGGTAGAAGAAATTTAATGTGAAAGTTACTTATCACTGAAGGCAATTTGGGGGGGGTGGCTTTCCATCTTTGGCAAAGTCCAACCAGAGTCGAACCAGAGGGGGAGGGAGCTGGACTGTTTTCATTCATTTAGACCTGCTGAGAAGGTTCTGTGCCCAATGCATAGACCTTTAGCAGTTGTAGAGGAGCTGCTCGAAGGCAGACTTTAAAACCCAACGATGAGGTCAGTTCATTTCGTCTTTTCTCATCTCTAACTTATTACAAGTGATATCTCAGCTCCTCTTTTTGTATGAATCTCGTCTTTCTTTCCTTGAAAGATAATGGCTATTATTTACCGTACTACAAGAGGGAGAGGAACAAGCGCAGCACGCAGATCACTGTGAGATTTTTTGACAATGTCAATTACAACAAAAATACCCGGAAAAAAGACCCCGTTCTCCTTCTGCACTGGTGGAAAGAGATCGCGGCCACCATCCTGTTCTGCATCATTGCCACGACTTTCATCGTGCGCCGACTCTTCCACCCGACTCCGCATAGAGTAAGCCGTTTAATGGGCTTTATTTGGAAGGTTTATGCCTATGGAAAACCTAGACAGATTTCCTTCACCCCTCCTTTTTATATTCACTTTGGTGTCATAGAATTTGAGATCTTATGCTGAAGACAATGAAACCCAGAGCCAGTGCTTGGTTTTTATGTCATTGGGAGCATTTCTCTTCGTTGACAGCACATTATGATTTTTCAAGCATTAGTAACACTAGTTGCGTTGCAAACACAGCTGGCCCTATGTAATTCATATTTTTATTATATTGGCGTGGCCCTGTAATGAGTAGTGAATCTCTCTCCGAGTTATTTGCTTACCTTTATTTCTGTGAGGAGTGTTTTGTACTTACATAAATCTTATGTATGTCTTAATAGGTTGACTCCCATATATTTGATGCATTTCATAGTTATTTTGGATGGCATTATTTTTTTATTGCTGATTACTAGCTTTTATTAAGTATTGTATAGAAATGCTGATGGGACAACTCTTGTTTTTTTCCATTGATATCAGCAAAGGAAGGAATCTGAAACTCAGTGTCAGACTGATAATAAGTATGACTCTGTAACTGGCGAGGGCAGTGACAGCAGCTGGGCCGACTCCAAGTCCTCTGCATACACGTCAAGGTAAGAGTCCGGTATCATAATGTTTCTCCTGTATGATGAGAGTCCATTATATCCAAGAAGAAATGATAATGAAACCTAGCCTAGCTTGTTAGCTTCTGTGCTCCATGAGCAGCCACTGAAATTTGTATCTGCTTTGGCTAGAAGATTATTGGGTAACATTATGTTTGGAACATAAAGTTCATCTTCTTGTGCTGCTTAATCTTTTAAAATCTATTTATCTTTCCTGATGCTTCATACAGAAAATAAGAAGTGAGAAAATGAGAGAGCTTTGACAAATGGAAATTGAACCCTTGGCACAGTGGGCAAGGTGGGGGGAGAAAACCACAGCCTGGGGCAGAGGGCCTTAGGGAGCGTGCATTTCTCGCACAAAGAACCTGAAGAATGCACAGGTTAGACTAGCAGAGTTTGGGCCTGAACCTGGGCCCCCTGATGCAAAAGCCAAGGTTCTCTCCACTGCCCAGGTTGTCCCCTAATGAAGGAAATGGAATAAATACCTTTATAGAGAATGGTGAAGTTACATTCAAAGGAAGGTATGCTTGGCTGTGTGGCTCCTGGGTTTGTAGTCCAGCCTTTGATTTTTGGGGTTCAAGGAGGTAGTGCAGACATAGATAATTAAAATTCTCGGGCAGAGGAGCCGGCTTGGTTGTTGGGGAGCCACTCAGTCAGCCAGTGAATTGCTCTCTTTGCCCATCTGTTCATTGTCTTGTTGCTTCTTAGCATTTGGAATGGAGAAAGACAAGCCAAAGCTGAAAGTCCTGCGGCCTTTGTATTTCAGGTAGACAGTTTTATAGGGTGAAAGTTACAATGAAGATCTCAAGTCAGGCACTCAATCCCTCACACCTCCCATTATCTAGTAATTCTAAATGAGTCTAGAAAGGCAAACTGGAGCTCATTGCAGAGGACTTTGTAGTTTCTGCTGTATCCTCACAGTAGGGAGCCACTGCAAGCACTTGAGCAGGAGAGCGGCTTGTGTTTTAGGAAGATCATGTTGGCAGCTGAGCGGATGTGCTGGGAAACGGGAAAGGCTGGAAGCAGGGGGAGAGTTAGGAAGATGTGGCAGCAGTTGAGACGGGAGCTGACAGAGGTCTGGATGAGGGCGACATGGGAGTCTTGGTGGACCGTAGTGTGAATCAGCATTGTGATATGGCAGTCCACATACCTAATACAATCCCAGACTACATTGAGAAGGGCCTTTGTTGCTGGGAATAGCGGTGAGAGGCCTACTGCATTCTGCCCTTATTGGACCTTCCCCGAAATTGTGTATTTGGTTCTGGGCTGGGACATTGGTACCCAGAGGAGGGTGATCAGCATGGTGAAGGGCTTTCATTCAGTGATGTAGGAAGATAGCTTTAGAGAAGAGAAGGCTTTGGGGGTGGGGGAAAGGGAATGATAGTTGTATTCAAGTATTTCCAAGGCTCTTTATAGAGGGGGGAATCAGACTTATTCTGTTGGACCCTAGAAGTCGAAAAGAGGCCATTTGAGGCTGGACATCAAGAAAAGCTTCCTGATAGGTACAGGTGACCCAGGGTGAAACAGGCTGCCATTGGAGTTGGTAGTTTCTCCCCCTTTGGAGGTCTTCAGGCAGAGACTGGGTGATGACTTCTTAGGTGTGTTATAATGGTCCTTTTGTGTATGGTTGGACTAGAACGGACCACTGAGGTCCCTTCCAACTCTGTTTCTGTGATTCCCTGGCTAAGTCTAAGGTTGTGAACCTGCATCAATTGGAACTGTAGTGGTGTTTTCAAGAGAAATAGGAAAGTATGGAGGAGGGAAGGGGTCTGGGGAAAAGATAGCTTCTTTTAGGAGGTGAGGAGTTTGTTGTGGCTATGGGAAACATAGATGGTGAACCTATAACAGATAAGGAGTGACACATGTCTGAAACTCATGATAAAACAGTCTTGAGACTGGGTGTATCCAGTAGAGGTAAGGATGCTGCACGAGAGCTTATGGTAGTAGAGAAGGCCCAGGATAGAGCACTGGGGAGCACAGCACTCAGGGGTGGGAGCAGAAGATGTAAAGGAGACTGAAAAGGAAGAGTCACACAGTTAGGAGGAAAGCCCAGGGTGGTCAGAAGAGCCAGAAGCTGTGCAGAGGGAGACCCAGGAGCATTGTGACTCAGTGACTGAGAAAAGGGCAGCAGATTTGAGAACCGCTGAGCTCACTGGTAAACTTTTCTTGCATTTGGCCTTGGTGAAGATGTGAATTCTGAAATAGCCTCAGTCAGGCAGTCATCAAATAAGAGGTTAGGGAAATGAGGGCTCTGAGTGAGCAACTCTGAAGTAATTGAATGTTTGATAGTGGGTTGGGCTTAGGTTGGTTTGCAGTATGTGGGACTTTATAATGGTTATAATCCCCGTAAGTAAAAGGTGAAAATTATCTATTTTCAAAAGATGGACAATGTCTGCATACTGGGTTGTCTTTCATATTGCAACCTGCATCAGCAGGACAGTCGCTGAATGATGTCTTTTCAGGGGTAGGGATGGATGGCTAGGGAGGCGCACGTCTCTTTCATCTGTCCCTCTGTGGCGAGGGGCTCACGTTTTGAGTCTAACTCGTGACAGTGAGGGATACAGGTGATGGTTATGACAGCTTTGCTCTGTGTGCCCATAGGAAGTTGCATCTATTAGCTATCCGCATTGGGACTATGTTCTAGCCAACTGAATTCACTAGCTGGGTTGTCATGGAAAGCTTGTAGATGAGAGAATCCTGAAAGCTGGAGGGGCCTTCAGAGGACGTCGTGTCCAATGCTCTCCCACCATACGCAATAATCCCTGGCAATGTTGAATAGGACTGGTAATTAGGAAGATCATCAGCTAAAAATAATTCTGATATAATAGAATGAAATCCAATTTGGGTCTATGTACCAAGACAAAGGACCACTCTGCTGAAAAACTGTCTGGCTTAAAGCAGCAGTGAAAGTAGGGAGCACAAGAGTGTAGAGTTGAGTGGATGATGGGACAGAAGGCCATAGGTGAGTTCTACTGGACTTTACTAGAAGGAGAAATTATTCACAGGGAAATAGAAGCTTGTTTTCAGATTCCCAAAGAAGACAGAGAGACAATGAAGGACATTGGACAACTAGGCCGTGTGTTCTTGTAGCTTTGGAATTCTGATAGTAATGATGGTTCATGTTGATGTCATGTTTTGTCATTTATAAAGTATTTCAGAACACAGATCACTTTCTATCTGTGGGTCCTTGGTCTAACTTAACAATTTGTTTCTTCTTCCGTGAGATAAAGGGGAAGAGTGATTTATAAAATCCCTTTTATGCTCAGTAGCAACAATTTCACCTTCCTGACCAAAGCTGACTTAAAGTCTTTAACATAGAAGTCGACGAGGGGGTGTAGGACTCAGAGTCACGATGACAGTCCTTGATCCTATTCATTGTTACATGGAGGTGACCCTGGATTTCCAAAGGCTGAGTGAGCAGAAGGCAGGCCTCTGGCAGGGCCCCAGGAACCTCGAAGCATGAGCTCAGTGATGGACCGCACTTACGTTGTTCGGGGGACCAGCTTTAAGGTGGAGAGGCTTATCACTGCCAGGCGCTGCAGCTCTCAAGGACCGTCTCCATTCTAGAGAGACTGTGATCTGCCTTGGTGGAGGGAGTAATACCCACATCAGTGAAAACAGTTTCTTGAAGTATTGAGGTGATAAAAGACAACGAGTCTAACTTTCTCTTTCATGTGGCTAGCTTGAGTGAATTAAGTAGACTAGAATGGTAGTTGTGTATTTCGGTGTGGGTAAGAAAAACATGATTGTGAAATAGAGAGGATCACATGTAGTGGTGGCTATGATGAGATCCCTCCAGCTTTTAGGCTTTTTGTGGACTATCCCTGAAGGACGGAACTTGGACTCTTTGTTCCTGCATTTTTACCATTAAAATGTGTTGTTAAAATTTCCTTTTCAGATATCTAACAGATTTTGAACCAATCCAGTGTATGGGTCGTGGAGGATTTGGAGTGGTCTTTGAAGCTAGAAACAAAGTTGATGATTGCAATTATGCCATCAAAAGAATCCGCCTCCCCAATAGGTAATGAATATTGATTTTATAATAAAGTTTGGGGCTCATTCTTTATAATGAAACCTTACGTGACATAGTGTCAGATTGACTTTAAAGTGATGTAGCATTCTTGTTCTAGGAATCTGCCATCATTAGTTATTTATTGAGTTCTTCTAATAAGCCAAGTACTGGAAAGATATGTAGAAAATGGGCAGCCTTATCTAGAAACCATTATTAGAAGAAATTGTCACCATGAAACCAGCCTTTGCTCCGTCATCATCCTTCTGGGTCACTCTGCCACTCACCTTCTCTCTGGATACACCCTCCTGCATGATATCACGGCATTCTCTCCTGGTTCTCCTCCTCCTTGTCACACTGCTCTTTCTCAGCCTGCTTTGCTGCATCTTCATCCATGTTATTTCTGTTAACTGGGTTTGGCCCCCAGGGCTCCGTCCTCTGCCTCTTCTCTTTGTGCTCTCTCACCACCTCCCAGGGGTTTAATTATCATCTCTATGCAGATGAGTCCTAGGTCTATTTATACAGCCCGGGTCTCTCCCAAGCCTCAGTCCCACGTTACCAGCTGCCTTTCGGACATTTCAAGCCAAGTGACTCCCGGCTATCTCCAACTCAACATGGTTGTTCTTCAAAATGTCCTCACTTCCAAGGCTACCACCACACTTGTGACCACCCAGCTTTGCAACCTCAGTGTCACCGTCAGCTCCCACCACCTCACTCACCCCATCTCTCCTGTCAGCGTCCGGATCTTGTCTGTATCCCCTTCTCACTCAGTCACACATCGCACACTCAGTCACACAATCGGCCATCATCCTAGCTCAGTCCCTACTCATCTCTGGACCACTCCTGCATCAGCCTTCTTGTTGGTCTACCTGACTCAAGTCTGTGCCCCAACCCAGTCCATTTTCCACATAATTGCCTGTGTGATTTTCCTAAAGCAACGGTCTATGTCCTGTCTCTACCCCCCCAAACTCCTGTTACCTACAGGGTTAAATATCTCCTCTTTGGCACATGGAGCTTGGTGCTGCCTGCCCTGCCAGACTTGGCACACATTCCTCTCTTCCAGTCCTCTACAGGTCTGCCATGTTGGCCCCTCGCTGTTCTTCACACACGATGCTTCAGCTCCTACCTCCATGCTTTTGCATTGTTCTCCCCCAAACGCTCTGTCCTTTAGTGTGCCAGATCTACATGTCATGCCCCAGTCTGCCCCTTGAGATTTGTCCCAGTGTTGCTTATTCAACATATCCCATTTGATTATCACCAAGACGTTTAAAAATCAGTGTGTCTAAAACTGAACTCGTCACCTTATTCCAGACTTCTCTATTTCTGCCTGAAGTACCGCCATCCTTACAGTGTCTCAGGTCGATATTTAGCATTAATCTCCCCTCCTCTCCCTCATCCTTCATATCCACTCAGTTCCCTAATCTTACCCTTTCCACCTCCCCAGCTTCTCAGACATCCATCCCCTTCTTGCTGCTCACACATCTTCCAGCTTCACTCAGTCCCTCCTCACTTCTCACCTGGGTTATTGCAGCAGCCTCCTCACTGGGGTCCTGAATTGTTCAGGGGTTCAGTCCTTCCTCTACATTGCTGCCAGAGTTATGTGCAGGAATGACTGCATGACTCTCCCACTCCGCCAACTCCAGTGGCTCCTGTTACCTCTAGAATAAAGTAGATATTCTTCTGTGCAGCCCTGCAGAGCCTGGCCCCACTCCCCTTTCCAGCTTCACTGGATGTCATTCCCCCTTCTGCATTCTGGGATCCAGCCAAGCTGGCTTTCTCTCTGGTCCTTAGGGCTCCCCACACGACATCTCTTATCTTCTTGCCTTTGTGTTGGCTTCCTCTGTGCCTAAAATGCATCCTTCCTTCTGACTCAGCGAGTTCCTCTCTCCCTTGAAAGCTGCACCTCCAATCCAAACTGATAAACATTAAATACCTACTAGTGCCAGACATAGTGCTAAGGGCGGCGGGCATGATTAATAAAAAGAAAGATGGTGCCTGCCCCCACTGCACTAGCAGTCTGAAGGAGAAGACAGCACAGAAGAGGAGGCAGGGAAGCAGAGGCTGTCTTGTTCTGGGGAGTTGGCACCAGGCGGGGCAGCAGATGCCAAGTGGAATGACTGGCTTCCTGGCTTCTGCCCTCATTAAAAGAAGGCTTTGGGAGGAGTTTGAGACTCTCCCTGTGACCCCCGTCAGAGGAAGAGGAGGCTGAGGGAGGCTGTGCCAGCCAGGGCCGGAGTTAGCAGCATGGTGGTGAGTGTAGAGGTGACGAGCTCCTCCTGCATGAGGCGTCGTGTTCCATGAGTTCAAACCAGGCAGGGCAGCAGAGACAGAAGGAATGAACTTGGCCACTTTTTACCATCATCTCCATGAAATGTTCCCACCAAATGCTAGTGCCCTCCCTTCCAGACAACTTTGTATTTAACTGCTGTGTGTGTATATATTTGTGTATTAATTTTGTATTTATGCTAAATGTTATATATTTTTATACATAGCCTTTATATGGCACATAGTTATACACACACACACACACATATACATAAACTTCCTAGCTGTATGACCTTGGGTGAGTCACTTAACCTTGTTTGTCATTGGAGAAGGAAATGGCAAACCACTCTAGTATCTTTGCCAAAAAAACTCAATGGACAGAGGTTCATGGGGTCAAGAAGAGTTGGACACAACTGATCAACAGCAGGTACTTAATAAAAATTGGTTAATTGATTAAGGGGATTAAGCAAGAATTTAAAAATTGTAGAGATTCTTACAAGCCTAGCGTAGTGATTGACCTAGAGTAAGCTCTTAGTAAATATTGGTTTGGTGAATGAATAAATAACTCAATAAATAACTCAAAAATAAATAACATCAAAAAGACTCCTTTTTGAATGAGGAATTGTTTCCCTGCCACAAGACACGGTCCCTTGTAGAAGAAAGAATCTTGAACGTTTTTTCCCTTTTCTTAAGACTTACAGTTTGAAACAGAGAAGCTGGGGTTACTTAATTTTATGTCCCTGCATGAAGTATCATCTTTTGAATTTGAGAGCGAGGTGATCTAGAAAATCTCTTTTGTTTCTTATGAATTTGTCAGAATGAACAGCTCAGTGCTTTACATCTTTGATGACAGGGAACTGGCCCGGGAGAAGGTGATGCGAGAAGTGAAGGCTTTAGCCAAGCTTGAGCATCCGGGAATCGTGAGATATTTCAATGCCTGGTTGGAAGCACCACCAGAAAAATGGCAGGAGAAGATGGACGAGCTTTGGCTGAAAGACGAAAGGTGACCTTCTCGCTAGTGTTCTCTGTTTGCAGGCTTTCGCTTTGTTTAAAGGAAGACTGGTTTACGTATCTTGGGGTGAAGCTCTAAAAATGGAAAGAGCAGCACATTCTTGCTCTTAGTGATCAGCTTTCTTGTAACTTTTCCTGACCACTTGTCAATCAAATTTTCTTGTAATTAACCAAAAAAAAGGGATAATCTGTTGTCTTTAGATCACTTTTATTTCCTGGGTATATCCTGCCCACCACCACTTAGTGAGCCACTCCTTGTAACACAGAATAAAAAAATAAAGAAAAAGACAGTGTGGTGCAACAAAACTAACTAGTACAGCGATCATGTCTAGAAATTTACTCCAAATTTTGTGCCCCCACCTCTGCTAAGAATGGAAGCAGATAGGCTTTCTCAGCTACTCTCTGGGGCTGTGTGTGTGTGTGTGTGTGTGTGTGTGTGTGTGTGTGTGTACACACATATGTATGTACATATATTTACATACACACATGCATGTTTGTTTTCTTGTTTGCTTTTGAGAACAATTCTTTCCTTTAGAAAATGTGTCCCTCTAAAATTTAGTTCCATGAGAAGCTTGCAGGAGATGTTTCTCAAATATAAAGTATTCTGTGGGCTGTTTTAATTCCCTTCATCCACATATTTATCCTTTTTTTGGTGCTTTCACTTTGGAAATTAAGGGTATTTTAGAAATCTTTTTTAGACACTTTTGGATTGCACATTTTAAAACTGAGACCTGGTAGACATCTTAAATAAATGAAATCATAACAAGGAATTAGCTTCCACCTCCCAACATGTGATCAAATGAATTGGCTAGTTTTTTGTACAAAATATACTTTAATGAATTTGCTGCTGGCTTTAATAATGGATTCATTCTTTCTGTGCTTGAGCAAAAAAAGAATCTGATAGCCTCAGGAAGGGATCATGGTATTCTAGCTATAGTGAATAACGCAAAAGAAAAAATCTGGAGTGAGATCAGCAAAGTAAATACAAACTGTTAAGGAAGGAAAGTTTCTCTAATAATAAGGATGGGCTAACTTCAGGTTTTGTACAGCAGCCCCTTCTCAAGTGCATGAAGAGAGATGAAGCACTTAATGCATTTGTTTCACTCACTGAGAGCACTGATCCATTGGTTGTAGTGTAGTGTGTGCTCTTCAGAAGTAACATCATAATAAGACTGTAGGCCTGCTGAAACACACACACACACACACACACACACACACACACACACACACACACACACACACACACACCCCCATTACCATAGGAATCTTTTCGGAGGCTCTGGGAATTAGGCCTGCAAGTGGCTGAATATACATGTAACAAAATGGGAGGGAAGGCAGAAAAGCCAGGAATGGAGCGGTTCAGAGCTTTTTTTGGCCTATATCGTAGCAGAAGAGGTGATGCTCTTCTGGCACACAGACAACTGTGAGATTGGCCCTTGGGCCCAGATGTGAGGGTTCCCCAGGAGGGTTTTCACCTAAAAAAAACCCAAACCTTTCCTCCTGTGGCATGACAGCCCCTGGTGATTCCTTTTGAGATTGCGGACTTGTCCAGATGGGTTAGCAATATGGAACTCACTATTTTATGCCGCGGTCTTTCATTTAAAAATCTTTTCTCTTAGTATCAGATGGTTTAATTATGTGACTGTCTGTTTCGGGGTGCTTTGTGCATAGTGAATCACTAATGCATTAAACAAAGGGTGAAAATAAGAGGAACCTTAACCTCAGGACAAACTCCCCTGCTTTTCTTATCTTACAGCACCGACTGGCCTCTCAGCTCTCCGAGCCCGATGGATGTGCCATCAGTGAAAATACGCAGAATGGATCCATTCTCCACAAAGGAACATATTGAAATCATAGCTCCTTCCCCTCAGAGGAGGAGATCCTTCTCTGTAGAGGTTTCTTATGACCAGGAGAGTTCTGAGAGTCATTTCTCTCCCCTCGAGTTTTCTGTTACTAGTAACGGGGACGTGAGTGGTTCAGGAGACCCATTGGTGAACCAGCAGGACAGCTGCCTCACAGATGGTGGCATCGAAGATGACACGATGGATGGGAATGATGAGGACCATTCCTTTGAACTCTGTCCTTCCGAAGGCCTTCCTCACCGAAGGTCCAGGGAGAGAACCTCCTCTTCCATTGTGTTTGAAGACTCTGGCTGCAACAACACTCCCAGTAAGGACCTCAGACCCGCGGTGTTACACAATGGCAGCCAGTGTGTGCGCAGACTCTCTGGGTTCCAAACATCCGACTGGAAATTTTCTTCTGACAGCCCTTTGTCTATTTCTCCTCCAAGACCCACAACCTTAAGTTTGGACCTCACTAAGAACACTGCAGAGAAACTCCAGCCGAGCTCACCAAAGGTGTATCTTTATATTCAAATGCAGCTTTGCAGAAAGGAGAATCTCAAGGACTGGATGAACCAGAGGTGTGCCTTGGAGGAGAGAGAGAGGACCGTGTGTCTGCACATCTTCCTACAGATAGCAGAGGCTGTGCAGTTTCTGCATAGTAAAGGGCTTATGCACAGAGACCTCAAGGTGTGTGTTCCTCCTGGTGTCTGCCAGTGGGTTTGGGGCCTTCTTCTTCCTTGGATCATTTCCCAGGAATCAGGCAGGAGCCTGGGAGGCTTTCATCATGCTGGGAGTGGGAGTCGGTGGGATGACGAAGGATGGGAGGCTCCATCTCTAGAGTGCTGTGATTCTACTCCAGATAATACACTGTTCTGTGAGATTGCAGGAGACATTTCTTACCACACAGTTTTGGGTCCTTTCCAAATGACCTTGCTTTCTCTCAGGGCAGAGAATGTCCTCTTGCCCCATCTCGGCTTCATGTAGTCAGTGTCTGACAAGTAGATTCTGCTCTGTTCTCTGATTCTTTCTATGACCTTTGTACTTTGCCCTGCCTGTGAGAGCCTCCACTGCAGGGTCAGGAAGGAAAGCTTGTGGACATAGGACCTGTCTCTTCATTTATAATTGTCGGTAGCAGTGGCCGAGGAAGAGAGCCCCCCAGAACGTTCAGTAACTTCATGCTTCCATTTCAGAAGGATTAAGTTACCCTACAGTTAAACCTAGTTTAATCATGTGTTTACTTCTTAGACAACAGTAATGTTGAGAGCACCGGACCATCCACCCTGATGTTCCTGCTCTTTTAATTATTACTAGTAGCAGTAAGAATAATAATGGATGTGTCCATAGCATTTTAGATTTACAGAGTGCCTAGGCTGCATCCCGTCATTAGGCTTTCACAACAACCCCTTGCCCATGACACCAGTGCAGTTAAGGTCTCCATTTCATGGATGGGGAGGATGAGGCTCAGGGAGGTTAGGCCACATAGCTGGGAAGGATCAGGAGTGGTGCATGTGGACTTTAATTCAACAAGGATTTCTCACACAGCTCAGGATCTCCTGGTACGTCTTACTTGGAGTGAGGGAACTTCTGCTTTAACATAAACTGTCTTACTCCAAATAATCATGGCTGCGTTTGATAGGTATGGCTGGTCAGTTATCAAAATAATGTGTCTTTAATTAAAGCTTCTTAAGTTAACAAGTTCTGACTGCTTGAGTTTTTATTCAACTTCTCTCATGGCATAGCATGTGGACAGAGTTAGGGTGGCAGTCAGAAAAACTTGGATTCAGATCCTACCTCTGACACTAACTGGATGACCCTGCTCAAGTCACTTAGCCTGTAGATTACCTGGGCAGCTCTTAAGGACTTACTTACTTAGTCATAATGTTCCATATACATAAGTAGTTCTGAAAAAAAAAGTCATAAAATTACATGTGCACAAGGCACTTAGAACAAGATGCATTGTCCACCCACAGCTATAATGATAATCAGGCTTAGGGAACAGGTGATCTAGCAGTTCTGCTAACATATAAAAAGCTAAGACATGCCTGTGGTTGGCTTTGATGTTCTTTAGCTGTGTGAGTCATAGAATTTAAGAGCTGCAAGAAAGCTGAGACAGTAAGTCCACTTAATTCATTTCATAGATGAGGTAACTGAAGCCTGGTGTTTCTTAGCTTGGAATGAATCCTTAAAAATCTCTTTTTTTTTTTTCAAAGCTAGACGTCCCTGGACAGTTATAAGAACTTGGCAAGGGCACTTGGGTAGCTGACTGGGTCGTAGTTGTGGGGATAGGCCAGTAGGGATCAGGAGTCACTGCCTGGCACTGAAGGTCGGGGCCACCCAGTGGACTCTTTGGGATGAAAGAGAGAAGACCATGGAAGGAAAGAAAAACATATTTTCAGCTTCAGAGAATAGTAACTGTCTGGCTACACAAAGAATTGCTTATTGCTTAGGTAGAAAGAGCCAGCTGCTGCTATAAATGCACATTTCCCATAATCAGGGAAGGGTAATAAGAGAAAATTTTTGTCACATGTAATAATCTTACTGTTGTGCTTTACTTTTATTTAGGGAAATGTGCACCAGACGCTAGTTAGGCCAATGGAGATGACCAGGTAAATCACTGATCCTCTCGATAGTATCACGGCAGAATGCCACGAGGAGGGCGAATGAGCCACTTTCCCATTGTGTATTTGCTTTCTAGGAGCCAGGTTATCCTTCCTGGAAGTAAATCTGGGGAAAGGAGCCTTCTTGTGTTTCTTGGAGTCTGTTTTCTTTCCTTTATGAAAGGGTTTCTAGGATTTCAGAAAAGAAAATATAGCAGAGTCCTTTTATCTTTAGCTGAGAGAGCTGCATTCTCATAATTCAGTTCAGCAAGCAGTTAATGAGAGCCTTCTATGTGCCAGGGATAGAAAAGCAGTCCCCGTCTATGCAGTCTAAATAAGGAGATCTTTCTGGCACCCCTGGCACTAGGCGTTCTAGCCAGAGTTGCTCCTGCCTTTTGGTGAAGTTAATAAGAACCCCTCAGCTGCGGAATGGGTCTGGGAAGAGAAATAATGACCCTGGAACGTCAGTCTTGCCCCTTGTTAGCTGCTTTGGTGCTCAGGGAGGAGGAAACTTGAAATAGTGGTTGAAGTAAGTGATGTGGATTTCGTCATTCTCTGCTTGTGAATAGATTTGAAAAGGGACCTTTATTGATTTGGGGTGTTTGCAACCTAGACAAGTTGCTCAGGTGCCTTCATAAGCTAACTGGCTTCCTTTCTGTATACTTCAAGGAGTTCTCAGGATGGGTTTTGTTGTTATTTTAACTTGTGTATTTACAGAGAAAGTGAAAGAGAAAAGGCAAGAGGAAGAGAAAAAGTACATGTAGTCCAAAGAGCAGCGTAACTAAATTCAGAAAGTATCATCAAAAGGATGAATTTTCTGGCCACAGCAAACCCAAGGAGACTGTCTACTAATGATGTAAAGGGGTGGTGCTTGCTGTCAGTAGGAATACGCAGGGTAGAAGGATCCATTCACAGATCTATTGAAGTATGAGATTAATTGAGCATTGTTGAATCAGTTTTCTTTTTGTGGACAGGCCACCTTCAAAACCACCACCCATTCATTCACAGTCGAGAGTGGTCTCTGCCTTGGGTCAGGTCCTCTCTTCTTTGCAGTAATCTCTCTGGGTGTTAATTTTCCATTGTTTCCCTCTCTCCTCTTCTGCTGTTTTCCCAGCCTTCCAATATATTCTTTACAATGGATGATGTGGTAAAGGTTGGTGACTTTGGGCTGGTGACTGCCATGGACCAGGATGAGGAAGAGCAAACGGTTCTTACCCCCATGCCCGATTATGCCAGGCATACTGGACAAGTGGGGACCAAACTTTACATGAGCCCAGAGCAGGTAAGATGTTTTTCCTTTAAGAACAATGGCCATAATGTAGTGTGATCCACTCTGTAAAGTCACGAAACCCTGATATCTGTTTATAAATGTATGTGTAGAGCCTTACACACCATGTACCCAGCTTAAAAGTGAGAACTTGGTCAAAGAAAACCCCTCGGAGTTAGAGTAAAAGACAGAGATGCGCTGCTGAAAGTCCTAAGGCCCCTCAGACTAGGTCCAGAAGGCAAAGTGCTGGGCAGCGTGGAACAGACTGGGAATGCTTCCCTTCTTTCCAGAAACTCTGTTCTGTGCTGGCGGCTGCCTGGGCACTGCTCTGGCCAAGGCCTACTGCTCAGATGGAAGATGGCCCTCGAGGAAGTTTTTCAAATAGTATGCTCACCCTCTATGGATCACCTGACCTAGGCCGCAGGAAGGGCAGAAGACTCATGTTCATGGGCTTTTTTCTTTGAAGCGAGGCTTCTTGTTATGAATGGCGTTGGCCTGTGGAATGGCTGCAGTGCATTCATAATTCTCACCACTCCGGGGGAAAGGGGGAAAGGGTTATGATGCCAGGTGCAGCCCCTCCCTGTCCTTATCTGTGATTCTGGGTGCTGGGAAGTCAAGCCCGGAGTCTCTTCCTGGGGGTGCTGAGTCTGTCTGAGCTCTGAGGGGACGTGAAGGCTGCTCCTTCTTCTTTCCCTCGTGCCCTCATTTTCGCTACATTATTTCAGGGACTTATTTTACATTTTTGACCAGAGCTATGATTTCATTGATGTGGGAAACTTCCCAGGTGAGGAAAATCCATTCATGAGTGCAGATTGGCAACTGTTTTACATCATACATAGTCTTAGAGCAGCGGTTCTCAGCCTGTGGGTCACGACCCCTTTGGGGATTGAATGACCCTTTCACAGGGGTCACCTAAGACCAACGGAAAGCACATATTTCCAATGGTCTTAGGAACCGAGACACCGCTCCTCTGTCTGTCTCCAGGCAGGTCCCTGCACATGCAGATACACCCACGTATGAGTATTAAGGGGTCGTGGGATTAGGAAGGTTGAGAACCACTGTCTTAGAGGCTTGGCCAGAGCCCTGAGAGCCTGTGCCTCATCCGGCTCACACAACTAGCCTTTGTCAGAGACAGCACTTGAACAGAGACCTTCAGTCAACAGTCTGGCAGCTGGCATTTATTAGGCACCTATGGTGTGGCAGGCCAGGCACTGTGTAGGCACTGGCTGTATGAGTACAAAGACTGAAAAGCCCTGACTTCCAGAGGGCTCACATTCTAATGGGTGAGACAAGTCCCTTCTAAGTATATGTAGAATTAAACCAAACAGCAGAGTTTGAAAGGCCAGAGGCCAGGAGTGGTGGGGATGAGGCAGGCTTGCTGTCCAAGGTGCTGCACAGCTCTGTTTTGAAGGGATAGAGTGGTTCTTTGAGGACCAGAGGTGAGGAGAGGGTGCGTGCTGAGCACAGGGCAGTGGGGCACAGACTTGGGGGGACAGAGAGTCATGCAGATTGCGGACAGATCTCAGGACGCGGTCAGACACGTAAAAGGAGACCTGTGAGAGAGGCTGCTGGACTCTGGGCTGATGCCTGCCATCACTCCTCACGGCCTCACGTGTGGGTCATTCTTTCATATATCCACAGAGCAGTGAATCTCACACACATCTTAAGGCCACCAAAGCTCCCAAGGAAGAAAAGAAGCACAGAGGAAATGGGAAAGACATCCAGCAGCTTCGGTCACTTAGAAGGAGAGGGCAGGGGGAGTAGCTAGGGTTTGTCTTATGTCACTCGAGCCAAGGGGGCTGGTATCACTGTGGCTGCCAGTGTAAGAAATGCACCTTCAGAGCCTTCAAAATGGTGGCCATGCCCTCATGCCTCTCTGATGGTGTAAGAGCTGTGGGCCCATCTCCAGCCTCCTCCTGTCACCTGCTTTCTTCTTTGGGACTCATGCACCCAAATCTCTGTCATCTTTTGAAAACAAAAGCAGAAGCAAAGCCTCATCATAGCCTGTTGTGTTTGAACATTTCAGGTGTGTCACTGTGGTCACTCTTTGTGACCCCATTTGGGGTTTTCTTGGCAGAGACACTGGAGGGGTTTTCCACTTACATCACCAGCTCATTTTACAGAGGAGGAAACGGAGGCAAGCAGGGTGGAGTGCCTTGCCCAGGGTCACACAGCTGGGAAGTGTCTGAGGACAGATCTGAACTCAGGAAGATGAGCTGTTGGGACCCTGTGCACTCTGGCGCCACCTAGCTGCCTCAGAGCAGTCTTTCAACAAGAGCATGGTAGCTTGGAAGAAGGTCTCTAGTGGGACAGCCAAGGATCTATGCTCCTTCCCGGATGGGCTCTTTAGCATTTCTACCAGTGACTCGGAATGAGTGTCATACTTGTTGGACTTGAAGGTGGCACAAAGCCAGGCTGGGTAGTTGAGCGTCAGGATCTTAATAAAGAGCTGTAGCATTAGGTCAAGACTAATGAAATTGCATAAAGGTTTGGGAATTATCTGCATAAATAAAATGAGAGATGTGGCTGGGCAGCCATTTGATTAAAAATCACAGAGATATCAACCTGAGTCTCCCCTATCAAGAGATGTGCCATCTAGTTAGGGAAGGGAAAGAAACATGTGGAAAACAAAAGAATATGGACGAAGTGTGATGAGAAGGAGAAGGTCATCACGCTGGATGTGGATGTGGCTAAAGTGGACAGGCCTCAAAGGATGGATCTGGAGAGTCACAAGAACAGGTCCAGGTGTGATCATGTTCCTTCTTCAAACCTTCAAACCAAGCTGACTGTGAAACAACAGTGAGCTATGGCAGCCACCAAAGCTAATGACCTTTTAGGCAGTATTGAGGAAAATGCATGTCCAGGACCAAGGAGAGGGCCAGCCTAGTGTGTTAGGCCCTGGTTGAACCATGCCTGGGGGTCTGTGTTTGGTTTTGGGCACCACATTTGAGGAAGGGCATTGATGAGCTTAAGAGGTTGTAGAAGAAGGTATATTAGATGGTGAAGAGCCCTGAGGTGATGCCAAATGAGCACTGATGAAAAGAACTAGGGGAATTTAGAAGTTGCTAAGAGACAAATTTGGGTTTGATGTTGGGAAACACTTGCTCACAATCAGAGTGGCTGCTCCAAAGTGGAAAGGCCTGCCTTGGGAGGGAAGGGGGGAGGAAGTTGCCTGTCACTGGAGCCCCCTTTCTGGCAGGTTGTGAGGGGCTTCATGTCCAGGTATAAACCAGACTGAAAGATTCCCAAGACTCTTCCCAGCGCTGAGCTTCTGAGAGGCCGCATGACCTGGAGAGAACCTACTTGGAGGGTTTTTAGGTCCTAGCTATGTGATTAACAGAAATAATGAACTGTCCTTGCTGCTCTCTGCGGACCAAGAAGTGACTGGAGATGCCCCAGATGTTACTGACGCCTTTTTATTCCCTGGTTTCCTTATTGATATTGCCTTTTTCACTAATTCCCATCTCACGTTGGATTTCAGATTTATGGGAATACTTATTCCCATAAAGTGGACATCTTTTCTTTGGGCCTGATCCTGTTTGAACTGTTATACCCATTCAGCACTCAGATGGAGAGGGTCAAGGTGAGTATTTCTTTTAAAAAGAAATGAAAATATAAAAGATATAAAAATAAAATTAAAGGAAAGATTAAGTTCTTAAAGCTAAATGACATTAGAAATGAAACACTACAGAAAGGAGAGCAGTTACATGAAGAGTTGTAATGGTCATCAGTTTAGAACCATTTACACAAATTCTGTTCAATTTTAGCCTTTAAATTATGGCTAGTTGGATTTGTTCCCATAATTTTGCTTCATCTCCCCATAATTTAGCAATTTGTTGAATATATGCTGTGTATCCGTAAAAATGTGGGAGGGAGACAAAGACATCAACCTCATTTTCCCATATCAAGAGATTTGCCATCTAGTCAGGGAAGGGAAAGGAACACATGGAAAACAAAAGAATATGGACTAAGTGTGATGAGGTCGGTAGTTGAAGATAGGCCTCAAAGGATGGATCTGGAGAGTCACAAGAACAGGTCCAGGTATGATGACATTCCTTCTTCAAACCTAGACTGAGTCCTTGCCAAGTGCCAGGAAAAGTGCCAAGCTCTGGGGCTCCCAGGGCAGCAGGCAAGCCGTCTGTCCTCCAGAGCTGACTCTGGAGCAAGGCTGAGTCTTCTAGGAGGTTGACTGGCCCTTTGAGAGAACAGGGAGTGTATCAGCGTCCCAGTGACTGCAGGGCAGCCTGGTGAGCTCCCTTAGAGCCTGCCTCAGTTAATGATCCCATGTGACAGGAGCAGAGCCTGGGGGAGGGATGCAGGGAGAGAGCTGTGCAAGTGGGTAGCCAGATGTGGCCGCACCTAGAGGGCGGGCGGTGGGAGGACTTGGGGCTTCATGCGGTGGGCAGTCCCCCAGACTGGCGCAGGCTCCTGGGCATGGTCTGCCCGTGAGAAGGACTCCTGCCCTTCTCCACTGGGTGTGGAGCATGGGGGGCACCCAGGTCTGTGTTAGTTTGGCTGAAATTAGTTTGGCTGAACTGCTTTTTTCCTCGTTCTTTTCATTTCAAGGGGTGGTTCTCTAGAGATGGAAGGTGTGGAGGAAGGGAAGAGAACTAGATGCAGAAAGGAAAACAAATAGCAATAAGTGCCTGGAAAGGATTAATTGGGTTTGTGTTTTTCATGCCCAAGGCCTAGCTTCGACTGTGTCAAAGCAAGCGTCTGACCCTTCCCTGCTTTATGTTGTGACCTGTTTTTTCTTACCTCCCACCTTTTAATGTTCCCAGAGAGTGTAGGCAGGAAGTGACCGGCACCTGGTGGAGTGGGGGTCACTTACTGGGCCCCAACCCCAGTGACCACCTGGTGGAGTGGGGGTCACTTACTGGGCCCCAACCCCAGTGACCACTTGGTGGAGTGGGGGTCACTTGTTGGTCCCCAAAGTTGCCTCTCCTCCTGACCATCTCCTCACCAGTGAGCCTCTCCTGCTCCTTTGCTGCCCAGTCAGCAGGTCACCCCGGAGGTGGGAGGGCACAGCTCTTTTCTAAATTCCTCACAGTATTTTTACAGCATTTTGAGATGGGGAGTAATTGCAAACGGAGACGGCTCCCCTCGGGCTGCCCTCTGTGGCTCCTCGTTCATAGTCCTGGCTCCAGCTGCTTCTTTCCCCCCTTTAATATCTTGGTGCTGTGGAGCCATCTCCTTCCGCCTTCAGCCCCTTTCCTGCCCCTCTTCAGCCCCCTTCACACCCCCGTCTGCTTTGGACCTTGATCTGGCTGGGCCGCCGATCGCTCCTGGCAGCCCCGACTCCGCCCTCATCGGGCACGTCTGCCATGCTGAGAAGGTGGTTACAGCGGCCGGTCAGGCAATCGGGAAAAGTCCCTGCGGGGTGGGGGTCCTGACTGCCCCGGGCCCCGCACTGGCGTTCTAAACCTCCCGTCTCCCTTTGATACATGTTTTTATGAGTTTATATTCATGTCTTTTGTCCTTACGTCCTGTTGTTTACGTCACACGGTACAGCTCCTCGCCCTCCCCCTTCCCTCAGTACGTCCCCTCCCCTCTAGGACCCTTCCTTTGTAAAAAACGAAAGAACCAGCTCAGCAAACAGCCGCTGAGTGCTCTCCCCTATGGTGAAGGTGCGTTCAGTGTCCCACCTCCAGGGTCCTCTCTTCTCTCTAGGGCGGGCATGGGGCTTTGTCCCCATGGTGCCCAGTATTATTTACTGTTTATTTCTTGTTTGCCTTACTGCGGTCATCTGTAGCGCTCTGCTGATTCTGCTTGCTTCAGTCCGCACAAAGCAGGGATTTCACACGAATCTTGGCTTGTTTCTCTGATTCTGTAGGAATAGCCCTTACACTTCTCTGCATGTTAGCAGGCAGGACCCACAGGCCAAGAAAGGCCTGGTTCCAGTGCTTAGAGACATAAAGCTAATTTTTGAAAACACTTTTATCAAATTTAAAACAATGAGCTCAAAGAGAACATTGACAAAAAATCTTACTCATTAAATCTAGGCTTTCAGAAATTTTTGTTCTTTTTTAAGTTCATGCATTTCTGAAATGCCCTTCACCTTCTCTAGTCCAGGGCCAGGCTTTCTCAGGGCCTTGGCCATGCTTGGGTGCTGGCACACCTCATCTTCAGTTTGTTGGAGTTTCTTAACCTTTTTGTGTGTCAGCAATTTAGGTTCCTCTCTTCGTGTAGTCATGGCTTACAGGACTAGGCATTCTGGCTTATCCTTTAAAATGAATGGATAAATAAATGCCTGTCCAATTCCACTGGGACGAAGGGCTCAGAAGAGGAGGGGATTGCAGAGACCCTCTAGTCTAGCTCCCTCACTTTTCATATGAAGACCCTAAGGTCCAGAAATGGGAAATCACTGGCCCACTGTCAGAGCCTGGACTGGAACCCAGAGCCTTCAATTCTAAATCCCTGTGCTGTGCTGGTGGCTTCTAAAAGCTAGTTTTCCTCATTAGGGAAGGAGGGGAGGGGAATAAGCATCGCACACAGCTCCTCTATGTGCCAGGCCCTGTGCAGGGCAGCTCTACAAATATTGTGCCATTTGCTCCTCACAACCAAAGATGACAGGTGTCCATAAAGTGTGGAATATAATATTGACATGAAGTTTAGTGAGTAGAGAGCTCAGGAATGTGTCTCCCCTGGAGGAAGACAACGTGTCTCTTTTCTGGGAAAATCCCAGAGTGATGGACTCTGGCAAAAAGCCCTTTCATCTCTCGTGCTGTCCTGGAGTCAGTGCTTTTCCTGTGCCATCGGACTCTAATTACATTCGCATTGTTTGCCTGGCTTTGCTCTCTTGATGCGGTCTGTGCTGGAGCTTTGCAAAGCAGCTAGACCCAGGGTTTGGGCAGGAAGAGATGTCAAGTTTTCCTTTGATTTCATTTCACACCTTTCCTCATCGTTATTCTATCTGTTGAAAAAGTTTTGTTTTCAAAATGTTTAAGTCAAGCTATGATGAGGCAAGAAATAAAATGATGAAAAGATACTCAGCACTTTTGGTTTTTCTTTTTCAGACATTAAGTGATGTAAGGAATCTCAAGTTTCCACCACTGTTTGCTCAGAAATATCCTCAAGAAGTAAGTATGTATGTGCTTCCTCATCCCCCTTGTCCTTTAGAAGCCCAGGATGGTAGAGCTGGAAGGGGGCCTCTTGAAGTCACGTCCAGGGGTACAGAACTAGATTCCAGTCTCTCCTTCCCAATTTTTAGATCAGCAAATTAAGACTCAAAAACTGAAGTGACTTGTCCAAGGTCACTGAGGCAGCACCAGCAGAGCTGGGGAAAGAGCCCAGCACAGTGATTTTCCCACGGCACTGTCCTGCCTCCCACATAGAATGTTAAGTTGACCGCTCTGCCCATTCTGGGAGAATCATCATGAGGATTTTTAGGGCACATGTTTAACTTCTTAGAGCATTTCATGCTTTAGCCTTGTAGGTCTTGCTTTTTTAGTTAGAAAAAGGTGTTTACATATCCCACTGCTAGTCATTCATTCTCCCATACCCCAGGAAGCTTCTCCACTCAGCCACGTTATATGCTTCTCATCACATTTCTTAATGAAATGTTTTTAAATGTGTGGAGTTCCAAAGCAGTGAAATAAATACTTGTCTAAGAGTGCTCAGACTTCCCTTTCCCCCTCCCAGCCCTGAAGCCGGCTGTCTTTGGCTTTTGGAATCTTTCCACATTTCATTTACTTTTGCCCACATTTGCATGAATTTACTTCTGCTGTTTTCCAACTTCTCCTTTCCCCTTGACTTTCTTCAGCTTGCCTGGGGGTCCCTGCCTACCCCATCCTTTTCTTCTTGAGTCCCAGGCCTGCTGTCTGCATGGCCTTCATCCTCTCCAGCTGCTTCCCTTGCCTCCCTTCATCTTCTAAGGACGAACGTTAGACCAGATCGATGCCAAAGCTGCCTTTCCCGCCGCAGCCCCCAGTCCCTTTTCTTCCCCCACTGCCTTCTTGAGAAGCTTTTTGTTCATTCTTCAGGAAGGCCCCTTTCTTCCCTCATCTTTGTTTTCCTGAGACTGTATAAATAACATCTACAACATCCTGGTCTGGTTGACAGTGCTGGAGTAATTAGCAAAGTGGGGAATGGACAGGGTGAGGGTCTTGCTTAAGTTCCTGCGTCCAATTAGCTGTGGCACTGAAAGTTAATTAACTTCATTGTGTCAGCTGTAAGCTAATAGTTTTCTATGTAATGGGCAGGCCCATCTGCAAATAGGCTACTTTCTGCAGATCTGCCTTAACACAGACGGGCTGTTCATAAGCTCAGATGTCTCAAATACATAGAGTCTGCAAACAGTCTAACTTAGATGGTCCTGTACCAGTTCCCCATCTTTGTTCTCCCTTTGCCCTCCTATTTTACACACACACACACACACACACACACACACACACGCACAAACACACTCGAGCCCATCCTCGCTTTAAATAATAGAAGTTTTAAGTAAAGTATTTTCACTTATCGCCTTTTTTTTCAGTGAAAAACCTGAGGCCATTCACGGAGAGCTCCTACTTCTCCCCTCCTCTTCCTCACATTCCTCTGCCCTTCTGTAATCCTCTTGGCTTTAATCTTCAGTCTCTTCTTATCCGTTGGCTCCTTCCCTGTTGTCTGGAACATGCCGATGCTTCCCGTCCTTAAAGAACCTTCGCTTGATTCTGTCGTCCTGCCTCTTTGTGCCCCCGCGCTCCGCCCTCCCCATTCTTGCTCTTCACGGCTCACAGCGGCTTATCTTCAGGCCGGGTCTGCAGATCTGATGCCCTTTTCACAGCCCTGACCTTTCTCGCCCCTTGAGCCTGTGACGGGTCAGCCTCCTCCCAGGCGCTCTCCCCTCCGAGCTCTCCAGATGCGCTTTCTCAGTTGCCGCTGTCGTTTTCTGGCTCTTCATCCAGATCATGGCCACTGACTGCAGATGCCCCTGAGGCTCTGTCCTGGCCCTTTTCTCTTCTCCCTCCATGGTACCTTGTCTTGTAGCGTCATCCGCTCCCTCGGGTTCAGTTTTCGTTTCTGTGTATTCACCCCAACCTCTCTCCTGAGCTCCAGCCTCACATCCCAAATCGGACATCCCACAGACACTTTACACTCAGCGCCTCCTCTGTCCTACCATTGTTACTGTCCCATTATTGGGGTTTTTTTTTTGTGCTTTCTTTTGGAGGGGGGAGGCCAGACAATTGGGGTTAAGTGACTTGCCCAAGGTCACACGGCTAGTTTTTATGTTAAGTGTCTGAGGCTACATTTGAACTCAGGTCCTCCTGACTCCAGGGCCGGTGCTCTATTCACTGCACCACCTAGCCCCTGCTCTCATTATTATGGTTATTGACATTATTATATCACCACTCCTATTCCTCCCACCCTCCCTGCCCTTGTTGTGGAGGGTCCCACCTTCATCCTGGTCTCTAGGCTGGCAGCCCTGACGTCACCTTAGGCACACTCACTTCACTGTCAACTTCTACTGTCCAGCCTCATCAGCTCTACTTTTACAGCACCTCCAACGGACGCTCTTCTCTCCACACAGACACCCACAGGCCTGGTGCAGGCCGTCACCTTTCCCCCGGACCGATGCGGCGTCCTGCTGTTTGATCTCTAAGATGCCAGAGTGAATGTTCCTGGTCATCCCCTGAGTCCAGTGTCCTCACCCTTTACTCTTCTCCATGTGCTTCTTCCTGAAGTGACAGCTGTCAGCCAGCGCCGGCCCCAGCCCCACTCTCCACAGGAGGCCTTTCCCGGCCTGCCTCCGCCGCCTCTGTCTGTTTGTGGGTTGCTTCTGTTAGACTGTGAGCTGCCCGCAGGCTTTGCGTCTGTAGCTCTTGGCACAACTCCTGGCTTGCAGTCCGCGTAATCAGAGTGCGTGGGTTACCTGACTATGAGTTGTGGTTGTGATCTGTAAAGATCCTCTGAAATCATCTCATGCAAACTTCTTATTTTGAAGATAAAGAAGCCTGGCCCAGTGGATGGAGCCAGGAAGACCTAAGCTTAAATCCAGCCTCAGAAGCGTGCCCGCTGGGGCTTACCCTGGGCAAGGCACTTAGTCTCTCAGCCTTAGTTTCCCCCTCTGTAAAGCAGGGTCACATCAGTGCCTACCTTGCAGAGCATTTCACAGCCAAAATAGAAGCTGCATTCAGCCTTTGCCTGGGGTTGTCATGAGGATTGCGTGAGAAAATCTTTGTACAGCACTTGGTGTGGTGCCTGGCACATAGTAGGGCAATAGGCATGTTAGTTATCCTCATTGGCTGTTGTTAGTTAAGGGGTGAGTGCGCAGTGTGGATGCAGAGGTCCCCTGGGCCGGGAGTGAACGAGCCGGCGTTTGCCTCTGAGCCTCGGTGCTCCAGGGAGGGCTCTTCCTCCTCAGTCTTCTCCTGCCTCTGTCTGGGCCTTCAAGCAGTACAGTTGTCTTTGTCTGGAGAGCTGTTGCTCTTGATTGTGCCAGGAAATCTGTCCTTCCATTCTGGGGGGAATGAGGGTGGGAGGGGAGAGAGAGAGAGAGAGAGAGAGAGAGAGAGAGAGAGAGAGAGAGAGAGAGAGAGAGAGTTCCTGTCTTACCCCTAGCCAGCCAATCTAGGCATGACATACAGAATTAAGACAACCCAATATATACCCAGAAATTTGGGCATTCAGTTGATATAATTTCATTAAAATCTATTTATTAATGTTATTTTTTAATGCCACACTGTATCCAGTAAGAGATTGAACACAACTGTTCCTCTACATTTCTAGCAGGAAGTGCTGTTCCTTGAAGGAAGAGCAGAATGGAATATTTTCTTTTAAATGTTAGGACAATGCTATACATACATGTTTCTTGGTGAATTTTGAGAATTTTAAACGAATAGCCTGATAGAGTGGGAAACCTTAGACTCTGAGTTCCACCCAGGTTCTCCTTTCCTTCTTTGTGGGCCCACAAAGGTTGTGCCAGTGGAGAATTAGGCTTGGTAGGTACTGCCAGGACAGGGGCCCATGGGCATGGGCTTAGATTCAGAATGTGTCTGTCAGTTCTGGGTTATCCTGGCTTACTTTGGAGAGACCTGCCATGGCTAACGTATGAAACCGTTTCCTTGGGCACATGATGGCAAAGAGTCTTACCCACATTGACAAAAATCACAGGCCCCTTAAAGGCGAAGTCTGAGAACTTGGGTTTTGTTTCAGTTCTGTCTCAGCCCTTTATCAGTGGGTTGTGGGCAAGTCAGCTGGTTAACCTCGTAGGGCTGTCTAAATTGGAGGTGATGGATGTACTGCCCACTTCACACAGTTCTTGGGTTCAAATTGTTAATAAGAGTTTATATTCACCTACATTTATAAAAAGCTTCATCATTGAGGACATACATAGCAGGGAGTAGCACAGTAAACGGTAGTGGAGACTAAAGGAAGGGCTGGGATAGGTCAGTGTACTAGGCAGGCCCTTAGCAAAGCCCTGGGAATCCTGCTCCTGCCCACCCTGCGGCTTCCATTCTGTGGGCTGGGGGTGGGGGTGGGTAAGGGAAGCAGTATGCATGCAGAGGTGAGGGACTGGAGGCCATATGGGAGCTGTCACGAGCTGAATGCAACTTGAGGCCGAGATGAGGAGTGAGCGAATTCTAGGCATGAAGGGTCACCCTGTGCCAAGGCCCAGTGTCAGGAGATGGAATATTATTGGGGGGTAAAGATCACATGCCAGGGAAAACTAGAAGTATCACGGCCAAAGACCGGGTCAGAGTCAGACTTGATACAGCAGCCCAAGTTCTCCAGCAGATTGTGAAAATCTGTATGCATCTGAGGGCACCTGGCTCAGCAATTGGGCATTTATTGTCAGAAGGCCAAACCCTGTTGACTGACATGAAACCTTGTTTCCTGAGCTCACTTTAATTCTTTTACCCTAAATTTTGTTTCCTTAATATTTCAGTACACGATGGTTCAACACATGCTTTCTCCATCTCCTACTGAACGACCCGAGGCCACGGACATCATTGAAAATCCTTTATTTGAAGACTTGGAGTTTCTGGGGAAAACTGTGCTCAGGCAGAGGTCTCGCTCCCTGAGTTCATCAGGAATGAAGCATTCAAGGCAGCCAAGCAAATAGTGGCATTCTGGCAGCCCCGCTGACCCTAGCCCTGCTGGACCGGCCTGGCCCTTGCAACCCCCTCAGCCCCAAGAGCCACATCCCACCTACTTCTTAGACTTGAACACCATGTTCTCAGGCCATTTAAATTTGGCCTATTCTGGGTAAGGCAAGAGAATGTGGATCAATGTTTGTTCTTCAGACAGTCCCTGAACGTCTCTCCAGGTGTTCCTTCTGCTTCATCCCTCCGGCCTGGCCGGCCACTCTGACCACTCCTGGAGTTTTTTGTTCTTTATGTGTTAGGATCTCTTTAAAGCCCACCACCCAGGGAACAGAGAGAGATTCCTAAATGTATATAGAATTACAATATTTTTATAGCACAGAACAAGATCTCCACATGCCATGATTCTGTTGTTCTAGAAATTTACTCTTTGAGAAGATAATGGGCTTCCCAAAAGCAGATTCCCTTTTTGTCCTGGTTGGATCAGTTAGGAATCTGCACAATTTACAGGGCAGGTCGCACAATGGTAGAGAAACCTCTGTCCAAAGCTAGTTTTTTAGGGGTATCTGTGGTATTATAGTTCCGTATTTTAGATGGTCCTAAGCAAAGGTTAAAGGCGGTTTATATTTGCATTCCAGGAGAGGGAAATGAAGCTTTTGATGTAAATGGCCATAGGCACTAGGGTTTTTTTGGAGGCAAAAAAATCTTAGTAAGAAATGAACATATATTACAGCTTAATTCTTAGAATTATGAAAAATTTCCAACCTAACGAAATCCTATGTCTTAACATAATCTTGTAGATTGGTACTTTTTGAAACCTGATTGTAGACTACTGCTTAATTATCTAACTTATCTGCCTAATATGGTTTTATTTCTCACTGTAAATATGTTCATTTTTATTTATAAAAATGCTGAATCAATCCATTTGGGTTGGTGGTATACAGAACACACATAAAAGTGTGTTAAACTATTGTGACTTCTTTCAAGTCTAAATGATTTAATAAAACTTTTTTATTTATGGCTTGTCTTTTACTTTGTGAAAATCACAAAAGGAGGACTCTTAAAATTTCCAGAGGGAACGAAAGGGCTGATCACACCTCTGCCTTCAGGAAGCCCTGGTGCTAGGGCCCAGAGGCACATTTAGAAAGAGATCCCACAGCTTCGAGAGAACTTCACTTTCCTTTCTTTTCCTCTCCATGTACTGTTCTCAGAAGGCATCAGCACCAGGACCAAATATGTTGCTCACCTCTTCTCACATTCAGTCTCACAGTTCCAACATATCTATTAGACATCTCAAACAGGATGTCCAGTAGACTTCTTAAACTCAGTGTCCAAAAATGAACTCCTCCTCTTTCCTTCCAAACTTCTTCTCCTTCCATACCTTGCTATTACTGTTGAAAGCAAGACCATCCTCAAAGCCCCCAGCCCAGGAAGCTCAGTCTCCTTGACTCTTCACTATGTCTCACTGCCCCCATATCTGATCCCCCTCCAGCTTGACCTTTGTGGCATCTCTTGAACACCACTCCTGGCCCCCCTCCTCTGACTCAGCCACTTCTCTGAAAAAGAGAGGGCCTCACTCCTTGGACTGCTGGCTTAGCCTGCCACAGACCTCTCCCCAGGGCAGTGTAGCCTCTGCTCAGCCTCTGAGGTCATTTTGCTAAAGCACAAGCTGGGACAAGTGACCACATGGTCAGTGAACTCCAGCCGCTCCCTATTGTGTCCAGGATCAAATCAAATATAAAATGCCCTTTTTGGCATTCAAAGCCCTTTAAAACCTAGCCCCTCCCCTCTCTCACGTCTCCTCCTTCCTCCCCTACCCTCTTGGCTCTGAGGGCACTGGCTTCCTTGCTGTTGCTCACACAAGACCCACCTCCTCATCCCCTGGCTCTTGGCGTTTTCTTTGTTCGTGTGTCCCCTGAGCCTGGAATACTCCCCTTCCTCCTCTCTGCCTCCTGGATTCCCCATTTTCTCCAGGTTCTAGCTAGTGTCCTGCCTTTTTCAGGGAGCCTTTCCCAATCCCTCTTACTTTCCTCTGTTGGCTATTTCCTGTTTATCCTGAATACAGATCGTTTGTACCTGACTGTTCGTAAAAGAATCACGTTTAGTTGTTTTCGGTTGTGCCCAACTCTTCATGACTCCTTTTGGGGTTTTCTCGGCAGAGATACTAGCATGGCTTGCTGTTTCCTTTTCCAGCTCATTTTACAGACAAGGAAACTGAGGCAAGTAGGGTTAAGTGCTTGGTCCAGAGTCATACAGCTGTTAAGTGTGTGAGGGCAGATTTGAACTCAGGTCTTCCTGACTTTAGGCGCAGCGCTCCATCTACTGCATCACCCAGCTGCCTTATAATAATCATAGCTGGCATTTGTAGAGTGCCCGCTGTGTGCCCGCACTTTATGATAATTATTTCATTTGATCCTTGAAACTCTGGAAGGTAGGTGCTATTATCATCCCCATTTTTACATCCGAGGAAACCGAGGCAAAGGTTACATGAATTGCCCAAGGTCTCCCAGCTAGTGTCTGAGGCCAGATTTGAACTGGGGTCTTCCTGACTCCAGGCCCAGCCTTTATAAACTCTGCCACTTAGCTGACTGAACAAATATCTCATCTGAGCCTCACAACTGTGAAAGGTAGGTGCTGTTATTATATCCATCTTACAGCTGGGGAAACTGAGGTGCACAGAGTATGACCCTGACTTGCCCAGGGTCACCCAGCTAGTAAGTGTCTGAATCAGAATTTGAACTCAGGACTTCCTGACTCCAGGCCCAGCACACTACCCTTTACACACCCTAGCTGTCCAGTTTGTGTACTGTCTCCCCCATTGGACTGAGAGCCCCTTGAGGGCAGGGACTTCATATCCCCTGGTGTTGAACACATAGTTGGTGCTTAGTAAATATTTACTGACTGATTTTGAGAAGAGGGTCCAACCAGGGAATGCTGTGCACACAACGAAATCATTTACAACACAAGATGGTAGAGGTTCATCTAAGTACTTCCACTGACTGCTTCCTAAAGGGCATATTCTCCCCTCTGCCCCTTCCATTTTTAGCCTACTTTATATCCCCCCCATTAAGGGATGCTTTGATATGGGAGTGGGAGTAAGGCCAGGGTCTTGAAAACCGTTCTAGCAAACAGCATGAGCTCTGACAGGCCCTACTGCCCTGGGAAGACTTCAGGTCTGAGCCAGGTGCTAAACGGCATCTGTTATCTCAGAAGCAGCCTAGTTCAATTCCCAGAAAGTTGGCATCATCGCATGGTGATGCTTTTGTTTGATCCAGAAAAGAGTCTGCCTAGGGGTTGCAATCTGGGGTAAGGGATAGAGAAGGGAAGGGATAAGAATTTGGAGCTTAGAAATGATAGATCATATCACCTCTAGAGTCCTTTCCCAAGTTCTAAAGGTGAAACGTCACCCCCACTTCCCAGGAAATCGTAATTTTGGTGATGACTTTAATGCTGACCCGTGATTGGCTTGGGCCACTGCCCCTCAGAACTCCTGAGCTCAATTATTTCACCATCCTCAGCCTCACTGAGAGCGAGCATTAAAAGCATCCTGTACCATGCCTGACCCAATTAATATTTGGATTAAATATCCTGACTCACTGTTTGTTTGAATGAATGAAAAACACCTTTGTCTCCCCATGATTGATCTAGTTACTCCACTTGTGTCTTAGGCAAAACTCTTTCATTTAGCCTGAGTTACCCATGTTACGGACTTCTCACCAGATTGTTGCCTTAATTTGCTAGTTATTTTACCAAAACAACTATTACTAGAGACCAAGTACAAAAAAATCGATGGTTAATTTATTTCATTATTGTGCATTACATTCATCTCAACAGTTCTGAGAAAAATTATTTGGTGACAGGCAGTCTAACAGAAAGGAAGGCCTCCTGGGCTCAGAAGAAGCTGTCCTGGAGAAGAATTGGTGCCCCCAAATTGTCCCTATTTCTAATTTATCACACTGGAGACTATGGGGATTTCCCCTTGGATGAGATTGGGGACCTCCTTGTGGTTGAGCTAGGATATTTCTCTCCCACTGAGACAGTGTAATCCACTGTGTATTTCTGTAAATTTTCAACATGCTGGCAGATTGAGTACAGCATAAACACAGTTCATTTCCAAATATGAGTATTTGGTATAATGACTCCTACTATCTAATCAGTCTTGCTAAAAGATACCAAACAGTTCCTAGAGGCTCCTGTAATTCTGAGGCAAAATGTAAGCCACATAATTTCACGTGATGGGAACATGGTGGGTGATATGGGTATTTCCTCTTTATCAGGGCATAGAGCACAGAGCATTTGTGCCTGTCTATCTGTGTCTTGTCCATGCTCATAAGTTTGCTGTGGGGCAGATGGAGACCATCTGCATGCTGGGGGCTTCTCCACTGTCCCTTGACATAGCAAGGCTGACAGCGGATGTGGGTGCCCCTAATAACCTCTGCCCTTCTTATTGGAGGGCAGAGGGACAGAACAAAGAACTCCCCAAAGCCGCCATTTAAAGAAGGCACCCAGGCCCCCCAACTCTTCATTTCCCACCAGCGCTGCTCCTTGGCTCGGACCCCTCCATGCCTAAGCCCCTAGGAAACATCATCACCAGGAAACTCAGCTTTTGAGATTGTATCAACTTTGGGAGATTAAGCATCAGGAGGAGAGAGTGGGCATGAGTGTCAACGGGATTTTAAAATATAAAATATGAAGAATCATTTCACTAGAGTAGGGGAATAAGGTCCTCTGGGCTCAGTTGAGATTAGACAGGAGGAAATTTTTAATGGACCCAGTCAAATGATGAATGAATGAATGAAATGCATGCTATATACATTGTGCTTTAGGATGCTTAAAGATCCTTTCCTGTGAGAAATTATCCATCTTCTCTTGACTTTTGCATAGCTCAAGAATCGATCTTATGTGTGTATCATTCTAGTCTGTTTTATCATTACTTCTGTACGTCTCCCATTCTTCCCTTTTGGATTGTAGACTTCTCGAGAGCAGAACTTGTCTGGTGAATCTTTGTATTCCCCTTGGCTAGGTTACACAATGGATAGAGCATGGGCCTGAATTCCAATTCAGCTCAGACACTCACTAGCTGTGTGACTCTGGGCAAGTCACTTAATTTTTGCCTGCCTCAGTTTCCTCATCTGTAAAAATGAGCCGGAGAAGGAAATGGCAAACCTCTCCAGTATCTTTGCCAAGAAAACCCCAAATGGGGTTATGGAGAGTTGGACATGACTGAAAAATGACAACCCAGGCCAGCCATCTCCCCATTTCACACCCATCTGCTTTCTTCTAGATTTCTCCATCATGACCTCCCTTTCCCTCCTCTGCTTTTCAGCTTCCATTCATAAGTTGTTTTCCCCATTAGATTGTAAACTCCTTGAGGGCAGACGTTCTTTTTCATAGCACCATGCCTGCCACATAGTAAGCATTTAATAAATATTCATTTGTTAGCTAATTTTATAAAGGCCAATCAAATACATTAAGAGGTGCAAATAATTCTAGTACTTAACAGTTAACTATTCATTACAGCCAACTGGTACAAAGCATCTTAGCCCAAATCTCATCTGGGAGAGGATCAAGGGTCCACAAAGCTTGAGAGAGATATCCCTTAATTCCCTTTCCTTCCTAATCCCTTCATGGATTCCCTTCTTCCCAAGGGGTTGGGTATGGGTCCTTGAGTCCCTTCCAATACTCTCTGTGCTCACTATATCAATATTCTCCTCCCTCACCAATGAGTCATCAAAGAAATCACATCACAGTGATGTCCGCTGGTAATCGTCTATAATACCCATCACCAGTTCATCCTCTTGTTTAGAAAAAACACCAAGGGGTGGCTAGATGGTACAGTGAATAGAGCACCAGCCCTGGAGTCAGGAGGACCTGAGTTCAAATCTGACCTTAGACACTTAACACTCACTAGCCATGTGGCCTTAGGCAAGTCATTTAACCCCAATTGCCCTGCCTTCCCCCCTCCAAAAAGCAAACAAAACAAACCGCCAAATCTTTTTTTTTTATTACGTGCATCTCAATGCAATGTTTATTGAATGGAGTATCTGTTGTATGACAGAAAATAGTCTAAGCATCCTTGGTTTCCAAGTGAGAATATCCCTCACCCATTTCTTACTCCTCAATCTCTTATATGCAAAAGGAGTGAATAAATTTTCTTGAGGTTTGAATCCCTGTATGACTTCCTTGGGATCCCCCATGGCTTAGAACACTGACTTAATAATGAGCCCCATGGAACTGTCATGGCTATGTCTTCCATCTAAACCCCAGGGAAGATATCTGAAGCACTCCTCTATTTTTCTTTGACATCTTCTCTCTCCTTGCTATCATCTGTCCGTCTCCCATAATAAAAACAATAAATCAATAGCTAGTAACTAATTTTGGATTGCAAATTTACTCTTCTTAGGTTTTGAAACCTTTCCAAGTTCTCCTGGTCTTGGGGTCATTTTCTGGTCTTAAACTTCTTCAAGACCATCTGTTGTTTTTTGTTCCCATAGGCTGGAATGTAGAGGCTAATAAGCCTCTCCATGATAAGAGAAAATGAAAGTTTAGTGTGTGTGTATGTGTATGTGTGTGTATGTGTGTGTGTGTGTGTGTGTGTGTGTGTGTGTGTGTGTGTGTAGGCAAGGGCCTTGAGCCACTCACTGTACCTATCTAGAGAGCCGGCCAAAGCCAGCCAAAATGCATCAGGATCTAATTAAGTCTGTCATTTAACCACTTTTCTCCTTGTGCCTAGACAACTATATAGTTTAAGATTAGGAAATTCTTTTTCATTCCTGTTAAATCCGTGATTATTATGTAACCCCCAAACTCATTTTAAAGATTCCTCCAGCAAAATGTCAAAGATGCATGTAGGTCTGAAAGTCCTCTGATGTGCCTGTGAATGGCACAGAAATGAATCAAAGTTAAAGAACAAAAAGGTGAAGCAGATAGGACCACAGGCTTTCCATCTTTGTTTCACATTCACACCCTTATTTTATGTATTTGCCAGCAACTGGCTTTCCCTCCTGGGTAGTCTACAGGTAGTCTATAGCTCTGTACATCCAAATATGGTCTACCCTGGTGGAAGGTGGACCCCAGGAGAGGTTATGGTGGATACAGGTCATGGAGTATGAGAATCCAGGAGTTGGATGTGAGGGAGTGGGCTGGTGGGAACAAGGAAATTAGGCAAATATTCATTCCCCATTCACTAATGTCAATTTTCTGGCTGCCCCAGTTCATCTCTGCCTTTTAATGCAAGGTCACTGAGGAGGGCTAGAGCTGAATTTGCTGTGGGCAAGCCTTGGGGGATGGAAGTGAGAAGGCAGCCTTCACCTCTGATTCTCTTCTTTCCTTCCCCAATTCTGTGGTGATCCAGGGTGTTCTGTAGGGAGCAGGTCCCTAGACCCATTAGCCAAGAGAGAGAGAAATCTCGATCCCCTGGGATTTCTGGCACTTGCCCACCACAACACACACATGTACACACACATATACACACATATATACATATAGAGAGAGACAGAGAGAGAGAGAGACAGAGAGAGAAGGAGAGACACAGAGAGACAGAGACAGAGACAGAGGCAGAGACGGAGATGGGGGGTGGAGAGAGACAGAGAGAGAAATGATGATGATGATGATGATGATGATGATGATGATGATGATGATGATGATGATGATGCTTCAATGGCAGGGAGGGAAGCTGGTGCTAAACACTGAGGATACAAATGTAAATGGTAGACAGTCCCTGCCCTTAGGTCCTCAGCTGTCATCCAAATTGTTGGAGACACAACTCACTGAGAAATGATTTCTGGTTACCCAGTGGGTCGGGCAGTAAGACCTCAAGAAAGCACCGACTTCATCGTTCTGGAAGCAGCAAGGCTTGGGTCAGGGAGGAGGAAGGAGGGAAGCCTTGGCAAGCACTTCAATGCCAGGTGGTTGTGAGGATTTGGGAGATGGTAACCGCGGGGTCTTTGGCCAAGGTGAAGCCGGAGCATGAGATAATCACTAAAGATGCACCCCCTAGGGCTGGAGTTCCAGATATGAAATTCAAGTCCTCTGGAGCTTGGTTTCTGAAGCAGGGCGTGGGCTCTGGTGAGGAGCTTCCCAATCCCAGTTAGAAGCCCAACAACTCAGGGGGTGGAGATTGAGACTGGGACTGGGCTCCTCCGATCTACTGCATCATGAGGGAGTATCCCAGAATGCAGTGGGGGTGCTGATAGGCACAGTGGATACAGCACTGGGCCTGGAGTCAGGAAGGCCTCAGTAAAATCTACCCTGATGCTCAGTAGCTGTGTGACCCTGGACAAGTCACTTCACCTTTGTCAATCTCAGTTTCCTCAACTGTAAAATGGAGATAATAGCTCCCAGGGTTGTAAGAATCAGACGAGATAATATTTGTAAAGTGCTTAGCGTAGTGACTGATTCGTTTCCTGTAAAGAGGGTGATCGACTGTCTCCAATTTGGCTTGGCCCACATTTTGCCCCAGAAGCCTTTGCCAGTTGTTTCTGCTTGGTGTACTCTGAATGATCTTTCTTTTCTTTCAAGTCAAAAAGCATTTATTAAACACCAGCTGTATGCTACACACTTTACTTAATTTTTTTTCTTATAGTTTTCAATTCAGTAACCTTAGCTCTGTCTCATGAGCTGGAGGAGGAAACGGCAAACGACTCCTGCATCTTTGCCAAGAAAACCCCAGACGGGGCGACCAAGAGTCAGATAGGGCTGAACAACACAGAGAGCTGTCAAATATTCAAAGTGTTGTCAACGGAAGAAGGAACGGGCCTGTTCTCTGGGGCCCAGAGGAACGATGATTAGTGTGGGGAAAAAGGCAATTAATGTTTAAAAGGGGAGGGAAAACCTGCTGACAGCGTGAGCGATCCAGAAGAGTCAGTCTGCCTAATGAAACGCGCCGGAGATCTTCCTAAGGAAGCTAAGGGTCACCAGTACTATGAAGGGCAATCCTGCCCAGGGAAGACTGGGCTGGCCGGTCTCTGAACCTTCCCCTCTGCACAGAGCTGGCTCCTTCCAAGCTACAGAGTTTGTAGCTGATTCATTACAGGGAGCAGCAGGATCCTCCTTGGTTTGACTCAGAGTGACCACAAGAGGGCAGCAAGAGACCAGAGAAAGAGCAGCCCAGCCACACTAGAAAACATTGGCCGGACCGGGAAGGTGGTTTCCAGTGTCGGCAAGGGGTCCATGGGCTAATATTTTATAGTAATATTTTACTGTAATACTATTTTAAATAATTAATAGGAATTAATAAATTATAACTTGTTGTAGTTATTATGTAATATAGTTGTTATATAATAAATTTAGTAAATTTAATAGTTAATAATATTTTACAGTAATAATAGCTAACATTCATATAGTGCTTTGAGGTTGGCAAAGCACTTTACTCATGCAAAGCAAATTTGATCCTCATGGCCTTGGGAGGCAGGTGCTGTTATTATCCCAATTTTTACAGATGAGGAAACTGAGGTAACATGCCCAAAGCTAGTAAATATCTGAGGTAGGATTTGAATTTGGGTCTTCCTAACTGGAATCTAGCACTTTATGCAATGCACCTCCTAAATATCATACGAATGGGACCTCCATTGAACCATGCTCTGCCCTCTGGGATAAAGCAGGCCAAGTCAAATGGTTTTTTGAGAGGACATCCCCTAAAATACCTGAAGGTAGCTTGATGACCCTTTTGTGTCTTTCTTTAGAATAAACATCATCAGTTCCTTCAGCTTCTCCTCATACAGCATGGATTTAAGATCTTTCATCATCCCAACCATTGTTCTACCAACCCACTAAAATTCAGAGGGATCAGTAAAAGCTTCCCATAGAAGATGGGGTTTTAGTTGGGATGTGAAGGAAGCTAGAGAAGCCAGGAGGGAGAGATGAGGAAGGAGAACATTCTGGGCACCAGTGATGGCCAGAGACAAGGCACAAAGCCCAGAGATGGAGCATCCTGTTCATGGAGCATCAGGAGACCCGTGTCCCTGGATGGAAGAGTACATGGAAGGGAGGAAGGTGTCAGAAGGCTGGAAAGGTGGAGTGGAAAGGAGCAGGTGAGAAAGGGATTGAGACCCCCCCAAAAAGGGGACCTTATATTTGATCCTAGAGGTGGTAGGGAGACACTGCATTTTACTGGGAGGGTGGGTGGGGTTAAATGGTCAGACCTGCCCCTTAAGAAGATAAGATTCAGCAACTGAGTAAGTTGCAGACTGGGCACCAGGAGCACTGCATTCAGGGAAACATTTTCCTCAGTTCAAATGCAGCGTCAGACACTCATGAGCTGCATGACCTTGGGCAAGTCACTTCACCCTGTCTCTCTCAGGCTGGGAGCTTGGGGGACTGGGAAGACAGTGGTCCTGGATAGTTACAGAGAAGGCAGATAGCGATAGGCAGCTGGGTTCTTTACTAGCTCTGTGACATTGGCCAATGACAACAAACAGACATAAAAATAGATATGAAATAGAAGAACAAATATTCCAGTAATCAATCGTTATCACAGATGACCCTGAAAATGTCATATTTGTACCTCAGCACCTTGGTATCCCAGGCGCTCCCTGAGGAAATAGAAATATCACGTAAAATGAAATTGGAGAAAGTAACCACAACTGACCAAATGCACCCAAAATACTTTTGTGCCAGAGGTGATATAATTTTAAAGGAAACTGATGGTCTATTTCCAAGACATCTCAAAGGAAAAGAGGTAAAAAAAAAAAATTTAAAAGATCACTGTATTTTAATGCAAAAAAAATTTACTAAGAAAGACATGTCATATGTATACAATCCTTATGAGAAAGAATCATAAATTGAGATGAGAGAAATTTGAGGCTAAGCCTATCATTTTACAAATGAGGAAATCAAGGCAAAATAAATGTTAAGTGACTTGCCTAGGGTCACACAGCTAGTTGGTGTCAGAGGTGAGATTTGAAACCAGTTGTTCTGACTCCAAATGGCCTCTATTCACTCTTTTAGGCTGGCTCTATTGCTATTAGAGCTGTTATTATCCCCCTTTTGGTCTTTATTAATTTGTTTGTTCACTTTTAGTTTACAAGATTCAGTTCCATAGTCCCTTGAATTTCAGATTTTCTCCCCTCCTCCCCCTCTCCCCATGGTTGTGTGCAGTCAAGTATAGGATCTGCACATACTTTCACATTGGACATTAGACTGATTATAAGGATTGTAACAGATGGGATGAACAATGGGAAAGAAGAAACAAAACCAAGCCAAAAAAAAAAAAAAGAGAGAGAGAGCGCAGATGGTTTGCTTCAGTCTGCATTCAAACTCTGTTCTTTCTAGTTTTCTCTGAATGTACACATCTCTCTCCATCATGAGTCTTCTGGAGCTGTCTTACAGCTTTTCATTGCTGAGAAAAGTCCAGTCTATCAAAGTTGGTCATCACACATATGTTGTGTCTGTAATTGTGTACAAAATCCTCCTGGTTCTGCTCTTCTCACTCAGCATCAGTTTGTATAAGCCTCTTTAGGTAAACATGAAGTCCATCTCCTCCTCATTCCTTATAGCACAATAGTATTCCATTACATTCATATACCACAACTTGTTTAGCCATTCCCCAGTTGATGGGCATCCCCTTAATTTCTGGTTCTTTGCCACTACAAAAAGAGCTGTGAAAAATATTTTTGTACATAAAGGTCTTCCTCCCACTTCTGTGATCTCTTTGGGATACAACCCTAGAAATGTTATTGCTGGGTCAAAGGGTATGCAATTATTTATAGCCCTTTGGGCAAAGTTCCAGGTTGCTTTCCAGAATGGTTGAATCAGTTCACGACTCCACCAACAATGCATTAGTATTCTAATTTTCCCACATCCTCTCCAGCATTTGTCATTTTCCTGTTTTGTCTATTATCCCCTTTTTACAAACTGAGGCTGAGAGAAGTTGAGAGATTTGCCCAGAATCACCCAACTAGCAAGTGTCCAAGGAGGGACTTGAACTCAGGTTTTCCCAACACCAAGTCCAGTGTTCCATCTACTACACCAAACTGCCTTGTCTATTAATATGTTCAATTAATCAATCAATGCCCACTACCAGTCAGGCACTTTGCTAAGCAGGATAAAAAAAAAGAGGCAAAAGACAGTCCCTGTCCTCAAGGAGCTTACAATCTAAAATGAGATACAAACAAATACATGCAAAGCAAGCTATATACAGAATCAAAAGGAAATAATTAACTGAGGGAAGGCACTAGAATTAAGGGGAGTTGAGTTATTAAAATTCAACATGTCTAAACCTATATTTCCCACTGAAGCTATGTGTCTCCCAGGCTTCTCTATTCCTTTTGAAGGCACCACGATCTTTCTAGGCAGTCATCCTTGATTCTTCCTTCTCCCTCACCCAGATATCTAGTCACTTGCCAAACCTTTATCAATTGTGTCTCCAACATCTCTCACTCTCTTCCATTCCCTTCTTTGCACTAACATAGCTAGCTTCTGCCCCATGTTAAGCCCACCTCTCCTCTCACCCCAGCCATTGGACACCCTCTTATGTATTCCCCTGCTTTTACCCTCTCTAATGAAATCACCATCAGCTTCCAAAATCTTCCTGCTCTCTTTTTGCCTCTAGTATGAAATACAACTTTAGCTCAGTATTTAAAGCCCTCCAAATCCTGACTCTCACCTCCCTTTCTGGTCATCTATCACTCCCTTTCACATATTTTCTGTTCTAGTCTTTAGAGGCTAGCCTCGCCTAGTCTGTTGGCTGTTTCCTGCACAGGACATTGTCATTTCTCTTGCCCAGGCTGTCCTCCTTGTTGGGTAACTCTGCAACCAATGCTGAGCTGTGTTTAGTCTAGTGCCTGGAAAGAACATCCCAAATAGAGAGGAAACCTTAGAATAGGAGCTCTGAAGAGTCAAACAGGAGTTAACAGAGACCTGATTTATCTGATAACTGAGCTCTACTCCCTTCTCCTAAAGGACAGGCTCTTCTCCTGAACCCACAATGGAGGCAGCACCAAAGCTGAGGTACCCTCTGGTCCCCAGAGGGACAAAACCACAAATCATACCTCTAGGCACCAAAATTCCTTTTGGGGGGGGGGCTACCTCTTTAACAAGAATCAGTCTTTGTTTTTGCCTCCACTGAGGCACCTTTGATATTTAAAAAACCCAATGAATGGCTCTTGACTTTGTCAAAACCTTGTAAATTGCCACTAGTGTAACTCAATGGACCAGTTCCTGGGAAACCTCAATCTTTCGCTTTCTCTGAGTTCCAATGATAAAGACTCAATAAATATTGAATAAGTAATGAATCTATTAGTGTCAAACAATCCACAAGCACCTTTCTTTCCTTCCTCTTTCTGTTTCCCTCCCTCTGTTCATTCTTTTCTTTCTTTTCTCCTTCTTCCCTTCTTTCCTTCTTTCCTTCGTTCCTCCCTCCCTCCCTTCTTTCCTTCCTTCCTTCCTTCCTTCCTTCCTTCCTTCCTTCCTTCTTTTTTTCCTTCCTTCCTTCCTTCCTTTGTACCCTAAGTGCTAGGCTTTTAGGGTACAAAGACAAACATGAAAGAATACCTGCTCTCAAGAAGCTTACATTTTATTTTTCAAGGTCCTACTAAGTATTAAGCATGGGGCTAGGAGAGATTTATCCATCCATCTATCCATCCATCCATTCAGCAAATGTTTATTAACGGTCTCGTGTGCCCGGCATGGTGCTGGTGGTTAGGGATAGAAGGGCAGAAATGGGACAGTGCCTGTGCTCAAGATTACATTCCATTCGTGGGAGAGGGAAACCACATCCTCGCTTAAAGCGAAATACAAAATATATGCAAAGTAATTTGGCTCTTGACCACATTCCTACTTGAGCTATGCCCCTCTCTAATGCAGTTATAGGAGCCGCTAGATGGCACAGTGGATAGAACCCAGGCCTGGCGTCAGAAGGACTCTAGATCAAATCCAGCTTCAGATACTCATTAGATACTGTGTGAGCCTGGGTGAGTAACTTAACCCTGCTTGCCTCAGTTTCCTCATCTGCAAAATGAGAGGAAAACAACAAACCACTTTAGCGCCTTTTCCAATAAAACCCTGAAAGGCACAAAGGGCAGGACATGACTGAACAACAATGTTGTAATTAATGCATAATTGTGTGAATTAGTTATCTGTGTGTCTCTCCAGTTTTACCTAAAAAGAGAAGCTTTCTCTTTCTGCATTGCAAACCCAGTAGACAATGAGTAACTGTGGAATAAGCACAGTTATAGTCCCAGTCCTTAGGAAGCTGATAATCCAGTAACTAGGAAAGGATATCTACACAAACACGAGGCGTGAGCTTCCTTTAGGAAGCGATCCCCAATAATTTTTGACCAGGTACCTCCCTCCATAAAAATTTCTGAGCACAAACTACCACCAGATGTTCACTTGCTTATTTATACATTTTATACTAGTCAAGTCAATCAATTAATATTTTTAAGTGCTTGATATGTCCCAGCAAGTATGCATTAATTATGTAGCTAAAAACGGGCATTTATAGAATGCTAAGAGCATTACAAACGTCTCATTTGATCCTCAAAACAATCCTGGGAGGGAGGTGCTATTACTGTTCTCAGTTTACTAGGGAGGAAACTGAGGCAGAGAGTGGTGAAGCTTTCAGTTGTGTCTGACTCTTCATGGCCCCATTTGGGATTTTCTTGGTAAAGATGCTGGCGGGGTTTGCCATTTCTTTCTCCAGCTCATTTTACAGATGAGGAAACTGAGGCAAACAAGGTTAAGTGACTTGCCCAGGGCCACACAGCTAGTAAGCATCTGAGGCCAGATTTGAACCCAGGAAGATGAATCTGACTCCAGGTGCAGAACTCTATCTGATGAGGTGCAGGCTCTGGGAGCCCCCTTGAGCTCTCCTTGAATCTTTGAGGTACCTCAAGGGGGCTCCCAGAGCCTGTACTGCATCACACTCACTTTGCCACCCAGCTGCCTTGTGAAGAGCCTTCCCAGGGTCAATCAGCTAAAGTGTCTGAAGAAGAATCCGAAGTGACTGGAGACTGAGTGCTTCATCTACAGAAGATAGTATCCCGGGTCTGGAATCACCCAGACCTGAGTTCAAATGAGTCCTCCAATGCTAACTGGCTTCGTGACCTTGGGCAAGTCACTTATTTGTTTATCTCAGTTTCTTCAGCTGTAAAGTTAGGATAAGAAAGCACCTGTACTTTGCAGGATTGTGCAGCTCTAATGACATGATATTTGTAAAGCTCTTAGTATATAAACACTTATATAAACTCAGCTGGAGCCTTAACTACACCTTCCTAAGTGCCTCAGATAGAAAGGCCAGAGGACGATCCCTGCCCTGTAGGAGTTCACGCTCTAATCATGGAGACAACAAGCCAACATGGGATAAATGCGACATCAGTTCAGAGGGAAGGGTCTGAGATTAAGGAGAACTGAGGAAAGACTTGTTGTAGAAGGAAGGAGTTTAGCAGAGATCAATAAATGTTAGGTGTGTATTGTGTGTGTTCAGCGTGCTAAGGTGTGCTAAGGTGTGCCAGGCGCTGCGTTAAGTGGTGGGGATGCAAGAAGAGCTGAGACTTTAAAAGACCAGAAAAGCCAGTCGGCAGAGATGAGGAAGGAGAGCCAGGCATGGAGGACAGCCAGGGAGAATGCTGGGACCTGAGAGATGGAGTGTTGGGTGTCAGAAAGAATCAGGCACTGGATTGGAGAGTACCTGTGAGGAATAAGATGTAAAAAGACTGAGAAGTCAGGTACCGGCCAGGTGAAGAAGAGCTTTAAGTGGCAAACAGATGGCTTCATATTGCATGTTGTACTATGGAGACATCATGTCTGACTCTGTGATCCCATGGGCCACAGCACCTAAGACCCTTCTAAATTCATGTTCATTACTTTCATGACACTATCTATCCATCCCCTTTTCCTTTTGCCTTCAATCATTCCCAACATCAGGGTCTTTTCTGTGGCCAAAGTATTTAAGCTTCAGCATTTGACCTTCCAGTGAATAATTTCTTTAATTTGATTTCTTTGCAATCCAAGAGACTCTCCAAAGTCTTCTCCAGAATCACAATTCAAAAGCATTGATTCTACAGTGTAGTCCAACTCTCAGCATCATACAACACTAATGGAAAAACCATAGCTTTGACTCTATGGACCTTTGTTGACAAGATGATGTCTCTGCTTTTTAGTATGCCCTACAGATTTATCATATCTGTTCTTCCAAGGAGCATGTGTTTTTTAATTTCATGGCTGCAATCACTATCTGCAGTCATCTTGGAGCCCAAGAATATAAAAATCTGATGCTGCTTCTATTTCTTCTTCCTCTGTTTGCCTGAAAGTGGTGGGGCCTTTGTCAAGATCTTAGGGTTTTTTTTAGAATTAAACTTCAAGACAGTTTTTATAGTCTCCTCTTTTCACTCTCGTTAAGAAGTTTCTTTTTTTTTTTTTTGTTTTTGCTTTTTGGAGGGCAGTTGGGATTAAGTGACTTGCCCAAGGTCACATGGCTAGTTTTTTGTGTTAAGTGTCTAAGGCCGGATTTGAACTCAGGTACTCCTGACTCCAGGGCCGGTGCTCTACTCACTGCGCCACCTACCCGCCCCCTCATTAAGAAGTTTCTTAATTCCCCTTCACTTTCTACCATCATAGCGGAATCATCTGCATATCTAAAATGGATATTTCTTCTGGCAACCTTAGTTGCAGCTTTAGATTCCTCTAGGCTGGCATTTCACATTATGTACCCTGCATATAAGTTAAAAAAAAATAAAGTGACAATGTACAGTCTTATCATACTGCTTTTCTAATCTTAAACCAGTCAGTTGTTTCATGTTTGGTCCTAACTGTTGCTTCTTGACCTTCATACAGGTTCCTCAGGACCATTGAGAGGATGAGATGCTACCTGTCTTCCCATCTTCTGATTGACTGACATGGTAGATTCAGGACCAGCCTCCCTTGGAGGGTGGGTAGACCTAGCCTCACTCTCCACTCCACTTCCCACCTTCTACTTTAGAAATCACTTCCTTCATGTAACTGGAGACCGCCAACTCTAAATGGTCAGACTAAGATGGAGACTTTGAGGAGCAGGATTTTATTATTCCCTTTTTACTGATGAAGAAAATGAGGCTTGGGAAAATATTCCCATTGGAATATAGTAGAGTACTTGAAGATACCATTGTGCCATCTAGAACCCTTCTAGATTATATTTTCTCTTAAGATCTTTTCCTCTCACATCTTTTCCATCACCTGGAGTGGCTCACTGAAACCTAGCTTTCTTTTGAAGACCCCACATCTGTTGGTGCCCCCTCCAAGGCTCATTGCTGCATCATTTACCTCCGACTTACTCCCCACTGATACTTTCAGACTCTTCCTCTTCTTCCATCACCAAATAGCCCACTTCTACCTCGGATAAATCTTTCAAATATGCCCTCTTCTTTCCTCTGACACTGTCCCTATCTCAGTGAAGGCTCTCCTTGCCTCATGCCTAGACTATTGTAGTAGACCCTGGTGGGTCTGTCTGCCTCATATCCTCTCCACCCCAATCCATACTCTACTCATTTAATTGATCTTCATAAAATACAGGCTTGACCATGTCAATCACCTCCTCCCTATTCACTAAACTCTAGTGGCCCCTTATTGCCTTCAGGATTGTATATAAAAGTGCTTTTCTGTTTGGTGTATAAAGCCCTTTGTACATGGCCCCTTTCTACCTTTCCAGTCTTACTTTACTCCCCTTCCCTTACTTTCCTATCCAATAACACTGCTGTTCCTTAAACTAGACACTGGGTCTCTGGACTCTTGACCTTTTTGTTGGCTATCTATCCTCCACACCCAGAGGTCTCTCCTTCTTCATCTCCACCTCCTGGCTTCCCTGGCTTTATTCAAGTCCTAGTCACAATCCCATTCTCTCTGGGGAGCTTTTCCCCATCCTCCTTAACGTCAGTACCTTCCCTCTGTGGATTCTCTCCAATTTATCCTGTCTGCATCTTGTTTGTACATTCATGTTGTATGTTGTATCCTTCATTAGACCGGCCTCCTTGGGACTGGAGATTGTCTTGTATCTTTCACTATATCCCCAGTCCTTAGCACACAGTAGGCGCTTACTAAATCTACCAGGAAGTCAGTATTTTTTACCAACTCCTTTAAGATTCACTCCATTGTGTCTAGATCACCCTGTCATCTGTGAACCTCCGGGTCACTCTCTTTACTCTCCAGTAAGTCCTTACCCTGGGAAAGAGGGAAGGAAGGATGGAAAGAAGGAAGGAGAGAAGGGAAGAAAGAAGGAAGAAGGAATGAAGGGTGGGAAAGAAAGAAGGATTTCGAGTCTTCACATCATGGACTTATGGGTTTAGAATTGGAAAACGTCTTGGAGTTCATGTGGTACAGCGCTTTCCTTTTATAGGTGAGATTTTAGAGAGGTAAAGCAACCATCTAAAGTCAAACAAAGAGTTGAACCAAGTACCTGAAATGTAGAGTCAACCCTCTTTTCAATGCAACATCCCGCCTCCCATTCTATTAGTGCTCCCTCAGTGACTAGAATCATGGCATGGTATACTTTGTGATAGCTCAATGAGGCAAGCTAAAGGAATACAGAAACAGGGCTGTGAGTTGCACTTTTAAGTTTTATTTAAATTCTGATCCCTGCCCTCTAAGGGAGTGAAACAGTGAATGTTGCATAGTATTCTTTCCTACTGGCTTTATGTTGGACTCTCAAGGTTGTTATAGGTAAAATGGTTTTGAGGGTCCCAACCGAAATGGCATAGGTTTCTGATCTGAAGGGAGTTGCCTATCCATTGGTTCACTCTGTTCACAAATCTCAGGAAGTGGATAATTAAGTTTCAGGGGTTTTGAAAATCTCTTAAACTGATACCTAGTTTTGCATTCTGAGATCCTTTTTGTGTCTAAGGAAGGGTGGTAATTGCTGGGGCAGATTCTGGGCTGTGTCTGAGGGGCATTCCGGGCTAGTTCCTGAGAGAAGGCACAAGGTTTTATATCTCTTGCTGTCATTTGGGAACTCCTGAAAGCTGGGTATCCTTTATTCAGCACTGATGCAGATGTGGGAACACGTGGGCAAAATTCTTTCTGCCGTAGTTGGATTTCGGCCCTCCGTTGCTGTGGAACCAAAGCAGACACAAATAAAGGGCTGAGGGGAGGAAGGAGTCACCTATTTCACTTTTCCAGGCTCCTACAACTCATTTGTCACCCACCTTCTTGATGCTTCTCAAACATAACAGTGCATCTCCCACCTCCGAGTCTTTGCCTTATCTGCCATGCCTAAAATCCTTTCCTTCTTCACCTTTGTCTACCTTTAAGACTCAGTTCAGATACCACCTTGTGCCTTTCTTTATCCCCTCCCCCACCCCAGCTGCTCACTCCTTCAATCTGAGATTACATTTCATCTATCCTGTATATATCTTGTAGGTCCCTGGTTAATTTATATGATGTCTTGCCCTGTAGAATAGAAGCTCCTGGAGGGTGCAGACTCTGTGTAAGGGGTTTACCTTTCCTTGTATCCTCTGCTTATCACAATGCTTGGCACATAGCAAGAGTTTAGTAACTACTTGTTGAGTAACTGACTGAGCTTAAAAAGGGAAAGGGTTATGGGGCTGCTAGGTGGTGTGGAGCAGTGAATAGAGCACTGGTCCTGGAGTCAGGAGGACCTGAGCTCAAATCCAGTCTCAGACACTTAACACTTACTAGTTGTGTGACCTTGGGCAAGTCACTTAACCCCAATTGCCCAGCCTTTCCAGAGAAAAAGCAAAAAATTCATTTTGGAATTATGGAAGCTCCCAAGCTCTCCAAGAATCTGGTTGACCTCTATTGAGAAGTCTTCACCTTAGTTTCCCAAGGAGGGAAAGTGTCATAGTGGAACTACCAATAGTCTTGAGATTTAGATCACTTTGCTCCAATAAATGAGCTATGCTCCAGGTTGGCCAAGTCAGTAACTTTTCTGAGGCTTAGTTTCCTCATCTGTAAAAGAAAGGGTTCAGCCAGAGGGCTGATTTTCTTCCTCCAACAATGCAAGCTGATAGCTTGTCCATAGCTTTAGAGAATTGCTTAGAGCCCAGAAAAGCTAATTGGGCTCACAGAACCCAAGGTCTTCCTTGTTCCAAAGCAAAATGGAGAAAGCAGCACATATGCAAATAGGTGTATACAAGGTAAAGTCATTTCTTTCAACAAGAAAAAATGGAAGGAATAAGCATAAACAAAGAAGGAAACAATATGATCGCTTATTTGCAGAAGAAATGGCTTATTTAGAGAATATCAGAGTAAACTAAAATACCAACACCATTAATCAATTCAGCAAAGTTGCAGTATATGAATCATCAGCCTCTGTAAATTGCCAACAAACCCCAGCCTGAAGAGATAAATTCCATTTAAAATAACAACAGCATGTATATAATATTGAAGGATGGATTCACCTTCAAGACACACATGGGAACCATATAAATACTCCTATCAAACACTTTTAATACAAATAAAGACAGGTCTAAATAATGGCACAAATAATTATTGTTCATGGATAGGCTGAATCAATAAAATAAAGATGACAATATTACCCAACTTTTTGGGGGGATCATCTGTTGGATACCCAGCTTTCTTTATTCAGTCACATCAATTTAACTACCAAAGGATTCATTTGTAGCATGAGTAAAAAATAATAAAAATCATTTGGATGAACAAAGGTCAAGAATCTTAAGAAAAGTAATAAAAAAAAGAATTTAGTAAGGCTAAGAGCAACAGATCTCAAGCTATATAACAAAGCAACAATCATCAAAATGATTATGTACTAGCTAAAAAAATTGATAAGTAGAAGACATTAGGTACACAACATGCAGAAACAAATAAACCTAGTACCTTAAGTGTTTGATAAACCCCCAAACACCAGCTCTTGGGTAAGGATTTACTGCTTGTTAAAAACAGATAAAAAAAAAAACAAAACCAAGCTAAAACAAAATCAGATGGAAGTCTGTCAGAAATTAAGTTTAGATCAATAGCTCATATAATATACCCAGATTAGCTCCAAATGAATATATGATTTAGCTTTAGATAGAAAACGTAACACAATAAAAAAAAATTAGAGAAATAAGGAAGACATTTTATTTTGGATCTATGGATAGAGAAGAGTTCATGATCAAACAAGGGTTAGGGGAGATCACAGCACATAAAGTGGGCAATTTGGATTATATCGAGTTTAAATAGCTTGCACAGATAAAACTAGTGCAGCTAAAATTAGAAAGGGAAACAGCTAACTGAAAAAAAATCTTTGCAGTAAAGTTTCATTGATAAAGCTCTCATTTCCAGCATATATAAGGAACTGATTCAAATTTATGAGAATAAGACCATTCTCCAGTTGAGAAATGGTCAAAACACATGAACAGGTAGCTTTCAAAGGAAATTCAAACTATCAAAAATCATATGAAAACAATGTTCCAAGTTCCTACTAATTAGAGAAATGTGTATTCAAACAACTCTGAGGTTCTACCTTACAACCATCAGATTGGCAAATGAGAAAAAAGGAAAGCGATCAATGCTGGAGAAGCTTCAGAAAAAAAAACAACATTAATGCCATGTTGGTTGAGCTGTGAATTATTTCAGCCATTCTGGAAAGCAATTTGGAACTATGCCCATAAATCTGCCAAATTATATATGCATACTTTTTGATCCAGCTAAATGACAAAAGAGAGGGGTGTACAGAAACCTGGGAAGGAAGGAGAGAGAGAGGAAAGGAAGAAAAGAGGGAGAAAGGAAAGGAAGGAGGGAAGGAAAGGAAGAGAGAAAGACGGAAAGAAACAAAGAAACAAAGAAAGAAAAAAGAAAGAAAAAAAGAAAGAAAGAAAGAAAGGAGGAAGTGTGTGAGATGAAAGAGTTCAGAGTCTGGATCTGAAGTCAGAAAAGGTCTTTATTCTATGAGAAAGGACTCTGCCCCTGTAGTCCACATGGTAGCAGGGAGAGAGCAACAGGTAGAAGCTAGCCCATGGTTATATAATCTTCTAATGCAGAAACCCAACCCCCCCCCCCCGCCCCCCCCCCCACACAACTGGCCTTCACTCTCATTGGCAGAGGGGCTGACCCACAACCCAAGTGCGGGACTCTACCTCTGAGACAAAGGACCCGGAAACATGTGGGTGTCCAATGAAAGCAGTCTTGACCTCATTTGGCATATCTTGTGTTGAGGTGGCACTGGGGAGGGGTCTCCATTGCTCTAAAGTCCCAGATTGCTGGAAGGTCAGGTGACCTAAACCTAGACGTAGTGAATACCGAAGCCATTCTAGATTTGATTTTTCAGAATGGGGAAATTTCACTATAAATTATCCGTCACAGAAGGAAGGGAGGAAGGAAGGGAGGGAGGGAAGGAATGAAAGGAAGGAAAGAAGGAAGGAAAGGAGGAAGGGAGGGAGGAAAGGAGGGAGGAAGGAAGGAGGTATGAGGTGAAGGAAGGAGTGAAGGATATGCACCAGTTCAGGCAGTGTGAAGAAAGCAAACCCAAGGAAAAATGTAAACAACAAGAAGAACGATGAAAAGACAAACAAGTTTGAAAGACTTAAGAACTCTGACGTGCAATGATTAATTTCCGAGCACCAGTAGCGCTACCCATCTCTGAACTGACGAGTCTCAAGATTTAGGAGACATTTATCTTTGCTTACAGCCAATATGGGAATTCCTTTTGTTTCATTATGTTTATTTGTCAAGAAAGATTTTTTTCTTTTTTTTCTTCTATTTTTTCCTGTACAGGAAGCGGAATGGAGAGAAAAATAAATGCTTGTTAATTGAAAATTGTTTAAAAGGTTAAAAAAAATAAAGATAAACCTGGAGTCTGGAAGTTAACCTTTGAAAAGAAGTCACTAGTAGGAGCTGCGAGGATTGGGAAAGGCTCCTGCGGAAGGTGGCGATTTGAACTGAGTCTTACAAGAAGACGGGAATTACAGGGAGAAAATTCGTGGTGGGGAGGACATGACAGGCAGTGAGGAGGGGCAGTACCGAGGCACAGGGACAGGAGATGGGGCACCACGTCCAAGGAACAGCAGGTAGACCAGTAAGGCTGGATCACAGAGAGTGTGGAGTAGAGAAGGTCTGATGCAAGGTGATGATGGTTTCACTTTTATCTTTGTATCTCCACAATGCCCCACATAAAATGGCATTTTATAAACGTTTATTGACCAACTTTTTTTAGTTTTTTTAAAATTATTTTTAACATATAATGGCATTTTATAAATGTTTATTGACCAACTTTTTTAGTTTTTTTAAAATTATTTTTAACATATAATGGCATTTTATAAATGTTTATTGACCAACTTTTTTAGTTTTTTTTTAAATTATTTTTAACATATAATGGCATTTTATAAATGTTTAGTGATCAACTTTTTTAGTTTTAAAAAATATTTTAAACATATAATGGCATTTTATAAATGTTTATTGACCAACTTTTAAAGTTTTTTTAAAGTTATTTTTAACATTACTTACCTATTTAAAGGGGAAAAAAAAACATTATTTCCCAACTTACACTTCCTTTTTAAAAAAAATTGAGTTCCAAATTCTCTACCTTCCTTCATCCTTCCCTTAACCATTAATTGGGCAATGGTTAAATGAGATGTGGTATGTGATTGTGTTGGAATACTACTGTGCTGGAAGAAAGGATGAGCTGGTTGACTTTAGAAAAACATGGGAAAATCTGCATGAAATACTGAAGAGGGAAATGAGCCAGAACCAAGAGAACATTGTGTACTGGAACAGCAGTATTGTTCAAAGAATACCATGAATGACTAAGTTATTCCGAGTGTTATGAATATTCAAATCACCTACAAAGTACCTATGAAGGTGCTATCCACCTCCAGAGAAAGAATTAAAAAATGGAAGTATATATAGTATGGTTTTACACATACACACATACATATGTGTAATCTATAACAAATGGTGGAGTATGGGGAGAGGAAGGGAGATAGTTTGGAACTTAAAATGTTACAAAAAATAAATTAAATTTTAAAAATTAATTCTATTAAAGTTAGAATTGCAAAAAAGAAGACAATATAGTATCAGTTATAGATGCGAAATCACACAAAGCATATTTCTGAATTAGCCATTTTACAAAAGAAAGAAAGAAAAATAAAGTGAAAAATTGTTACTGTATCTCTCAAAATTCACCAGTTCTCTCTCTAGAGATGAATGGCCTGTTTCATCATGAGTCCTTTGGAATTGTCTTGGGTCATTATATTCATTAGAATAACTAAGTCTTTCCCAGTTGATCATGACCAATTGATTCCAGTAGAGTAAGTCTAAGGTTGAATTAAGCTATTAATGTATATGTTATGATCTGGCTCTAAAGACCTGGGACTTGGAATGCCAAGACTCAGTTTCAAATCCTAGTTCTGTTGCTTACTGTGAGATTTAGGAGCAAATCAGCCTCTCTGGGTCTCAATTCCTTCTTCCATAAAATGAAGGAATTGTACTGGATACCCCCTCAGAGCTCTTTCAGGTCTAAATCTTGTGTTGTGACATTTTGGATCTTGGCCCCTCTAGCTTTTGTGGCTGGGGGCCCCTTCACTGCTGCCTGTCACAGACTTGGAGACCAAGCTCATCCTAGGCATGAGGACGTCATCAGCCTTCCTGCCCATCCTGCTCCCACCTATCCTTCTGTTACCCTGTGACTCAGCCAGGTCTTTGCACCTCAGCACCAAGGAATTGGCTTTTGTGCCTGAGTGCCTGACTTGACTTTCTTTAGGGTTATTCAGGGCTGTGCTGCTACCTTGTCTCTTTCCTATCTTTCAGTTCTAATTCTGTCCCTGAACCTCAGCCCTAAGGTTGGAATATAAACTCCTTGAGGGCAGGAATTTTTTCCCTTTTTTTTTTTTTGGTTGGTCTTTTTGTCCCAAATACCTTTCACAGCACTTGGCATTTAGCCAGGGCAATGAATCAGTGTTTGACTCAACTGACCTGACAGATTACTGTGAAAATCATTTTTTCAACCTTTATCAAGAAAAGGGTCGAATCCAATGATCTGTAAGGTCCCTTCCAGCCCTGAATTCTGGGGTGCCAGTATGTTCATGAGAACCTGCCACTCAGCAGCTGTGTGACTGGCTCTGCTCTGATCACTCCTCCCATCCCTGGAGCTTTCGATGTCCTCAGGGTTTCTTCTCAGCCCTGCCCTGCTACCCAATAAGCTTCTCTCGGTTATGGAAAATATGTGGGAATGCTGTGGCTCCTGAAATTGTGTGTGTGTGTGTGTGTGTGTGTCTGTGTGTGTGTACACACAATTAAGTTCTGTGTGCTACCGAAGGAGACTGTCCAATGGCGCATGATGGTGGTATACAATATTCTCCTGTTCCTAGTGAGATGAAGATCAGATAATTATTTCAATGAAAAAAGAAGAATAGATACAGAGGGGGGAGGGGGACCAAACCCCATGGATGTCCCTCGAAAGTGTACCTCCTCGGGATTTTCCAGATGGGGTGTGTAATTGCTGAAGTCCTTATAGTCGACCATGTAGGAACTTTTGTACATACTCAAAGACAGAGATGCCTGCAAATAAATAATAAAAATGTAATTAAATGAAGAAGAATGCCTCCAGATGGTCTCCCCAGCACTTAAAGCCTGGCACATAGCAGATGCTTCATAAATGCTTCTTGATGGATTGGAAACGCCAACTTTATTTGCTGCCAGATCAGACTTTTACTATCACTGTCGGTGCTTCTTTTCTGTAGCCGTGGCATAGAGAAAAGACTTCCCCATTGTGAGTTCTGTGTTCCTACCTTGGCTCTGTCATTTAGCAGTTATGGAGTATTAGGGAAATCACTTAACTCCTCCGGGTCTTTAGTTTCTTCATCTGTAGAGTGGGGAGAATATTTGTACTACCCATCTCATGGGGGTTATTGTGAGGATTGAATAACATAGCAGATACGAAATGTTTGAGAAACCAGGAGGCACTGTAACCATTCTTCCTCCTAGGCTATTCCCTGCTCACGGAGGCAGCTGGTGGCTCAATTGACAGAGCAGTAGGTCTGGAATCAGGAAGACCTGAGTTCAAATCCAACCTCAGGCACTGCCAAGCTGTGTGACCCTGTGAAAGTCACTTAGCCTCTGTCTGCCTCAGTTTCCTTAACTGTAAATGGGGATAATAAGAGCACCTTCCAGGGTTGTTAGGCTCAAATGAGATAATAATGGTAAATTGCTTAGCACAATAGTAGGTATTATATAAATGCTTATTCCTTCCTTCCCCACCCCTAAGAAATAATCCATACAGTGCACTGGACTCAGGCTCGGAAGAACTGGGTTTAAATCCTGTCTCTGACATTTAGGATCATTGATTTATTAATTAATATTTATTATTAGCTGACATTAGATTGGAAGCTCCCTGAGGGCAGGGACTGTCTTTTGCTTCTTTTTGCATCCCCAGTGTTTAACACAATGCCTTGAAGCTAATAGATGTTTCGTCAAGGTTTATTGAATAATTGATTACAGCTGGAAGGGATCCATCTAACCCCTCCTCATTTTTCTAGGAGACAGAGGCCAAATGACTTGCCCAGAATCACACTGTTAATAAGGAAGGCAGAATTCAAACTCAGATCGCCTAATTCCAAATCCACAGTTCTTCTCACTATACAACTTCTACAGGCTGTGTCACCATTGGCAAGGCCACCTATAGGATGGGAATAGTGCCTACAGAGATATTACATGGAGTGGTAGCTGGGGAGATGACCATGCAGTCAGGAAGACCTGAATTCAAATTCTGCCTCTGACACATGCTGGCTGTGTGACCCAGGCCAAGTCATTTCATTTCCTTGGGGCTCTAGGCAATGCTAAAGCTACAATTTGAAGAATAGGAGAAATTAGTGGGGGAAGAGAGTATCCTGTACTGATGAAATCATGGCTCTAGTTTAAAAACAAAAGGGGGAGGTGTGTGACTGGGCAAATCCCTTAATCATACTTGAGCCTCAATTCCCTGGCCTGCAAGAATTACCAGCCCCTGTATCACAGAACAGCTGTGAGGATCAATAGATATCTGAGAAACACTTTGCAAACCTTCAAGTGTTAGATAAATGCGAACTATTAACATCTGCTAATCCAGCACCCTCTTTTTACAGATGAGTAAACTGAGGCCTGAAGAAGTCAAGGGATTGGACCAAGGTCCCCATAACTGAGTGTTAAGCTCCATTTTCCTGCCTAGTATAAAATGTACCAATTGTGTACAAATGGTTCAGAGTTCACTGAAAGGATCGGGTAAGATCATGTCCCAATGAGCAATCCCTGAGATGTCTGAGCAAAAGGGAAAGGAAAGTCCTGAAGACTCACCTGGCTGGGATACGACATACCCTCCATGTTGTGCGGAAAACCCTAGAAAGAAGATAAGTTGGATGTATCAAGCAGGCAGAGGTCAGGAATTGGGGGGAAAGTGCACACTGACCACCTTCACCCCAACTAAACAAACCCTCCCTGACTTGCCCATTTCACTGTCTACCTCCCACCACTTTACCTATCAAGCAAAGGGAGAAGGCCCAGGCAGGTAGGTGGTCAGCCACGGTGGAGGTGGCAGCAGGAAGGAACTGAGTCACAAGACCTAGGGGCTCAGAGACAGACCTCCAGTCCTTGGAAGGCCTGTGGCCAAAGTGTTGGGTACTGGGGCAAAATCCCCACTCTGGGGTCAGAAAACAGGATGGTAGGCAGAAAGTCCATACTGAGCAGGCTGATGGCAACAGTAAAGACCAGTATAGGGGCAGACGGTTGACCGGCAAATGGGCTGAATGACAATTGACCAGGAAACAAAGAGATGTGACACAGGTTTGTCCTGTGTAATGTTCGTACTGCCCGTCTAATCTGCCAGTAAACCAAAGTGCTAGATTGGGTTAGCAGGCCGAGCCAACTGAATCAGGGATCCCGAAGAGACCAGGCCTGGAATCAGGGCTCGGGTACAGGAGAATCCCCATAGAAGGAGAGTCTGGTTGTGGAAGTCTGTGGATGGATAGGAAAGGATACCTGGGTGGCAGGTTTGACTGCTCTCCAAGGGGACTATGATGTTTGTTGACCCTGGGAGGCCGTATCCAGGGCAAAGACAAACAGAGCCCTGCACTGTGACATCAGGCAGAGAACATAACTGGGGCCAGACCTGGAAGGGTACAAAGCACTGGGTGGGTTAACAGAGGTTTTGGTGCCGTGATCAACTGCCAGGACCCCGACTGAAAGCCACTGACAACGAACGGTGTGCTATTCTAAAAAATCTCTATTCTCCTTTCTTTTACTTGATTTAGAACACTGGGAAAACATCAAGCTGGTAAAACAAAATTAAACTGAATCACGGCTACAAACTTGGGCCGACATCATGGGTCTTGCCTTCCTGTTAAATCTAGACAACCTCTGATAGGCTTTACTGAACATGTGCCCACGGCTTCTTTCTCCCTTCCAATTTTCATGTTGATATGTCAAGTGGATTCTTCTCCAGTACCCCCACTAAAGAAGCCGAGGTCACCTCATTAATGCTTGTGGTCCCTGCAGATTCCTTCCAGGTCTGTTCTCCAGTCTAACTAGCTGAGGAGCATTAAATCTGCTATCTTTTGGTTTAACACTTATTTACCTATTTATACTAATAATAACATAATAATATGCTATGTCATGGTATACATATACATGAATGTATAATGACTTAATAATGACTCAGAGGTTCACAAAGCACTTTACAGATGTTGTCTTGAATGATGTTTGCCTGACCTACTTCCAAAAAGTAAGGGAGTCACAAAATTCGAAACCTGTCTATGGGAGAAAGATTGACCATCAAAACAGTGGAAAGGGAGGGAATGGATGATAAGCTGTGGTGCGAGACTGGGAGGGACTCTTACTGTGCTGCAAGGAAGGACGACAGGCTGAGTTTAGAGAAGCATGGGAAGACTTGCATGTAGTGATGCTGAGCGGAATGAGCAGAACCAAGAGAACATTGTGTTCAGCAACAATGACACTGTCTGAAGAATAACCGCAAATTATGTGAACGTTCAGAACAATTATGGAGGACCTATGAGAGAACATGCTATTCACCTCCAGAGAAAGAACTGATATATAGATGGGTGCATTGTATGGTTCTACATACATACACACATATGCATATTATATATGTATATAATATGTGTTATTAATTACAACACATTATGTTATATGTAACTATATATGTTATTAATTATATAATATATTATGTGTTATTGATTATAATATATTATATGTTATATACGGCATTCATTATAACATATTATTAGTCATAATATATGATGTTATTAATAATATAGGGTGTTATTAATTATGTGTTATTAATGATAATATGTTATATGTTATTGTGTTAATTGTAATATATGTTATGTTATTATAATATATTGTGTGTTATTAACTATATATAGTATGTGTTAATAATGCAGTATTATTAATTATAATATGATATGTTATATATTATATGTATATATGCATGTACATATATATTATTAATTATAATATATGTTATATGTCTGTTATCGATTATAACATAATATTGTATATATTAAGTGCACATTTGCGCACATGTGTGCACATGCATATGTGCACATGTGTGCATACACATGCATATGTGCATACATGCCTCCTCTAGTGCAGGGTTGGGAGGAAGGGAGACAACTCACAACTCAAAATGTAACCCAAAAATAATAATTTTTTTTCTAGAGAAGGAAAAGGATTACAGTAGAAGAGAGAATTTCAATCGATGGAGTTCCAAGCATGGGGCACAGATCACGGATAAGAGCTCGCGGAGAAGGCAGGATGGGTTTGGCCCCAAGTGCCAGCCCAGTTGGGCTTGACTGTAGAGTGAAGAGAGCAGGAGGAAGAAGTTGGAGCTGGGTGATGAAGGGTTTGTATTTCTTCTGATAGAGAATAGAAAGATATTAAAGATTTTTGAGCAGGGTAGTGACCATAGTCAGGCCTTTGGTTTCAGAAGATTATTTGATGGGGATTTATTTAAGAAACTATTCATTACAATAGCCCAGGTTAGAGGTGATGAAAGAAAAGGAGCAGGTGGACGAGATATAATGGCACCTTGGCCAGTGATGACAGACAAGGAAGAAAGAGGCGAAGATAATTCATGGTGACCCATTGTTATTTGTACACTTTCAGACAGTGTTGTACGACTTAATTGGGTGGCTTTGACCAAGCGATTTATCCTCTGCTTCCAGAGAAGCATCTATTATATTAATTCATCTATTAAATTATCTATATTATTAAATTAATTCATCTATTAAAGGGGTCTGCAAATGCATGCTCTCTTTTCCTCAAAGAATTATTTCCAGGCTCAAATGCAATAATACGTATGAAATACTAATGGTTCATATTTAAAACATATCCCTTTTGGGATAAGAGGGGGGATGATAGAAGGGAGGGCAGATTGGGGGGAGGGTAGTTAGAAGCAAACACTTTTAAAAAGGGTCAGGGTCAAAGTGGACAATAAAATAAATGGGGGTGGGATAGAATGGAGGGAAATATAATTAGTCTTTCACAATATAACTACTATGGAAATGTTTTGCATAACTATACATGTACAACCCATGTTGAATTGCTTGTCTTTCCAATGAGGGTGGGTGAGGAGGGAAGAAGGGAAAGACTCTGGAACTCAAAGTTTCAAAAACAAACGTTAAAAAAAATTTGTTTTTTACATGCATCTGGGAAATAAGATACACAGGCTCTGGGGTATAGAAATCCATCCTGCCCTACTAGAAAGTTGGGGGGGAGGATGGGTGACGATAAAAGAGAGAACGGATTGGGGGAAGAGGTATTCAGTAGGCTCGCTATTTGGGGTGGGGGTAGGGGAAAGACAGAGAAAAAAAATCTGTAACTCAAAATCTTGTGTAAATGAATGCTGAAAACTAAAAATAAATAAGTTAGAAAACAAAATATCCTTTTTTGTCCTTCTCTTTGCAGAGGTAGGGGCCTGTGGGTGTGGAACACAAAGTGTTAGACTTGTTTAATATGTTGGTTGATTTTCTCTTTCTTTAGTGGTCTCTGTAATAAAGAATGGTTCTCTAGGATGTATTAAAAAACAAGAAGCTGTTTAAAAATATATCAATAAGATAAAAATAAAATTAAAAAAATTTAATAGTATCAAATGGGGTTTTGCAGGAATCTAGGATGTTTGCCAAAGTTTAGCACCTAAAATATCAAGAGCCAGTTAGAATTGTCATAAGATGTTATTCCTGTGAAGGTGGGGGTGGGGTGGGGGGGTGAGAATCCAGGGAACCTGTGATGCCCCAGTCAGAACCATCTCCTGTGGATCTCCAGATGTATTCTGGATCCTTGGTGAGGGGTTTATGTTTTCTGTAGTGATGCAGAGAACTCCTGATTGTCCCCCATGACTAGAGGGAAGGTGTATAGAGTGCAGGGCCTTGAGTGAGGAAGACCTGAGTTCAAATGTGGCCTCAAACGCTTAATAGCTGTGTGACCCTGGGCAAGTCACTTAACCCATTTGCCTCAGTTCCCTCATCCTTAACATGAGTTGGAGAAGGAAATGGCAAACTAGTACATTATCTTTTCCAAGAAAACCCCAAATAGAGTTATAAAAAGTCAGACAGGACTGAACAACAACAAATTTGAGGGAGGAAGGTGACTGAAGGCTGAGCGTATGTTGGCAAGAACTGTCACTGATGCACCTCCTCCCTCTCCCTGCCCCATTCGTGAGCCTGGGGCCTATTCAAGAATTCCTGTATCATCCCATCTCTCAACAGGGAGCGGCAGCCCATGCCCAGCTCCCTAGAAGGTGCTCTAGCAAGCCAGGGTGTGTGTGGGGGGGTTCTCTTCATTATTCTTGGGCCATGTATAGAGAAGATCTTTAGGGGTTGCTAAGTTCTACTCCCTTATTTTGCAGATGCCTTCAAGAAACTGTAGTCTAGGGGGTTGATAAGGCTTGCCCAAAGTCAAATTCTCCCCTGGACTTGATAGCTGCCATTACTTTTGTCCAGATCAGGAACTTTTTTTACTCACGTTGCCTTGTTGTGAGCTCCCATCCATCCTCCCTCAATTCCCCCTTCCTCCCCCCGCCAATTTCCCTGAGGTTCTGAAGAAGGAACAACTGGTCTTGGAGCCTATACTGAAATTAAATTTAAATTAAATTAAAGTTGTTGCTGTTATAAGATAGATGAGGGCTTCCAGCAAGAGGCACCAGACTGCCTGCTGAGGGATAAGCAGGCAGAAAGATGGAGTCTGTGTAAAGAAAGTGGGCTCTAGGGAGCGGCTTCCTCCTTAAGACATCAGGGCAGCGCCTCGCTTAGAACACAAACCTCCAAAAAGGCAGCCTTTGGAGCACTGGGCTTGGGGTCACGAAGACATCAGTCTGAATCCTTTCTCCGATGCTTAACAGTATGACCCTGGAGACTTAATCCCCACGAGCCTCAGCTTTCTCATCTGTAAAGTGGGGATAATAACACCGCTCAACTCACAGGGTTGTTGTGAGTGCCAAATGAAATAATGTGTGTGAAGTGCTTCACATACCTGAAAACATCACATGAATATTAGCTCTTATTATGACGTTTATAAGATCTCAACTTTTTTTTTAAAGAGAAGACAGTGTCTGCAAACTGGAGACCAGTAAATTCTCTTTGCTGCTCCTCCTCTCCCAATGCGCTTTTCTGAAAAGACCTTTTTGCCCTTTCTCCCCTTCGTGCACAAGTGGTTACTATTCCTGAGTCATGGAGATCTCACCCACTTGGTATCTAGGGCCTGGGGACTTAACTAGGCAAGTCTACACTTCCTTTACTTCCTCTTTTGGGTCCTGTGATGCTTCCTTACTGTGTGGCCCTGGGCAAGTCACTTAACCTGTCTAACTCAATGTCCTCATCTATAAATTGGGAATAATAACATCTACCTTCCAGGGTTGTTGTGAGGATCCAAGGAGATGGTATTTGTGTAAGCACTTAGACCAGTCTCTGGCATACAGAAGGTGTTTAATAAATGCTTGTTCCTTTCTTCTCTCCCCTTTAGTAGATATGTAGTTTTAGAGAAAGCAAGAATTGGCTGAAAACAAGGACAGCACCTATCTGCTACCTAGGCCTGGGCTACATGAAGAGACAATGCCTATTACGAGTGGCTAATTAGTGGCTTTACAGGAATTGTTCTGTCCCAGTGAGGCTTGGAGATTGGCCTCAGTGTCTTTTTGGCTGTGCCCTATATCTTGTGGATCCCAGTGATGGCACAGAGTAGGAGGCAAAGCTGGAAGGAGAAAGGCCTTGGCCCCTCACCAAGGCTCCCATGTGGCCTTGGTTCTTGGCTTGCCTTGGGTTTGTTCTTCCATTTGAACTGAAGGGAGAGTGAAGTCCCAGCATCCCAGAATCTGGATTTTTTTCAGCCAGTTCAGCACCAAAGGCCAGAGGAACAAGGAGTGACCATCAGGACTCAGTCCAGGGTAATTCAGACCAAGATTCATCCAACATTCCTGTCTCGGTTGTTCAGTGGGTCCAAGATTACATTGGCACAGTGTTGAGAGTGAGCCTTCTCTCCCCAAAGATAAGGAGAGATATGGGATAGGGAAGAGTATGTCTCCAAGAAGAAAGTCTGTATGACTGTTCTTTTTATAACTTTGAAATACTCTTTTGTAAAAGCTAATTGATTTTAATTGGTTAAATGGAGCATTACTAACTGGTGACTAACAGTGGGGGAACAGTGGTGGGGGCCCTATCCTGTGGCATTAGAGAAGAGGGATCTCTAAACCTCTCAGAGCACCCCAGGACTCTGAGGGGAGATACAGCCAGCCTGACTCTGGGATTGTAGGCCAGAGCATACTCACAACATGAGGTTTCTCCTTCTGGAGTGGGGCAGTAATCCAACCACCAGGTGATGGAAGGTGGACGTGGAAGACCTGATGGCTGTGGATGGACCTGGAAGACTAAAGCCTTGAACCTTTGAGGAAGTAAAGTTCATGGTAGTCCTTTTATCCTGGAGCCCCACTTGGGGGTGGGGTGGGAACATATTGTCCATGTATCTTAAAAGTCCTTCTCAGAAGGACTTTTCTCCAGCACCATTTAACTACCACCTTCAATATCCTCCATGGGCCCATGATCCAGCAAAGAAAAGAAGACACGGTGACATCTGTAGCCTACGTGCCAATGCTTCACCCCAATATCAAAGGACAGCTAAAGAAACTAGAATTTTCACACTTTAGAAACATGAAGTAAAAGAAATTTAAAGAATCTTTAGGTTGTATATGTCCTATGGATCCAAGTGAAAATGTAAATGGTGCCTTTTGGTTCATGGCAGCCCTAGTCACCCACTCCTGGACAACTTGAATCAGATGATTGATACCTCAACTCAAGTCACTGGTATCTCACCACCTCAGTGTCAGGCCCAGAGTTTGCAATGAGTAATACTGCGTGTTCCCTACAATGTAACTGAAGGCTACAATCAACAAGCAGAAATGGATTAATCATTGTGGTTCAGTCATTATATTAAGTACTAGGATTACAAAGGAAGGCAAAGAACATAGACCCTGCTCTCAAAGAGCTCACAGGATAAAGAGAAGGACAACATGCAAACAACTAAGTGCACAAAAAAATACTGGGGGTAAGAGGGCATATTGTAGTATCTTGCTTTGCTCCCATAAAAGTTATTGGGAGATAATCAATAGCTTATTTTATTTTACTAACCGAGGGGGAACTGGAACGGTGGGGGTGTGACAAATTGCTCAGACCCTAGAGGTCATGTCCCAGTCACAAGCATTCTCATTATCATGCCTGTGTAATCTACATAAAGAGGGAATACAGGGAAATAAAGTGAAGAATTTGAGGAATTTGAACTAACCCTAACTCTAACAGGAAGGACAGAACTGTATAACCTTACTCCTGTCTCTGTAGCAGTGTGGGTGTTCCTAGAGAGCACCTGTAGAGCCAATGCAATAATCACAGTGCCCACAATCACTATAAATATACCTGCATGGTACTTGATGGCAAAACATAGCAGACTCTCCATATAGAAGACAGAAGCAATGCATTTGTGCACACACCAGAAAACCAGTAAGCCAATTCTGTCATAGTAGCAAAGAAGTTAATAAGCCATAATATCACAGAGAGCCATAGCATCCTTTAGCCTTCCCACAAAACAATATTTTTAGTCACAAGTCTGACTGACTAGCTGGGACATGTGCTCTTCTCCCAACAGTCTGGTATAGCTCTGACTCCCAGCTTTCTGTGGGCTCTGCTCTACCCTGCATCAAACTCCTCTCACTACAGGCTCCATGTGACTACAGTCAGTCCATTAGGGGACAAAATATATTTTCAAAGAAGGGAAGATCTTCAAATTCCTATGACCATTACAGCACCATACCCACTCTCTTATGGGAAGCATAATAAACATCTTCCTCTGCCCACTCTGTTTCTGAGTTCTTTCAGTAAGAAGGGGTTTGCCATGTTAAGGGGCATATCACATGGATCTTCCTAAGGGCACCCATGGAGACAGTGGACAGCGGAAGCTCATCTGGGCTAACTCCCTGACCCTGCCTGGGAAGTCCTGTGATCCCCACAAGTGTGTTCCTCACACTGGGTAAATGGGAAGAAACTTCACAAGAAAAGCACTAGAATGTATGCATAAAATCATCAAGAAAAATCAGACTTTGGAAACCCAGAAACATTTGTACTAATACCAGTTATGCCAGATAACTGAAAAAAAAAATCTTTTATGAACTGAAAGCTTCCTGTCTCAGTCTCCTGTGGCTAGGTGCCTTTCCTAAGACAAGCCATTAAGAATCATGTAACCAGAGGTGAAAAATGGGTTTACAAAACCATTCTTAATGCCCATAACCTGGACCTAGCTCAGGGGTGGGCTCTAGCTTCTAACCTCTATGGTGAGAAATGCTAGCAGCGTGGTTTCCATAGATTCTATAGGAACAACGGATGTTCCAAAAACAGATGTTGCACAGGACCATAGGACGTGCAGGAAGGTATGAATTAGGATGAGGGAGGAAGGGCAGAGTGACTCAATCCAATCACAGAGCTGGAAGGAATCTGTAAGCTTCCCCTTGGAAGAGGGCTGGGCTCAAACCAGCCACGTCAAAGGATGGTCACCAACTTTTTATTAGCACACGTGCCTAACTAGCCTCATACATATTAGCTGACATGCCCCACATAGAATTAGAGCCTCATTGTCTGATTGTGCATCCCATGTTAGCTCATGACGGGAGGAGGGAACGTATGAAGGAGTAGATATGTAATGGGCAGGTCAGAAAGATTGTAACCAGAAGAGCTGGGGCCAATCCCAGTTCTGAAGGGAGGAACAAGGCAGGAAATGCGAATGGAAGTGATGAGGTGCAGGCTCTGGGAGCCCCCTTGAGCTCTTCTTAAATCTTTGAGATGCAGGCTCTGGGAGCCCCCTTGAAGTCTGATTGAATCTTCCCACTTGATGAGGCATTTCCAGAGGCCATAAGTATTTCATTGCACTGGGCCCAAACCTCTGTTACTAGCCTGGCCCTCCGTTATCCATCTGCTTCCCGCACTGGAGCCTATCAAAATATCAATCCACCCTTGCATTGACCTCACTAACTCCTCCTGAAGACCCTCCCCAAACTCCTCCTCCAGACCACCCCTAGATTCCTTTGTACATAAGACCCCATCTTCCCTCCATGGGATGTGAGAGCGCCATAGAATGCCCTAGCACAGACTTGCTCTGTGACAAACTCGCTCTGTCCTCCTTGCCCAATGCCAGCATCACAGATGCCTAGGCTCCTTAAGAGTCTACCCCATATGGTGAACTTTTTTTTTTATAAATTTTTTTTTTTTTTTGCTTTTTGGAGGAGGGAAGGCAGGTCAATCTGGATTAAGTGACTTAACCAAGGTCACACAGCTAATTTTATGTCAAGTGTCTGAGGCTGGATTTGAACTCAGGTCCTCCTGACTTCAGGGCTGGTGCTCTATTTACTGTGCCATCCAGCCGACCCATATGGCAAACTTTTAATGAACTTTCAATAAACTTTGCTTTTCTTTGGCTTAGAGGAGACTGAAAGGGAATTCTTTCAGCAGGACCTGGCGTGTTGGCATTTGGGGTCTCGAGCACCCTCACCCTCTTTATGGGTCACCTCTTCAGAAGCAGCATAAAAGGGCCTGCATTTGTCTGATTTGAAGAGGCCACACATTTGAATAGGACAGAATAAACGTAAAAGACAGGTAATAAGAACTTTCCTGGCTCCCCAGCGAGGATCACTCATTTCTAGAATAAGCATGTTCCTGACATCTGTGTTAAACAGATTTATTTTTATTTGTTTATTTTTAAATGTGTATGATTTTTATTTCTTTGCATAGACTTTATATGTGTGCACAGATAACAGGTGTGTATATGGGTGTGTGTTGTTTGTTATTCAGTCATTTTTCAGTCATGTTTGACTCTTCGTGATCCCATTTGGGGTCTTCTTGGCAGATACTGGCATGGTTTGCAATTTCCTTCTCCAGTTCATTTTACGGACAAGGAAACTGAGACCAACAGGGTTAAGTGACTTGCTCAGGGTCACACAGCTAGTAAGCATCTGAGGCCAGATGTAAACTCAGATCTCCCTGGCTCCAGGGCTGGCATTCTACCCACTGTGCCACCTACCTGCCCAGGTCTCTTGTGACCAGACGCTAAAATCATTTTAGAATAATGGTTTTACAAAACCATTCTTAATGCCCATCTTGGAATGGGGAACCTGTGACCTTGAAGCCATATGTGGCCCTCTGGGTCCCCAAGTTCGGCCTTTGACTGAATCCATTTGGATTCAGGTTCCCTACACGTCTGGTACGTTGCAGGGGCTCAATAAATGCTTGTTGATTGAATAAGCAAAGCAAAATCCAAACCAAACCACTCCAGCTGGGAGAAGGCCGCATGAGGAAATGAGGCTGGGGGGTCCAGAGCCTGGTGTTCCAGATGTTCGCTCTCACTCCCTAGCTCGGGACACTGGCTAAGTCTCCTCTCTGGGAGTCTGCTTCTTCCTCTGCATAAAAAGGGGGTAGGACCAAAAGATCCTTCGGCTCCGTCCAGCCTGAACATCGGAAGGCCTCAGGATCCTGCTGACTGCAGGATAAGGCTGGTGTTCACACTGCTAATTATCAGAGACAAAGGTAAAGCTGGATTCTCCACATTACACTGTATGCAAATTGGGTTTGTTAATAGATGTGAAATCACTGAAGGACATTCTTCTCAGAAACGTGAAACTCCAGGCTTACATTAAAGGGATTACAATTCATTTCCTTCTTAATTCTGCTAATGCTCCCTGGGAAGCCCTCAGGCCAGGGATTAAAGCACTTACTCCTTTAATTAGGAGCAAACCTTCCCTTAAAGTCTGACACACAGAAAGCAAGTAAACATTACTAAGGCCTTTGTGCCAGGGAGGCCAGAGGTGTTGATCTTCTTCCAATATAAATAAGCCCCAGTGGGCTGGGCCAGTGTCCCCCAGTGCCTAAACTGTGTCTTGGGCCTGTGTTTACTCAGTCATTATGGTTTTTTTAGAGGAAGGGGGAGGAGGAAAGAGAAAGCCACACATTTGACAGTTCGGAAATGTCCCCTTGCTTAGAGGCAGGTGGCCTTTGCTTGTGCTGGGCCACTCATTGGCCTTAGAGTCAGCAGACCGGGTTCCATGCTGGGTGTCCTTGGCAAAGTGGATTTTCTCATAAAAAGTACTCTTTAACAATCTACCTAACAAGGCCTGTGAGGGTTGAATGATATAATGAATGTTTAAACAAAACAAAACAAAACAATGTTTTCTACAAATATTTTTTAATATTAGTTTTTAGAACAAAATCTTATTAATTCATTTCCATTTGCGTTCATTGTACTGAAGAACATTAAAATTTGGAAATGGTGTTTCTATTTGTGCAAAGTTTACAGAATCCAGGAATTAAGAATCATTCTAAAAAACACATTCCTTGCATTCTTAATCTCTAGTAATAGCCCAAATGGCTTGTTGTTAGGAAAGGCACTGATCCATAGAGAGGCTGAGACATGGAAGGATTCCTCCTACAAGGGATTTCTCAAAACAGTCGCCTGGTATATTTGGTTTCATTTTAAATGCTTCTGAGTAACCAAAGCTTGATTTTTCTTGATGAGTTTGTTCTTACAGACACAGCAATCCCTCTGAAATTACCTTTCAACTAATCTATATATACCTTATATATTATATATGTTATATGGGTATATATATATTATATATATTATATAATCTATAATCTTATCTATACTAGTGGACAGAACACCACATACCTGGAATCAAGAAGACCTTCCTAGAGTTTTTCTCTCCCCTGAAGAAAATCTGAAAATCTTTGTCTTCTCTCTTGAGACTGGAAGTAAAAAACAAAACAAAACAAACCCCAAGATCTCTCATCTCTAAAGCCTTCATCAACTCCATCCTTTGTGCTGGAGTAGAGCACTGAGTAATAACTCTCCACTAATGACATGAGTTTCATGCAAACAGACTTTGAGCTGTGGATTACATTTAACTTCATCGATTCACCTTTGATTCATCTATTTTGACCACACACAGGAGGGACCACACCTTCTACATCTCTTCCATGGTATTGTGTCCCTACCTAGGTCCTTTGGTAATTCAGTGCAACGTTACATTATCCTCAGATCCCTTACAGTCTCATGCTATTGCTGATCATACTTTGCCAGATCCCAGCCTTGGATAACTCATATGTCTTCTCCCATGCATATCTTATTGAACAGAGCTAGAAGAAAAATCAAGAAACTGCTGATTGGGTCCACTCCAAATTACGTAGGGTAATCTCAATTCTGACCTCACTGGAGGAAGAGATTCCTTTTATATCTCTCTAATCAATTCCCCCATTTGCCACATCAACCATTTCAACCTTTTCATCCCAAAGCCTCCTTGAACACTCTGAGGCTCCCTCTCTCCTTATCCTCTCCAATGAGCATCTTGCCTCATATTTCTTTCTTTTTTTTTTTTGGAGGGCAGTTGGGGTTAAGTGACTTGCCCAAGGTCACACGGCTAGTTTTTGTGTTAAGTGTCTGAGGCCGGATTGGAACTCAGGTCCTCCTGACTCCAGGGCCGGTGCTCTATTCACTGCGCCACCTAGCTGCCCCTTGCCTCATATTTCACTGATAAAAATTAAGATCATTTACTAAGAGCTTTCTTCTTTCTCCTCTCCATTTCACATGGATGTCTTCCCCCCTTATCTCCTCTTTAATTCCCATGACTCACAAAAAGGTGATCACCAAGGCAAATCCCTCCATGTTCATTCTATTCTGTCTTCTCCAGTGTATTGCCCCCTCTATCATCCTTACCCCATCTCTAATCTGCTTTGTCTCCTGCTCTGAAAAAATTCCAACTTCATCCTCCCACCTTTGCTAGTTATCAGTCTATATTTCTCATCCCCTTCTCAGACAAATTCTCTGAGAAAGCTGCCCCTACTTCCTCTGGCTTCCAGCCTTGGCACTAAGGTGAAAATACCCCCTTGGATATGTTGTATGTGTGATGACCAACTTTAATAAACTGGACTCTTCTCAGCAATGCACAGTTATAAGACAATTCTACAAGTCCCAGGATGGAAGGAGATATCTACATTCAGAGAAAGATTGAGAAAGAACAGGGTTTAAATGAAGATCGAAGCAGTCTACATGGTATCGTTCTTTTCCATGTTTGGATTTGCTTCTTCTTTCCCATTGTTCACACCGTTGGTTACAACCCTTCTATACAACCAGACTAATGGCCAGTGTGAAAGTATCTGCAGATCCTGTACTTGATTGCATGCTGCCATGGGGGGGGGGGGGTAAGGGGAAGAGGGAAGGGAGAAAATTTGAAACTCAAGGAATTGTAGAACTGAATCTTGTAAACTATAAGCAAATAAACAAATCAATTTTAAAAAAGAAAAGAAAATACCCCCTCAGAAGTCCCTGATAACTTCTTACTTGCTGAGCCTTTTCTCAGTCCTCACCCTCAGTCTGCCTGCAGCTGTTGGGGCTGTGATCACCCTGGCCTGAGATGGGAGCCTGTGAAAATGTCTGTGACTCTCTCCTCTCTAGGATTTTGTTCCAGTTGCTCTCTCCTGATTCTTCTCCTACCTGGAAAATGGCTCCTCTGTATTCTTTGCTGGATCTTCATCAGATAACCACAGGTGTCCCTCAAGGCTCTGTCCTGAGCCTTCTTTCTTTCTTCATACCACTTCTTTTGGTCTTCTCATTACCTCTCATGTATTACATTTTCTTCTTTGTGAATTGATATTCAGGGTATCCCAAAAATCTTAGTGCTGTTTAAACTTTTTTTTTGGTGGAACAGTGACTAGAGCACTGGGCCTGGAATCAGGAAGACCTGAGTTCAAATACAGCCTCAGATAACTGTGTGACCTTGGGAAGTCGCTTCCATCTGCCTCAATGTCCTAAACTATAAAATGAAGATCACAATATTAATCGATCTCAAAGATTCGTCATGGAGATTAAAGGAGACAGTGTCTGTAAAGCACACGGTCTGGTGCCTGGTGCGTGGTAGGCATTTAACAAACACTTATTCCCTTAAGAAGCTTAATGCTGCACTAAGATTGTTAGTGCTCTCAGTATTTGGTGCTAGCGTCTCTGAGGATCTCATTAACTGGCTTTCGCACACCTTAAGTGGGATGTCCAAAAAAGAACTAATTTTCTTTCCCCCCAAACCCTCCCCACTCTTGAACATCCCTATTTCTGTTGAGGGCAACGCCGTCCTTCCAGTCACCCAGACTTGAAATCTTGGTGTTATCTCTGGTGGCTGCTCTCTCTCTCTCTCTCTCCCTGCAAATGCAATCGGTTGCCAAGCCTTTGTGGCATCTCTCAAACATGTGCCCTTTGCCTCCCTGATGTGGCCCTTACCACCTCACACCTGGACTTTTGCCACAACCTGCTGATTGGTCTCCCTGTCTCATCTCTCCCCACTCAGCTCTTAAATTGATCTTCCTAAAACACAAGTGTTACTATATCATCCTCCAATTAAAAATATAGCTCCCTATTACCTCCCAGATCAGATGGAAAACCTTCTGTTTGGCTTTTAAAGCCCATCATAACCCAGCCCCTATTTATCTTTCCAATGTTCTTATGACTTACAAACACCCTGCCTTCCTGCAAACACATTCACATCTCCTAGATCCAGGAACACTCACAGGCCACCCCACTGCCAAGCTGTGAGCATTCTTACTGGCTGTCATCCATACCTGGAAGCCCTGCCTCCACATCTCCACCTTGGGCTTCCCTGGCTTCCTTTGAATTACAATTAAAATCCTTCCCACCTTCTGCAAGAAATCTTTCCCAGTCCTCCTTAATCTTAGGGTCTTCCCTCTGAGACTTTGATGTTCAGTTGTTTCACTCTGTCTGATTCTTTGTGATGCCACTTTGGAGTTTTCTTGGTAAAGATCCTGGAGAGCTTTGCATTTCCTTTTCCAGCTCATTTTATAGATGAGGAACTGAGTTGAGTGACTTGCCCAAGGTCACTCAATTTGAACTCATGAAGATGAGTCTTCTTGATTCTAAGCACTAGGCTCCATCCTACCTTGTGAAGGATGACTACCTTCCTTCACTACCACCCCCAAATGGGAGACTACCGCCCACCCCCAATTTATCTTGTACATTCCTAGTAGCAAAGTTTCTCGTTAGCTTCTTGAAGGAAGATCCTATATGTGCGTTTCTTGGCATCCCTGGGGCTTAGCACGGTGCTGGCCCATAGAAAGCGTTTCATAAATTCTAATTGACACTGACTTCCCTTGGCCCCTCTCTACCTTCACTGGCTTCTCACAGCTTACTCACCTCCATGGCCTCCACAGTTACCAACACTGACCTGCTGCTGCTGCTTCTCATAGCTGATCCTCCATTTCTCAGCTCCAGGCCTTTTCACTGGCTGCCCGTCATGCCTGGAATGCTTCTCCTCCTTTCCTTTGACTCCTGACTTTCCTATGTCCTTTGAAGACTCGGCTCAGATTCCTCCTTCCAGAGGCCTTTCCTGGACACCCCTTCCCCCATGACCAGGACGTCTAAGAGGACCTTCCATCTGCTCTGCATGTATCTTGTATCCAACTGATTGGCTGCATGTTCTCACCCATTAGATTGTGAGCTCTGTGAGGGCAGGGGCCATGTTTTTGTCTTTCCCTGTATCTGCAGCCCTTAGCACAATGCCTGGAGTCATATAGGTGCTTAATAAATGCTGGTTGATCAGTTATATGAACTTTGGTAAGTCACAACCTCTCTGAGTTTCAGTTTTTTGACTTGTAAATTTAGGAGATTGGATTAGAAGATGTCTAAGGGCCCCTCCAGTTCAAAATGCCATAACCTTTATGAACCCTTGTCTCCTAATTCCCATCCAAGGGTATATTACCCCTGGATGAGCCTGCTTGACCACTTTCCTCCTTGTCTGTCATTAATTGCTACAGGGAAAGGCTTGGGCTGGACTGGAGGTGGAGGGTCATTGCTGGGTAGTGTTAGGGATGCAAAAGAAAGAAAGGAGGGAAGGAGGAAAAGAAGGAAGGGAGGGAGGGAGGGAAGGAGAGAGGAATAGAAAGAACGCGGAAGGAAAGAAAAAAGGAAGGAGGGAGGAATAGAGGGAGGGAGAGAAGAAGGAAGGAAAGAAGAAAGGAAGGGAGGGAGGAAGGAAATGTGTGTTTTCCGATGGTCTTAGGTGACCCCTGTGACCGCTGTGAAAGGGTCTTTCGACCCCTAAAGGGGTCGCGACCATAGGTAGAGAACCACTGGAATAGAGGGAAGGAAGAAGGAATAGAGGGAGGAAGGAGGAAGGAAAGAAGGACATCTTAAACTGAATGTCCTGTGCGTATTTCAAATTAAACATGTCTAAAAAAGAACTAACCTTCCCCTCTTTTAAACACCCTTTTTTTTGTGGAGGGCAACACCCTCCTTCCAGTCACCCAGACTTGAAATCTAAATATTTGTAGTGATTAGAAAGGAAACCAAGGATGGAAGAAAGGAAGGAGGAAGGAAGAAAGGAAGAAAAAGGAAGGGAGAGAGGGAAGAAGAAAGAGAAAGAGAAGAACCAAAGAAAAAAAGAACATTAATAAACATTAAATATGAGCAGAAGAAAACCCCGAAAGAGACACAAGCAGAGCAGCTTTGTTATGATCATGTTATATTTAATATCCGCTTTAAAAACTGTAACATAAATTCATGGTTTCATGTATTAGACTCTTTTTTTGTTCTTTGTATGTAGATGTTTCTTTTTTGATTGTTAAGTTCACAAGAAAAAAGGAAATTAAAAAAAATTAAGTGAATTCTAAGGCATCCATCATGTTGATGGTCTGAAAAATTCTCCTGCAAAGACAAGGGCCTCGGCCTTTGTGATAACTTTCTAGCTTTAGTCTGTCTGCCTTCCAAATGGTTGATACAGGAAGAAATCAGGCTTCTGCATAAGTGGGGCAACCCTATATTCTGGGAAAGTAGAAATCCAAGAATTAGAGTCTACAGCCTGGAGAAGGAAGCAGAAACAGATGGGGAGCTTACTAATGGTCATTCAGTATAACTTATTGGGCCTGGGGGAGGGGAGTGGTTGGAAGGGGGAGGGCAGGAAAGGTAAAGAGCTTTTTTTTTTAATGACCAAAAGAAGAATAGTCTCAGAGTCCAATAAGCTAAAATTGTCACCATAGGGCATCAGGTTCAGCTTAACTCTAGGGAGAGGGTTCTTAACTCTTTTTGTACCTTGGCCTCCTTTAAAAGTCTGGAAAGGCTTTCAAAAGGACCCTGAGTGACCAACAGCCACCACCCTGGTGACTTATAAATGCATAAAACAAAATGCACAGAATTATAAAGGAAATCAACAGTACTGAAATCCAGTTATTAAAATATTTTAAAAGAGTCCATGGACCCCTTCTCTAGCACACCTCTTCTTAGGGAACTGGGAGAATGGGGATGGGGAAGGGCAGACAGAATTCCTTGGGGGGGATGGTGAGGGCCAGTGGCAGGTTGAGAGCCAGAAGCCACAGTGCTGGTATGCAGGAAAGACTAAAGAAAGGGAAACCTTCATTAGATTGGGTCTGTATTCAGGTTTCCCTCCTGAGATTTTTTTCTTTATGGGAAATGAAAGAAAAAGTCTGTGAATCCAAAGCTTCTTTGAAGGTGTATAATTTCCCTGTTGGGTTGGGGGTGAGTGGTGGGTTCTGCCTTCCCCTTGGGCAACTCACAGTCCTTCTATCACCTTGTAGACATGTGTGACCAACAACATCACCACCCTGGTGCCAATCTCAGCATAGCCATACCTAGTGGCATTGGTCTTCTGGCCATCAAATTATAGAGAGACTGTCTACACCTGGGTCATACTTAGAGCCTTGACAATTTGTGCTCTGCTGGCAAAATGGCTGAGAATTCGGGGTCCTCTCCATTTAATAACAAGGCATTTGGTCACACAGGTGTTCTTCACCTGGGGTCTGGCAACTTGTTTTTAAAATTATTTGATAAATGTATTCCGATAGAACCAATTTCATTTGTAATAATACATGTTTTACTTTATGCATTTAAAAACATGATTCTTAAAGGGTTCTCCAGGCTCCACTAGATTGCCAAAGGGCCCAGCACACAAAACTGGCTATGAGCTCCTTCGTTGGTGGAGTCCTTCCCGCTTCAATTAGTAACATTTATTGAAAGCATACAATGTGCTAGTAAGATTGTGCTGAGGTTTTCAGTTCAGCTAGGAGACAGCATGTGCCTTCATCAGCATGTACGCAATTCAGTCAATTAGTCAACTGGCATTTATGAGCAAAGCAGGTAGATGATAAAGGGATCAGAGCACTGGGCCTGAAGTCAGGAGTCTCATCTTCCTGAGCTCAAATCTGGCCTCAGACACTCACTTGCTGACAATGTATGAAACACGTACTGTCTAACATAGCAGCTCAGTGGTGCAGTGGATAAAATGCCAGGCCTGGGGTCAGGAAGACCTGAATTCAAATCTAGCCTCTGACATTTACTAGCTGGGTGACCCTGGACAAATCACTTAACCCTTTTTGCCTCAGTTTCCTTACCTGTAAAGTGAACTGGAGAAGGAAATGGAAAACCACTTCAGTATCTTTGCCAAGAAAACCACAAATGGGGTCAGGAAGAATCAGACAAGACTGAAACACCTGAATAATAGCAAAAATTATGCGTTGGGCATTGTGAAAAGTGCTGAAGATACCCCCCCCCCGAAAAAACCCAAAAAACAGTCCCACCCCTCAAAGAGCTTATAGTTTAACAGGGGAAACAACATGCTGACGGGTTAGGAGCAAATAAGTCACAAACAAGGTAAATTGGCAATAATAATCATAATAGCAGGAATGTGCTAGCATTTAAGGGGATGAGCACGGGCATCTTGCAGAATACAGGGCCTTGAAGGAAGCTGAGGAGGGCACCAAGGGGAGCAGCCAGAGAAAATGTTTGGAGTCAAGAGATACAAAATAGATATTGATCATTCGGGGGGGAAAGGCACTAAAAGGAAATTGGAGGAAGTAGGAAAGGCAATAGGAAAACTTACAGGAAGAAGATGACCCTTGAGTCAAATCTTGAATAAAGCTAGAGACACTAAGAGATGGAGCTGAGGAGAGAGTGCATTCTAAGAATGGGGCACAGCCAGTGCAAAGGTGTGGAGATGGGAGATGTAATATCATGTGTGGTTCAAGTACGGCATGTACAAAGAGGAGAAATTTGTAATAAGATTGGAAAGGTATTTGGGGATCCAGTTGTGAGGAGTTTTAAACACTAACCAGAGAGAGAACTTAATATTCGAGTGGCAGTATGTGGTTGGGAAAATGGACTTGGAGTCTGAGAGTTGAGTCCAAATTCCACCTTAGATACTACCTTTGTGACCCTAGGCAAGTCACTTCCTAACTTTGTTTCCCCATCTGTGAAATGAGGGCTTGGACTGGATCTGTGAAGTCCCTTCCATCTCATGAAGACATCTGATGTCTTGGTGCCTTGGTTTCCCCTCCTTTTAAATAAGGGGTTAAACTTGAAAGCCTCTGAGTTTCCTTCCAGCTGTGAATCTATGATCCTGTGATCTGAGGAAAAATAGCTGAGGGGAATGACATGATCAAACCTGTCCTTTGGGAAAGTTATCTTCCAAAGGTATTTATTACTGGCAATGGTTGCCCATATTACTGGCAATGGTTGCCCACGGGTTATTACAAATTATTAGCAGGATCTAAACGACCTTGTGGTGCCTCTGCCACATACCTCCAATTCTCCCAACTGCCTTTTGAGACTTGGGGTAGGGGTCAGTGCAGGGCCGGGGCTGCCGTCTAGATGTTGAAAGGGCAGAGTGGTCAGCAAGTGACTCTCCCATTCTGTCCCTGCCTGACCCAGGACAGAGTGAGTAATCTGTCAGGGGATCTCTCCTGCCATCATCACATTGGACTAAAGTGCATAGGGGAGAATCTTCTTTCAAGGGCAGTGTTGATGGATTATTCAGTCATTTTGAGGTCAGCTGCCTAGTAGGTCTTAATAGCACAGAGCTGAGAGGGAGGAGACTGGGGGAAGGCATCCTCTTACTGAAGGATTCTGTCCCAAAGTCTCTACATTCAAGACGTGAGTGATCATCAACCCCTTCCCCCTCCACCGGGGGAATCTTTCATCACTGAAAATGGGCTCACCAGAGAATATTTATGCAAAACATTTTTGCAGACACTTGGTAAAATGGTCCTGCACCTGTTCTTCAACACTGGTGTCAGAAATAGTTAGAAACTTCAATTAAATAAGAACATTGAGTATAGAGAACCAAGAATAGATAATAGTAATATACTATCAGAACAATAATAGCCTTAGTAAAAGAGATGAGAAAAATCCAAGCCAACATTCAGTGCCCTTGTTTCTTTCATTCACACATTTATCCCTTTATTGGTTCGGGCAATATTTATTGAATGCCTGCAGTGTGTAGACTTCTGTCCCACAAAGAGAATGCTTATATATTACCTAGAAGTAGGGGGGTGTTGTACAAGGAGTCATGCTTGAGGAGAGACCTTGAGTGCCTGGGGGCTTCGCCACCTCCCAGGCAAGTCATTTGAATGGGCTGAAGTCAAGGACAGTGCCTTCTGAATGGTACACTTAATGCTTATTGGAAGGAAGAGAAGAAGAGAGAAAGGAAGGATGGAAGGAAGGAAGTGATGAAGGGAAGACGGGAGAGAAGGAAGGATGTGATGAAGGGAGGAAGGAGGGAAGGAAGGAGGGAGGGAGGGGAAGAAGAAAGGAAGAAAGGGAGGAAGGGAAGGAGGGAGGAAGAGAGGGGAAAAAGGAAGGAGTGAGGGATTCACTGCTAGACAAATGCCCATTTCCCCTCAGATTAGCTGACTCTGGAAAGCTGCAATAGAATGGAAGGTAAAGAATTCAACAACTAGCCTTGAATATTGCCTCAAGAGTCATGGGGCCTCACTTGGAGCTTCAGGACCATTTTCTGGCTGGCCTTCCTTTATCCTGTTCCCACAGGAACTTGAAGTCTTGCCCCAGGAAGGACCCTGGCTCTGGATAAGCTTTCCCCTTAAGTTGCCCTACGCTGGCCCCCTATACCATTTCCTGGCTGTCTCCCACCTGTGCTGCCCCATCTTCCTGCCACAGTTCTTGGCACATAGAAAGCACTTAACTAAGACTTTTAACTTCATTTCATTTCATCCTTCCTGAACTCCTCCAGGCAGGATCATCTGGTACCTTTGGACAACTGAACTCAGATCTGCAAAAGGGAAGGCTTCAGGAAATTTTATTTAAACAAACACTTAGTAATTGCCTCCTTTAGACAGAGTGCCAGGGGCTGGCAAAGAAAAGATGAATAAGGACGTGACTTGTTATCTCTGAGGAACTTATAGGCTAATGGTGAGGGAGCTGGTAATGACAGATCCACAAACAATGATATACAAGGTAAATTAGGATAAAGAAAATGGACAGATTCAGACAAAGTGCTCTAGGAATGTTGAAGGAAGGAGAGGTCATTTCTGGCCGGGAGTGGTGGAGAGGTCAGGGAAGGCTTTATTGAGGAGATGACACCAGAGATGAGCCTTGAAGGATGAGGAGAATTTCAACAGGTAGAGAGATAAGAAAGTAGGAGAGGTGAATAATGCCCTGGAACTGAAGAAAGCTGGGTGGGAACAGGCAATGACTATTACCCCAGTTTGTCTCAGAGAGTGTCAAAGGGAGCTGAGTGACAGAAGAGAAAAAAAAGCTAGAAAGGTAGGTTGGAACAAGATGGTAGAGTGCCTGAAAGGCGAGTCTAAGGACTTGGTATTTGAACTAAGAAGCAAGGAGTCACTGAAAGCTTTTAACAAAGAGAATGAATGTGTCTTCCTGTAGAAAAGCAACCACCTTTTACTGTAATTTCCTACATCCAACTTTTCTTTGTTCAAAGGACATCTACCTGATTGGTAGTTTACAAAGAACTTTCATGTTAACCATAAGATTTAGAAAGATCTGGAAAGGATATCCAAGGTCATCTACTCTGACTTCTTCATTTTACATGTAATGGAGACATGCACAGAGTTCCTCTGATGGTTTCTCCCCAAATGGAGAGATTAGGAGGCCAGTTTATGGGACAGTCACCAATCTGCATAATGGAAGTGTGAGAGATTTGAACTTATAAAGATACTCCCTAACTGGTTCCAGTCTACCAACCATGTAGTTATGAAAAGACTTTTTGAATGGTCAAGTAACTCTGAGCTGAGTAACCCTTTCAAGAGGTGACTAGAGCCTTGGCCTCAGATTCTTTGTTTTGCCTTTCAATTAACAAGAATTATTTTTTAATTTTTCAAGTAACAAATTTTTATTTTTTATTGCCCTCCCAATACTCCCTCCATTGAGCAAATTTAAAACAAGCCCCTCAATACATAGTCATATAGTCCAGAAAAACAAATTCCCACATTAGCAATTTCCAAAAATATATATCTTTTTGCATTTTTAGTTCATCATGTTACTGTCAAGAAGTGAAGGGCATGTTCCATTTTCATTCTTTTGGTATATTATGGTGTTGATCATAGTTCTAAATTCTTTCACAGTTGGTTTTCTCTATCATTGTATAAGTCATTTTTCTGGCTTTGTTATCTATCAGTTTATAAAGGTCTTCCTAGTTTTCTCTGAAGTTATCCATTTCTTTTTATCTTATGGCACAATAATATTCCATTACATTCAAATGCCACAATTTAACCATCCCCCAATAGGAGGACACACTCTTAATTTCCAGTTTTTTGCTACCACAAAAAAGAACTCATAAATATTTTTGTAAATATAATTCCATTTCTTCTTTTGCTGATTTCTTTAGGGAATAGGTCCATGTAGTGGTATAATTGGGTCAAAACATATGCACAGTTTGGTCACTCTCTGGATGTAGCTCCAAATTACTTTCCAGGATGACTGGACCAATTCATAGTTCCACCAACAGTGTACTAGTGTATGCTAGTGTTTTCACACAATCCCTCTACTATTTGTTATTTTCCTCTTTTGTCATCTTTGACAGGCTGATAGATGTAGGTGGAACCTGAAAGTTGCTTTAATATTGTTTTAACAAATTATCAGTGACTTACGGCATTTCTTCATATGCTTCTTAGGTCGGATTTCTTCCTTTGAAAACTGCCTATTCATATCCTTTACTGTCTGTTGGAGATTGGGACTCAATGTAACAAATTCAAAGTTCCTTATATATCTTGGAAATGAAATCTTGATTAAAGAAACTTGTTGAAAAGGTCTTTTTCCTTGTTACCTGTTTCCTTCCTAATTTTTACTATGTTATATTTGTTTGGGCCTTGAAGGTCTATTAAATATTGTGGCATTATGTTTGTTTGCTTTTGCATATTGTATACCTAATGTATTCCAGTGATCAACCTCTTTTTAAAATCAGTACCAAATTGTTTTAATGATACTATTTTATAGTACAGTTTGAGATCTGGTGTGATAGACTCCTGTCTTTCTTTTTTAAAAATTATTATTACCATTGTGATCCTTGACTTTTTGTATCTCCATATGAATTTTGTTATCATTTTTTTAGTTCTATGAAATATTCTTTGGAGAATTTTATTGGCGTAGAACTGACTAAATTAGGTAATACTACCATTTTTATTATGTTGGCTCTACCTACTCATGAGCAATTAATATATTTCCAGTTACTAAGGTTTGTATTTCTACAAAGGGTTTTATAGATAGACTTATATAGTCCATGGATGAAGATGGGAAGAAATACTCCCAAATATTTTACATTGTTTTGGATAAAATTTCTCTTTCTATTTCTTTCTGACTTTTGTTGGATACACACACACACACACACACATATATATATATACATACATGCACATACATATACATATATATGAATGCTGAGGATTTATGTAAATTTATAACCTGCCACTGAGTTATTAATTATATTGATTAATTTTTAGCTGATTCTCTAAGGTTTGCTAAGTACAGCATTTTATCATCTACAAAAAATAATAGTTCTGTTTTCTCTTTATCTATGTATATTCTCTCAACTTTTTTCTTGTCTTACTTATTGTTATACAGTTTCTATATAATATGCCTATTTCTTTACAATTTGCTATATTAAATAAAGGGCCTTTTATTCCTATGCTTGCTAGAGTTTTTAAATAGAAATAAATCATGAATTTTATCAAAAGCCTTTCAGTAACTATTGATAAAATCATGTGGTTATTATTATTTATATTATTAACATCGTTAATTTAAAATCTTGCTTATGTTGAACTAACTTTGCATTCCTGGTATGAACCCAACCTACTCACAATGCATAACATTTCTAATATGTTTTTGTGGCCTAATATTTTAGTTAAAATTCATGTTTTAATGTTAATTGAGGATGTTGGTTTTTCATTTTCTTTCTTTATTTTTGCTTTCCCTGTTTCATTTATCAAGACCATATTGGTTTCATAGAAAGAGACTGGAAAGGTATCTTCTTTATTTCATATTTCAAACAGTTTTTATAGTTTTGGAATGAATTGTTCTTTGACCATTTGGTCAAATTTACTTGTGATTCCATCTGGTTCTGGATTTTTTTCTTTAGGAGCTCATTTATTACTTTTTTCATTTCCTTTTGTGGTATTGGGTCACTTAAATAATCCATTTCTTTTTTTATAATTTAGAATTAGCCACTTGTCTCTATTTTGTTAGATTTTCATTTTTGTTTCAAGCAACCAGCTCCTAATTTTACTCATCAATTTTTGCTTTCAATTTTATTAATCTCTTCTTTAATTTTCAGAATTTCTACTTTGTTATTTATTTGGAAATTGTTTATTTATTGTTTGCATTTTTAATTATATGCCCAATTCAATGATTTGACCTTTCTCTCTTTTGTTGATAAAAGCATCTAGAGAGAAAAATTATTCCCCCAAGAAAGGGAATAGCTAATCATACTGTGATACATGAATGTAATTGAATATTACAATATTACCCGGGCAATGTAAGAAATTATGTGTGTGATAAATACAGACTCATAGAAAAATCTATATAAACTAATGCAGACTGAAGTAAGTAGAGCTCCCTCCCCCCCAAAAAAACTCAACACACTATACACAAGAACTACAACAATATAAATAAAAAGAATATACCAAAAAAATTTAAAGTAGTTATAACAAAATTATAAAGATGGAGTGAGACTTGAATATGGAGCAGATGAAAGATGATGGGAGGGGCAGGACTAGCAATGGGGAAGGATTTCCTGGAGTGGATGGGATTTGAGCTGAGTCCTGAAGGAAGTCAGAAAAAAGAAGGGAAGGAGGAGAGGGGGTTGAATATTCCAGGAGTGGGATGTAGCTAATTCAAAGTCATGGAGAAGGGGACCTGCAGAATCTTTTAAAAGAAACAGCAGATAGGAGTAGAGTACATGGAAGAGAGTAAAGTTTAAGGAAATTGGAAAGAAAGAGATCATAAAAGTGGGAAAAGGACCCATATGTACAAAAATATTTATTGTAGCTCTCTTTGTGGTGGCAAAAAACTGGAAATTTAGGGGATGCCCATCAATTGGGGAATGGCTGAACAAGTTATGGTATATGGATGTAATGGAATACTATTGTGCTATAAGAAATGGAAAGGAGATGGACTTCATAATTACCTGGAGAGGCTTATACAAATTGATGCTAAGTGAGAAGAGCAGAACCAGGAAAAATTTGTACACTGTCCCAGATACATCATATGTGTGATGACCAACTTTGATAAACTGGACTCTTCTCGGCAACGCACAGTTAAAAGACAGCTCTACAAGTCTCTGAATGGAAGTAGATATCTACATTCAGAGAAAGATCTAGAAAGATCAGAGTTTAAATGGAGACTGAAGCAACACATGCCATTGTTCTTTTCTAAAAAAAAAAAAAAAAGGAAAGGTATGAAGAGGCCAGATTATGAAGAACTTTCCATCCTGAGCAGAGGAAGTTATATTTGATCTTTGGGGCAATAAGGAACAATGGAAACACATTAAGTTGGGGGGTAGGAGTAGGGGTGACGTGCTCAAAGCTACATTTTCGAAAAGTAACCATGGCAGATAAGTGGAAAAATTTGAGTAGAGAGGGAGATTTGAGGCAGGAGACCAGTTAGAAGGCCATTCCAATAGTTCAGGTAAAAGTCAATAAAAGTCTGAACTAGAGCTGTGTCCATGTCAGTAGAGAGAGGGGGCATGTAAGTAAAGGGTTGTGAAGGTAGAAACAGCAAGATTTGGTAACATATTGAATATGTTCACCGATCTTTTCATAATACATTTTAGAAATTTAGATGTTCTAATTTGGTATTTGAAACTTCAGTATGTGAAATTCACTAGGCTATAGTTTAGAGAAACCACCTCCTTTTTCCTTTTGAAAATTCAACCACATTTACCAATCACGATGTAGTGGTACCTCTCTCATACTCCATGATCTTTCAGATATCTGCTATAAGAATTATTTCTTTTTTCTCTTTCCCACTGGAAAGGAGGTGGTAGAAAGAAAAGAAATTAAAGGTTATTTAAAATACACATATATACACATATAATTTTTAAAGTTACATTAAAAATCAGGTGATCATAAAATAATAGGTTATGGAGATGTCTTAAATCTTATAAATCACAAATCTGGAGCCTAAATGACTCTTAGAAGTCATGTAAGCCTACTCCTCTTATTGTACAGAAAATGCCACTGAGACTGAGAGAAGGCCTGCCTAAAGTTATAGGGGCAGTGAGCGCCAGAGCAGGATTTGAACCAAGATCTCCTGATATTATAGTCAGTGAATTCTTTCTCCTGTACCAACCATTCTCCTGCCTTAAATTCTAACTCTGTAATTCTACAGATGAGAAAACCTCTTTACCAAAGAGGTAAAATAACGTATAGATAATAAATAAGATAGAATTTGAACCCAGGTTACCTGGTTCCAAACCCTGCAATCTCTCCACTCTTGGTCCATAAAAATTGTGAAGGCTAAAGCACTGAGAGGTTGTGATTCATGGTGGTGGAAGGAACTTTCCACTCTCACCAACAACATAAATCACAGGCTTTTTGAGTATTGGACAGTATGCCTTTGTTACAATTACTCTTGGGAGTAATCCTTAAGTGTGTGCATGGCTTCTATTCAAATATCCCGTTTGTATGTAGAACCTACCACACTGTATATCACCCACCACTCTTCCTCTTGAACAGAGACAGTTCCAAATCTATGACCTCTATTAACAGCACTTTGGGGATAGGACCCCTGATGCCATGGCTCTAGAGAACTACCAGGTGAGGAAACTCCCTCTGCCAAGGTAGCTTATTACTGCCTCTGAAATGAATAGAGTTGCCTTGAATAATGAGAGGTTAATGGGCTTGTCCACAGTTGGTGTCAGAGGTGGAATTTGAACCCAACTCTCCATGACTTCAAGGCTGGCTCTATCCCCTCTACCCTACAATCTCTCAACAGCCTTTAGGGGCTTTGAAGGGTTTTTGATCTCACTGATGTGTGTATGTCCTCAAATTATGCAGACCACAGCTTATCTATTACTCGTCATCCTGCATGATGTTGGCCCATGATCTTCCACCAGTCCTTCCCAGGATGCACAGCCAGTGCCTCGAGAGCCTTCCCCTTTGGCTTTCACCAATGGAGCACACAAACTGTTCCTCTTGCTCTATGTCTGGACTGCTTTCTTTTAGCATCTTGTATCACTGCAATGATCTCTTTTCCTGCTCCTTGTTCAGTTTGTCACTGGTAATATGCTAGAGTTCAGGTTAACTTACATTCACCATGAGTTTCTCAATTGTTCTTTGGGGATCCTCCTGTTTATTTCTGTGTTCAGTGAAGTATTCCATAATTCATGTCTGTAGGGCATCACTGGAAAAGTACTGGGGTTAAAAGATTGATTTTTTTTTGGTTGTTGTTTCAGGGAGAAGGTTGGGGTCACTAAAACCCTGGTGCAATTTAGCCTTCTGGGTCCTCAGTGCAACCCAAGTTGCTCTCTTTTTGTTTAGTTCTGGACCCAGTTACCTGCTTGTCTGTAAGCATCCATCCAAGGCTATCCATCCAATTATGTATTATTCTACTTTGAACCGGGAATATTCTTCATCCATTTGGTTTTTCTTATGAGGATTATTAGAGTGAACCTTTTGAGTGATTATAGATTTCACTTGGGATCTGCCATGTTCTGAGGCTTCAGAGGCCATATGGGGTAGAGCCTAGGAAGCCCACCCACCTCCGAGCCAGAATGCCCTAAGTATAAGTCTGGAATCAGACTGTCTATCTGACCCGGGCAATTCGCCTCTCACCTCAGTGCTTTCTCTCCAAGACTAATTTGCAGAGAAGGTACTGACTTACATTGGTAGAGGGAATTTCCTCTTCTGGGAATTGTTTATACTAATGACATCACAGGTCCAGTTTCTATCTCCGTCTCTGCTAATTCATTTAGGAAATTCTGCAGTGCTCTGGGATTTGAAGCAATGAGCACAGCATTCTCCATAAACAGAAGCTTCTAGAAAAGCTCCCATCTAGAGAGACTCCTTCCTTTTGGACTCTGTTCTTAATATATTCTGTGAAAATGGTAAAAGCCACTGAAAAGCACCTGCTGCTTTTGTATATTACTTTTGTCTATTACTTTATTACTTTGTATATTTGTCTATTACTTACATATTACCTTGTATATTACTTTGTATATTATCTTGTATATTACCTTGCATGTTGCTTTGTATATTACCTTGTATATTACTTTGTATATTATCTTGTACATTACCTTTCTTTACTTTGTATATTACCTTGTATATTACCTTGTATGTTACTTTGTATATTACCTTGTATATTATCTTGTATATTACCTTGTATATTACTTTGTGTATTATCTTGTATATTATTAGTCAGAGGAAGGAAGGGTCCTCACAACAACCTTATGAAGGTGAGTATTATTATTACTCCACTTTTACAATTGAGTAAACTAACAGGGGTTAAGTGATTTGGCCAGGCTCACACAGCTAGGGGGTGTCTGAGGCAAGATTTGAACTCAGGTCTTCTGGACTCCAGGCCCATTGCTCTATTCACTGAACCACCAGCTGCCTCTTCCATTCTTATAAGATTTAGACTCTGCACTTGACATCTCTTATGCCAACCCTTTTTCATGCCTCACATATTATTAGTCAGAGGATTAAAAGATCATGGACCTAGCACTAGAAGGTAATTCAGAGGCCATTGAGTCCAAACCCTTCATTTTATAGAAGAATCAACTAAGGCCCAGAGGTTACTTAAGGTTACAGTAAGCATCACATAGCATCAGAGGCTGAATTTGAACCCAGATCCTCTGAATTAAATCACCAAACAAAGTACTATATTATCTTTCAAGAAATCTCATTTGACAGTAACACTTGCATGCGGATACCTCATTGGAAATAAGCCTTTAAATCTGTGCTTTGCTTTACCAAAACATCTTTTTTTTCCTAGTCCACTGATCAACAACTGTAGTGAGATCTACTTTTGAATAATTCTGTGATTAGAGAATCCCTCCTCCCTTTTAAATCTATCCATAAGCCCTTTGGAGTTTCCTGGACCCTAGGTTAAGAACCATGAAACAAGGTGGCAGGTTTTCACTGATTTCTGCCATTATAAAGAGCTAAGAATTCCAACCTCTTGGTAACATCAGAATCTAAGGAAGTGTTGACCCTAATTTCATCTCAGTCTCCTTTTCCCATTTCTCAGTAGCTAGACAGAGCTTTCTAGAAACTTGTAGGATGCATTCAGAAATAGATACCTATGTCTAAGGAGATTCTCACGTGTTCAGGTAACTTAAACCAGTTCCAGAGAATGAAAAATCGCCCTCTAAACAACCACTTGTCTGCACTGACAGGAAGAGCAAAGGAAGCTCAAATGTTTTCCACGAAGTGAGAATTCAAACAGCCTGAAAGGATATGGTTGTACCCAAAGCTACTTTCCCCCTTTGATCTGCCCTCCAGACCTGGGACATCACAGAGCCCAGGGTCAAGAGAGGAGAGCATGGAGGGCAGGACAGAAATACCATTCCCCTTGAAGTCGCTCTCCTTTTACTTCCCTTCCTTTCCAGTGAAAATCTACCCTGTATACTACTCAAATACAGAGTTTCCCAAATTAACCTAACCACAGAATACTTGAGAACATGAAATACATTGATGGAAACCATAGGTGGTGATCTTGGGGAATTTGAGCTTGATTAGCCCAATTATGTAAAAATGCTCCCGGATAAAGGTAAGTGAGGAAATCTTAGAGCAAAAGAGAGGCCAGTAATTCCATTTTCATAGAGAATTTGCTGCAAGGAATAAGTAATGTTGATACAAGTCAGAAGAGTATCAGGGGGCTGTGCCCAGCCTAAGCACGGGGCCTGGCACATAGTAGGGGTCTATGGCTAAGGGCAGGATAGCCCTTTGTAATCCTGGGCTGGTAGGCCTGAGAACAATGACTTGGCTAAGACCAAGGGTCCGCACAAGTCTCTTGGAGTTAGAAGGGTCGATAGCTCAAATCCCTCTTTCTTTTCGGTGACTGGTCTGTTTCAGTTTCTAGGGTCATTTTAGTCTCTGGGTAAAAAGCTTTTAGCCTTAGTTTAGTCACAGCTGTCTTTAATTTATGCTCAATTAGATTAAATTAAATAAGCTGCTTCTATCAGATGCTTTCTATCTGTTAGATACTGTGTTAGGCATGGAGGTATGAAGGCAAAAGGAAGCAGTACTTGCCCTTCAGAAGTTTGCATTCCAAGGAGAAGAAAATGAGGCCGTGAGAGAGTTGGACACAACTGAAAATGACTGAACAACAAAAAATGTTTAATAAATGCTTCTTGATCAAAGGCTGAGAAGAAATGAAGAGTGGTAGACAACTCGCTGCAAAGCTGGTTGACTAGAAGGACAATAATGCTGACTCCCATTTATAGTGCAACTTCCTTTACACATGTTGTGGTAGGTAGGTGGCACCGCAAACTGAGTTCAAATCCTGCCTTGGGCATCTAGTAGCTGTTTGACCCTGGACAAGTCACTTAACCTGTTTGCCTTAGTTTCCCCATTTGTAAAATGGGGATTATAATTTATGAGCATCTACCTCACAGATGCTATAAGGATTAAATGAGAGAATACTTGGTTTTGTTTTGTTTGGGGGGGGGGGGCTTAGCACAGTGCCTGGCACACTGGTACTATGTAAGTGTTAACACTGCCTTTAGACACTGCAGTCTCTAAGTTCCTCCCAGACGTAAATCTTTACTCCCATAATCCTATGTCCAGACTTACACGGTTTGAGTCTGTAAAAGAACTTGACCCCGAGTTTGTGCGACTCCAGACCCAGTGCTTTATCTACAATATCTCCCTGGGCAGATAATGGTTGTGTTTTGAATATATTGAGTTTGAAATTTCTATAGGACATCCAGATGGAGATGTCCAGTAGGTGGCTAGAGATGTGGAGATGTCCAGGAGAGATAATGGCAGGACAGGCAGATGAGAGAGAGATAGATCTACACAGAGATAAATGAGATCACGGGAGCTTACGAGGTCACTAAGCAAGAGAGCGAAGAAAGAAGAGAACCCAGGACAGACCAGGGCACAACCATGCACATGGGGCAGAGACATACATACAGGTACTATGAAGGAGACTGAGGAGGGGCCATCTGAGAGGGAAAAGGAGAAGCAGAAAGAGGCAGAACCAGGAAAATTATGACAGAAGAGTATCCAGATGAGTGGTATAACATGGCAAAGAGGTCAAGAAAGATAAGCTTCGAGAAAAGGTCCCCAGAGTTAGCAATTAAGAGATCCCTCGTAGAGAGCAGCTTTTAGGGAATAATGAGTCGGAAGCTACATCTTAAGGGTTTGGGAAGTGAGCAAAGAAATAAAGGTGAACCAGTAGGGACAAGGGGTGTAGATGGGCTGTTTTTTTTGTTTGTTTTGTTTTTCAAGATGCTTGGCTAAAAGAGGAGTATAGAATGATAGCTTGAGGGATGGCAGGCTCTTGGGAAAGGTGAAGGATGGGGGAAGAAGTGGCAACAATAGAAGGAGTCAGTGAACAGAAATGGGAGCTCAGAGATCTCTGTCTCACCTACAATTCTTTTCCCATTCTATGGCTCATCATACTCTCCCCCGTGCCTCTTTCTCCCAGGGTGGCAGCCAGACACAAAAGATCACCTCTTGTTTTATAAACCGCACCCTACTCTTCAGTCTACCCTGCTTTCTGGCTCTTCCCCTCTCATTTGGGAAGAGAAAGTCCTTCCCTTCTCATTTTCCTGGTCTTATCTTCAGAAAAATTGTCTCATGGAATCCTTATTCATATGAGGTGGGGTACTAGGGTTCCGTTTATCACAGTTTGGGAAATTGCCTTAATCAAACTCTTTCCTTTTTAGGTTTCCTCTGGCACTGTTTCAAGATTAATTACTTTATTCAAGAGGCTAAAAATTAAGGCCTTACTGACTGAAAAACTTTTCATCAAATGAAAGTGATTTTTAATGACAGCTTTTAATAACAGATTACATTTCAGTAGTAGCATCTTATGCTTACAAAGTACTTTCTACAAATGATTTCCTCTAAGCCTGGGAGACGGCAGAAAGCCCCCTGACTCTGGAGTAAGTTGTCCCAGATTCAAATCCTACCCCCGAAAGTTATTTCTGGTGTGAGGTTGGGCAAATATCTTTACATCGCTAGACCTTACTTTTCTTATCCAGAGGGCTAGAAAAAAACCACTTATCAAATAAGTCAAGCTAGATATATTAAGTATCATTAAACCTATTTAAGAGGTGAGAAAAATTAAGCTCAGAGAAGTGAAGGAATTTGCTCCAGGTCACAAGATGTCAGAACGGTAGGAGGAATAGGGACCTGCTGTGAGAGCAGGTGTGGGAGACTGTGCATTGGAACCAGTTGGCCCAAGCCATCTCTTTAGCTCAAGGCTCATCCTTGGATATGAAGAATTGCAACACATTGAATGTTGTTTACATTCTTAATAAAGATGATTCCTGAACAGTTAGGATTTATGGTTAGATGATGCATTCTCTGGTCCATGGCTTACTTCCTTTCCATCCCTCCTCCTCTTCTGACTATGGGGAAGGAGGCTTTGTGCCTCCTTGAAAAGAGCTGCCATTCATACCTTCCTAACACTGAGTTGGGAAGAGCAAAGGGCAAATGGCATCTGGGAACAGACATTGGGGAATGTGGGAGTCAAGAGGTATGGGAAGCACCATTGGTGGTAAACTTATTGAACACTCCCAAAGAGCCACCCATGATTCATGTTGCTTAAGAAAGGCCCATGGGGGCTCCCAGGGAGTCAAGCAGCAGATGACCGCCCAAGTGAAAGTATTCAGTAAGAGTCAGGGCACATAATGTTGAGATACAACATTGAGGAGAGGGCACATAAAGCCCATTCATGGTGATAATAATAATGATGATGATTGTTAGTGTATAGTATTTGAAGTTTGCAAAATGCTGCATATACGCACATGCATACATATATGTATGTGTGTGCATATATATACACATATATAATCTCATTGATCCCTACTTTATAAATAAAATAAATAAATATTTATATATGGTTTGCAAAATTATATGTGTGTATATACATACACACAGATATATACATACATTTTCATATTCACACATATATAAAAATATCATTGATCCCTACAACAGGTAGGGATAATGTGAGATCATAGTTATTATTATCCCAATTTTACAGAAAGAGGCTGAAAGTGGTTAAGAAATTTACTTAACTGGGGTCACACAGAAGCTAGATTTGAACTTAGGGTGATTAATCTTCCTGACTCCCCGGCCCAGTGCTCTATCCACTGTGCCACCTAACTACCCAGCACAAGCCTGGGAATTAGATGCCAATATTATTCCCATTTTACAGATGAGGAAAGTGAGGAAAACAGAGGTTAAATAACTTGCCTAGGATCATGCAACTAGTAAGTGTTTGAAGCCAAGGTCTTCCCAGGCATAATGCTAAATGCTTATCCCCTCTCCTCTAAGGGCTCTTTCTGATTAAACAGAATTTCAACTTATTTGCAATTTATTAGAATACAACTGAAGTGGGAATCCCCATGGTCAGGAATTTTCTTTATGGCTGATTTAATTTTCTACATATCTTCTTTACCATACTAATTCTTCATTCTTGAGTTTATTCTCATCAAATGATAAATCATGATGGAAAAATCAAGATAACTGGAATCCATTCAGATGGCAGAAGAATTATAGCACTGTATATATGCTTTATAAAGTACTATATGCTTTATAGTACCCTGCTCTTAAGATCTGCTTGGTGACTAATTGGTTGATCATAACTTCTCTGATTGGAGCTTTGGTCAACAGGACCATAATATATTTTCCTACTGCCCGGGAGACACAATCCAGGCAAAAACATGATTTCCATCTGGCTTGCCCAAACTTTTGCTCCTGCCCTATGGCAGAATCAGCACTAATCTTTTCCCCAGTTTTGAGTTACCTCCTTATCTTTCCCAGTGTTTCCTTCTCACTTTCACACTGTCCCTGCTTGTGGCTGAACCTGCAACAGAATTTTGGTTTCAACTGAATGATCAGAAGACTTCTGTTTCTAAGCCGCTGAAAGGGCTGGGCAAACAGGGGATAGAATTTTTGCTGGACATTTGGATGTGGGAGAATTTTAAGTGTTCTGTAAAAGTCTGTGCCTCTAGAGGAGAAATCTTTTGCTTAACCAAGGATGAGAATCTGTCCCCCTAGAAGAATCTTCTCATTGTTTCTTTTCCTACTAACCTCCCCCCAGTCCTGGCAATCTAACACACTCCCTCCTGTTCACTTCAAAGTCAGCACTAGGGGTAGAGGAGGTATCCTACAGGAAAGTAGGAGTCTTTATTCTAGAAATCCTTATCCCTGTTAATCAGGTAAATAAAAAGAATTTTATCCTGAATCTAATGTTGAGAAAACTTGGATTTATGCCAAGAGTCAAATCTAGAGAAAAAATTTAAGGCTCTCAATCTGATGCTCATTCAATATAATTTTTAACAAGTATTTATCCAACACATTTGTGAATAGTCAATAAACATTTATTAAGTGTCTACTCAATGCCAGGCATCATGCTAAGCACTGGGGTTACAGAGTCCCTGCCCCTAAGGAGCTCACAGTCTAGAGGGAAAAGACTGTTGTCTTTTAAAAGAAACTGAAGCAGGTAGCATGTATCTGCCTTGGGGGCATGATGAAGTCTTCTAGCTGGGAGGAGAAATGATCTGAAGAGATATGAGTTACAGAATCTAATTCTTCACAAAGAACAATAAGTTTCTGGAGATCATGAAGTCTAGGAGAACAGCAAGGTGGGAAATAATGAGAATTCTTTTGGTGTCCTCCTTAAACAGAGGGTCTGAGAGGAGCTCCCAGATGGCCACCCTCACCCTCTCTAATCGGAGGGCCAGAGACTGTGCTATACCCTGAAGGAACAAAGTCAAGGAGCTCACATTCCACTGAGGGAAAACATCATACATGCTCAACTGTTCAAATGTGATACATTTATTTATATGAGTAAATATTAATACATTTACATGTAAATAAATGCAAAATATATGTAAGATAAATTCCAAAGGGAAGAAAGGTTGAATGTGAACAGCTTGTTAACAATAGGACAGGAGTTCCAGAGGGCACACAGTAGAAGGGTAGGGAAGAGAAGGATAGAGATATTAAAGAAATGGGACTGGGGGAGGCTAGGTGTACAGTGAATAGAGTACCAGCCCTGGAGTCAGGAGGACCTGAGTTCAAATCCTGCCTCAAACACTTAACATAAAAAACTAGCCATGTGACCTTGGGCAAATCACTTAACCCCAATTGCCCTACCTTCTCCTATCCCCCCCAGAAAACAAAATAAAAATGAAATAATAAAAAAAGGTAATCTTTTTTTTTAAAAAAAGGTAATCTTAAAGAAATGGACTGACATGGATAGGCATGAGGGAACAGGAACAGGGTAGGAGAGATAACTTTGACTTAGAGAGTCTACAACTCAACTTCACATAGATACTCACAATTCATTCTCAGGGAAATGTATGAAGGAAGATGAGCCAGTCATGTGGTAAGGGCAAGAGATGGCAGGTAGCCAGTCCAAAGGGCTCCAAGGTATCCTCTCAATGTCAATCTCCATTATATTGAGTAATCTCCTGTAGAGGATTTATGGAAAGGCATGGAGAAGAGTTGCAAGGGATGAGCAGGAATAGATGGATTAAAATCCACATTGTTGGAGGAAACTCCCAAAATGATGAGGTCCAATTGAATATTTGAGTAAAGGATTTTGGCTTTTAGAGTTAGAAAGACCCTGGGAAATAGTCTAGTTCAATGCCTCTCATTTTATGAATGAGAAAATGTAGACCAGAGAAGGTAAATGACTTGTTTCAGGTTCATCCTTTCTGATAATAGTCATTTTATATATAGTGAGTGATTGATTGATTGTAGCTACATGTTAGTTACTATACTAAGGGGTATCAAAGGGCAAAAATTGCTTTCAAATGCCTCCATTTACAACATATAAATAACTATGCACGTGAAAGATAAAGAGTAGTAGATGGGAAATAATTTTCACAAGGGAAGACATAAATAGCCGTAATGACAGAGAAAGTCCTCCTGAAGAATGAGGGATTTAGCTGAGACTTGAGGACATCCAGGGAAGCTTTGAAGTGGCAATGAGGAGGGAGAGGCATGAGAGTTGGCCAGTGAAGAAAGGAGACAGAAGGAGTGATTAGGTGGTGCAGGGAATAGTGCACCGTCCCTGGAATCAGGACGACCTGAGTTCAAATCCAGCCTCAGACACTTAACACTTACTAGCTGTGTGACCTTGGGCAAGTCACTTAACTCCAATTGCCCTGTCTTCCCCTCTCTAAGAGAAATAAAAGCAAAAAAAAAAAAAAAAAAAGAAAGAAAGAAAGAAAGAAAAGAAAAGAAAGGAGACAGAAGACAGAGTTCTAGGTTTGAAGTAGAGCACAAAAGTTAGTGTAGCCAGACCACAGAATGGGTGGAGGGCAATAAAGGGCAAGACTGAAAGGGAGGAAAGGGACAGCTTATGAAGAGCTTTACATGTCTCCCCAAGGACTTTCTATTTGATTCTGGAAGGAATAGGAAGCCACTAGTTTATTGAGTAAGGGGTTGGCATGGTCAGAACTGTCCTCTAGAAAAGTCATTTTGGCAACTGAGTGAAGTATGAAATGGAGTGGGATGAGAGCTGAGGCAGCAACACCAACCAAAAGGCTATTGAAACAGCTCAGGGGAGAGGTAATAATGGCACTGGTATGACTTGAGAACCTGGGTAACTAGGAGGATGGGGTTTCTGCAAACAATAACAGGGAAGTTCAGAAGAGTCAAAGGTTTTAGGGGAGAAATTGTAGATAGAGAGGGATAGGAACTGGTTGGTCTAAGTAACTCCTGGGTAGGAAACTCCCTCTGCCTTCGAAGGTCAGCACTTTCCCTAAAACTGAGTCTTCACTGCTTAGAACAGTCAGAGGCCCAGTGACTTGCCCAGGGTCCATAGTATGTATATGAAGGTTCTTGAACTCATGTCCTCCTGGATTGGAGGTGTGGGCTCTATATCTCTCTCTGCTGTTTCTCTTCTGCGTAGTAAATGCTTAGTAAATATTTGTTGAAATGAAATTTCATAATCCCATGAGAAGCAACATAACTTTTTATGTAGAACTCAGTGTTGACTTTTTTCTTATTGAATGTTGAGTATGTATTTTGTATAAATCAGCATTGAATTCTATGAGAACTTTACCCCCTTATTCAATAAACTAGTTCAGGGATGGGGAACCTGTGGCTTCAAGGCCACATGTAGCCCTCTAGGTCTACACCTACTCTGTACTAGGTACTGCATTTAGAGCTGGGGATACAAACAAGATTGAAACAATCCTTTCCCTCAAGGATCTCAAAGTCTAATGGGAGAAGCAACATGAAAATCACTTAACCTCAATTGCCCTGCCTTCCCCCCTCTGAAAAGACCAAAAAAAGAAAAAAGCAAACAATAAAGTACAAACAAAATACACACAAGACAAGCTGGAGATAATCGTATAGGGAAATCATTAACATTCAGGAAGACCAGGAAAAGTTTCCTGTAGAAAGTGGGATTTTAACTGAGTTCTGAAGCAAACTAGAGGAAGCCTAAGGCAAAGGTGAGAAGGGAGAGTATTCTAAGCATGGGGGCCATGCAGTGAAAAACACATGGACTTGGAAGCTGGAATATCTTATGTGAGAGTAGCAGCGGGGTCTGTGTTATCAGATAATGGAATACATTGGTTAGTCTGTAAATAAGCATTTATTAAACATCTGCTAGGTGTCAGGCATTGTGCTAAACTCTAGGATACAAAGACAAAAGATAGTCCCTTCTTAAGGACCTCACAACCTAATGGGAGAAGCAATTTGTAAACATATGTGTGTGTATAAATTATATAGAATAGATAGAAAGAAATAAATAGAAAAATAATCAACAGAGGAAAACACTAGAATTAAGAGAGATTTGGATAGTCTTCCTGGAGAAGGTGGGATTTTAGCTGGGATTTGAAGGAATCCAGGGAAGGCAGGAGGAAATGACAAGGAAGGAAAGCATTCTAGGCATGTGAGACAACCAGGGAAAACCTTCCTACATAGTCTTGGACAGTTGCCTAGAGCATTGAATAACTTTTTTTTTTTTTTTTACAAAGTATGGAGTTAAGCGACTTGCCCAGGGTCACACAGGTAGTAAGTGTTAAGTGTCTAAGGCTGAATTTGAACTCAGGTCCTCCTGACTCCAGGGTTGTTACTTTATCCAATGTACCACCTAGCTGCCCTGAACGCAGTGATTAAGTAAGTGACACATCCAAGTGTGTGTCAGAAGTGGGACTTGACCTCAGGTCTTCCTTGTTTCCATGCTGGTTCTCCATCCATTCTGCCATGATGCCTATCACCTCAATAATAACTGTATTTGTACAATGTTTTTGTCATATATATAAAGCATTTTAAAGATAATAACTCATTATCGTTGCAAAGTATGTCACCAGGATTATTATTCCCATTTTCTTGAAATGGAAGCAGTTTGAAAAGGAATGCTATATAACCAGACTATGGTACAATGTGAAAGAGTTTGCAGATCCTATACATGATTGTATGCCACCATGGCATGGTGGGGGTGGGGAGGAAGGGCAGAAAAATCTGAAACTCAAATGATTCTGGAACTGAATCTTGTAAACTAAAAGTAAACAAACAAGTCAATAAAAAAAAAAAAAGAAAAGGAATCCTAACTCTAAAGAGGTAGGTTACTGTAGTGGGTGGAGCTAGATCCAGGATCAGGAAAACCTATCAAATCCTTTCTGACATATTTATTGTGCAACCTAGTGCTCTCCTTGTTCCTCAGTTTCCTCAGTTGTAAAATCAAAGGTTTGGGGTAGCTAGATGGTGCAGTGAAGCACCAGTCCTGGAGTCAGGAGGACATGAGTCCAAATCCGACCTTAGACACAACACTTACCAGCTGTGTGGCCTTGGGCAAGTCACTTAACCCCAATTGCCCTGCCTTCCCCCCTCCAAAAAGATTAAAAAAAAAATCAGAGTCATAATGAATGATTCCTGTCTCTAAAAATTTATGATTCTAAGTTACCCATGGTGCAAAATCTGCCTCTACTCTCCTGTGTGATCTTGGGCAAGTTTATTAGCTTCTCTAGACAAGTTTCCTTACCTAGAAAATCAGGAAGCTTTGCATGAATAGAGTGAAATAAGAAGAGTTTATCTAATAATAACAACATTGTCATCAGTCAGAAAAACATTGTGAAAGCAAAACAACCTTGAAAGGCTTAACAACTCTGATCCACAAAATGACCAAAGGTTGTATGCTAGTCACCCCTGCTCAGAGAGGTGGTATGCTAGGGCGCACACTGAGACACACTTTTTTTTTTGGACATGGCCAACATGGGAATTTGTTTGGTTTGATTAAGCTAAAGGACTTTGCAAGAGTTTTGCTTTTGTTTTCTTTTTTGTTTTTGTTTTTGTTTTATTAAAAGGTAGGAAGGTAGGAAGACAAGAAAACAGACTTATAAATTAAATCTAATTTTAAAAAATCACAGGTTGCAGGAGACACATAGCTCTGTATCTGAGTGATAAAGTAATTTGCATATGGTGATATAACTCCAAAGTATCAGAATTCAGATATGAATCCATCTCTCTTTTTCAAGAGATTTTTAATCAAAAGAGAGAAGAATGATGGGAATAGAAGATTAAAGAGTTAACAGGAGATCTCTTTTTTTAAGATAGTGGAGATTGGAATTACACTTATCTGCATTTATCTCATATTCCACCCATCCCCAAGAATGTGAATTCCTTGAAGGCAAAGATTTTGTCATTTAAAAAATGTTTTTGGGGAAGGTAGGTGGCCCAGTGAATAGAGCACCCAACCCTTGAGTCAGGTGGACCTGAATTCAAATTCAGCCTAAGAATTTGACCCTGACTGTGTGACCTTCAGTAAGTCATTTAACCCCAAATGTCTTGCCCCCTCCAAAAAAAACCCTTTGTATTCTCCACACCTAGCATGGTGCACAGAATGTAGCAGACATGTCAAATTTGAAATGTCTACTACATTCTGTAGTATATATATACAACATATATATATATATATATATATATATATATATATATATATGTATATACTTTAAGTATAAGATCAGGATTCTCAATTCTTCCTATTTTTCTTCTCTTGTTAGTGGTTGTGAATCCTTCTAGGTTATTCACAAAAATGTCAGAAGCATCTCCCTTGATACTCTAAAAAGTGACACCTTGGAAAGATATGTGCATGGTCATTCAGTCACCCCAATGTAGCACTATGGAAAGAGGACTGGGGTTTGAGCCAAGGGACCAAGGTTCTAGTCTGGGCTGTGCCACAAACAAGCTGTGAGACCTTGGATAAGCCACTCTCTGGACCTCACATCCCTCTGCGATATCCTGGGGTATGCCACCAATATGTGTACAACATGATTGTGAGGAAGGAGCTGCTAAAATACCACGTTATTTCACATGAAAAGTAGTATGATGAAGGCATTCATTTTGGGGGCATGGCATCCACATCTGGAAAGCCGGAAGCAGAACCATGAAGGGAATGAAGGTTTCCCAGCCTGGGTTCTTGGCCAAATGGAGGCCCCAGGAGGAACTTGACAATGGGAGAAGAGGACCAGCTAATCCAAGTAAAGAGCTAATCCTGGGTAAGCAGGTTACAAGGGCTGATGGGTGTTCCAGGGTGAGATAACAGCTGGGCCATCATGGTGGCACAGTCTGGAAAGTCAGGAGCAGATCTGGGACAGGAAAAATTATTTGTGTTTCCAGGGATTCAGAGACCAGGGAGCTAAAATTCAATTCAGTAAGCATTTATTTAGCACCAGCTGTGTACAAGGCATTGTGATAAGTGCTGGAGAAACAAAAAGAGGTAAAAGAAAGTCTCTGGCCTCAAGGAACTCAGTCTAAAGGGCCAGACAACAAGCAAACAAATGGCTACCAATAAGCTTAGTAAAGAATAAATAGGAAATAACAGGAAAAGCACTAAAATTAAGAGGATTTGGGAAAGGCTTTCTATAAAAGATGGGACTTTATTTGGGACTTAAAGAAAGCCATGAATCAGAGATAAGGAAGGAGAGTGTTGCCAGAGCCGAGAGATGGAAAGGCTTTTTCATGGAAGGGTGAGGAAGCCAGTGTCACTGGGTCAAAGAAGATGTGTTGAGGAGTAAGGTATAAGAAGACTGGAAAGGTAGGAGGGGATGGGTTATAAAAGACTTTGAATGCCAAAGAGAATTGTGTATTTGCTCCTCAACATAACAGTGAATCACTGGAGTTTACTGAGTAGGGGTGGAGGGCGTGATATGATCTGATTCTTGTTTTAGGAAATCACTTTAGTAGCTGAATGATGAAATGGAGTGGGGAGAGACTTGACGCAGGCAGACCAAGTGCTTACTCTAAATTCTGGGTATCTTCTGGTCTGCTTCATTCCCCTCCCATCTAAAGATGGGGCTATGGGCTGGCCCCCAACCACCATGGTCATCATTTACAATTACCAGGGTGTCCTGAATCTCACAGAAGTAGAAAAGCTGTAAGGAAGGTGACTAAAATCTAAAGCCATCTGAGATCCGAAACCTCCGGGTCATTTTTGTCTGCCACCCTTCAGAAAGCTCTTCATAATCTGGCCCTATGCCTTACACCTTATACTTTACAGGAAACTAGGTGGTGCAGTGAAGCCTATAGGTGGGAAGGCTCAAGATAAATCCTTTTCCAGGTTCTTACTAACCCTGGACAAGTTACTTAACCTCTGTTTGCCTCAGTTTCCTTAGCTGTAAAATGTTAAGAAAAAAAAGCATATAACTTGCAGGGTTGTTATAAAGATCAAATGAGAAGGTATTTGTAAAAAGCTTAGCACATTGCCTGGCACCTAGCAGGTGTTTAATAAGTATTTGTTGACTTCTCTTGACCAGATTCAACCTCAATAGCCAATCAGCTTTCAAATCTTACAGATTCTATCGCCACAAAAATCTCTTACATCTGGAGTAGCAGGAAGAAATACAGCCAAAACTCTACCCCATACCTGTTCCATATGAATTTAAAACTGCACCAAATGGAATTCTGATCAGGAAATCTAAGGGGAAAAAGATGTACAAGGAGTTATTTTCTAAGTCAGGTCCAGAAAGAGAGAGAGAGAGAGAGAAAGAGAGAGAGAAAGAGAGAGAGAGAGAGAGAGAGAGAGAGAGAGAGAGAGAGAGAGAGAGAGAGAGAGAGAGAGAGAAGTAGACAGCAGAATGGGCTCTAACCAGGAACTTCATAGAGAGGAGAAGCTATTTGCCAGATCAAGAAAGGTCACAATTCTAGCACAGATGAACCCAAATTTGTGCAGATTGCAGAAACAGGAGCCAACTGGAAGCCCTATCATTCACTTCCCAGTTCCAGGTCACAGATCCAGAATGAGACTGACAAATAGATTTAGACCTAGAATGGTGATCCAAGATGAGGAGCTATCAGGGGATCTAGACTGTGTACTGAACAAAAAGCAAGTTCAGAAGCAAACTACAACTGAATAATTCAGACTCTAGGAGTGGAGCAGGGTCTAAGCATACCCCAATCTGAAGCCTATAGTAGAATAACCAGGGCAGGAACCCCAGACCAAAAGGGAGCCTGCAATTCTGTCACTTTGACTTAGTAGAGCTTTCTAACTGGGTAATAGTGTCCAGCAGCAGTCTACTGGAACTTCAACTAGAACAAGCCCACAGGTTTTAGTTGAAGTTCCAGTAGACCCAAAGCCAGGTGAGGAACATACACAATTCAGCCCAGGAGGGCAGTGCTCAGTTTCCTTCCTGGATCATTCCATTGTAGGCTTCCTGAAATCTTGCAGGTCCCCAGTCTGAGTTGTCTCTAAAATCCTGGAATAATACCATTCCCTATACCCTGAGAAAGCAGCAAAAGGATACAAAATAAGATTAATCATCCTCCCCAGAAGTGCACAGAGCTTGGTCCTAACACAAAGTTCAAAGTCAGGAAGTAGGATAGAGGCATTAAGAGGGAGGAAGAATCCCACCATAAAAAACTATTATGGTGACCAGGTTGCTTAAGCGACAAACCCAGAAGAAGACACTGACAAGCAAAGACAAGCACAACTTTGTTACAAGTTCAGCTAGAATTCCTGGAAGAGAAGAGGTAAGAGTGGGCTTTATAAAAAAATTAAAAATGAAATGAAAGTGATAGAGGAAATTTTTTTTAAAGAAATGAAAGTTGTGGAATAAAGAAATGGAAGATAATTTATATGAACTGATACTGAGTGAAGTGAGCAGAACCAAGAGAACAATTATACAGTAACAGGAATATTGTAGAGACAAACCACTTTGAAAACTTAGAAACTCTGATCAACACAAGGATCGAAATGATTTCCAGAGGATTCATGATGAAATATGTTACATCCTGATAGAGGGGTAAAGGACTCAGTGCAGAATGAGTTATTTTGTTTGGACAGGGGCTGATCGAAGAGTTTGTTTTGCTTGACAATATATATTTGTAACTGGATTTTCCCCACCCTTTTCTTTCTCAATTGATAGTGAGAGTGGGACTGGGAGGGAGAGAAGGTGGATTTTTGTTGATTGAAAAAAAATTTTAATCAAAAAAATTTCTAATATCCATCTCCTCTCTACTCTCATGAATATCACCCGCAATACCTCTCACTTAGTAATATTCAATATGGAATATTGTAATTGACTTCCTAGCTTCTACTCTCTATTCTCTCCAAGCTGCCAAATTAATGTTTTTATGACACAAGGTCTAACCATGTAAGTCCCCTGCTCAAAAATGTCCAGTGGTTTCCTGTTGATTTTAGGGACTCATGTGGAATTTAAAACTTCTCATATTTCACTACAACATATCTTTCAAGATTTCTTTTATATTGGCTCTCTTTTTACCGTAGTCTACATTTTGTCCTACCAGCTAATCCTGGAAACAGACTTTAATTGCCCATCTTTGGGTCCATGCATAAATACTCTCGTCACTTCTACCTCTGAGACTTTGGTCAAGAACCAGTTTAGTTGACCACAGCTTCTCTGTGAAACCTTTACTAATTCTCTCAGCCCTTAGTGTTACCCAAATTACCCTTATCAGTGTACATGTCATTAAGGAATTGTATGATAAGAAAGAAGATGGGCTGGTCCCAAGGCAAGGACAAGAGATGACAAATTGATAGGGATAGTCCTGCATGACTACAATGTCAGGAGAAAATGAAGGCCTCCCAAAATTAGGAGGACCCACTGTGCTGAAGTTACAAAAGGAGTAGCAGGATAGACAGGGGTATAAATGATCTGGATTCTTCATTGTTGGCAGAAAATTCCAAAATTCCAAAAGGCTGAAATCACAGATCCATTTGTGTATACAGATTTTATCCCCGAACAGAACATAAGTTTCTTGAGGGCAACATTTTTTTTTTCATTTTTGTCTTTGCATCCCAAGTGTCCTATGTCTAGTAAATGCTAAACAAATTTTTATTGAAAAGAATTCCTCGTTATGTGGAATGGTTCTTAGGAGGGGGAAGGAGAAGTGATATGGGGAGATATCGATACAAAATGCATTAAATTTTTTTTGTTGAACTAGATGTTTAACCACCAAAAAAAATTTTTTTTAGCTTCTAAATGGGTGCTTAGAGAATAATACATTGGTTTTTATATATTTATATAATTGTTCATTTTAATTATATACTTAATGAAATTAATAATTAATATACAATTAATTACATAATATTTCTATAATCCATTGATTTGTTAATCCATTTGTTAATTCATTTGAGGCTTATTATGTGCCAGGCTCCTTGCTTGTAATTAGGGAAAGAAAACAAAGAAACAGTCCCTGCCTTTAGATGGCTTATATTCTTTTAGGGTCTGAAAGTAAGGTGGAGACGGACAGCATTTTCACAGATAAGTAAATACAAAATATATACAAAGTAATTCTGGAGAGGGAGGGCTCTAACTACTGGTGAGACTGGGACAGGTCTATTGTACCAAGGAGAGGCATTTGAGTGAACCTAGAAGAAAGCTGAAATTCTAATAGGTGGAGGTGAGGAAGGATTGCATTCCACAAATTCAAAGGTCTGGACATGGGAGTTGGAATGTCCATTGGGGGAATAGCAAAGTAGACCAGTTTGAATGGAATGTAGATTGCTTGAGGGCAATTAATGTACTCGAAACTAGGAAAGATAGGCTGAAGCCGGATTGTGGAAAGCTTCACCACAGAGTCAGTATTTTTTTCCTAGAGGCAATACAAAACTGAATCCAGGAATGGCTTGGTCAGATCTGTTCTTTAGTATATGAAAAGCCAAAAGACACATCTTCATTAGGCATTATCTAGTTCACAAGTTTAAATCTTATCTTTCCTGGCTTGGCAAAAGGGGACTCAAGGACATTAAATTAAATACATATATATATATATATATATGTGTGTATATATATATATATACATATACACACACATATAATATTATATTATATATTGTTATATATTAGCTATAATATGATATATATTATATAATGTATATAACATTATCTGATGATTCTTTCTCCTTTCCCTTCCTCCTCTCAGAGGGGGAACAATTCAGAAAGACAAATGAACATATCCAAAAAAGACTCTGTATGTGTGTGTGTGCATATAAACGCATACACACATACATACACACATATATAAATATTGATATTCCCCAGTCTCTGAAAAGAAAGAGGAGGGAGAATTGGGAGGGAGTTATATATAATATATATTATGTATCATTATATATTATATTATTATATATAACTAAATATACATGTAACATATAAAATTAAAAATATTAAATAAATGAAATTAAATATAAAAATTCACTCTAAAAGCATGAATTAACTTCAACCCATGAATTTTTTCAGGCTGTGCCTAAAAATGCAAACCTAAAAATGGACTGGGTGGGGTAGTGGATAGAGCATCAGGCCTGGAGTCAGGAATCTTCCTGAGTTCAAATCTGGCCACACACACTTACTTCTTAGCCGTGTGACTCTGAACCAGTCACTTCACCCTGTTTGCCCCAGTTTCCTCATCTGTAAAATGAGCTGGAGAAGCAAATGGCAAACCTCTCCAGAATCTTTGCCAAGAAAACTCCTAATGGGGTCCTAGGAAGTTGGACACGACTGAAGTTAGATAGGACCTCAGAGTAATTAGTCACTACTTTTGGCCATTTCAACAAATACAGTAGCAGCTGACTGGCTATTTCATGTGCTTTGGGCTTAACAGTTTCGTTTATAAATTTCAAATAATGATACATCACCATGCTTAAGGCAAGGGACTAGACCAGATGTTCTCTCCAGGGGTCCCTCCCAGCTCCAACTCCTATAATTCCTTTGATGTCAAGAAGGCAAGCTAATCCAACAGATATCTAGAAATAGTCAAGGATTCTGAATGTGAGTCCAGAGTCGAGTCAATTTGCTTGTATAATGGAGACATTATAACATCCTTGTTGATAAAAAAAAAAATACAACTGGGAAATTGCCATAATAATGTGCTCCTTTAAAAAAAAATTAGGAAAAAACATCAAAACAATCCAAAGTGGATACAGTGAAATTATGATGATTAAGCTTGGCCCAAAGGAAGAGATTTAAGAAGATAACTCTCTCCCAGTTCTCCATCCTCTTTCTTTTCAGAGACTGGGGAATATCAATATTTATATATGTGTGTATATATGCATGTGTGTATTTGTATGCACACACACATACAGAGTCTTTTTTGGATATGTTGATTTGTTTTTCTGAGTTGTTCCCCCTCTGAGAGGATGAAGGGAAAGGAGAAAGAATCATTGGGGAAATGTAGGTTTTGTAAAAGCAAAAGAGCAATAATATTTGCTTATTTTAAACTTCAAACAATGGAATTTCAAAACATAAAAAATGTTTTATTTTTATATTGGTGAGGTATTACATCATAAATAGCTTTTCTACCAACCAATTTTCTGTATTTTGTGCATTCCATCTTGCCATAGAAACATCTATCTAGAGCAGTGGTTCTCAACCTGTGGGTTATGTTCATTTTAAATACATCCTGCATATCAGATATTTACATTACTATTCATAACAGTAGCAAAATTACAGTTATGAAGTAGCAACAAAAATAATTTTATTGTTGGGGGTCACCACAACATGAGGAACTATATTAAAGGGTCGTGGCATTAGGAAGGTTGAGAACCACTGGTCTAGAGTATGTTGCATGTAAATGGAGACGCTTTGTCAGTGTACATTTTTTACTGGATAATGGATAGCCCAGACAGTGGTAGAGGAAGGGATGTATAAAGCTGTGGGTATGGCTATGAATTAAATAGAGAAATGTTATAATCAGAAGAAACTGGAGAATTTTTAGGTTGATTGAAAGTGAGAATAGGGACCAAGAGAACAATTTAGGGAGTTTGAGCCAGAATGGTTAAGTGAGCAAACACTTGATAAAGGGATTCTGGAGTATGGAGACCTGACAGGATAACAGATTTGGGTAATCAGAGACTTCCTGGAACTCAAACCATCACACTGAGTCCTGGAGTTGTCCCTGAAGAATCCTCCATGAAAGCCATCAAGTACCAAGTGCTGAGGAGGGTAAGCTAAGAGAATCATAGATACAATGGTGAAAGGAAGTCCTGCTCATACATTTTATAGATGAGGAAACTGAGGCCCAGGAAAGTTAACTGACCAAGGTCACTTGGGTGATAAATAGCAGAAGTTGTATTCTAACCCAGGTCCTTTGACTGCAAGCCTGGAATTCCTTCTTTCTCTAGGTCTATGACCCTTCTAATCCTTTCCAGTTTCCTATACCACAAATATGTCATGAACTTTTAATTGACCTACCTGTATAGACACTGTGCTAAATTCTGGGAATGCAAAAAAAAAAAGGTAAAAGACAGACTCTGCCCTCAAGGAGCTTACAGTCTAACAGGGAAGAAAAAAACAAGTAACATATAAAATAAATAGGAAATAATTAACAGAGGGAAGGCACTGGAATTAAGAGGGGTTAGGGAAGACTTCCTACATGAGATGGGATTTCAATTGGGATGTAAAGGAAGCTAGGTAGGACAGTAGGGAGAGCATTCCAGGAATGGGGGACAGTCAGAGAAAGTACCCAGAGCTTGAAGATGAAATGTCTTGTTTGTGAAATAGCCAGGAGGACAGTATCATTGGATACTGTTGGTGAGTAAAGTGGTGGTGTTGTTTTCAAAGAGGAACAATGACATCAGAATATTGGGATAAAATAGTGAGTGATTAGGGAGGTGTCGACTTGGGAGAACTGGATTTAAGAAGAATTGTGGGAAGGGGTCAGCCTCACTCTCTTTTCTAGTGTCACTAAAGTCTAGAGGCAAGACAAAAGTCAAGACAACTACAGATGGCCCCAGATGAGGATCTTAGATGACCTTGGCATCTTTGTTGCCTAGCCAAGCTCCTGCTTCAGCTTTGTTCGTGACCATTGAAACCAAGTATTCTCATCTGCCCATTCTGCTGGGAAAAGTCTTCACATGCTCGGGTAGATGTCTCCATAGCTCTCCAATGGGACTGAGACTTGTTGGTCACCCTCAACCTGGTTTAGCCCGTCTACCAAGATGGTTTCACTAGGATGTGGCTGCTGCTTATGCTGCAGCTCCTTGGAGTCATGGGTGAGAGTTGGGTGATAGTTGGATGCTGAAACTGCGCTGATCAGTCCTGAAAAGGGTTTAGCAAATGATTGGAAAGATGGGAGAGAACTTTGGATGTCAAATGGAGGGTTTTGCATTTGACCTTGGAGGCAATAGGAAGTCGTTGGAACTTATTGAGGTGATATGGGGAGGGGGTGACATGACATCTATGTTTTAGGAAAATCACTTGTGGCTGAATGGAGGATAGTCTAGAGGGGGGAGATTTGACTTAGGCAGACTCACCAGCAGGCTGATGGAATGATCAAGGTGTGAAATGATGTGGACCTACGAAGGGGGTGGTGCGGCAGCGTCAGAGGTGAAATGGGAGTGGCATTTAGAGATGCTGTAGAGGTGAAATTGGCTGGCCTTGGCAACAGACTAGATATGGGGGAAGTGGTGAGATAGTGAGGAGTCCAAGAAGACTCCTAGGTTGTGAGCCTGAGGGATGGGAGGAAGATGCTTCCCTCTAGAGTGATAGGGCAGGTGGATGTGGTTGTAGGGTGTGGGGGGAAAGATAAATTTTGTCTTGGATATTTTGAGTTTAAGATGTCTACTGGACATATGATTTGAGATGTCTGAAAGGCAGTTAGAGATGTGAGATTGGAGGTCAGCTTAGAGATTGGGGCAGGAAAGGTAGATTTGAGAATCATCTACATAAAGATGTTAATTAAATCTATAAGAACTAATGAGATCACCAAGTCAAATAGTATAAAGAGAGAAGAGAGCCCAGGACAGAAGCCCAAGGGACACCTATGGTTAGAGGGTATGATGTAGGACAGGATCCAGCAAAAAGAGACAGAGAAGGAGCAGTCAGAGAGGGAGAAGGAGGACCAGGAGAGAGGATATCCTGAAAACCTAGAGGGAAGAGATGTATCATAGAGGAGAGAGTGGTAACAGTGCCAAAGAGAGGTCAAGAAGATGAAGATGGAGAAAAAGCCATTGGATTTGGCAACTAAGAGGCGACTTACCACTTTGGAGAGAACAGCTTTGGTAGAATGATAAGACTGGAAGCTAGATAGTAAGGGGTTGAGGAAAGAGTGAGAGGAGAGAAAGAGGAGGCACTTAGTGTAGATGGCTTTTCAGGAGTTTAGCCACAAAGGGCTGAAGAGAAAGAGGAGGACGGATGGTCCTCGGGGGATAAGGGAAGAAGTCACACGTTGAAAGAACCCTCCCTCCTGCAGCCTCTTCGTTTGATCGGCTGACTCCTTCCAGAAGCTCCATTTAAGGAGGGTGCCCAGGCCAGCCATTGATTCTTTCTTTTTCAGGCTGCCCTCTAGACTTTCTCTGTGGTGTCAGTCCAAGTACCATCGCTCTTTTTCAATTCCTTGTATGTGTTGTCTTCTTTCATTAGAATGTAAGCTCCGTGAGGGCAGGGGCTGTCTTTCTTTCTTTTTTTCCCCCCAGGGCTTAGCACAGTCCTTGACACATTGCAAGGGCTTAATAAATGCTCATTGACTGACTGACTTAACATCACGCTGTTGACTTGTATTCCTCTTAAAATGACTAAGATCTCTTTTCAGATGATCTATGAGCTAACCATGCATCCCTGATTTTGCGCTTGTGAAGCTGATTTTTTGAAGGTTGATTCTGGTTAAATGAAAAAAAATTAATTTAAAAAAAAGTTGATTTCCTTCCAGGGTAGACTTTAAACCCCTTCTCTCCCCTTCCCAAATCAGTTATAGAAAATTTTTGCCTCCTAAAACTGTTTTTTCAATAGAGGAGCTAGCATTTGATCCAAGCACTTTACCTATGCTATTTCATTTAATCATGGAATGTTGGGATTCAAAGGGAGCACAGGCCAGTGCACTCATTTTGCAGAACAGCCTTCTTGGGGCAGCTAGGTGGCGCAGTGAATAGAGCACCAGCCCTGAGTTCAAATGTGATCTCAGACACTTAACACTTGCTAGCCGTATCACCTTGAGCAAGTCACTTAACCCCAACTGCCCTAACTTGCCCCCTCCAAAAAGCACAAACAACAACAAAAAAGAGCTGCCTTCTCATCATGAAGAGATAGATGGCTGCTAGGAAGGCTTTCAGCCTCATGTTAGGAACCATTTCTAATAATGAGAGCTGTCTAACAATGGAATAGGAGGGAACATTTCTATGGTGCTTTAAGATTTGCAAAGGGCTTTATAAATATGATCTCATCTGATCTTCACAACAATTCTGGGCTGCAGATGCTCTTGTCATTTTACAGATGAGAAAAGATGGGAAGTTTGAAGGACTTGCCTGAGGGCAGTGAACTCCCGTATCTTGTGACTAGACCCAAGAATCTGAAACTGTAGTGACCTTCAAAATAGTCCAGCTCAGTCCTTTCACTTTTTTTCTATTGATGAAGAAATTAAGGCCCCCAGAGATTAACTGGTTTGTCTGTGGCCACAGAGCCTTACTCTATTGATTAGTGATTGCCTATCCCAAACTATTGTTTTCAGGAAAGTCCTCAGTCAGGTATCTCACTCCTTCTGGGAGTGAACCACCTCTTGAATAACTTCTCTTTTCTCTTCTTTCCCCCTCTCATCTTTCCAGGTTGAGTTCAAGAACTGTTCTGGAACAATCCAAGACTGAATCAACTTAGATATTATTCCTGGTTGGGTTGCTCCTATGAATCCACTTCCTTACTTAAAATTCCCATTACTTTCCATCTTAAAATACCTGCTCCCTCTGGAGTCACCACTCCTCTCTTTTTGTGGTCTTCTCTACCTACAATGCCCCAAGGGCATTGTCTTTGCTTTTTATATTTGTGCTCCAGACCTTTGCCCTTACTGAAGTCACCTAACAGGCTCTTAATAAATGCTTTTTCATTCACTTACTCATTAAGAAGCAGGGCTAGGACCTGAACCCACGTCTTTTGAGTCCTGCTGCTTTACTCTTTCCACTACATCATGCTATCCTCAAGCAGATTATCCAAGAAGGGCACGTGATCAGCTGCACAGTTAGTTCGAGTAGGAAGCTGTAATATTCAAACTATACTACTTGGTTTATGGACTTTGCAACATTCTCCAAAAAGAGTAAGAACACTGAACTTGGCATCAGAAGATGCCTTCTTTTCATGTTCTAGCTCTACTTGTTACTCACTTTGTGAATCTGGACAAATCACTTCATTTCTCAAAATTTATTTTTTTTTCTCAGTGTGGTGAAGTGAGAATGTTAATTGATTTGGAGTCAGAGGACCTGGGTTCTTTTCCCAGCTCTGCTACTTACTACCTATGTGACCTTGTTTTAGGCCTCTTTGGACCTCAGTTTACTTATCTGTAAAATGGGAGATGGCACAGTGGGTAGAACACTTACGCTTGGAATCAGGAACACTCATCTTCCTGAATTCAGATGTGACCTCACACAATAGCCGTATGACCCTGAGCAAATCACGTACTCCTGTTTGCCTCAGTGTCTTCATCTGTAAAATGAGCTAGAGAAGGAAATGCCAAACCACTCCAGCGTCTCTGCCAAGGAAACTCCAATTGGGGTCATGAAGAGCCAGACAAGACTGAAAAAACTGGACAACAACAACATAGGAGAATTGATACAGTGTCTGGCACACAGTAGGCACTTAATCAATGTTGATTGATCTTTAAGGTTTCTCCCAGTTCTAAATTCAGGACTGGAAATGGTCAAAGCAGAGATAGTAATCATTTTGTCCTGAGGATTAAAAGAAACAATGTATGGAAAGGACTTTGTAAACACAAAGCCATTTAGGAATCTCTCTGTGGAAAGAATTACAGACCAACTGGATAGCTTTGAAAGTTACACCTTGAACATGCCAACTGTCAGGTGGTTCATGGGGTGAGGTTATTGCTTCAATGGTCCTGCATGAGCTGTAGCTGGAGGGCTCTCATATCTGAATGGGGCTGTGGAAGAGGAGCTTGGCAACGAGGACACAGTAGAATCTAATATGTGGTCCCAGTTACTTGCATCATCCAGTTGGGTGTCCTTGAAGATCAAATGAGTGAAGGACAACCAATGGGGGTTAACCCTATGGCTTAATGCTGGTTCCATGGCCCCATGGGAGGATGACTAACTTTTAAAGTAGGCACTTGACAAACCACATCAAGGTCAGGTATATTCAGACACCTCTAAAGGGTTGGACTTTTTTTTTTAAGTTGGTTTGTAGACTAGTAACTGCTTATAAACCCAAGTCAGACTGTATCCTTTTCAATGGGGCCTGGGCAATTTGCTCTGGAGACAAACGCCATGGGAGGGGATGCCCAATGAGATGCTCCTCCATGACTTTGGCCACTGTAACCAGCACCTGAGTGGATGGCACACTGCCATTTTAAATAAGTTAGTCAACTAGCATTTTCTAGGTGCCTCCTATGTGCTAGGCACTGTGCTAAGCACTGAAAATACAAAGAAAGGCAAAAGACAGTCCCTGCCCTCAAGGAGCTTCCAATCTAATGGGAGAGACAATATTCAAACCATTATGTACCAATGAGATTTAGAGAGGATAAAGTGGATAATCTCCAGCAGAAGGCACTAGCACTAAGACAGCCTGGGAAAGCCTTTTTATAGAAAGTGAGACTTAAGCTAAGACTTGATGCGATCTAGGCCAGCCTGGAGGCAGAAAAGAGGAGTGAGGGAATTGCAGGCATGAGGGACAGCCAGCAAAGACGTTCAGTCAGGAGATGGAACATCATGTGGAACACCAAGACCACGGTTACAGCTCAGAGCAGTGGAAGGAAGAAATACGACATAAAAAACCCCCAAAGGTAGGAAGGGCCCAGGTTATAAAGGACTTAACCCCCTCCCCCCAGGGTTTTCTAAAGGAGTCGCTGGAGTATCCAATACGGGTTTATTGAATCTGCCTTTTCCAGCAATATGTCTCCTGTTTGAGGATGAGCCCCAGCTTAGCCATAGGGAGACGAAGTTTTGGGCCATAACAACCTGCTCAGGTTGTTGCCCAGAAGTTGGAATCTGTGTTGGTGAAACTGACAAACTGAAACAGTCGCAGAGTAATAACCTTTATGAGTTTACACAGAGACACTCCAAGAGCTTCAGTGGGGTCTTTTTTCCTGATTTTGGAAAATTTTAAACTTAGTTAAGGATAATCTACTGCCTACCTGCATTAAACTATAGTTTGGTGATAATTTTGGCATGTGTTAACAGGCAATGACATCATATGGAAGTGAGAAATGTGTCTCAGATTACCCCAGAAACTGACTTAAGCTTCAGAGGGGATTAGGGGGCCAAGCCTCTGCTAAGTGTGGAAATACCACTGCCTCGAAATCAAAGGTAACAGGGAGGGCTGGCAGGTAACTGTCAACAGGTAAGGGAAGAAGCAGGTCTATGAAGGAGGCCCAAGTCAGGATTAAATTCTTCTAGCTTTATTTTTATTTCAGGTTAAAGGGTCAGGCAGAAAAGCAATCCCCAGTGGTCTCTATTTACAGTTATTAGTGGCACAGTTGCTGGAGCATTGAAAGGAAGAAGGATGGGGCAGGGAGGCTCCCCATCCCAGGGCTTGGTTTGATGACAGACTGAAGTCCTTAAACTGACCTGAGGGAAAGCTTTGAGAGTACTGCTCTCTGAGCCCCTCACAACAGGGCAGTCATATGAAAATGAATGTTTAGAAGGACAACACGAAGCACCTGAAAAGTGTTCAGAAGCCCTCTCGGACCTCACACTCAAGGAAAATGCATCTTGATTCTTCACTTCCTCTGCCACTTGAAAATACTTCTCACCTTCCCAGCTGTGGCTTTGGAAGGACAGCTCCACCTGCATAAATGAATCCATGAGTTAAAAGTGGAGGATTTGCAGGGTTCTTGAGCATTTCTGTTAAACACAAAAATCATCATGTGTTTTAACATTTCCTTCATCATCTTTCCAAGTGTCCTAGCTGTTGCTCTCCCCCAAATCAACAGTCTAAGAGAAGCAAGGAAAAACTTGGGTTCTCACACTTGAATTATCCATTTCTTAACGGTGATGATAAATCATGCCTATATTGGCAAATTTGAGATTATTAAAGGTCATAGAGCAGGGCAAATTGTAGTGAACTGCAGGGGCAGATTAAACAAGGGAGGAGTCTTCAGGCCCAGATTTGGTTTGCATTTGAAAGATCTAGAAAAGGGTCGAAATAATCTATCATCCCATCAGCTGAATTTCATTGTGTTTACAACCTTGTGAGAGGAATGAAGGGGAAAGAAAACATTCTGGAGGAAAAATCCTGGGATTCTTTTTTCTAAGGATGTAAAACATACATCCAAGTCAAATGTGTCAATGAACCAAAAACCAAACCAAACCAAAGGATGGTGCTGGGAGACAGAAAAATCATTGCTCAGGCCAGTGAAATTAGAACTACAGAATTTAGAGCTTGAACAGCCATCATGGAATCACACAGTCCAGTCTCCTGACTTCCATCAAGCAAAATATTATCTTCCATTTACAAATTGATGGCATTTACCTAATTTCCTATTCCACAAGCCCTGTTTCTCAATAAAATTAGCCTGGTCCCTTCAGTCAGGTTTGGCAACTGTTCCAGATCACATGACAGTCTCCTTCTTCCCATTCCTTTATATGGTTTAGAGGCAGGATTATGAGATGCCTTTGGGAAGTGCTAGGGCTCTGCAGCAACATTTACTCTCCTGGTTCTCCTGCCAGTTGGAGCCCTTTTGAGGCTGCTTTGGTCATTATCCATACCCTTGCCCCCAGGCCCCAGTTCTCTCTAATTCTAACAATAACCTATTTCATTAGCACTGGAAATTACAGAGTTTTCAGAGTTGAAAGAGAATTCAGTGGAAAATTCAGAATTCAAGAGAATTGAGTGTAACCAATGCTGGAAAAAGGATCCCCTCCATTCCAAATGAAGCACTATTTGTAAAGGAAATGGATGAGGGTCACAATTTTTGTAAATATTTGTAAAAATGTGCTTGGCATAATGCAGGCACACAGTAGGTGCTGTATGAAAGCTTATTCCTGGATTTAGTTACTTAGATCAAGACAATGACCTGGGACAAGTCCTTTGGACCCTGTCTCCAGGATCTGATGAACTGATGAAGTCTAAATGCAAATTGAAGCATACTTAAAAAAAACCCAAAAAACTATTGACTTAATCTTGAGGTGTGTGTGTGTGTGTGTTTTCTTTTGCATCATGGCTAACATGGAAATATGTTTTATATCAATTCATAAGTATCTTTAATGTTATATTGCTTGCCTTCTTGAGGGGTAGTCAAAGGGTAGATGGAAGGAAGTGAGAAAATTTGGAACTCAAAATTTTTAAAAATGAATTAAAAATTTTTTACATGTAATTGGCAAATATTTAATGAAATAAATAATTTATTTTGAAAAATAATGCTTATTCTCTTCTCTTCCCTTGCCCCTTCTATACCACAATGGATAAATGGCCATCTGACTCTGGCTTGTGGAATCCTAAATGGAAAATCCATGACCTGACAGGGAAGTCCCTTGTACTTTGGGAAATTCTTCTTGTCAGAAAGTTGTTCCTTCACTTAAATTTGCCTCTCTACAGCTCCTCCTCAACATTTGTGGTTCTGGTTTCTGAAATCAAGCGAGAGAGGCTAATCTCTCTTCCACAGTATAGTTTTTCAAATATTTGTAACTACCTATTATGTTCCTCTTAATTAATAATAATACTAGACAGAATTATATTGACCTTAAAGGTTTCTTTTTTTATTTTCTTTTTTGCTTTTTGGAGGGTAATTGGGGTTAAGTGACTCACCCAAGGTCACGAAGCTAGTTTTTTGTGTTACGTGGCTGGATTTGAACTCAGGTCCTCCTGACTCAAGGGCTAGTGCTCTATTCACTGCACAATGGGGGAAACTGAGTCTAAAAGGTTTATGACCTGAGTTTTCAAATCCTGTCTCAGATATTTACTATGTGTTCAACCCTGGACAAGCCAATTAACTTCAATTAACAATTAACAGTTTCCTCATCTGTAAAATGGGGATCATAATTGTACCTACTTTACAGGGTTATTGTGAGGATTGAGTGAAACATTGTGTATAAAGTGCTATATAAAAATACTAGTCACATATGACTGAAAAATGACCAAACAACAACAAATTTTTATTGCCCATGGTCATACAACTTAGCAAATGTCTGAATCAAGATTTGAATTCAGGTTTTTTAAAACTACAGTCAAATCAACAAGCATTTATTGAACACTTAAGATAAATATAAGTGAGAAGAAAACAGTCCTTGTCCTCAAGGAGCTTACAATTTAATGTGAGAAAACAACACACAAAAGGGAGTTTGGGAGACAGGGAAGAGAGATGTTCAGTGGTAGAAAGATGTGTGGACAAATTTAAAAACAAGCAGCAGCTGGCTGGTTCAGAGCCCAAGGTCAACAAGGGTCTTCAGTCCAGTCTCCAGTCCAATCTGAAGATTGCAATAGAATTGCAGGAATCCCACACCAGAGGGAAGCTTGCAGTTCTGTCACTTTGACAGAACTTGCCAACTGGCTGATAGCATCCAGTAGTAGTCTACAGGATCTCCAATTAGGGCAAGGCTATAGGTGTGTTGATCAGACTCAAAACCAGGTCAGCAACTTATACAACTCAGCCGAGGAGGACAGTGCTCAGTCTTCACCCTGGATCATACTACTGTGGGCAGACTGTAAACTTATGGGACCTCAGTCATAGATATGTCTGAGATCTTGGAATACAATGCCCTATACCCTGAGAAAGCAATAACAAGACCCAAGAGGACACAAAGTAAGACTAATCATAGCTCAACCATTCTCTCCGGGAGGGCAAAGAGCCTGACCCCTGATACAAATCCAAAGTCAGGAAATGGCTGGAAAAATGAGTAAAGAAACAAACAAACAAAACCATCCCCATTTTAAAAGTTATTGTATTGAAAGGGACACTCAAGGCATAAACCTAGAAGCAAGAGTAATTTTTTTTCATTTAAAATGTTTTTAACAAATGAAATAATAGTACTAAAAGGAAAAAAAAATTAGATAAGAATTTAATTCTGTGGAAGGCAGAATTGGAAAGGGAGTTAACAGAAATACAAAAATTTACCCAAGCAACAAATTCCATAAAATAGAATTGTCAAAATAGAAGATAATGACTCCATGAAACAAGAAAAATTAAAAGAAAATCAGAAGAGTGAGAAATAGGAGAAAGGTAAGGTATCTCATAGACAAAAACAAAACAAACAAATCAAAACTCCCACCTGTCCAGGAAAACACATTGAAGAAATATAATTTAAGAATAATTAAACCATCTGAAAGTTATGACTAAAAAACAATCCTAGGCATCATATTTCTTTTTTTCTTTTTTTTAATTTATTTTTTATTTGTTTTCTTGTTTACATTATTCATTTTCATTACATTTTTGAATTACACATTTTCTCCCCGTATTGCCCCTGTCCCAACCCTAAAACAGCAATCCCACTGTAAAGCCCCTCCCCTGCTC
>CM053595.1:294466828-294482051 GCA_028646575.1 Pseudocheirus occidentalis
TGATTTATATGGGTGAATCCTGCAGTAATAGCCTTAAAAAAAAAAAAAAGGATTCTGACCCGCTGAGAGGCAAGTCATGTACTAAGACATGTTCAGGAAGGACAAACTTGATAGAAGAGTTCTGTATATAAATTTGGCATTAGTCTTTGTTGGTTATTACCCTTGTAAAGGAGTTCCACTATATCCCAACTGGGAAAGAGCATGCAACACACCATGCAAGAGTTGCTGTAGAAGTGTGGTGGTCAGTTAGAAGAGAGTTACTGTAGTTCAGGGGAAATGATTTTAAGTTAATATCCCCCTAATATTTTGTTCAATAGATGTTTAGGTCATAAATGTATCCCAGCCTTTCTTTTCTTCCCCCATCTGCCCAAAGCCTAATTCTACAATATGTGCTATGTGGACACACTATGTGGGTTCCTTTCTGATACTTGAGCCCCAAAGGGTTAGATGAGTTGAAGAAGCAAGCCAATGAAGAAAGAATCCTGGGATGTTCAGAGATAGACTTCCTCCAGGCAATTTTGTAGTGTGTGTGTGTGTGTTTAATTGAATGTAAAAGATACCTCAAACACTTACTTGAATGACCCTGAGCAAGTCACTATTTGCCTCAGTTTCCTCATTTGTAGAGAAAGCTGGAGAAGGAAATACCAAATGATTGGTATCTTTGCTAAGAACCCCAAATGAGATCACTTAAGTCAAACTCGACTTAGTCAAACTAGGTGAGTACCTAGTTGAGCTAGGTACTCTATCCCGTGGGACTTATTTACTGTCCATTTGAGTATAAATAAAGAAAACAGGGAAGAAATTAAACTCTAGCCTCCTGGGGGAAGACACTGGGAGGGTTTGGGTGGAGACTGGGAAAGGTGGTGCTTGAGCTGATGAGCTGAATCTTGGAAGAAGCCAGGGATTCTAAGAAATGGAGATGAAAAGGGAGAACATTCTAGGCTGGAAGGACCTCACAGAGATGGATGGAATTTCAGGTAAGAGAGATAGCAGGGAGAACATCAGGACTCAGCCCGAAGATGTAGGACTTTTGTTTAGATGACCCGGAATTTAGGAATAGCCAAAGACTTTAGGAGTCAGCTGGCAGATTACCGCTTTCTTATGCACCACATGAGATTTATCACCTGAAATTATCAGGTAGACTCCTTCATACTTTATCCCACAGTGTCTTCATGGCCCCAAGTAATCCTGGTTATCCACGGCTGTGCTGTAGCTGCTTCTTGTTAAAACACCTCAGTGCTGAAGGGATGGCTCCCAGATAAATATGTATGATAGGTAGCAAGTTTTGTTACTATTATTTTTGCATAATGAACCCCCCCCACAACATTATGCATATTTGGGGATTTCAAAGAGAATTAGATGTAAAATCCTATCTTTTTCAAAGCCTTTTATGGCCTGAAAAGATTTGATATCAGTACAGCGCTATTAACCTAATTGCTGCTCATTCATTTTCGTTTCCTTATGGCGATGGCGGCAAGAGAGAAGAACTGGGTATATGAGTTGTACATTTTTTTCATCTTTAGGGGTGTAGATTTCCATCCCTTGCAACCTGCTATTCTATAATTTAATGTGCTCAGAATTTGGGGGCAAGGGGAAGGAAACAAGGGACTTTTAACAGCAGATACTGAAAAGAGTTGGGAAAAACCATAAAGGACAACATGAGCTTAGTTTAGCATTTGGAGTCAGAACCATTGCTTTTCCACGGGCAAGTCATGTTTGCTTATTCATAAAATGCAGATAATAAAGACTTGTGTTACCTATTCCATGAGGTCATTATGTGGAAAAGGGAAACAGTTGTGACACAGTGGAAAGAATAAGACTGATTTGTAGTTAAAGGTTTCTGAGATGACAAGAGCTATCTGGGTGACCTTGGACAAATCACTTAGAATCTATGGGCCACAGTTTCCTCTGCCATAAAAAAGGAAGGGGTTGAATTGGGTGATCTGAGTCCATTTCAACTCTAGTCCTATGATACTGGATGAAGACCAATTTGGTAACTCCAGAAGTGATGAATGAAAGTGACTTTACTAACCTACTCTGCTTAAAGAGGTGGGGTCAACTTGTGTTTAGAGCAAAAGCACCCAGCAGGCTCAAAGATTTTTCCAGAGCTGAGACTGCTTAAGAACTAGTTTGGCAAAGTTTAAGAGCATCGCCACAGAGGGTTGGCCACAGGGTATGATACTTCTACTGTGTTGTTAGAGGGCTTGCTATCTTCATAGATGCTGCCAGTCTTGTCGTTTAGATTTATCTGGGATTTCAAAGGAGGAAACTTGGGAGGAGCCCAACCTCCAATAGACTCGTGCAGTCTTAGAAGGTGCCCATCCATATTGCAGAGGGGAGGGGAATAATTTTTGTAGCACTTGGCAAGATTACCTAAATTTGACCCTCATAATAACCCTATTGGGTAGGAGCTGTTATTAACGGCATTTTACAGTTGAGGAAACTGTAGTGTCAAAGTGACTTGCCCAGGGTCACCACACAGTCAGTAAGGGTCACAGGCTGGATGTGAACTCAGGTCTTCCTGACTATAGGTCCAGGACTCTATCCACTGGGTCGGCTAGCTTCACCACTCCTGTCCGGAGAAGGGGGGCAGTGGTGAAGGGAACCCATCTCTGACTTTTTTTTTTCCATTCCTCACTTCCACAGGGAAAGGCAATTACTGGACTCTTGATCCAAATTGTGAGAAGATGTTTGACAATGGAAACTTTAGGCGGAAGAGGAAGCGCCGCACGGAACCGAGTAGCAGCAGCTCCTCAGTGGCCGGAGGGATCCCTAAACCCGAAGAAGGAGGGGGCCCCATAATAGTGGTGAAGCCTGAAGCTGGAGACAGCCCTCCCTCCCTCCTGGGCCCCTCCCCTTCCACTCCAGAATCCCCAGAGGAGTCCAAGAGCAGTGCCTCGCCTCCAAGCGGCCCTTTACTGTCCTCCACCCCCTGCCTCAAATCTTTCTTCAGCGGCCTCAGCAGCGCCAGCAGTGCAGGCAGGAGCCACCAACCCAGACACCTGGGGCTACCTGGCGTACCCGCAGAGCTCTCCTCGCGGGGCCTCCAGGGGGCGCCGCGGAGCGCGGCCGCTGGCTTTCCTCCTAGCTCGCTGGCGGAGGCTCAGCCCGAGGCTTTGCACCTGGGCGGTGGCGGTGGCGGCGGAGGCAGCAGCAGCAACATCAGCAACATCAGCAGCCCTCGTCCCTCCTCCTATTACAGCCCTTTCCCCACCAGTGGCGGCCAGGGCAGCCACTTCAACAATCCATTCTACAACAGCTTCAGCGTCAACAGCCTCATTTATCCCCGGGAAGGCTCCGAGGTGTAAGGGGGCCAAAGTAGAGGCAGGCTGGGTGCCTCGTGTTTGTTGGTTGATGGGAGCAAAGGGTTTTAAACTTTTGAAATGTGCAATTAAAGCCAGGTGCTATGCACAAACTACTTCCTCTTTTCCTTCATCCCTAACAACCACTCAGCACAGGATAAGCCGAGGGCTTTGAAAATACACTGGATTAGTGACTGGAGATTTTCCTGGGGCAAAAATAAGACAGTCTCAGGAAGAACCCCAACTTCCAAAACCCAAAGTGAATGCATCCTGGGAGTGGGCAATAAGTAATGGGAGTGGGAGGCATGATATTCAGGGTGACTTGGACTGCTGGTTGACAGGAATATCTGTTGGACATCTTGGATTCAAAAAAAAAATCAAGATGAGGAGACTTTATGACACTGTACAGTTGTACTTCTTTAAACATTTCTTTGAAAATGTCGCCTGAAAGTCAATACCAAAGATACCAGTGGTTCGTAGGCTTCCTTTTGTGCTTTTACACAATGGATTTTGATGAGCTTTTGTAAATACTATTTCTGTATGCAACTTTATATTTGTAAATACAAGTTGTTCTAATTTATCATTTGAACAGGGGTAAAATTTTATTTTTTCCTTAAATAAAATGAAAATCACTTTGACTACCAAGAATTTAATGGAAGGAATTCTTCCTTTTTGTTGGGATTTGCTTAGTCCCAAATGGGCGCTTTAGTTTTCTTTTAGGGATTTTAAATTCTGCCTGCTTTCTTTCTCCCAGAAGCTTAGAGCTGTCACCTGGCATAGGGTAAGACTTATGGAAGGGACTTTTGCTTTCTTGTGGTCAAGAAAGTTCCTCACCCAGGAACTTAATCCAAGATCACTGGACTAAAGTTATATGGGTACACCCTAAGCCTTTACTGCTAAGCAGTGCTGTGGTTCTGCCATTTAGATTTAGGATGCTTCAGTCTTACTATCCTGTTTATTTAAAGAAACCCAAGGAGCTGGAAGGCAAGTCAGTGTTGTGTGTCCCCTTGTATGCCTTCTTATCTCTCAGGAACTGAAGATCCTGGAGGGAGGGACTTAAGCTATCTTCAGCCAATTAAAATGACTGAGCTATGTTGGCCTGTCTAGGAAAAACTTGTTATTGCTAGAAGAGAAAGTGTTTGCCCTCTGCTAAGTGGTTCTAACGACCAGCTCTGGCTGTTTTGGAATAAGAATTGTATTACAGTCTTATTCCAAGTGGAGTTAAGGGAAAAGGGAAATAGAGATGGATGGAGATAATTATATTGTTTTAGACCACCCTCATTGAAAAGAACTAATGCCTTCTCCTTCCTACTTCGCCCAATTGACATAAAGCATTTATTATGCTCCCACTGTGTGCTAGGCACCGTGGTAAGCTTTGGGAACACAAAGAAAGGCCAAAACAATTTCTATTCTTAAGAAGCTTAACATTCTTAACAATTTGTAGCCACTCATAGGGTGCTTTTACTGAAGACACACGACAAGGAGTTTTCAAAGTTTCGTTGGTGATTGTTCCACAGTAGACTTTCTTCCCCACAAAGGAGGTGCCTCCTCAAGGGTAAACCTTTCAATCTCCTTGCCTCAGTTCCCTTGTTTGTAAAATGGAGTTGGCCTGGAAAAGTTCCTTTCCAGATTTTATTTGTAAATGGATACAAGTTCTAATTTATCATTTGAACAGGGGTAAAACTGACTTTTTTCCCCCTTAAATGGGGGTGAGTGGGAAAAGAGTGCTTGAAATCTTAATCTAAAAACTAGGAAGTCACTAGGTAGGGTGTGTAGCGCCCCAGACGATACATTTCTTTGGAAATCAGATCGAGGTTAACTTTCATTAAAAAGCCTTTGATCTTTAACAACAGATCTTTCGACAATTTTCTAGAATCCTGACATTTTCGTCTTAGGAACCTCGGTGGAAATATGGTGGGTCCGGTTTCATTCATTGCCACCCCCACAACTCCGCCCTGTGTTTTCCGCTGGAGCCCAGCGCATAGTTGGTTCCTTGATGACCACTCGCTTCTGTCCGGGTGAAGCCTGAGTAACTCGGCTAGCCCCGGCTCTTCCCCGCCCTCCTAGGGCACTCAGGGCCCAGATAAGTAAGCGGCGGCCGCCGGGCCAAAGAATCCCAAACTCAGAGTAACTTAACTCCAGGGGACAAAACCTTGTTACCTAATTTTTTTTTAACACATACCTCAGGATCCATAAATGTGGAACCGGAAAAGATCTTAGAGGCAATGCCTTCGTTTTAAAGAGGAGAAAAACGGAGGCCCACAGAGATTGAGTCACTTGCTCTGGATCACACAGCCAAGTGGCTGACGAAGAATTGGAACACAGGTTTCCTGATTCTCACTCCATTAAGCGCCCTAATCCTTATACTATGCTTCCCTCGCCTTTATTTAATCCATCCTCTCCCATCCCCAACAAAAAAATAGAGGCGCTGGAGGATTTGAAATCTCCAACAAGCTCTAACCTGGAGAATTGGAGTTCTAAAAACACCTTTCTCCCTTTCTGGGATTCTCAAGCACTCCTAATGCTCTGCCTCTCCTTGGAGGTCCGACCCCCTCTCTCTTTAACTATAGAACAGAACAGTGGGCTTCCTACTAACTCCTCTATTAGTCGACTAGCACCCGCCGGGGGCTGGAAGGCCCTCTTTTCTCCTTCCCATCCCATTGCCCTGCCTCTGCTTCCCCTTTGTCATGGAAAACTGCCTGGCCCTAGGAGGCCTTAGAGTTCTCCTGGGATGGTGTGGGTGTGTGTGCGCACGCGTGTGAGTATGTGTGTGTTCGTGGTGGGTGGGTCTCCCCTCACCCAGAGGCGTTTGGCAGAGACGCCAAGGGTCCCTGCAGGGGCGGGGTGGGGACCTGACGCCTCCTCAACGGTCTGAGCCACCTGCTCTGGCTAGCGTTCGGGAGCTTCTAGCAGTAACTTTGTATAGCGCTTTCCCGGGTACCAGGTGTTTTCACACACATCACCACCTCAAACGCTTTGAGGTTTGCAGTGGGTGAGTTCATTTGTTCATCCCACAGCTTTGTTAGGAAGCTGATGTTATTGTCTCGTGAAGAATCGAAAAGTAGGAATCACAGAGTGAGAAGGCAGGCTTAAGGTGTAAGAAGGTTGGAAAGGCAGGAAGAGGCCAAGTTGTGAAGGGTCTGAGGTAGGATATGAACTTTTTCAGGACCCAGGCTATTTGTGTTCTCAGCAGGTCACCAAATGCCTAGTAAATAGTGAGCACTTAATAAATCCTCGTGGATAACTTAGTTTCCTCATCAATAAAATGGACACAATCCATGAAGTAGTCCCTGCTTCATAGAATTGTAATGAAGATCCAGTGCTGTATTATTGACTATTAATATCTGATTAGTAGAGGTTCCCTGTGAACAATTTCTTCCATCTAGGGAGCCTTTCTATGGAGTATTTATTGGATATCTTGTAAGCTAGATAGAGGACAAGGAGGAAAGGGATCTACAGTTGTTTTTCAAACCTCTCTCAATTTGGTGGTACAATGGCCCAGGTAGGTATTTTCAGGGAATAGATTGAGAGTGACTGTCACATAATCTCAGAGGTTCAAGCACAGTCTACCTGAAGAGAATCCTTTCTCTAATATACCCAACAAATGACCATCCATCCTTGGCTCAGATACTTTCCTTGATGGGGAAATCATTACCTCCATTTCTGCTTTTGGACAGCTCAGAATCTTCCTACATTGATCTTTGGGAAACCAAATCATTCCCATCCTGGGCAGGCTGAGCTATTTCTCTGATATTATAGCTGAAGAGAGTTCAAATCTCTTATTCTTTTGACCTAATCTAGCCAAGAACCCTTTCTTTTGGTTATAATCCTAGTCACCCTCCCATCCCTAGTCCCCAAGTTCTCACATTTACCTGAATTTGGCCTTTGTTCCTACAATAATTAGCAATCCTGACTTATAAAGTAAATGCAAAGTCTCTGTGATTGCAGAAGAGATGCTTGGGATCACTGCAACGTGTGGTTTCTGCGCTGAAGTTGCCTGGGCTAGGCTGACAGTGATTCCTTTTCTTAGGACATGTGCATGAATCACATGTTTCCCTTTCCTGCTTCCCACTCCAAAGTTCTTAACCAAGGGTCCAGCTCCTGAACAGACTTCAGGAAGGATGGGGGAGGGCTCCATTCACTTTGGGGAAAAAATTCATATTTATTTTCACTAAATTCAAACTGACATTTAACACTTTTCTTTCAGTTATGAATATTGGCACCAGACCATTGCAGGATTAGCAGTACTATGTCATCTATAGAAATCATAGGTGTTTTCATTTCATACTACAGTTGTGCTCATTGTTTCTCTGAAATTAGTCATTATTATACCCTTTATTAGATTGAAATGTGTTTCTAGTTTTGTCTACAGACTGCATTTCTTTCTTTTTAATTTTTTAACATCTGTCTTTAAACTTTTGAGTTTAAATCCTTTGTTCCCTTCCTCCCCTACCAGATGCTAAGCAATCAGATATAGATGTGTGCAATTATGTACAACTTTGCATAATAGTCATTTTGTGTAAAAAAGACTCAAAAGAAGAAAAAAGAAAAAAGAGAGGGAAAAACAGCATACTTCAGTCTGTGTTCCATTAATATCAGTTCTTTCTCTGGGACAGATGACATGCTTCATCATTAGTCCTTTGGGATAGTCTTGGATCATTGTATTGCTGAGAAGAGGTCATTCACAGTTCTTCACCAAACAATATTGTTACTGTGTACAACCTTCTCCTGGTTCTGTTCACTTTACTGTGCATCAGTTTACGTAAGGACAGACTGCATTTCAATATGGTTGGTTTCTTCTGTAATCTAATATATTTTATTTAATGCATTTAAAAATATTTGAGAAGGGACAGGACTCCATAACACACAAAACAAGGTTAAGAATCCATGCTGTCATTTAACTGACAGGCTAAGAAAAGCCGATCAAAAACCCTACTTCAGCTTCTTCTCAAAGGGCCTTCCAAATAAGCAGACGAGTTCATTGATTTGCATTTCTGCTTCTTCTCTTAAGGACCTTGACCCTAAGATATGGAACTTAGCTCATTTGAAGTTTGGCTCAGGGCCATATATATACATATATATCTGGCAATGAGCTTTGGGGTGAGGGTGGATCTTTGCTCTGGATGAGCAACTTAATGTAGGTGAACTCTAAGGAAGAAGATGTGGTGACAATGAGACAAATTCTTTTAAACATTCTGTTTAGAAGCATGATGCTAAAAAATGGCCCAATTCACAAATGGTGCACATTTAACCATATAAGACTCATTCAAAGGTGTATGCCTACATTCTGTTTGTATATTTACAAAACACTCATGAGTTAATCATGTGGAAAAGAGCAAGAGGAAATCTTTTGAGTCAGAATGTTTTTTTTAATAGTCAAAGAACTATAAGAACAGTGGTAATTTCTACTCTCAGTATCTCTTAGTCAGTTGGGGGATTGTAAAGATGGAACACAATGTTTAGGAAAGCCTGTTTTCAAACATTCTCATGAAAGTTAACCTTGATGCTTGTGCAAATCTTCATAAAAATTTTGTAGAAATGAAAAGTAGGTTGGTACTTACTGGTATTCAAAGGAAGATCCTTTAAAAAAAAAAGTCCAAGACGTTTCCACCCCTTTGGCATCCCCCCCCCCTTTTTTTTTTAGAAACCTCAAGAAGCTGTCCTTTTATGCCTTCAAAATTATGGGCCTCTAACATGGTTCTTCTTTTGTGCTGAGTTGCTTTCCCCGTTTTTAAGGGCCATTTTTACTTCCCTAGACATCACATCCAGACCTAGGATGATAGAGTCCTAATAAGAGGGACTATACTGTTTTTGAGGGAAGAAAAGTCTTCTGCAAAAATCTTTATGGAACTTTTGTGTTTTTGCCTATATGTTGTCCTTCCAATTTCATCCTTCAGTGCCTTTGAGATGGCTTTGTTTAGATCTCTAGCTAAGATTTCTTTATACTTTATTTCCTTCCATAAACCTTTTTTTAAAAAAGATTTTTGAGTGATTTCTTATTGCTTTATAAGGCAATATTGCTCCCTCCTTCCACAAATAAGCATATATTCTAAACCAGTACTTCCCTTATTTGTCATATTTCACTGTTAAGCAAGGATAAAAAGCATTTGCTGACTGAAGCAGTTCCATGGGTTTTTTTTTCCCCCTTGGGGATGGGGGTGGTGGTAACCTTATTGTGGAAATTGATTTATATTGGCAACATTTTGGGCATAGAATCATTATAGTCAGTATTAATGTCATTTCCTCCTTCCATTTCCTCATTTTTCAATGTAACTTACTTAAACAGGTCAGGTTGAAGTGGTTTCAATTGTATAGCACACTTTCCTTCATTTTTACTCTAATTTTTTATTAAGAAGATGTCACCAAAACACATGTAAAAATCATAAAAGGTAATTCAAAAGATGTAATGATGATAACTTTATTTGATGACCTGTATTTGATTATTCTTATGAAATGAGCCATAAAACAGGAAAATTCATTATTGCCAAAGGCATTTGTCAGTGTTATGGAGGAATTCTAGCACAAAGGTCAAGTAGACAAGGTCTTCTAGATGATGAAGTCCTCAAAATACTTCTATTTGCATATCACTTTTTGTTGATTTATCAAGCACCAGAACATTATGGAGCTTCCTAAATTATATCTATAATCACTTAAAAGAACTGTGTTCAACCATTCACACAAGAAAAACCAAGTGGATAAAGTATGTCTGCTGTTTTGGTGACAGAACACAGCAATATGCAACAATATGTCCAGGCAACATGACTGGATGGACAACTTTGTCCACTGACGTGTGTGTGCATATACACGTTTATATTTATATTTGTGTATGTACATATTATACATATATGGATACTATATACATCTGCCCCAGATATAGATGTGTATATTACTTTCTATATATCTGTATATATTACTTTCTCTATATATCTGTCTAATCTATCTATACCTTGGACTAACACTGCAAATAAACCATGAGCTGGATTCAGAAATGAACAGTAAGAGAAGAGCAAGGTGGGAAATTGCCTAATTCTTGTAATGACCACCATCTCCCTAAAGAAAGGCCCTTTTTTCAAATACCAATATTCTTCTGGTGGGGCAAGTAGGTAGCACCATGGATAGAATGCCTGACCTGGAGTCAGGAAGACACATCTTCCTGAGTTTGAATCTGACCTCAGGTTCTTAGCTGTCTGTGTAACATTGAGCCTGTTTGCCTCAGTTTCCTCATCTGTAAAATCAGCTAGAGAAGGAAATGGCAAATAACTCCTATATGTTTGCCAAGGAAACCCCAAATGGGGTCATAAAGAGTCAGACACAATTGAAAATGACCAAACAGCAACAATATTCTTTGGGTGATATTATTATACAGTTGAAAAGTATGAAATGAAATTGTCTCTGAGTAGTCGAAGTTGGTGTCAGCCAATAGGCAATGGAGAGAAGTCTGCGGTTGTGAACAGACTGCTACACATTCCAAAAAAGGAATTTCACAAAAGAAGTGATGGGAAGGAGGTCACCAGATAAATTAGCACAGGAATAACCATGTGCCAGTCACTATGTGATGAACAATTGATATTCCTATCTGTCCATGGGCATCTATATGATATCAAGTGAAATGAAGGAGGGACCTAGTATGTTGACTGATTCTCCTAAGATGCATTCATCAGAGGATATGGCTGAGAGTTGTACAAAACGGGTAGAAATGGATGGGTTGGAATCTACCTTATAAAATTTATTGTGGTTTATAAGTGATGTGTTATTATTCTTTAACCTTGCTAAATTTTATCTGAAAAATGGGTTCATACTACCTTCCTAATCTACTTCACAGGCTTGATACTGGGGTGTTATTAGTGATGGAGGGATTTCCCTGGAGTCTCTATTTATCTAACTTCATAGAGTTGTTTCTTTGGCCTCTGAGTTTACTTTTTCTGGGGAAATGTTTCCCCAAAACTCAGAGTTCTCATGTTAATCCTTCTCCTCCTCCTTCACATAATGGTAGTAAATGCTACATAAAGGGTTTTGGTTTTTTGTTTTTTCCTACTAGATGGAGCTGCAGGAGGCCTGGGGCTGTCTCCTAACTAAATTTAGCACACAGATTAAGAGCTTAATTTATTAAGTTTATTAGTTTATTGAAATAAAGGCATTTTAATTAGTTTATTGAAATAAATAGCAGCTGTTCAAAATTTTTAAGACCAAAATTTAAATGCTATTTTAAAAAAATGACCAATCCATTTCCCTTCTCAAGGTACAGAGAGAACAAAATAAATTAAATAATCAGCCGTTTCCATCCTTAAGGTATACATTATTAACTTGCCCTGAGCAGAGTAGGCATAAAAGACACAGGTGGAGCCTTGAAGTCTGGAACTTTGAACCCTTAAATCTGTAAGGGATCATGTAGGTTACCCCCTCCCCCTGCTTTACAGATGAGAAAACCAAATCCCAGAGACTAAAGGGACATGCCCACAGTAACACAGTCATAGTCACTTAGTACCAAAGTGATGGCTTCTTCCAATACTTTCTTCTCTACCCATCAATCAGGCAATTAAAGCATGACTCCATTTGTGAATTCCAAAGGTAGACTCCATTTCAGAATGGGTTGAAAGGTTGAAAAACAGGTTTATTTTTTAAAACTCAATTTCCTATTTATTCCCAAGTAACAACCAAAGACTAATTATCATTGGCCTTTTCAGGTAGCACCCCAATCTATGCCCTCCTTTACCCAGGGCTCCTGGGAAAACAAGTCTGAGCCCCAAGGGTAATCTTGTGGAGAGAATTGACATATCCAGGGAAATTCAGGTTTAGCCGAATAGCTTCTCAGCAGGATTTTGCTTTGCTCAGGGGAAAAAAAGGACCCTCTAATCACAAACTGTCAGAGCTGGAAGGAATCTTAGATACAATCTCAGGCTTTTCAGAAAAGGAACCAGACCCAGAGGGAATAAACAGCCTATCTCTTCTTTCAAGATTCCTTTGAGATGCTCTCTCCTCTGGGAAGCCTTCTTTCCCTCATCTCCTTGGCTATTCCTTCTCTTTCTATCTTCAAATGACCTTGAGTTCATATGGCCATGTCCCTGTGGTGTGGAATGACCCAAAAGGCCTCTGACACCAAAGATGACTTCTTTTTGTATGTTTGTATTTTCAGTGCCTCATTGTTTAATAAATGTTGTTGAATCAAATAAATTTGAATCAGAAAACCATAAGCTCACAAACCCAGAGCTGGAAGGGCCCTCAGATGAGGAAAGTGAAGTGCTTTGCCATAGGTCAGTAAAATAATAAGTGTCAGAACTGGGATTTGAATTCAGATCCCCCACCTTCCAATCTAGTACCCTTTCCACTCAAGCAGAAGAGAGTCCTCTTCAGTTAGAAGAGATGCTTCTCAAAACTATGGGTAGAAGATGCACTATGAGCATTTATAGCAGCTTACCTGAAGTCATTACCCTAAAACTAGAATCTAGATTTTCTAATTCCTAAATCTAGGACTCTTTCTACTACTGATAATATGAGATCATTCAATTCAATCTTATTTATTAAGCACCTACTCTGTTCTAGGCACTGAGGGAAGGAAAGGAAAAATCCAGGTAGTTCTCGCTTTCAAAGAGCTTACAGTCTACAGAGATATGTATACATACATACACATGTATGTATATATATATATATATATATAGAGAGAGAGAGAGAGAGAGAGACTTGTTATATTAATTATTGACTTGTTTTATATATATATATATATATATATATATATATATATATAAGTAAATATGTATATATATGTAAGTAAATACAAAGTGATTTCAAGGGGAGAATGCTGTTAGCCAGGTGGGAGAGCAGGGAGGATTGATTGGGAAAGGCTTCCTATTTTTAGGTCTTGACACTTGAGTTATGTTTTAAAGGATACTAGGGATTCTAACATGTAGCTACTAGGAAAGAGTTTATTCCAGACATATTGGAGCATTTGTGAAAAGACATAGTCTAGATGTGGTAGATCATGAATGTATGGGATTCAGCTGGCAAGCACATTGAAATGTCCATGAAGAATGAATGAGGGGTAGCTGATGGTGCAATGGCTAGACCACTGGCCAAGTCAAGAGGGCTTGAGTTCAAATCTCACTTCAGACATTTGGCACTTATTATCTGTGTGATCCTGGGCAAGTCACTTAACCCTGATTGCCTCAATAAAATTAATGGAGAGGAATAATATGAAATAAAACTGGAAAAAATAAGTGTGTGTGGGGGGGGGGGCAGGTTGAAGAGACCTTCTAATGCCAAGATGGGAATTTTGTATTTTATGACAATCATAATAGGAAGTCACTGAAGAGTTTTTAAGAGGGAGAAAAGGTGTGTATGTGAGATAGGAAAGTAGCAAGGAGCCACTAGACTTCCATTTGCCCAAAAGCAATTTCCCCCCATGTCTGGGGATTTCTCTTCCCTACCGTATCCTTCCCACACCCTGTGCTCCATCTCTAGCATTAGACAAAAAGAGGAGCAAGACCTTTCTCTAACCTTAGGCTTTCTATGTCTTGCTGCTTGTGCCTTGTGAGGGAAGACTGCTATAGGCCAGAAGGGTGACCTTCACTTGTGCCACCTCAGGGCAACTTCAACCATCTGCTGCCAGCCTGATCTCCCAGCCTCAATATGGAGAACTTCCAGTCCAATGAGGATCAGCCTTCCCTTTGACCTCAGACCTTCTATCTCTTGCTGAGGGAAGAAGGGGGAAAGCTGGTGGGTAACAGGACTGCCATCTCTTGCTGTACTCTTTCCTGCCTGATCTTTAGGAAGTGGAACAGTGAAACAGTGAAATGTGACCTGTTGCCCTCCATTTTATGCAGTGATTGTATACTGTATGATGGCCAGCCTCTTCTGGGAAGAATAGCACCTTCCACACAATCATACCCTACACATCCCAGTGATTCTGAACCCATCATTTAAATCTCATCTTACTCCCTCCCCAACATGATCAAATGCCTTGTTCCTATCCCCAAGTTCCTACCAAATGCCCTTTGGAATGTCTTTTCCACAGGTAAGATCTAGAAAAGCTCTTTAAGGCAGCAGCAGAAACTGTCTAGAAGGGAGAGTACAGAATGGAACCCTTGGAAGCTTTGATTGTACAAAGAATATGGAGAATAGAAACTAGATAATTATAGTGATTGTGAATGAGAGAATGAAGATCTAGAATAGGCCCTCTTTTCTAGAGGGTGGATAATGAAGAGAGTGAAAGAGACCCTCTGTGAGGGGGAGTAAAAAATTTTTTTAAAAGATTAATGAAAAAGACTAGTTGAAGGGAAAGGGAAGAAAAAAGGAATCTACTTGACTGAAAAGGAAAACAAGGGAGAAGAATTCAATAACCAGATAAAAGCAGGAAAGGAGTAACAAATGGGAAGGGAGATGGGGTGGAGAAGAGAGCCAATGGGAATAGGGCCACTTAAAAAAAAGATTAAAGTAAAGGAATAAAATGAAGAACAAAATGGATTAACCTGAAAGATAAAAAGATTAAATTGAAAGAACATAGTACTGTGCAGCAGAAAAGGACAAAAAAATCACAACTTGAAAAAAAATGTTAGAGGCAAATGGAAAGAAATATAAGCCTAAATCTCATAACTTTAAATGTGAATGGATTAAACAATTCAATAAAATGGGAAATGAGTGATAGATTGGATAGAATATCAGAACTCTGCAATCTGGTCCTTATAGGAAACAACTTGAAAAAAAAAATGAACTAAAGGGATGAGAAAAAATATACTATGTATCAAGTGAATAAAAAACAGTGGGAATTGAAAAATGCGCTAAATCATTATTGATTCGTGAAATGCAAATCAAAACAACTTTGAGGTACCACATCTCACCATTCAGATTGGCTAAGATGACAAAACAGGAAAATGACAAGTGCTGCAGAGGATGTGGAAAAACTGGAACTCTAATGCATTGTTGGTGGA
>CM053595.1:294482551-294503510 GCA_028646575.1 Pseudocheirus occidentalis
TGCCGGAGCTATTAGGGGGGTATTGCAAGTCCCCCCAGCTTTGGCTTGCTGAAAGTGCACCCCAGGACCACCACCCAAGACCACCTGGATCCGGATCCAGGCCACTCAACGCAAGAGCACTTGGCCCTGATCTATCGATTCAGCCCCCCTGCGGAGTCCACAGGCCAGGGGCTCTGAGGCAGCCTGGTGGGAGCCACCGCTGCTGGTTCCAGTAGTTCCCCTCCTCCACTGCTTCCTTGCCCCAGGGGCAGATTGGCCGAACTGCTTTATCACCCCCAAATTAATTTTCAAAGTTTCAACTTTCACTGACCAAAGCTCCCCTCAGGCAGGTGCTTTAGATTTCCTTTGAAGTGGACTCAAGCTGCTGTTTGGGAGGTTCTGCTGCTCCTTGTGGCCGCCCTGGGGCCTTGCCTGGCCATGGCTGTGGTTTCAGGCTGGGCCAGGTCTCTGCTCCTCTGCGGTGTGAGCTGCCCCTCTCCCGTCCCTTTCCTCATGCCTTGGCAGATGTGGAGGTGCTGGAGGCTGTAGAACCTCTGAAGGCTGGCTGCGGGGCTCGGCTCACCTCAGCCCGGCTCCTTCCCACAGTCCCAGGCCTGGCCGGCCGCGCTGAGCCCCTGCTGCCGAGCTGCCTTCAGCGAGAAGTGTGTTCTCTGTATTTTTTGTGAGTCTGAGAGTCCTAGACTTTCCTAGACTTTGTCTGGGCTCGTATTTTCTGGGTGTTTAGGGCGGCGGTGTGGGAGCTGCAGGACCTTGCTGCTTCTACGCCGCCATCTTGGCTCCGCCCCGAACCAATAACAATTTAGAGCTTTTTTATACAACTATAAATTGTTTTGATTTCTTCATTGGAAAACTGCCTGTTCATACCCTGTGACCACTTATCATTGGGGAATGATTCAAATTCTTATAGATTTGACAAAATTCTTTATATGTTTTAGATATGAGATCTTTATCTGATAAACCGTCTATACAATTTTCCCCCAAATTTTTTGCTTTCCTTCTAATCTTGGCTATATTTGTTTTACTTGTGCAAAACCTTTTTAACTGAATGTAGTCAAAATCATCCATTTTACACCTGACTTTGCTCTCTGTCTTTTGTTTATTCATAAATTGTTTACTTATTACTTATGTTCCATGTTCTTCTAATTTTCTTGTAAAAATCTCTCTTTATATGTGGGTCATGTATCCATTTTGACCTTATCTTGGTAAATGGTGTGAGTGATAAAGTACTTCTTCAGTATCTCTTTTGTAACAGGTACCGGGCTGATTTCTAGGAAAATAAAAAGGAAAGGGGAAAAAATGCATAGCCACAACACTCAAGAAACTTACAGTCTATTGCAGCGGTTCTCAACCTGTGGGTCACCACCCCTTTCACAGGTGTCACAGGGGTCACCTCAGGCCATCGGAAAACACATATTTCCAATGGACTTAGGAACCAAAACATGGGTCCTCTATCCTGGTGGGTCTGCCTACATCCAGATATGGCCATATACGAGTAATTAAAGGGTCACGGCTTTAGGAAGGTTGAGAACCACTGGTCTATTGAGTAGGGTAGCTAGCTGGCATGGATACGTATATGTGTGTACGCACACATACACACATACGTGGATATAGATAAAATAGAAGGTTGCATCTGTGCAATGTCTAGCATCTACCAAATAGTGTAAGATTTGCAAAGCACTTTAGAAATATTTGATTTTGTCCTCACAGCAACCTCAGAAGTAGGGACTATTATTGTCCTTATTTACAGTTGAGGAAACTGAATCCAGAGTCACATGACTGGTTAAGGGACTGAGGAAGGATTTGAACTCAAGTCTTCCCAACTCCAAGACCAAAACTTTACCAACTGAGCCAAAAGGCAAAGGAGAAAACAGTTATATCCGAAGCATTTTGCACTGTATTCTGAGCACATTTTAGGAGGGACATGGATAAGAGAAAGACTATCCAGAGGAAAGACAAGAAATCATAACCATTGAAGACCCATACTCAGAATAATTTGAAGGAACCAGGAATGTTTAGTCTGAAGAAGAGAGACTTGATCGATAGCCATCCTCCAGTATTTGGACAACTGTCCAGTGGAAGAGGGATTAGATTGTCCAGAGGCCAAAACTAGGATCAATGTGTGAAAGTTGTAGAAGCTCATTTAGGCTTTGCCTAAGGAAACACTTTCTAACAATTAGATCCCCATGTGGAATGGCTATCTCAGGAGTCTGGCAGTCAGCCAGTATTTATTAAGTGCTCATTATGGTCTGTCCCCTTAATAAAAGGATACGTTCTGTGAAGTTTGGATTCAGTCAAAGGGCCACACTTGAGGACCTAGGAGGCCATGTATGGCATCAAGGCCATAGGTTCCCTACCCCAGTAGCCACTGGGCTTGGGACTAGGGTTCAAAGAAAAGCAAAAGACAAATCCTGTCCTTGAGGAGCTCATAGCCTAAATAAGAGAGACCACAAGCAAACCAATAGCTATAAACAAGCTATAGATAGAATCAATCAGAAATAATTAAGGAGGAGGGGAGTTAGGTTAGGAAGGACTTTGAAGATCAAACAGAAGATTTTGTATTTGATTATGGAGTCAAAAGGGAACCCTGTGGATTTTATTTTATTTTATTTTAATTTATAGAATAAAACAAGCATTTTCCTAACATACTATAATTAAAAAGATGGTTGCATATGAAACAGCAACTCTATTACATACAACTTGCTATTTCCTTTTAAATATATAATAAAATTATGTAAACTTCTTTTTTCATTTTTTCATCTTGTCCCCCAGCTCTCCCAACTCCTAACCTCCCTTTCCTCCTCTCCCCCCCCCCCCACCATCCTGCCCTAGAGATGGCTATCATTAGACTGTGTATAGAGGTGACATGGTCAAATTGGTGTTTCAGGAAAATCACAATGGACTGGAGTGGGTAGGTGTGTTCTCCCAAGCTGGAAATCTTCAAGCAGAGGCTTAATGGATTACCATTTGTTAAGTATATTATAAGGGGTAGGGTTGGAGTTAAAATTCTTAGTGAACCAAGGGAGCCAGAAAGTGGTGAGGAGGAAAGCATTGTAGAATAGGGGGTAGCCAGTGAAAAGGCATGGAGTAAGGAGACCCAGTATAATGTTCAAGATCAAAACAAGGGACAGTATTTATGAATTGAATGGTACACAAAAAGAAATAAACTGTAAGAAAGCATCAAGTTGTTATTATAAGACTTTAACACAGAATATTTTATATTTGATCCTGGAGGTATAGGGAGCCACCAGAATTTATTGAGCAGAAGATCTGATTGATCAGATATGCATTTTAGGAAGATAGATCATTTCAAGGCAGGGAGTCCAACCAAACAGCTATTTCAATATTCCAAGTGTTGAGGCTCAATCATGTTGGTAGCTGTGTCAGAAGAGAGAAGGAGACATAAACAAGAAATAGTATGAAAGTAGAGTTGACAAGACTTGGAAACAGATTGGATATATATAGGTAAGGGTGAGAAGTCAAGAATGCTGCTTAGGTTGTGAGGCAAGGTGACTGGGGAGCTAGCAGTCCCCTCAACAGTAATAGAGAATTTTTTTTTTAAAAAGGAGAGTTTAGGAAAAGAGGAAGATAACAAGTTCTGGTTTGGGACATATTGCATTTAAATTATCCTTGTAACTGTCCATATTGAGATGTTCAATAGACAGCTGGAGATGGAAGACTAAAGGTCAGAAGAGAGATTAAGACTAGATAAACAGATCTGTGAATCCTCTGCATAGAGATGATCATTGAATCTATGAGAACTGATAAGATCACCAAGCAAGATAGTATAGAGAGAGAACAGAAATGGGCCCAAGACAGAGCCTAGGTGGCCACAGTTAGCCAAATGAAATGAAGATCCTGCAAAGGCAGTAATATCAAAGAGGACAAGAAAAAGAGAGAGTTGAGGAGAAAGGGGCGAACAGAAGTCCAGAGGGAGGTCAAGAAGGGTAAGGATTGAGAAAAGGCCATTTGAGTTGGTGATTAAGAGATCACTGGTAACTTTATAGAGAGCAATCTGGGTTCAATGATGAGATCAGAAGCCAGTCTGAAGAGGTAAGAAGAAAGGGAAATAAAAGAAGTAGAAGGATTGATTGCAGATGAACTTCTCAAGGAGATTAATCAAAAAAGGGAGAAAAGACAAAGGACGAGTGTTAGCATGGATGAAGTGAGGGGTTTTTGAGGATGGGGAGACAAGAATGTATTTGTAGGAAGCAGGGTAGCAGGCAGTAGACAGGGAGAGAATTAGCCTAAGTGAGAGTGGAGATAACAGAGGGGCAGTCTGCTGGAGAAGCTGGGATGGGATGAGGTCACTTGTGCATGTAGAGGGGTTTGCCTTGGCAAAGAGAATGACCAACTCTTCATGTGAGGCAGAAGTAAAGGAGGAAACAGAAACAGAAGTCATCTGAGTGATGTGAGGTGAGGTGGGGTAGAGGAGAATGAAGGGAATGACTTCCTTCAGTTTTTTCAGTGACACATGAGACCAGGTTCTCAGACTGTGGGGCCAGGAACCATGGTGGTTTGAGGAGGGATGAGAAAGTTTGGGAGAAGCTTTATAGTGAGTGAAACAGGAATCAATTAGGGAGAGGTACAAGCATTGCCTTGCTCCAGTGAGGGCTCAGTTGAGATTATGTAGCATCTTTTGTAGTGGGCCCAATCAGCTTAGTTTTGTTATTTTGTCCACTTTTCTTCCACAAGTCAGACTGAAGGCAGATAATGGTGGGAGCAATCCGAGGCTGGGGCTTGGCAGGGCAAGATGGGTAATAAAATAAGAAGACAAGGTATTCAAGAAAAGAGGATGTATAGATTGAACTCATTCATCAAGGATGAGATAAAGGAGGGAGGAGAATGCAGTCAGTACAGGAGTGACGGCCTGGGAAAGAGATAACAGGGGGATAGACTGGAGGGCATAGTGAGGAGGAGAGAAAAAAAAAAAAGGAAAAAATAGGAGCAATTTTTTTAAACCGCCCTCTAGGAGGTTCTGATAATGAGTCCCAACCAAAGGATACATTCCATCTGTTTTCTTTTGTCTTACTTTTAATCAACCCCAAACCACCAACTGAATTTTAATGTAAAGACCATCTGAAAGCCAGAAATAATTAAGTTCAAATCCAGCCTCTGGTGAAAGTTTTGGGTATGACCCTGGGTAAGTCACCTTTCTCTAGTCTTTAGGCCAGTGGCATCAAACTCAAACAGATCCTTTCTGACCACATGACTTAGAAAACCACAAATTAGCCTTCTCTATGTTGTACTGCATTTTTATTGATTTTGTTAAATACTTCCCTATTACATTTTAATTCACTTTGGAGTGCTGTGGCTGAATGTGGTTGACATCTCTGGTCTAGATAGTTTTCTAAGACAATAAGTTGCAGAAGAGGTGCCAACCCTGCATTGGCAGAGGGCATTTCCTCACCTGAGAATTCCTTGTAGTGACAAAATCACAGGTGAAGTCCATATTCCTAACTAACTCTTAAACAGGTGTCCAAAAACCTTTTTCTTCTTCATTCAACTGAGACACAGTCAGGGTCTAAAAGCCTTGGCAGAGAATTAAGGGAGAAGATAAAAGTAAATAAAATAAGAGAAAGACAGACTGCTGTACTAGATAGCCTCAAAGTAAAAAAAAACCCAGAGTCAAATCGTACCTCTTATACATGCTAGCTTTGTGACCCTGAAAATTAAACATCACTTAACCTCTCATCGTTCTAGGTAATTCTTTAAGATTAAATATCACAGTGAATGAGCCAATATGCTATGATGAAGGGAGTTTCCTCATTCTAGTAAACCCTATATTAATGACATCACAGGTCCAGTCTATCCCTAAGATACAGAAACAAAGTCACCATTTATCAGAGGTATAGAGATGGGCTGTGAGAGGGGTTCTTTTGTTCGTGTTGAACTTCTTTGGGAGTCTGGTAAAGCCCATGGACTCCTTCTCAGGAGTATGTTTTTAAATACCTGAAACAAAATATACGGAATTATAAAGGAAAACCATTATATTGAAATACAATTATCAAAACATTTAAAACTCAAGTTTATAGATGGACCCCAGGTTAAGAACCTCTGATCTAGGTAAAACTGTCTGATGTTGTCCTCAGACATTTGTTGTCAGTCTTGACCCATTTCTATATTCCAGACAACAGCCTAGGTGTAGATAACTCTGCTTCTCCCTTTAGGTAAAAGAGAGCTCTGTCTCCTCTAACTAGTATCTCATCCTTAACAAAAGTCAAGTCCACCTAGATCTCTAAATATCACCACTACTTTAAAACCTAAAGTCATTCTTACCTGTAATTCTCTTCTCCTAGCTCTCAGTAACTGGCAAAAGACATTTTTCTTTTCCAGCTTAAGAGCTTCGGAGGAATCACCTTAGTTACCTTTCACCAGGTCATGATTTCTTACATGCGGACACTACTAGTCAGCATTAGTCCCCAGCCCATTTATAGAGCTGGAGAAAATGGCACTTGTCTGGGGTCAATCAATATTTCACACTCTTCGGGGTCAGCTGCTGCTTTCCCAGACACTCTGATTAATCTCCATTTGCTGGTTTACATATGAAGTTCACAACTCAGAGGATTGGTAACTTTGTACTATCCAGAATCAAAATCTTCAAATACCATAAACATATAGTAATAACACATTTTCTACCCATAACCATAAATGTGTACTTGAAGACCGGACATTTTATGTTATCTTACATGCCTAAAATTAAGATTATAAGATAAAATTTGTAACTGGTTGTCATCTTATTAGATGGAGGAGGGTTGGAAGGGGGAGAGAGAATTTGGAACTAAAAAATTTTTTTAAATGAATGTTAAAATATGAGGATTGTAACTGGAAGGGTTCTTGGGGTCATAAGCTTACAGGATTAAAGATTTAGAGCTAGAAGGAACCTCAGAAGCAGATAAGTGGTATGGTAGATGGAGTACTGAACATTGAGTTAGAAAGGCCTGAGTTGAAATCCTGCCTCCTATATTTGCTAGTTATGTGTCCCTGGGTTAGTCACTTAACCTTAATCAATCTCAGTTTCCTAAAACTTCCTAAATAAAGAAGTTAGATTCAGTGACCTCGAAGGTCCCTTCCAGTTCTTCTAATCCATAATTAGGTTCCTACCTGAGGCTGCCAGAGAGGAAGTTATTTGTTCAAGGTCAATTTGGTAGTACATGGTAGCAGTTTTATTGTAGCCCAAATGCTCTGAGTCCAAAACCAATGACCTTTCCACTCCAGGGGGATTTGGCATAGGTGAATCAGAACTGCAGTCAAGAGGTGGAAAGAACTGGAAGTGTGTGCTCAAGGATTGAGAATTGTGTTAAAACTAGGAATATATACAGGGAGGGTGGAGTGGGATGCAGTCATAATTCTGGGAGCCCCAAGTTTACACTAGCCCTCTACTCATCTCTTCAAGGACATTCCCAAAGAATTTTCTGTATAGGTTTTTTTTTCAGGCTGGTGGTTTCTGTAGAAACTGTTTAGACACTCACAAGGCAACCAAAAGTCCTCTTTCATTGCAAAAGGCTGGTGGAATGTCACAAGGTACAGTCTTATTGTTCTGACAGCGAGCAATTACCAGCATTTAGCAGGGGGTGGTAAAGGAAAGCTAGAATTGAACGAGATGCAGGGGTCAGAGGTAGATTTAAAACTCAGTAAGAGCTCATGGAAAAAAGCTGGGCAGTAACTTACAGGAACCTAGAAGGTAGGAGAAAAATCTTAACTCTCTCAGACTTGGGGTTAGCACGGCTGACACCTGGAATGCTGAGGACATTGTCTCTAGGTTACTTGTGAAATCAGAGGCAGAAACACAGTTCTATAACCTCTGAGTATGAGTGCTAACTTTTATGTACTTTATACCCAATAAAGTACAATTTATTGTACTCCAATAAATTTATATTATTTTATACTCCAATACCTAATAGAACCTCAGGGAAATAGCTCACACAGCTATTGGCAGATCTCTGACCAGGTCTCCAATTCTCAGTATAATGGGCTGTTATACCAATGGCATCTTTCCATAAGACTTCACAAAGGAACTATTAAAGTTACTATTTAAAAAATTATCTAATCTTCTTTGAGTTTTATACTTAAGATCCCTACAGACAGCTTGATGTGGGGAGGAGGTAGTGTGATATCATGGAAATTGTGATGGACCTAAAGAAAGAAGTCCTTGGTTCAAATTCTGGTTTTGGTACAATCTAAGTGTGTGGTCATGGGTAAGGCACATAATTACAAGATCTCAGCATTGAATGAGATCTCAGAGTTCAAGTCTAACCCACGCTTGAACAAAAATTTCCTCCAGAACAACCCAGATAAGCGTTATAGTCTTCCAATGATGGAAACTCTTTTGCTTGCCAGGCATTACAATCCTTTTAGACAGTTTTAATCATTAGGAAGCTTAAATCTGCCTCTTTGAAACTTCTACCCATTATTTCTCCTTTTTCCCTCTGGAGCCAAGAAGTCTGGTCTAATCATTAATTACATGACAATCCTTCAAATATTTGAAGACAGACCTTACTTGTATCATCCATTCCTTTTCCTTTTCTCCATGTTAAAAATCCCTGGGACCTTCAGACCAATACTCTTATGATACGGTCACAGTACTGTCATCATCTTGGTCACCCTCTTCTGGTTATGCATCTTTTTGTCAACATCCTTCCTGAAATACATTATCCAAAAGTGAACATCATATACCAGATTTAATCTAACCAGGGCAGAGTGCCTGTGGACTACCACATTCCTTATTCTGATTTCACTCCTACAAAGGATCTGTTGATAGATTTCAGGAGTTCATGAACTTGAATAAGAAAAAAAAATGCCACTTTATTTTTATTCTTTTTCAGTATTTCCTGTGTAATCTTGCATATTTTATTTTATGCATTTACAAATATTATTCTGAGAAAAGGTCTATGGGCTTCACCAAAAGGCTGTAAATCTCTAGTCTAGACTCTATGTCTCTACATAATGCAGGCATGCCAAAATATTGACTCAATTGCAATCACAGATTCTCAGAATTGGAAGCAACCTCAGACACCATCTTGTCCAGTGTGTGTGTGTGTGTGTGTGTGTGTGTGTGTGTGTGTGTGTGTGTGTGTGTATCACTCTTTTTTTTTTGCTTTTTTTTTTTTTGGAGGGCAATTGGGGTTAAGTGACTTGCCCAAAGTCACACAGCCAGTAAGTGTGTCAAGTGTCTGAGGCTGGATTTGAACTCAGGTCCTCCTGACTCCAGGGCCAGTGTTCTATTCACTGCACCACCATGTGAATCAATCTAAAATATCCAAAACAAGCGATCAATCATCCTTTGCCTATACACTTTGAGGAAGGAGGATCCACTATATCCCAAGGATGTCAAGTCAGTAAGGATAACTGTGTTAGGCACGGTGCTTAGTGCTGTAGATACAAAAAAGCAGGGGGTGGGGGTGGAGATTTCACTTTGAGATAACTCTAATGGTTAAAAAGTTTTTACTTACATTGAAAAATTTCTTTTAAAAAATAACTACCCAGAGGTGGCATGGGATTCCTTGGAAGGTGGTGGGTTCTCCCTCCCTAGAAGATTTCAAGAAATTTAATGACTATTGCTTGGGTATATTATAGTGGGGATTCATTTGAAGGTTTGGATTTGGCTAGACGGGCACAGAATTCCCTTGAAAATGATATTATTCTTAACTAAAATATGTCACTCTGACCAGAGGACCTCAAAGGTCCAGATCTTTGATCCTGTTCCTCATTATTTCTAACTAAGCAGTAATCCCTTAAAATGCCAAGAAAAAAATTTTTTTTTGTTACAGAAACTATTGTCTTCAAAAACCCACTGGACACCTTTCTTTAAAAAAAATAATATTTTATTTATGTTTTCTGTTTCTTATATCTCCATAGTATCTCATGCATCTCTCCCCACCTCTGTCCCCAAGAGTTATCCCACATGATAGTGTTTGGGCATTTTTTTTGAAAGGAGAAAAAAATCACACAACTGATTATACATTAAGAAAGTCTGAAAAGATATGCAATATGTAACATCTGTAGACCTCCCACCTCCATGAAGGAGTAGGTTGTGAATGTCTTTCCATATCTCTTCATTCAGTTCAACTTAATATTCATAATTTTATTATATTTACTTTTGATTTTTTGGTGTGTAACGTTCTTTCCATTTTGACATAGCTAGGTGACTCAGTGGGTAGAGTACTGGGCCTGGAGTCAGGAAGACCTGAATTCAAAGCTGATCTCAGACACTCACTAGTTGTGTGACCCTGGGCAAGTCACTTAACTTTTGTTTGCCTTAATCCCCTGGAGAAGGAAATGGCAAACAACTCCAGTAACTTTGCCAAGAAAACTCCATATGGGGTCGTGAAGAGTTAGACACAACTGAAAAACTGAATAACAGCAACAATCTTTCCATTTATATTGCTGTAGTTACTCTGTATGTTATTTTCTTAGTTCTGCTTGCTTCACTCTGAATCAGTTCATATGGATCTTTCCATGCTTCTCAGTATTTACCACACACATCATTTCTTATAGTACATTGATATTCCATTACATTCAATTAGCATCTACTTTGTTTCCAATTCTTAGCTATCACAAAAGAGCTGACATGTACATATAATGTAACATATAGGGTTTTTTCTTATCAATGACTTTCTGTATGTATAAGCCTAGTAGTAGAGTCTTTGGTTCAAAAGGTATGGAACTTTTAGTCATTTTATTTGCATAATTTCAAATTGCTCTCCAAAATGATTCAAACATCCACAGCTCCATCAACAATATATTAGTAACCCTCTCTTTCCATAACTCCCCCAACATTGATTGTTATCATTTTGGGGTCATTTTTGCCAATTTGCATGGTTTGAGGTGAAACTTCAAGAGTTGTTTTGATTTTAATCTCTCTCATTACTGATTTGGAACATTTTTTTCATGTGCTTGTGAATACTTTGCAATTCTTTTGAAATGTATCCATTTTACAAAGTATTGTGGAATGTAATTTAACGCGTTGGTCTAAACCTAATTACTGTCAGATGTTTGTCAATTTTTCCAGCAGTTTTAATCAAATTTTATCAAAGTTTTCCCTAGATAGCTTGTGCTTTCCACTTTAACACTGGGTTATTGAGTTCTCTTGTTTCTGAATCTCCCTTGTCAAATATATTCCATTGATCTTTCTCTCTATTCTTTAACCAATATTAGATAGTTTTGACAACTTCTGCTTTATATTATAGAGGTTTGAAATTGCTATTTATTCTCCCTTCATCCTTACTTCTTGTTATCATTTCCCTTCATATTCTAGATATTTTATTTTTCTAAATGAATTGTTATTATTTTATCAAGCTCTATAAAGTGTTCTCTTGGTCATTTTATTGGCATAGCATTAAAGGTGTAAATTAATTTCAGTAATATTGTCATTTCTATTATATTGGCACAGCCTAGCTATGAGCAGTGAATATTCCTCCTGCTATTTAAGTTGTCCTTTAATTCTTTAGGAAGTGTTTTGTAATTGATTCTATATAAGTCTTTTGTGTGCTTTAGAATATTGATCCCAAAATATTTTATGCATTTTGTAGTTATCTGGAAGTGAATTTTCTTTCCAATTATTACTTCTTGTGTTTTGTTTTTATTATATAAAAGTATTGTTAATTTTTGAGGATTTATTTGTAGTCTGCAGCTTTGCTAAACTTATCATCTCAATTAGTGTAGTTCCTGAGTTCCTGGGGTTTTCCAAATAAACCATGATATAATCATCACAGAAGGATAATTTTATCTCATCTTTACCAATTTTTATTCCTTTAATTCCTTTCTCTTATACTATTACTATTGCTAATTCCTAATTGTAATTGCTGGTACTATTTCCAGTACTATATCAAATAATGATGGGAGGAAATGGAGATCCTTGCTTTACTCCTTATTTATTAGAAAAGTTTCTTGTTTATCTCCATTGATATGATGCTTGCTTTTGATTTTAGGTGGATGCTTTTTATGATCTTCTAAAAAGATATCTCTCTGCCTGTTGTTGTTCTTCAGTTCCAGTCATGTCCAATGTTTCATAACCACTTTGGGTGTTTTCTTGGCAAAGATACTGGAGTAATTTTCCATTTCCTTCTCTAGCTCACTTTTACAGATGAGAAAATAGAGGCAAACAGGACTAAATGACTTTCCCAGAGTCACAAAGCTAATAAGTGTCTGAGGCCAGATTTGAATTTATGAAGATGAGTTCTCCTGACTTCACTCTATCCTCTGCCTATACTTTTTAGGATTTTTAGCATTAAAGAGCGTTGTACTTTGTCAAAGGTTTTTTTTCTCTATCTACTGAAATAACCATGTGGTTTGGGATGTTTTGGGTTTTAATATGATTAATTATATCAATTGTTTTCCCAATGTTGAACCATCTTTGCATCTCTGGTATAAATCCCACTTGATTATAATGAATGATTTCTTGGATAAATTGCTGTAACCTGTTTGATAGGGTTTTGTTCCAATTTCTTGAGTCAATATCCATTAATGATATTGGCTTATAGTTTTCATTCTGTGTTTTAGGACTATATTTGTCTCATAAAAGGATTCTGGTAGCATTCTTTCTTGGGTTTTTTGGAGAATAATTTTGTGAAGTATAGGTACTGTTTTTTAAATTTTTGATAGAATTCTCCCGGTGTTCCTTTTTTCTTTTTAGGCTAGATCTATGTTGTTTTCTGAAAGTGGGCTAAGATTGCTATCTGACCTTCTGATAGTTTGGGTATTTTATATTTTCGAAGGTCTTGCCCTTTTTCTTTTGTGTTCTCAGTTTTGTCAGTGTATAGCTGTGTAAAATATGTTCTGATTATTCTTACTATTTCTTCTGATTTTACCATGATTTCACCTTGTTCATTTGCTATTTTATCAATTTCATTTTTTGCTCTCTTCTTTTTTAATGAGATTAGCTAAGGGTTTACTAATTGTGTTGATCTTTTTTTTTAAACAGCTTTAGTTTTATTGATCATTTCTATGAACTTTTTTTCTTTCCAATTTATCTATTTCCTTCCTAATCTTTAATTATAGAGTTTTGTTTTCTTATCCAATCTGTCATGTTTTTTCATTGTATTGAACAAATTTATTCCCATTTAAAGTTATGAGTTAGATTTATATTTTCGTTCATCCATCTCTAAAATTGAGGGTTTTTTTTCAAGTTATGATTTTCCCCTCTTCAGCTGTATTATGTTTCTTCAGTTACTTTACGTTTATCTTTTTTTGAAGGTGGCACTCTTCCCACTGGTTCTAACCTTCTCCTCATTTCCCTTGGTCTCTGGCAATGAAGTGGTTCCCACCCCACCCCCCACCCCCCGCCTTGGATAGGCCAACACTCCTCTTCATCTTCTTTAGTGGATTGCATCATCAATCATTCTCCCTTTCTTAAATCTTCAATTTTTTCCTATCTACTAGCTCCTTTTGGGCAGAATAGAGTGCCTCATCTTCCTGAGTTCACATCTAGCCTCAGATACTTACTATGTGACCCTAGGGAAGTCACTTAACCCTGTTTTCCTCAGTTTCCTCATTTATAAAATGAGCTAGAGAAGGAAATGGCAAACCACTCCAGTATTTTTGCCAAGAAAACCCCAAATGGGGTCACCAAGAGTCAGACAGGACTGAAATGACTGAACAACAGCTAGCTCCTTTCCTTGCTGCCTTCAAACATGCACCCATCAAAAAAAAAAACCCTTTATTAGAACCTACTGTCCCCTCAAGTTATCCTAAATCTTTCATCATTTTCTCAGACTATTTGAAAATAATTTGCTCTTTTTTTATCATTACCATCACTTATTCTTCTCTGGCTCCTCACTCCTTTGTAATCACACAAGTGAAACTGTTCTCTCCACAATTACCCACAATTCTTAATTGCCAGATCTGATGGTCTTTTCTCAATCTTCATTCTGCTCTATCTGCTGCATTTTGCACTGTTGACCACCCTCTTCACCCAAATATTTTCTCCTCTTTAGATTTGCATGACACTACCCTCTCCTTCTACCTGTATCACAGCTTTTCCACTGCATTTGCTGAGTTATCATGTGCCCTAAGTGTGAGTATACTCCAAAATTGTGTCCTAGACCTCTTCCTTCTACACATTCTCTCTTGGTAACCTCATCAGCTCCCATGGGTTTAAGCATTCTCTCTATTCAGATGATTCCTGGATCTCCATACCCAGTCCCAGTGTCTCCTCCCAGCATGAGTCCCACACCATTCATCACCAGTTGAACATTTTAAACTGGATGTCACCTTGAACTCAACTTATCTAAAACTTAACTCATTATTTTTCTCCCTAAGCTTTCTCTTCTCCCAAACTTGACTATTTCTGTGAAAGGCACAACCATCCTTCCATTCTCCTGGGTTTATAATCTTAGGTTCTCCTGGACCTCTTTTCCTCCCTCAGCCCAATATCCACATATCCAATCAATTGCCTCATTTTGCCATTTCCACCCTCACAACATCTTTTTCATTTGATTCCTTCTCTCCAATCACAGTTATCACCTTAGTTAAGGCTCTCATCATCTCTAATTGCCACATCCTCTTTATTGGTCTCCCTAACTTATCTCTGCCCACTCTATCTGTCCTGTCCATTGGCTGCCAAAGCAATTTTCCTTATCACATCCCCAACCATGTCACTTGCCTAATCAATCAACTATAATAAAACTTTGCTATCACTGTGGAGGACACCACCATTGATCCAGTCCCCAGGCTCCCAACCTATGTGTCGACTTCTCCTCCTCCCTCTCACTCACCCCACATCCCCAATCCACAAAGCCAACTCCCATCATCTCAACCTTGACAGCGTTTCTCATATATACCTCGTCTTCTTTCCTCTCATAGAGCTGCCACCACAGAGCTGGCCCTCTTCCCTGTGCTACTGCAGTAGCCAGCTGGCTGATCATCCCTCCTGAACTCTACCAATCTCATCCATCTCAGTTACCAGAGTGATCTTCCCAAAACACAGGTCTTATCATGTTGACTCCCTTACTCAATAGCTTCCAATGCCTCCCTATTACCTTTAGGATCAAATCTAAGATATTCTGACTTTTAAAGCTCCTCACAACCTGGGCTGCTTCCTACCTTTTTCACCTTATACTTTTCTCACCTCCAAAGTACTTACAATCCAGGAACACTCTGGCCCTCCTCAAAATTTCTTGCATGAGATGTGTTTATCTTCTGACCCCATGATTTTTCATTTACTCTTCTTTGTACCTGGGATACTCTTCTCATCTGCTCCTCCCGGCTTGCCTGGCTTCCTTCACATCTCAGCTCCAATCACACTTTCAGCCTGCTTTTCCAGATTTATTTCTCGCTTCTCCCCTTCACTTATTCTGACAGCCAGGCAGTTTGATGGCACAGTGGACACAGGGTTGGGTCTCCAGTCAGGAAGCCTTGAGCTCAAATTTCACCTCATGCATTTACTAGCTGTGTGATCCTGGGCAAGTCATTTGACCTCTGTCTGCCTTAGTTTCCTCATCTGTAAAATAGGGATAACTATAACTATATCCTCTTAGGATTGTTGTGAGGATAGATCACAATAATATTTCTGAAGCACTTTGCAAATCCTAAAACTATTTAAAGACTATTATTATTATAATTATTTGTATTCTCTCTCTTTTTTGTAAGGGTGGCCTTTTGATTCATGCATAAATTGGACTTAAATGAGGCTGAGAGTTGCATGAAGTCATCAGCCTCACTCTCTCCTCCAGAGTCATAACAGTTCAGTGCAGGACAGAGTCAAGATGAATGGTGATGTCTCGAGATGCTAGCTTCAATGTCTAACCAACCTTTAAGCACTCCACAGTGCCTGCTTCAGCTGCCTTCATGGTCACTGGAACAAATTCATCTGCCCATTTCACCAGGGGAAGTCTTCATATGCTTGGGATGGATGTCCCCCTAAATCACCAATGGGTTTGAGACCTCTTGGTTACCCTCAACCTCTTTTAGCCCACCTGCTAAAATGGTTTGCTGCCAGAGCCTCTTGGAGCCACAGGTCAGAGTCGGGTGGATCAGGTGACACCAAGGGTGGCAAGCAGCCCTGAACAGGGCTCGGTAGCCTTCCCACCAGAGCTACTGGCCTTCCCTGAAATAGGTGAAGTGACCTCTCCAGTCAGCATCACCTTCCCCTCTATGTCTGTTCTCACCCTATCTGTCCTCTCATTCCTGGAAGGGTAGAAACAGGCATTTCATAAGCCACTTCCTCCTAGGGCCATTGTGAGATCATAATTGTAAAGTGTTTAGCACAGCGCCTGACACGCAGTAAGCTCTCTATGAATGTTAACTGTTACCATTGTTATTGTCACTACATAGTAGTACTTTTAAGAGTGGCTTTGACTAAGTTTTCAAGGTGTGTGGAATGTTAGGAAGCCATATGAAGATGGAATCTCATCCTTAATCTGGTACATGTTACATCCTACCAATAGAAGGTGAGCTTCAGGGAAGAGACACTTTTGTTTATTTTTTTCTTGGCACTCTCCCAGACCTTGCACATAGTAAGTGGTTAATAATTGCTTGTTGAATTAAATTGACATCAGATTGTATTCAGCTCCCTTAGCCATCCCATTCTAATTCTTGTCTCAGCCTCATGGTTCAATATAGCATTCAGAGCTGTGAGGGAATGGAGGAACCTTTGATCCCTGCTATTATACAGGGTCCCCGAGAGATAGAGTAGGCTAGAAGGGCCTGGTGTGCCATAGTCTATGGGGTCACAAAAAGTCAGACACATCAGAACAACTGAACAATAGCAACAACAAAGAGTCACAAACCAGCAAGTGTCAAAACCCAAGCCATCTGATTCTAAATTCAGTGGATTTTCCATTCTACTCTGTTATTTCCACATAAACACAACCAGGCTGGTCTCTTCACTGTCCAAGGATATGCCTTGCTCATTTGCATTGCTGTTCTCTCTCTTCTCTCTCCTTTATCTCCTAAGTTTTGTTCATCCTTTGTTTTTGAAGATGACCAATGACACCTGGGGTGATGTCTTGACTTGTGTGTGAATTGGATTTGAGTGAGTCAAAGTGGCACAAAGTCATCAGCCTCACTCTGTCTTCCAGAGTCATCAAAGTCCAGTGGCAAGACAAAAGTCCAGCAGGGATGACCCAGGATGTAGTGGATGACCTACAGTAGTTTCTCTAAAGAAGAAACATTCTGCAACTCTGGTGTTTTATAAATTCATACTAATATTCCTCTAGATTAAGAATCAGAAAGATTTTTGCCATGATAATGGGACAAATTATATCAAGTCAAGTCAACAAGCATTTATTAATAAAACACTTACCTGGATACCAGGCACTGGGCCAGCTAAGTGTTGCCTTACATCCTCCCCTAGTGAAGCATCTGCAGTTTCTAAAAATCATACTGGGATCTGCCAAGACATCCATGCATGTATAGCACAGCACACAAAGCTTAGCATAGCAAATAATTAAAAATTAAATGAAATTAAATTAAAAAATGAAAGAATATACAGTCAATAGAGTTAACACAGATAGTCTCCCATCTCCTAGGTAGGGGCTCTCCTAATGAAGTGGACAGAGTGCTAGGCTGGGAGTCAGGACTACTTCAGTTCAAATCCAGGCTGAAACAGTTTACTAATCTTGTGATCCTGGGCAAGTCACTTAACCTCTGCCTCTCTCAGCTTCCTCCACTGTAAAATATTAATTCTAAAATGGAGGTAACTATAAAATGGGACTATAATAACACAGCAATGGGGTTGTTGTGAGGATCAGAAGATAATATTTGTAAATAGTAGGTGCTTAATAAATGCTTGTTCTCTTCCCTTTTCCCCATGGCCTTCCTTCTATTGATTATTTCTAGTGTATCCTATGTATATCTTGTGAGTACATGGTTGTTTTCATGTTGTCTCCCCATGAGACTGGAAACTTCTTGAGAGCATGGACTGGTTTTTGCTTTTCTTTGTGTCCCCCAGAGCTCAGCACAATGCCTGACACATAATAGGTAGTTAATAAATGCTTTATTGACTGACTGACTGACCATTCTCATTTTCTGGACTTAGCCACCAAGCCCCATTCTGGGTACCTATCCCTTACCTTCTATATGTTCTATGTATTAATTATCTTCACATAGAAGGTATCCAATAAATACTTGATGAATAGATGAATGAATGGATGGATGGATGGATGGATGAGTGAATGAATGAATGGATGGATGGATAGATGGATGAATGAATGGATGGATGAATGAATGGATGGATGGATGGATGGATGGATGGATGGATGAATGAATGGATGGATGGATGGATGGATGGATGGATGGATGGATGGATGGACGGATGGATGGATAGATGGATGGATGGATGGATGGATGCATAAATAACAATGAGAGATCTGAGGGAGTCTTTTTGAGACCCCTAAGAAGACCAAGAAAGATCTTTGTTTTAAAATTGAAACAGTTCAATAAATGCCTTAGGCCAACCAGTCAATCCCCTACCAGGTCAGAGGTGATGGCTAGAAAAGATTCGTTGGAGCCAAAGGAAAAACGAAAGAAAGATCTGTTAATGACAGAGACTTCTCCTGCTTTTGTTCTAGGAGGGAAAAAATATCTTAGCCTTCCATCTCTCTAATTGGGAGAGAGCTTTATAATTTAAATGGACAGCCAACCAGCAACAACTCAACTCCCCCACCCAGGCCCTCTCATTAGTCCAATTGCCAAGGAGTCCCATTCTGGACCATTGGACTGGATAGTATGGATCAATAAAAATAAAGGCCTACTATGTGCCTGGAACTTGTGCTAAAGGGATGCTAAAAGGCAAAAGACAGTCCCTGCCCTCAAGAAACCTACAATCCAATGTGGGAGACAACATGTAAACATATACAAAGAAGCTATATATAGGGGAAGCCAGCTAAGGCACATCAGTGCACAGAACAGAATGCTGGGTCTGGAATCAGGAAGACTCATCTCCCTGGGTTCAAATCCAGCCTCAGACACTTCCTAGCTGAGTGACCCTGGGCAAGTCACTTTACCCTGTTTTCCTCAGTTGCTCATTTGTAAAATGAGCTAGAGAAGGAAATGGCAAATCACCCCAGTATCTCTGCCAAGAAAACCTCAAATGGACAGGATTGAAAAACAACTGGACTAAACTGGCAAAGATACTGGAGTGGTTTACCATTTCCTTCTCCAAGAGACTGGCTACCCAGCAATAACTTTTTTTTAAGGCCAATTGATGAAACTGAAGCCTTAAATATTAGCAAAATTGCCCAGACTGATGAAATCACAGTCTAGAGCAGCAGTTCTCAACCTGTGGGTTATGTTCAGTTTGTAAAAATGAAAATACATCCTGCATATCAGATATTCACATTACGATTCCTAACAGTAGAAAAATTACAGTTATGAAGTAATAATGAAAATAATTTATAGTTGGGGGTCACCACAACATGAGGAACCGTATTAAAGGGTCGTGGCATTAGGAAGGTTGAGAATCACTGGTCTAGAGTGTAGGAGTGAAGAGATTCCCAGCTGGAGGTGTTGTAGAGCTGATTTAATCCAACTCTGATGAAGAGTGACAATCACATTGTAATGCCATTTGGATGGCCTAATGGAGGAGAAGGAAGAGGAAGGGGAAGGAAGAAGGAGGGGGAGGGAGGCTACGGATCAGCAGGAGGAGAAGGAAGAGGAGGAAAAGGGAGGACAGAGATCAGCAGAAGGAGAGGATATGGATATAGCAAAGCACCCTACAAATATTTTTTCATTTTGTCTTCACTGGGAGGTAGATTATTATCTCCATTTCATAGATGAAGAAAATGAAGTGACAGGTTTAGGGACTTGCCCCCAAGGTTGGCTCTGAACTCGGGTCTTCTTGATTCCAAGTCTACTGTTCTATTAACTGCAAAATCTGGCTAGGTCTAGATATGTAAAACTGGGGGAACAAATGATGTTGGTGAAAATTTAACAATAAAAATAGAGGGAACAGTATTACTGGAGTTCTATTTAGAAGTGGAAGTGAGCTTAAAGGCAACCCAGTCCACTCTACAGATAGCTAGGGGGCACAGTGAGTCATGCCCAGAACCTAACATCAGGAAAATCTGAGTCTGAATCCTGCTCCAGACTCTGACAAGCTGTATGTGACCCTGACCAAGTCAACTTATCTGTCTTTTATCTGTAAAGTGGAAATAATAAGAACAGCATCTGTCTCCTAGGGCTGTTATGAAGATGAAAGGAGAGAATCTTTGTAAAGTGCTTTTCAAAACTTGAAGTGATATAGGAATGCAAGTTATTATTATTTCTCCTACTATTATTATTCCAACCACTCATTAAAAAAAAAAAAGCAAAAGCAGAATCAAGAAAAAGAAATACCCACTGGGCAATACTGATTTCAAGACATCCCTTTCCCAGTCACATGAGTCAAGGTTAGTTAACATTAAAATCAGTTCCATTTTCTGATGAAAGTAGACAAAGCACTTTGTGAGAAATGTTACTACTACTACTACTACTGCATGATACTCCTACTCCTACTCCTACCACTGCTACTACTATTACTACCACTACTCCTACTACTACCAATACTATTATTTCTACTACTACTGCTACTACTACCACTACTACCACTACTACTACCACTTCTATTTCTACTCCTACTCCTCCTACTACTATTACCACTACTACTACCACTACTACTACTATTACTACCACTACTCCTACTACTACCACTACTACTACTACCACTACTGCTACTACTACCAATACTACTATTTCAACTACTACTGCTACTACTACTACCAGTACTACCACTACTACTACTACTACTACTACTATTTCTACTCCTCCTCCTCCTCCTCCTCCTCCTACTACTACTACTACTACTATTACTACCACTACTCCTACTACTACCACTACTACTACCACTACTACTACTACTACTACCACTACTACTACCACTACTACTACCACTACTACTACTACTGCTACTACTACCACTACTACTACTACTATTTTTTTTTTGCTTTTTGGAGGGCAGTTGGGGTTAAGTGACTTGCCCAAGGTC
>CM053595.1:294504010-294564850 GCA_028646575.1 Pseudocheirus occidentalis
TCTCTCTCTCTCTCTCTCTCTCTCTTTCCCTTCTCTTCCCCTCCCCTCCCCTTTCCTCTCCTCTCCTCTCCTCTCCTCTTCCATCTGAGAGGTCCCAGAGAGTACTGATGAAGTGTGAGTACCTGGGGATGTGCTCTTGTAGGATGAAGAGGTTCCTTGGGCACAGGAGTGCAGGTCAATAGGAAGCCATCTTCTTGGTGAATTACTATGTCTGGAAAGTGCATTACCCTCACACATCTTAGATTGACCAGGACCTTAGAACTCTCATCACCGCAGTGACCAACCATGATTGTGGACTGCTACCAACCTCCTGACAGCAAAACAATAGGCTACATATGCAGAATGAGACACAGACTTTTATTCCTTTTCTTGAGGGGGGAAGTCAGGGCAATTGGGGTTAAGTGACTTGCCCAAGGTCACACAACTAGAAATTGTTAGGTATCTGAGGCTGGATTTGAACTCAGATCCTCCTGACTCCAGGGCAGGTACTCTATTTACTGTGCCAACTAGCTGCCCCTCACTGTGCCACCTAGCCAGCCACTCATAAGAGACACATACTTTTGGACAGTCAATATGGGCATTTTGTTTGCTTGCCTTTGTGCCTTTGGTTCCAAAGCTTTTCTTTTCTTTCTTTAGGGGAACAAGAGACAGAAGAAAAAACAAATGGTTGGTCATTGGAAAAAAAATTTTTTTAAGTGGTTACCTTGTGGCCAATCTAATTTTTTAAATGCAGACACTATTTGTCCTTCCTGCCTTACAAGATTCTGGTAAGGAAGGGGATTCATATTCCTTGATGCACTATGAAAATTAAAACTAGCTCTTTCAAGCATTTCAGTCATGTCTGACTCTTCGTGACCTTTTCTGGGGATTTCTTGGCAGAGATATTGGAGGAGTTTGCCATGTCCTCTCCAGTTCATTTTTACAAATGAGGAAACTGAGGCAAATGGGGTTAAGAACTTGCCTAAGGTCACACAGCTAGGAAGTGACTGAGGCCAGATTAGAACTCGGGAAGATGAGTCTTTCTGACTCCAGGCCTGGAGCTCTATCTGCTGTGTCACCTAGCTGCCCCACAAACTAGATAAATAAAGCTTTTTAAAGCCCCTTCTTCATGTCAGGCATTAATAATAATAGCTTACATTGTTAAAGATACCTCTTTTTGTATCCATAATGATTAGCACAGTGTCCACCATGTATGTATTAGGGGCTTAATAAAGTTTTACTGACTGATTGAAAGATGAAAACTGTTCATTTTTAAGAAGTAAAAAATCTTCATATAAAAGTAAAAAATGTCCATTTGCCCTCATAGTTACATTATTTTTCATATTTATTGTCATTATGTAATTTAGCACAACTCTCTGAAAGGCAGACAGTGCATTACTATTATTTCTTTTTTACAGTTGGAGAGACTGAGGCTCAAATGGGATATGATGTGCCGAAAGTCACATGACCACTCAATGACAGTACTGGCATTTGGATGGAGGTCTTTTGACTCCAAAATCAATGCTCTTTTCTTTCCTTCCTTCCTTTTCTTTTCACAGACCATTCTAGAGGCACAAGTCTAGGTAGAGGTAGAGTGAGAGTCCAGTTGGATGTGGCCAGCTTTGTGTAAACTGGCTTTGCTGCTGATGCATCCACCCCTAGACTGGCCCGCCAAGCACATGCCCCCCCACCCTCCCTCCAGTCTTTCTGGCTGGGTATTGGGCCCAGCCTATGACTTCACATCAAATTTGAATTACCTGCAGTCATTTGAACCCTGAGCTCACTCCTCCTCAAAAGGTTGTGCATAAAAATTCTCCCTTCCTTCCACTCCACCTTGGGTCAAGTTCTATCACCTCTCGACAGCTGATCGGAGCCCTTAACTTAGAGAACCTTTTTTCTCTTTATTCTCCAGCTCATGTTTCTTACAAACTCACCCAAATGTTTCTCTAGCTGCACTTTTATTGATACTTTTTTTACCCTCAAGCCTTTTCTGACTCTTTTGATCTCCAGTTTTTCCAAACTTTCTTTGCCTACCTTCCCCCCCCCCCCCCCAGCTATCCTTGCACCGTGGGTCTTCCCCCTCCTTCCCCTCCCTGCCCTTTTGTCTCCTTGACTGTTCTTCACTCTGGGGTGACAGAGATTAGCATTTCAAAGCCCCATTTCCATTCATGTACTTAAAGATAACTTTTCTTTATCCAGTCTACTCAGAAAGGTGTCCAGGCATAATGGAGGAAGGAGAATTAACTCAGCACAGAGCATTTTCTTCCCACCCATCAAATATGGTAAAGGACAGCCTAGCCTCTCAAGGGAAGGCACTTCATCATTTGAGTAAGGCATCTCTTATTAGACCAGGTAGCTCCAAGAGAAGATCCCTGAAAGGAGAGCAAAGTGCTTCAATCCAGATTCTGGCTCCCTCTGTGTGATGCTGGGCAAGTCATCTCTCTGAACCTTGGTGACATCATCTGGAAAATGGGATTATAATGGCTTCTACTTCAATAGGTTGTGGGGATTAAAGATGAGCTCTATGGATAATGGACATTTTATTTCCTGCCTTCTCAATGGGTAGGGGATGAGATGGCGGGAGGGAAGAATGTGGGACTGAAAAGAAAAACAGAAATGCACTCTTCTGCAACAAAAAGATGATACATGTGTATATATATGCTGTGGCAATGGCAAAGGTCACTTACTACATATCTATCTATCTATCTATCTATCTATATTTATAGTACTTTGCCAGTTTTAAAGTGTTATACACATTTATGTACAGTATACACAGATGTATATTTATGCATATGTTCATAATTCTACACACATATGTGTATGCACACATGTATTCACAACCCAACACACTTGCATCTGCACACACACCTTATCGAGTTGCTATCATAGATACATATATGAATGATGTACCCATGTAAATATTCTATATGTACAGATCTGCCTGTATATATATACCACTCCAAGCTGTATCATACAGTTAGGGCAGATACAAATGTATTAAAATATTCTCTTAAAGTGGTATACAAGATATAGATAAATACATATTTATACATTATATACACATGTACATGTGTGTATATGTACACATGTCTACATTATATGTGTCTCCATAATTATATATCAATTTAAGATTAATCAATATATAGAGATTATATAATATACATAATTATATATAATATAACATATTATATATAATCAACATATATGTACATATATAACCTTATCTTTTTTTAAATCACAGAAGAGGATATAATGCATGTGTATATATATCTCCATGTATACATAGCTACATCACACACACCTACGTGTCTGCAAACACACACACAGCCCTTGAGTTTGTCCCCCTCTCTGTTCACAGGGTGCTCCTTCCTTCCAGTCCTCATTGCCTCTTGCCTGGACTATTTGGCTAGCATAGTGATAATGGCTAGTGCTTACATAGCATTTTTAGCTTTGCAAAAACATCTTATTTGATGCACCTGCCTGGTAGGTGCTATTATTGTCCCCATTTTACAGATGGGGAAACTGAGGCTCATAGAGGTCAAGCAGCTTGCCTACAGTAAGGCAGCTGGTGTCTCAGGCAGAGTTTGAACTCAGGCCTTTTTGCCTTGTGTCTAGCAGTCTACATAGACACTGGTCCACCTCGTTGCCTCACAGCTCCTTTCCCAACTTCAAATCCCTCTCCTGTCCAATCTTTGCTTCACAGAGTTGCCAGAGTGACTTTTCCTATAGTAGAGGTTACTTCTCTACTCTACAAATCTGATGGTCCCCTATTACTTCAAGGTTCAATTACAAACTCCTCTATTTTGCATTTAAGGCTCTTTAAACTTGACTTTAACTTACCTCTCCAGTCTTACTTCACATGACTCCCTTTCACACATTCTTTCATCCATGTGAACAGACCATCTTGTTCTTTTCATGTAACTGGGGAAAAACAAAATACTAAAATTTTTGTTTATTTTTATTTTTGCTTTTTGGAGGGGGGAAGGTAGGGCAATTGGGGTTAAGTGACTTGCCCAAGGTCACACGGCTAGTAAGCATTAAGTGTCTGTGGCCGGATTTGAACTCAGGTCCTCCTGACTCCAGGGCTGGTCTCCATTAATGAAAAAAAATTTTTTTTTTAAAAACAACCCATAGCTTTGAGCATATGAACCTTTACTGACAAGATGATATCTCTGCTTTTTAGTATGCTCTCCTTTTTTCTGTCACTTTCCTTCCAAGGAGCAAATGTCTTTTAATTTCATGACTGCAGCTGCTGTCTGCAATGTTCTTTGAGTCCAAGAATAGAAAATCCGACACTGATTTAATATTTCTCCCTGTATTTGCCAGGAAGTTATGGGATCAGATGCCAAGATCCTAGGTTTTTGTTTGTTTCAATTAAGTTTCAAGCAAACTTTTACACTTTCCTCTTTCACCCTCATCAAGAGACTTCTTAATTCTTCACTTTCTGCCTTCACTTTCTGAATGGTTTCATCTGTATACTTGAAATTATTGATATTTTTCCTGGGAAACTTAATTCTGGTTTTTCATTTGCCCAGCCTGGCATTTCCCACAATGTGTTCTGCATATGGGGCAACTAGATCTTGCACAGTGGATAGAGTTCAGTGTCTGGAGTTAAGAAGAATCCTCTTCATGAATTCAAATCTTGAGTCCAACTCTTACCAGCTGTGTGACCCTATGCAACTCCCTTAACACTGTTTATCTCAGTTTACTTATCTGTAAAATGATCTGGAAAAGGAAATGACAAACCTCTTCAGTATCTTTCCCCCACAAAACCCTCCCCCAAAATAAACCAAAAACAAAACACATAAAAAAGCCCCAAATGGGGTCACAAAGACTCAAACACAATTGAAAAATGACTGAACAACTAAAATTCTGCATATAAGTTAAACAAATATGATGACAATGTATAGCCTTGTCATACTTCTTTCTCAATCTTAAATCAATTATTTGTTCCATATTCTGTTCCAACTATTGCTTCTTGACCTCATACAGGTTCCTCAGGAGATAAGTAAGATGATCTGGTGCTCTCATCTCTTTGAAGACTTGTCACATTTTGTTGTGATCTACACAATCAAAGGCTTTACTGAAGTTGATAAAGCATATGTAGATGTTTTTCTGAAACTTCCTTGCTTTCCTCATAATCCAGAGAATGCTGGCAATTTGGTCTCTAGTTCCTCTGCTTCTTTGAAAACCAGCCTTCTCTTCTGGTAATTCAGCGTTCATATATTGCTGAAACCTACCTTGAAGAATCTTAAGGATAATTTTGCTTGGGTGTGAAATAAGTGCAATTGTTCAGAAATTTGAGTATTCCTTAGCACTTCCCTTCTTTACAATTGGGGCATAAGCTGATCTTTTCCAATCACGTGGCCGCTGTTGAGTTTTCCAAATTTGCTGGCATACTGTGTGCAGGACTTTAACAGTATCATCTTTTGGGATTTTTAAGTAGCTCAGCTGGAATTCCATTACCTCCAGCAGCCCTACTGTTGACAAACTTTCTTAATGTTTGCTTGACTTCATTCTCTAGGATATGTGGCTTTAGATCAGTAACAATATTATCATTGTTGTGAGTAATGTTAAGATCTTTCTTGTATAGTTCTGTATATTCTTGCCACCTCTTCTTAAGCTCTTCTACTTCTAGTAAGTCCCCACCATATTTGTTTTTTATCATGCCCATTTTTGCATGAAACTTCCCCTTGATATTTCTAATTTTCTTCAAGAGATCTCTAGTCTTTCCCATTCTATTGTTTTTTTATTTCTTTGCATTGCTCATTTGATAAAACCTTTTTATCTTTTCTTGCTATTCCCTGGAATAGTTAAGTACATATTTCCCTTCCTCCTTTTCCTTCTGCTTTTCTTCTTTCCTCAGCTATTTGAAAAGTCTCATCAGGTAGCCATTTTGCTTTCTTGCTCTTCTTTTTCTTTGGTATGTTTTTTTGTTGCTACCTCTATCCAATACTGAGAACCTCTGTCCATAGTCCTTCAGGCACTCTATCTACCAGATCTAATCCCTTAATTTATTGATCACTTCATATTCATAAGGCATGTTATGTTCCACTTCATTCCCTTTCATACACTCTACAATCCAGTCCATCTTCTGGTGTCATCTTTCATCACTTTAATACTCTCCATTGGGTTTTCTTGGCAAAAATACTGGACTGGTTTGTCATTTCCTTCTTCAGGGGATCACCTTTTGTCAGAACTCTCCATCATTACCTATTCATATTGGGTAACCCCGTACTCTGCATAACTCATAGTTTCATTGAGCTAAGCAAGCTCCTTTACCACAACAAGGCAATGAGCCAGGAGGAGAGGCCTGGCACATAGTAGGTACTTAATAAATGTTTGTTGATTGAGTAATTAGTTGCTTCTGACTTTCATGATTTATCTCAGAAAATTATGGAAAGGGTGTGAGATGACTCAGGATATGAAGCTGCATGATGGGTAACCCCCCTAGGTATCAAGGTCTTGACGCATGTGGTTAAGATCATCCATCTAATATAACCAAAGGAATCCTATCAGCACAGTCTCACTAGGGCATGTCAACCAGGCAATATCAGTGATTGGAACAAGTGGAAAGTAATCTTAGAGGAGGAGGAATAGGCAGGTAGAGTTTCAGTAATCAATAATCCAAGTAACTACCTTTCTTAAATGGAAACCGGAAAGTAGTTTTATGTTCTTGGGGCTAGTGGAGGAACTCTAAATTGATGTCATGCATTAGGGTTTTGAATATGGTATTAACTGAACTCTAGATCTGTGGTCAGTAGAGCATTTATACAGTAACATGCCTATTATGTGCCTGGCACTGTGTTAATCACTGGGGATACACAGAAAGGCAAAACCAGCCCCTGCCCTCAAGCAGCTCAAGTTCTAATGAAAGAGACAGTATGTAAATAGCAAGATATACACAAGATAAATATGCAAAGTATATGGGAGGTAATCTCAGAGGGGAAGATACAAGCAGCTGGGGGGAGAGGGGAAGGGGAGACAGGACCCTTCTGTAGAAGGTGAGATTTGAGTTAAGTCTTGAAAGAAATCAAGGTAGACTCAAAGGTAAGGAGGGAGAGACTTCCCTGGATGAAAAATGGAATGTTGGGTTTGAGGAACTATAAGCAGGTCAGTATAGCTGGATTATAGAATGCATGAACAGGAATAAAGTAAAAGAGGACAGGAAAGGTAGGAAGGTATCAGGTTGTAAAAGCTTTAAATGCCACAGTTTTATGCTGGAGATAATAGGGAGAACTTCTAGACTTTATTAAGTAGCACTATGACATGGTTGGACCTACTCTCTAGGAAAATCACTTTAGCAGCCAAGTGAAAGACGCATAGGAGTAGGGAGTGATTGGAAGCCAGGAACCAATTAGAAGGCTTGTTAGAAGACCTGGGTTAAGATCTAGGCTCTGCCTTTTGTTTATCAGAATGACCTGGTGCAAGGCACTTCGAGTCATCTGGAAAATTAAAAGGCTGAATCAGAGCATTTTTAAAAGCCCATTAAGCCTCATACAAAGATTATATGACAATTTCAGTGTCTCAGAGATGCTAACCGGCCTATAGCCAAACCAGTATTTGGTAGAATTAAGTTGGACTGGATTAAACTATAGACTTTCCTGCTCATAGAAGTGGCCTCTATCGATAGCCTTACTTTTCTGTTAAGTGGCATCCTATTGCTTGACTCAGAGGTGGCTCTTCTTCTCTTCTCCAAAAGGCAGTTTGCTTAATATAAGTTATTTTCATTTAAATAAATTTTGCATAGTTTTATTTTGAGTTTTTCACAAAAAAGCTGGAATTATGCTAGGAAACCAGGGTGGCCAGTCATTGCCAGAGAGGATGCAGAGGGCATAAAGTTCAGGGTGGCCATGAACCCCAGTTCTTTGCATATTGGGCACTGCCCCATTGTGTAGCACTGAGCAAAACCTTTCACCTGTCTTGCATCAACTTGGTTCTCATATTTGTAAAATGGAATAATAAAATAACTAGTATTGATATATCATTCCCCATATTTGATCTCATCTGATCCTCTCAGCGAGCAGGGAGGTGGTTGGACATTATTATCTTCTTTTAGAAAGAAGGAACCCCAAACGCAGGGAATTTAGAGGATTTTCCCAAGATGGCACCACTAATAACTGGGAAGAACTGGGATTTGAATCCAGTTGTAACTCCAGAGCCCTGCAGTGTCTTCCATGAGTCTGCTAGCCCTGCTAATCCCCTTAGACCTAGACCTCCAGGCCACATGGGGCCTTCCAGGCCCTCTTTTGAGTCCAAGCTTTACAGAACAAATCCTTTTATGAAGGGGATTTGTTCTGCTAAGTTTGGATTCAGTCAAAGGGCCACACTTGAGGACCTAGAGGGCTACATGCAACTGCAGGTTTCCCACCCCTGCTTAGAGGATCTTAGCACTGAACAACTCAAGGGAATTTTTAATATGGTTTCCCAAACAGCAGAGTAATCTACTACTAAGTATCAGAAACATTTTTTTGGCCGGAAACAAAATAGCACCCAAGGTATCCAGTCTTTGGAAGGCACTAGTCATCACAGGATACAGAGGCAAAGCTGATACATCAATGCCTATGCGTTGGTGGGTTGGGCTTGTGGGCAGAGGTTCCCTATCCCTTAAATTAAAGGGGAGTTTGTGCAACACGCAGTCCTTTTGAGTCAGGGCCAGGGTCACTGTTGGGCCGAGGTAACATTAATTATTTTTCCGCTTGTCGGATTCCATGAAAAGGATGTGAAAATGGCCTGTTTGTGAAAGAGGGCAGGGCGAGGTTCTGAGCTGATTATGTCAAATGCATTCAGAGCCTCCTTGGTGCAGAAGATTGCGATCAACAAAGCATGGCTGGCATCTGCACCCATTTCAGGAGGAAGCTCCTTAGGCCCCATGAACTCCTGAGGGGCAAGAAAAGGCAACTTTAACCCTTTGGTGGCTAGAACGATCCAGCCCTGGAAGTCTTGAGGCTTTACAAAGATACCATCTCTAGCAGGGAGGGTGGTAAGAACCCTGGTCTTTGAGAGGTCCTCTTGAGAGAATGGCATTGGCCAGGTGGCTAGGACAGCCACACAGATAATATTCTCACACATTTACATAGTTGTGGTAAGGGGTACATGAATAGAAAACTGGGCCACATGGAGGATTTCTGACTGAGAGAGAATGAGCCTCTACTGTGGACTGAGGGACCCTTGGGGTTGTTGGTCAGGCCTGATTCGAAAAAGAGTAGAAAATGCATTGATTAGCCCCAGGCATGTTAAAGAACTGAAAATGCATAGATTAGCCCCAGGCATGTTGACTGGGCAGTCTCACAAAAGAGATCTAATACTCCTTTTAAGGAATCAGAAGCCCCGTGGGTAATAGAAGATAACTCCACTGGATAGCTATAGCTTTGGTGGCAGTGAGGAAATGCACCTACCCATTTGGTGGGAGAATGAGCAGCGAGAGGTATTGTAGCTAGGACACAGCCTCAGGCATGGGAGTAATCCTAGGGGAATGAGTTGTCAGAGAAACATTTTCTCTTCCACTAGTATGGGTACATGCAGCAAACTAAGATTTATTGTGGGTGGGTCAGAGAATGATCTTATTACTTGATTTTCCCTTATCATTTACATTTAAAATTGAAAATTTCATTTAAAATAATTAAAATGTAATTTAAAATTTTGTCATTTTATTCATGATTCCTACCTAGTCATCAGAGAATGAAATTATTTGGGGTCTTGGGTCATATTTGCATAGTTATGATTAACTGAACTCTACATACTGGTCCTAGTATAGTAAGGGAGTTCAGGGTGAAGCTCATGCTACATAATGCTTTATGGTTTAAATTTTTTTAATTAAAAATTTTTTTTGTAATAATTTTGCAAAGTACAGAAAGCATTTCTACCCCATTCCTCTTCTAGGTTTCAGTTTAGTGTCAGAGACCAGATGAGACATTTGCATAGTCAAGGTTTGAAAATTGTGTTCTCTATGTGTTACTGTCCCAAAAGGCTTTGAGCTTTTGCTGTAATTTAATTAGGCTCATAGATTTAGAGGTGGAAGAAGCCTTAGAGGAGGGTATCTCATTCAATGCTCTCATTTTACAGATAAGGAAACTGAGGTATAATAATCTTGACTTGCACAACAGTATCAGACAATGGCAGAGGTAAGGATTAAATTAGTGATTCTCCCACTGTACAATTCTGTCTACTTTCGGAGGACCTGAGTTTGATTAACTGCTAATTAATTACCTCAGTAAACTGTGACTTTGGGCAAATCACTTCCACTCTCTTGGCCTGGAAAGAAGCAGAGGAGAGGAGGGAATGAATGCACTGCAGATGGGAGACGTCCAGGTAGTTCTGGAAGCACAGGGTTGACCACATCATTACACTTCATATATTAAGACTAACCATAAACAAATGGCAAAGATTTATCAAAAAGTGTCAATAGCAATCTGTTGATCCAAGGAATGATAAGGAATTAATTCTTCGTTTCCACTAAGGAGAAAATCAGAGATGATGGAATTAAATTGCCTCCTGATTCCACATTTTACCACTAGGAAGTTTACAGAAAAGGAATCATGTGTTAATTACTGGCTGCAGGGCATGGCATTGTGGGCAATGGTTTTGGAGGAGAAGAGTTGGGCATCAGAACCAGTAGCAGAGATGCAAAATGGAGGTCAGATGCACCAAATGAAAGTCAGGCCAGGAGAGTTGGAGAGTTGCCATATTAAACCAAATGGTGAATGCTGGATATGGTTGTACATGCTCTGCTGCTGGGGATGCTGAGGCTGGTGCATGACCTGAGCTTTGGAGTAGGGCTGAAGCTAACTGTGTATCCACACTGTCCGGCACCAATATGGTGAGCCCCCAGGAGTGCATGACCACCAGGTTGTCTAAGGATGAGTGAATTGGCCTACGTTGGAAGCAGCAAGGCAAAGCTTCTGTGCTGATCCAAGGGATCAGGCCTGTATGTGGTTGATGTATGAAAGGAAATGGAAGGAAGGAAGAAAGGAAGGAGGAAGAGAAGGAGGGAGAAAGGAAGACAAGAAGGAGGGTGGAATAAAGAAAGGAGGGGAGGAAGAATAGTGGAAGAGAGGAAGAAAGGGAAGGAGGAAGTGAGAAAGGAAGGGAGGAAGGAAGAAAGGGAGGAAGGAGGGGAAGGTGGGAAGGCAGGGAAGAAGGAAAGTTGGTTGTTTAGAAGCTTGCTTATGAAGTTAGTTCTGAGTTAGAATTCTGTGATAAACAGAAATGGTTCTGGGAAGAACAAAGTAAAGGATGTGCCAGGTTCTAGAATATCAGAGAAGTTAATTTGGGTATAAGCACTGGATATCCAAGGAAGGACAACATGGTATGTGCATATATGCATACACATAGCATCTTTTGAATGGCAACAGCTACTCATAATAGTCTAAATATATAAAGGATCTATGATTATTTATTTGGGCAGTTCCTGATGTGAGAATCCCTATCACAAATGCCAAGTAGCTTACAGTCTGTCCATGCCATGAGGCCATTCCTGATCACCTCAGCTTCTGGCTCTATTTCTCTTACAAACCAAAATAAATCAAATAAAAGAACAATATCTTCTCCCACCCCCCCACCCCCACCCAACTTTGTATATGTCATGTAGACATATGTTTTCTAAGCAGGGTTTCTTCCCATCTAAAGAGTAATAAAAAACTCTATAGGGGAAACCTTCTACAGATGTATGGGAGGACATATGTAAGGGGATGCTGGTATATAGGTGTTAATGTTAAATAATAAAACTGAGAATCCTCCAGACTAACATTTCTTTAGCAGTGCATGTTGGTTCCAAAACAAACTGGGTTCAAGGCTCTCAGTAACCAAGAACCCAGAACTTTGGTTTTTAGCCAGTTAACACTCAGTTTGGAGGAAAAGAAAAGCAAGATGAAAGAATTAAGATACCTAGTTTCTTGCTGAGGAGAAGACCAGGAGACAGAGGTGAGGGTCAGATTGAGGGCTGATTGGAGGGGATTGAGATACAATTAGGAGACACTGAGAAGAGAAGGGAAAAAGGGTTGTTTTGTAACATTCTTTAAGCTGGGTGACTCTTGGGAGGGGAGAGTAATCTTGTGACTTCTCCAAATTCAGATGACTTTGAGACTTAACAAAATGGGAGATAAAAGCCAAGTGAAGTCACTGAGGCTATTTCAGAATTACATTAATTAGGACAGTTGTGTGTTGGGGGTTGGGGGAAGTCCCTTGTTTTGTCTACATTTTCATTCACAGATAACTAGTGAAGGAGGACCTGGGCACAGGGGAGCAGCAACACATCCACCAGCAAAGGAATCCAAAATTGGAAAGGCCCAGAAGGCAACACCTCCCTGCCCAGCCTTGGGCTGGATGGCATCTTCCCTGAGGGGCTTATCTAGGTCTAGGTAATTTTGACTGACTCCAGGTAATTAATCTCTTCCTGTTTAAATTCTCTCCTATGAATCATCCTCCAACTAGCTAATGAATTCAGTCACTGAGTGACCAAAATGTTTTGAGATCTCCTGGGGGAGAAATCATCATTCTGCCACTTCCCTCCATTTCTCTCCCTACTTCAGGGGTTCTTAACCATTTTTAAAAATAGGTCATAGGCTCATTTGACCTTCTGGTGAAGCCTAGAGACAGCTTCTCAGAATGTTTTTTTAAATGATAAAATACATAGAATCAAAAAAGAAGCCAACTATATTGAAATAAAGATATCAATGTTTTAAAGGCTTGCAGGCCCCAAGTTAAGGTTCTAAGCTGGGAAGAGGGCAGACTAAGCAATTTCCCCAACTTCCATATAGTATAGAGTATTATTTATACAGCAAGGGTCGATGGCCATTGATTTCTTTTATATAAAAAGGAGTAAACAGAGTGTTGGAGCACAATCTTCTGTTTGCAGATGACTGTGCACTCAATGCAGCATCTGAAGCTGAGACACAACAAAATATGCATCAATTCTCTGCTGCTTGTGCTCATTTTGGCCTAACGATTAACACCAAGAAAACCCAGGTGCTCCATCAGCCACCACTACACCACCCATACGTGGACCCATTGGTTACAGCAAATGGAGAAGTTTTGAAGGCTGTGGATAAGTTCACTTACCTTGGTAGTGTACTCTGTGGGGAGCTACACATCCATAATGAAGGTGACACATACATTTCGAGAGCAAGTTCAGAGCAATGAAAGTGTGGGAGAGAAAAGGTATTAGACTGACTGTGAAAATGAAGTTCTACAGAGCCATTGTGCTGACCTGGTTGTTGTATGCCTGTGAAACCTGGACAGCCTACCAGCACCATGACAGGAAACTGAATGGCTTCCATTTGAATTGTCTTGGGAAAATTCTGAAGATCATCTGGCAGGAGACACTGAGGTCCTATCTCTTAGATGAACCGCCAAGCATTCAAACTCTGCTTCAGAGAACGCACTCCAATGGGCTGGCCGCATTGTTCAAATGCCAAACATACATCTGCCTAAAAGACTATTTTAGAGAGAACTCACACAGGGCGAGGGTTCACACGATGGTCAGAAGAAACTATATAAGGACACTCTCAAGGTCTCTCTCAAGAACTTTGGAATCGATTGTGAGATAAGAGACAGTGGCACAAGACGGCTCAGCATGGGGTGCCCTCATCAGAGAAGGGGCTGTGCTCTGTGAGCAAAGCAGAATTGAGATGGCTCAAAGGGAACTAAGGAGATGCAAATTCAGAGACTCCACCCCGAATGTTTACACACAGACTATTTGTGCCTGACCTGTGGTAGGGAATTCTGAATTCATACCAGTCTGATCAGTCACAGTGAGACACAGTGCAGGTTGACTCTAACATAGTGATGTCATTTTGGTCCTCTTCCGGTCTCTCTCAGGAGAGAGCTTTTAAGGGTGAAAAGGTACAGTTTGTTGGGTCTAAACATACCACATACTATAAACATGTGACCTCCAGGAGCAGGAAATGACTTATCTGTGTAGATTCCTTTCCCCATGTGGGAGGAAGGAAGAGACAGACCCTGGAGGAGCTATTCAGTTAAAAGAGTAGCATCCTTCAGGGACTCAAAGGCAGGGACTAATCTCTTAGGATGTTCTTGGGTTATCTCATCAATAATTTTCCTTATCAGTGGAAAAAACAATCTCATAAACCCCAGAGGCTATATATAATTCAGTGGCTTACCATAATCTCTCTGAAGGGAAAATTTGGGAGATCAAAACACACGGACATCCCACATCTCTTCCTTATGGTGCCAAGATGGAGAATGCTGAAGTCTGCTTCCTTACTCTCCTTTCCTATTTGCCTTTCTCCCAGAAATCTCTGCCATCTGCTTCAATCCCAGTTCCAACATGTCACTAGGTGTTGGAGGCTGGGTGATATCTCCAAGGACTCCACATGCTTAGATGTGCACAAGACATTTCCCCAATTATAGTGTAAGCTCCTAGAAGGCAGAGACAGTGTCAATTTTATCTCGGTCTCCCTAGCACTGATCACAGTGACTGGTGCATTAGCCAGTGGTTTATAAGTACTTCTAGAGTGATTAATAATGTCTTAAAGCATTGCTTGAGACACATACAGTTCAAAAGACTCTCATATTTAATAGGCATAGGAGGTACAATTTGAACTGCTTCTTCCCCAGCTGGGTGGATATAGCATTGGACCTGGAGTTAGGACGACCTGAGTTTGAATCAGGCCTCAGATACTTACTTGTTTCATGATCCTGGACAAGTCACTTAACTACTTTTTGAGTCAGTTTCTCCATCTGTAAAGGAGGGATAATAATAGCACCCACCTCCCAGGGCTGTTGTGAGGATCCATGAGATAATATTTGTAGAGTGTTTTGCAAACCTTAAAGGCCTGCATAACTATTGTCATTAATATTCCAGATACTAAACTGAGCACTCTACAATATGCCCTGACTCTGCCATCCCTCCCTGAAGGTTATATAGCATTTTATATAGTTATTTAGCATTTTAATATTTGCAAAGCACTATGCATATATAATACACATACACATGTATATATGTGTATATATATATATTTATACACATATATATACACACACACATAGTCTTAGCAATGTGCGTAAACACACATACAGACACAGGTACAGGGAAGATGAAGGATCATACTTGAGAGGTTGCTTTCTTTTCCTTGCAGGAGCAGATTCATCAGAAAACAGGATCCTGATGGAGGGAACATTTCATTTAGACATAAGGAAGAGTTTACTGAGAAAAAAATTGAGCAGGAAGGGTGTGAAATTTTGTCTTCAGAGCTATACTTTACTCATCTATGGAATGAGCTCAACATAACACGCTGAAAAGAACTTCCTGTTTGGCCAACAATACTTTGGAAAGGAATCCCTGAACCTACATTGCTAGGAAATCCTACTGGGTAATGTATTTCTATTTGCCAGGGGTCTATCCACTTCCCATAACATGGATAAACCCTACAAAGGGACAGCTGTCCACAGGATTTGAGTGACAGGTAGATCAAGGCTCAAGCTATGACCTTCTGGACTGCTGAGAGCCTCCGGCCATATCACTATAGCTTCCTGTTCACCTAAGGATGATTACAAAGGCCTATCCATATTGGGTCAGGGCTCTTCAGACTCAGGATCTGTCCAAGAGCCCATGTTTCACCCCATCCAACCTCAATAACTAGACGTGTTTCCATTTAGAGATGAGGTAGAGTATCCTTATTGAATATTCTTTCTACATGATGGCTAAGTAAACTTCCTTTTATTAACTGTTGAATGACCTATAAGAATCTCAATTTATTCCAGCATCCAACTGGAACTAACAGACCTGAGCTAGGCCCACACCCAACACTATGTAACAGCATGAACGGGACATTTCCAGGTAATGGAGACCCTAGGGTTCTGTGGCTGCATTTACTGGGCCAGGGTCTCAGGGAAGCCATGTTCCCAAATCAACCAAGTAAATTTGTTTTCCTTACATGGCTCTTTTCCTATGCATTATCTTATATAGATCAGGCTCAAGATTGGAGCAAAAAATGGAAACACTAATAGTTGATCTAGCAGGTATCAAAAGCTTTACTTAGCTAAAGAAAGGAAAGGCTAGTCAGTGAAGACACAGAATGGATTCCACTGGACTTAGCTTGCATTGGTTGTGCTGTTCTGCTCATTGGAAGCCCTAGGAAGGGGCAGATGACTTCTCAGGCCCTGGCTTTTGTGCCTAGGCCAACAGGAGGGTAGATAAGTGCTCCCAACTTTAGTCCCCTCAATCAATGAGGTGTTAAAGATGGCTTTAAGAGAAAACTAGCCTAGTCTGTATGGGAGAAGCTGCTGTAGGATATTGTTCCTACCAGAGTGTAGAAAGCACTCTTCTCCCTGCCTCCCCCCATCTCCTCCACACACCTCAGAAGTCAGACTAACCCCAAATCAGTGAGATCTCGATCAGGTTTCAGGTGGGCAGAGCTGGGCATGCTTCCAAAGGCAGCCTACTTTCCTTTCAGCTTCCATGTTTCCTACAAAGCCACTGCTAGCAGGCAATCAGGTTCCTGCCACTGGGAAGAAGTCCAGGGAGGGAATACATGAGAACAAGACTGGTGCTCTTTTGCCCACCATTCTCTATACCCCACCAAGAGTGTTTAGGTAGTTCACATATGAATAATAATGAACACACATTTTTATGGCAGCTTTAAGACTTGCAAAGCATTGTACATGGCTTCCATTGGTCCTTACAACAACCTGGTGAGGCAGGTCTGATAACATTATTCCCACTTTACAGATAAAAAAGGTACATGAGAAAGACAGCACAGTGTAGGGGAAAGCATCGAGGAAGACCCAGGCTCAAATTTTGTCTCTAACAGGATCTCTAAAGGCTGTGTGACCTTGGGCAAGTCATAGCCTCTCAGTGTCTAGAAACCTAACACCATCAATTACAGAGAAGGTGGTGATCTGCATTGGCAGGGAATTATTCCTTGCCAGGTCCTTCTTATTCCAAAGAAATCAGAGATCTGACCTAAAAAACCAAAGAGGTTCTAAGCACAGGTGATGACGTCTCCCACCTCTTTGCCTTTTTCACTGACTGTTCCCCAGACCTGGAATGTTTTCTCACTTCTTTGGCTGCCTTGAAGATTCAGTTCAGATCTCAGCCTTCCCTCTGCAAAGCCTTCAGTTTGCCTTGTGCATGTCTTCTATATACATAGCTCTTGGCTTATTTTCTCCCTCATTAGGATGTAAGCTCCTTGAGGGCAGGCACTGGATTTTTCCCCCTTCCCTTTCAGCGTTCAATACCTGGCATCAAGCAAACGCTTAATAAATACTTGCTATTGGTGGTGAAGTAAGGCTCAGAGTTAAGGGACTTGCTTAGGGTCATGCAGCTAACCATAATCTGAACTGAGGTTCAATAGATGAACAGAGTATTTATTAAACACCTACCTTGTGCCAAGCATTGTGCCAAGGGCTGGGGATACAAATACAAGTTAAAAAGAAAAGACAGTTACTACCCTAAAATAACTTACAGTCTAACAGAGGAAAATAATGTATTTTTTCTTGGGAGGGGGTGCTTTGGAAGAAATGGCACCCGTGGGGCTTTATGGAAAACTCCACAGAGTCAGGGTGGAAGTGCAGCTGAACGAGAGGTGAGCTCATGCTCACTCCACGGCCCAGACAGCAGCTTAAATGGCAGTCCTGGGAATGAAGTTACCCATCAGAGTAAGGAGCCCGGGGTGGCTGGGTGGGGGGAGGCATTTCCAGGGTAAGAAGGCTGCTGGGGAAAGGTGGGAAAGTCCAGATAGTCAAAAATGGAGCGGGAAGAATTCTTGACTTAGGATCCAATACTCAACGCCCTCTGCCCCTGGAGCCTCCAATTAGACCTGGCCCCTCGATGCAGGGCAACCCCGATGCCCGCCCTGTACGTGCCCGTAGAAGAAGGCGGTAGCTGCCTGCCAAAGTCGAGCATCGGAGAAGCCAGGTAATAATTAAGCCGGGATAAATAGCCATTATGATGAAGGTCTGACAACTCGCAGAGACCACAGACTGCTTCGCGGCACCTGCTTATTTCCCATTGATCCCCTCTGGGATATGGCCTTGCCGACTTTCTGTAGCTTCCCAAATAACAGCCTGGCAAAGCCCCTCGCTAAGAGGTGGCCTCTGAAGAGAATCCGCTTGGGTCTTTCCTGTCTTTTTCATCTGTAAGACCTGCTAGGGGAAGCTTTAATTACTGGTCTGAGATTTCCCTGCTCCAGCGCCTTCACACACAATGGGATGGATCAGCAGATGCCTTTCTGAAATCAGATTTTAAAAAAAGGTTTTAAGATCGGAAGATGCAGGTCTCAGTTTGGTTTAAAATGATGGGGGAGGGGCGGCTGGGTGGCGCAGTGAATAGAGCACCGGCCCTGGAGTCAGGAGGACCTGAGTTCAAATTCGACCTCAGACATTTGACACACAAAAAACTAGCCTTGTGACCTTGGGCAAGTCACTTAACACCAACTGCCCTCCAAAAAGGAAGAAATAAATAAAATGATGGGGGAAAGTGTTGGGAGGCCTTGGACATGGGTACTAGAAGGAGGGGACCATTTGATTCTTCAGGTACACTCACATTCTGTGGCGATGAGTAGGGATAGTGTTATAAGTGAATGTTCATTCCTCCATTCAATAAGTGTTTATTAAAAGTTCCTGCTATATGTGCCAAGCACTCTTCCAGGCTCTAAAAATACAAAGACCAAAATGAAACAGTCCTCAAGCAACTTACATTCTGTAGGGGGGTGGCTGGGTAAGGAAATAGCTTGTAGATATAATTGATCTCTTGACTACTCACATCCTTGATATTTTCCCTCTGAGTTGGAATAAAATAATGATGATATTTATATGGCATTTTAGGGTTTGGTTTGCAAAGCACTTTAAATGCATCATATCCTTTTATGTTTAAAAAGCCTGTGAGAAAGGTCCTATTATGGAATACTATTGTATATGCTGGGGCAGCTAGTTGACTGCATGATCAGAGTGCTAGATCTGGAGTCAAGAAGACTAAGCTTTCTGAGTTTGTCTGGCCTCAGACATTTACTAACTGTGTGACCCTGGGCAAATCACTTAACTCTGTTTGCCTCCATTTATTAATCTGTAAAAATAAGCTGGAGAAAGAAATGGCAAACCGTTTCAGTATCTCTGCCAAGAAAATCCCAATGGTATCATGAAGAGTCAGGGATAACAATGGCTACAACATTTTACAGAAGAAAAAACTGAGGCAGACAGTGGCCCAGTGACTTGCCCAGGGTCACACAGTTAGTAAGTGAGTGAGTTGGGATTTGAACTCATGTCTTCCTGACTCCAGCTCCTACTCTCTTATCCACTGTCATCTAACTGCCTTGATTTAAATATTGATTAATATCATGATGATTTAAAGTAGGAGTTCTTTATCTCTTTTGTGTCATAGATTCTTTGACAATCTAACAACACAGATGGACCTCTTCTCAGAATAATAACAATAAATGCACAAAATAAAATATATAGCATTATGAAGGAAATCAGTTACATTGAAATATAGTTATCAAAATATTTTCCTAAGGAAACAAATTCACGTGCTGAGGGTTAAGAACTCTTGGATGAGATGCTGTCTAAAGCCCCATTAGAATGGAAGCTCCTTGAGGACAGAGAATTTCTTTCAACTTTTATTTGCATTTCCAGTGCTTAGCCTGGGATATAGCAAGTACTTAATAAATATTTGTTGACTTAACTATATCTTATGATCCTCTCTGAACTTCAAATTCCTGATCAGAAAAATATGGGGACAGGCATCATTAATTTGCTCAATCCTTAAGTTTTCTTCTAGCTCACAAACTCAAATATTTGATGGTGTCTCAGGATGGTCTGAAAGACTCTTCCAAAGAGCAGCTCTGGTCAGAGTACCTCTGGGATGGATTGGTCTAGCTACTGGATTGGTCCCAGTCCCCCATGCTCAGTCTCTAGAATGCTGTGGAGTCCTCACTACTCTGGAGCTTTCTCATTGGAGCATTCTGGTATTCTGAAGTGGTGTACAAATATCTCAGACTTCTGGTGCCCTTAACATCTCTCTTGTCATTTCTGGCATTTCCTGCTTTGCCTACCTGTGTTTGCATTGGCTTTTCTAGGGAAACCCCTTTGTGAGTGCCTAAAGGCGTCTGGCTACATTTTTGCACAGTACTGGGTTTCATAAGGACATTTACTATAATTTATTTAAAAAATTTTTTTTCCTCCTTACTAGTTTGGATGCCCTTTTTAGGTTTTTCCTAGGTATGTGTAGGAGCTGGGCTCTTCTGCAGCCATCTGAACTATAAATTGATATAAGTATTCATTATGTGACTGCTATGAGTTAAGCACTGTTCTAAATATTGGGGTACAAAACTCAAAATGAAACAATTCCTGTCCTTTGTCTACTTAGTGACTGCTGGGATAGTGTTTCTATCTTCAGAAACTGGGACCAAGTGGCAGGAGATGTGGGTCAATGCAGCAGCCATAGTAACTACTGGGATAGTAAACAAGCATGTTAGACTGGGTAGAAAGTCTGAGCTCTCCCCCTAAATCTCAGCAACTAGTGAGAAGACTGGGGAGACCATTCCAATCCCCTACTACTCTTCCCTGTGATTTCCCAGCTTTCCAGAATTTATAGTTCCTGACCAGAAGAGGAGTCCCCAATGGGTGTCCCTTTCTGTGACCTGTGGAAGCAGGTGGTGGCAGCACCCCCAAAGAAGTGGTAGGGTAGGATGATAGGGTTGTAGAATCAAGCATAGATTTAGAGCTAGAAGAGATAGAAGATGTGACTAGTTCCACACCCATCTTTTCAGATGAAGAAATTAAGACCCAGAGAAATATGGCTCACACAGGTAGTAAGTGCCAGAGTTAGGATTTGAACCCAAAACTCAGTCCAGGATAATCAGGAGGATGAAATCGTTTGGAGATGATTGGGCAAAGCACTCAAAAAGGGTGAAGCATTTGACAAGGACTTTCAGAGGCTGGTAGTTGTATTTTACAATGTTTAACTAATCAGTGATCACACACACACACAAAAAAAATGGATTTCCTATGAGTTAATAATATCAAGGGCAGACAAGGATCGGGGTTCCATTGGGCAGGTGTCTCAAGTAATATGCCACCTGGTGGGCAAAATTATAAACAATATTCCCTTGCTTGTTAATGATGAAAGTGACACTGTCTTTCTGTAGGATTGCAGATGTAGGACACATGTCAGGTGTGGGCTACTATTTTTTTAATTTCATTTAGGTTTTATTTGATTTTTTCCCAAGTACATGCAAACAAAAATTTTAAGCACCTTTTAAAAAAATGAGTTTCAAAATTTTCTCCTTTCCTCCTTTCCTTACCCCTGCTCCTTGAGAAGGCAATTTGATACAGATTATATATGTGCAGTACAAAAACATCTCCATATAAACCATGTTGCAAAAGAAAATGCAGACCAAAAAGATCAAAGAGGAATAAATGGAATTTTAAAATAGCACGCTTCAGTCTGTATTAACACTCCATCAGTTCTTTCTGTGGATATAGATATCATTTTTTTAATCATGTGTCCTTTGGAATCATCTTGGATCATTGTATTGCTGAGAAGTCATTTACAGGTAATCATTGTACTGTGTACAATGGTCTCCTGGTTCTGCTCATTTCACTTTGCATCAGTTTGTGCAAGTCTTCCTAGGATTTTCTGAAAACATTCTGCTCATCATTTCTTATAGCACGATAGTATTCCTTCACAATCATATACCACAATTTGTTCGGTTATTCTCCTATTGATGGGCATTCCCTTGATTTCCAGTTCTTTGCCAGCACAAAAAGAGCTGCTACAAATATTTTTGTACAGAGAAGTCCTCTTTCTTTCTTTCTGGTGCAGACCTACTTGTGGTATTGCTATGTCAAATCACTATGCACAATTTTATATATCTCCGGGCATAGTTCCAAATTGCTCTCCAGAATGGTTGAATTAAAGGTTAAGTGACTTGCTCATTGTCACACAGCTTGTAAATGTCTGAGGCTGGATTTGAATTCATGTCTTCCTGACTTCAGATTTAGTGCTATATCCATTGTACCACCTAGCTGCATTACTGCATCAGTGTCCCTATTTTTTCACATCCCTATTAACATTTGTCATTTTCCTTTTCTGTCATATTAGCCAGTCTGATAGGCATGAAGTGGTACCTCAGAGTTCTTTTAATTTGCATTTCTCTAGTCAATAGCAATTCAGATAATTTTTTCATGCAACTATTGAAAACTTTGATTTCTTGTGAAAAATGCTTGTTCATATCTTTTGACTACTTATCAATTGGGGAAGGATATATTCTCACAAATTTGAGTCAGTTCTCGTTGGACAAATTTCCAATAAAAAAATTTCTCCCAGTTTCCTGCTTTCCTTTTCATCTTGGTTGCATTGCTTTTGTTTGTACAAACCTTTTTAAATTTGATTTAATCAATATTATCCATTTTATATCCTGTAATATTCTCTATCTCTTGTTTGGTCATAAATTGTTCCTTATCTATAAATCTGACAGGTAAAATATTTCATGCTCCCTTAATTGGCTTATTGATATTTCCCTTTATGTCTTAATCATGTACTGCTATTATTACTATAGCATCCTAACTGATGCCTGGAATTCCCACCTGCAGCCTGCATCACTGTGTCACATAAACATATAATTAAATAAAAATAGACAAAATAAATGGAAAGTAATTGGGGCAGAAGGGAGCACTGGCAACTGGGTGGTTCCAGAAGGGCTTACTGTAACAAGTAACATTTGATTTGAGTATTGAAGGAAGCCAGAGATTCTAAGGGAAAATTAAGGAGGGGAAGAGCATTCCAGGCCTTGGGCAGTGCCTGGAATGCTGGACTTGGACTCAGGAAAACCTAAGTTCAAATCCTTCCTCAGACACCAGCTGTGTAGGTCAGATTTCTTTGTCTCTAAATAATAATTGTAGCACTTACCTCACAGGGCTGTTTTGTAGGTGTGGGTGTGAAATCAGATCACATACACAAAGCTCTACAGAAATTCAAGCTAGTATTTGTGAGCCATCTGGAGACTGGAAGATAAGGCTGGAACATTGGCAGTCTAGGGCAACTGCTAGTGTGGCAACCTTGTCTGCCCCCATGTCTTCTAGACCTAGTCTGGACCTAGGCAAGTCAATGAGCAATTATTCATTGCCTACTATGGGGCAGGCATTGTGCTAAGCACACCAAGGATACAAAGAAAGGTCCCAAAACCCTTCACTTAAGGAGCACAGGGTCTGACAGGAGAGATGACCTGTCAACAACCATGTACAAAAACAGATTTAGGAAGGATACATTGGAGATGATCCCAAATGGATCAGGAGGACAGCTTGCCAGTCATTTATGAGCTTACAGACACACAGTAGGCTCTTAATTAGTGCTTAACCACTCTACTGACTGATTACACAGATGAAACCACAAGTAAGTCCAACAACAATGAGAAAAGAAGAACAAATGTGATCATTTGTTAAAATTGAATTGGTATACAAGATTCCTTCTTGAGAAGTTTTAGAGCTGAGGATTCTGGGTTCAGATCCCAGAGCACAGGGCCTGGAGTCAGGAGGATCTGAGTTCAAATTTGACCTCAAACACTTACCAGTTATGTGACCCTGTGCAAATCACTTAACCTCTGTTTGCCTCAATTTCTTCATCTGTAAAATGGGGGAATAATAGCACTTACAGGTTGTTGTGAGGACCAGATGAGGTGGTAATTGTGGAGTTCTTTGAACAATACCTGGCATGTAGCAGGCACTCTAGAAATGTTACCTACTGTTCTGTACAACTACCATTACTACCGTCGAGGAGATCTGCAACAACTGCCAACCCCTCTGAGCCTCAGTTTCCTTGTCAGTAACAGAGTTAAGCTTAATGACCTCTAATGTCCTTTTTGACTCTCAGGCTAAAGATTGTATCTATCCATTCCCCAGGTTCCAGGAATTTCTCAGTTGAAATGCAAATATTCATGGGCTGGGAATAGCCTGTAGCTCTTTTTTTTTTTTTAAACCAGAACCTGTGGCTGTTGTAGTGTGGCGCTTCCCTGGAATTTATGGGCTTAGAGAAGAGCTGGGGGACAGAGAAATTAAAGGACTTGCCCAAGGAGGGAGGGAGGGAGGGAGGGAGAGAGAGACAGAGAGAAACAGAGAGACAGAGAGAGAGAGAGAGAGAGACAGATTGGGATCCCTCAGCTCTGGCTGAAGAGGAGCCCGAAGAGGGTTAGGGCTGCCTGAGACCCCAAAATACCAACATGCCAGGTCCTGCTGAAAGAATTCCACTCAAGTCTTCTCAGCCAAGGAAAAAGTAAAGTTTATTGAAAGTTCAAGTTCGCCATGTGGGGTGATAGGCCATTTAAAGGTGCTCTCATAGAGCAAAGTCTATACTAAGCTATTCCATTGCGCTCTCACTGAGCAAGTCTGTGCTAAGCTATCTCATGGCGCTCTCACACACGTGGAGGGAAGATGGGGTTCTATATACAGAAAGGTTGTGGGAGGAATCTAGGGGTGGTCCAGAGGAGGAGATTGGGGAGGGTCTTCAGGAGGAGTCAGATGAGGTCAGACTCCAGTAATGAGTGATTAAGGGTGGGAAGTTGCTGGAGGCCACCTGGAGACCATAGACAATGGTGGGCTAGGCCAATTCAAGGGTGGGAAACTATTGGAACAAAGCGAGCTAAAGACTTGGGCAGAGCCACATCTCAAGGCTCATGACCTCAGGCAAATGTCTTCCTTGGGAAAGTTTACTCTCCCAGAGTCTGTAGCTCAAAGAATCAAGGAGAGCTCAAAAAGGGGGGAGGGGTTCCAGAGCCTACACCTCATCATGGCCATAAATTAAGTTGGTCAGATTGCTTTCTCACCTAATCACGATCAGTAAGAAGGATGCTCCTCTGAGATAGGGAAAGCCTGGGCATCCAGGAAAAGATAGTAAGCAGAAGGTTGTCCCCAAAAAGAGATGAGAAGAGGGACTCAGAAAGGGGAAGGAAGGAGGAGGCCACCAGAAACAGTGCAAGGATTTGACCTGGGGCTGCCCCAACTCGAAGGAGCCTTGGGCTCCTTATCTCCCACAACTCCGAACCCTGGGGTCCCCACTCTGGACTATCAGGTTACTCTACTTACCATTCACTCCCTCCTGGAATGCCCTTTCCTTCCTGCTAGTCAAAGTTCTACCCACTTCTCTAAGCCTTGTTCAAAGTCAGTTTTCTCTGGGAAGCCTTTTAAAACTGGAAGGGACCTCAGGCATGACCAAATCCAACTCTTTCAACTTTGGTGTGGCAGGTATGCCATAAATGTATTGGTTGATTGACTCAATACCCTTTGCCCCTTCATCTCTCAATGTCTGGTCACCATCTAACATGACTGAAATCACCGGTACAGAGTGCCCTAGGAGAACCTATCTGTGACCTGAACTACCCATTCTGAACCATCTGCCTGCAGTCCTAAGGACTCCCATGTTGTATCTTGGACAGAGGAGTACCTTCAATTAATTTTAGTGGGAATGACTGTACTTCAGTTTCTTCCTTTGTAAAACATGGGGTTTACAGTTTCCCTTCCTGTCTAGTATTCTGTGTTCTTGTGCTTTCAGGCACGAGAGTTTGTTCCAGCCACTGAATGGTTAAGTTCCCACTGAATCCCAGCCTCTCAGAGGTCTTCTCATCCATTCAATAGAGGAGTCCCCTTTACCACCTCCCAGACAAACGGACTGCCAGCTTCTATTTCTATACATCTATTCCTGGATAGTTCAGGACATTTGGAGGCAGGTCATTCTACTTTGGGAGGGCTCTAATTGCTAGCTAGTGACTACTAGAGAGAGAATATTGACTTTGTATTGTAGTTCCCAAAGTTTTGGGTTTGTATCCTGATTAGGATATTTCCTAGCTGTGTGGCCCTGGGCAAATTACTCACCCTCTCTGACCAGTAAAATGGGAGTAATCACACCTCTTTCACCAGGCTGTTGTGAAGAAAGTGCTTTGTAAACTTTAAAACCCTATGTAAATATGTGTGTTTGTCCTGGTAGTGATGATGATTCAACCCATTGCTCACAATACTGTCTTCTGAAGCCTATTGGCAAGAAGAAAGGGAGGAAGGAAGGGAAGAAAGGAGAGGAAAAGAGGGGGGAAGAGAAGGAAGGAAGGAAGGAAAGTAGGGAGTGAGGGAGGCAAGTAGGAAGGGAAGAAAAAGGAAGAAAGAGAAGAAAAGAGAAGAAGCAAAGGAGGGAGGGAGGAAGGATTTGTTATTTATTATCTGTTATCTTTACTTTACAGATGAGGAAACTGAGGCGGATAGTGGTGAGGTGACTTGCACAGGGTGATATAGTAGATTGTCTGAGGCTGGATTTGAATTCAGGTCTTCTTGACTTGGGAAGATCTTACTTTGATCTTTCTGGATGCTAATTAGCCACATCTCCCAGCTTTGAGTTAACTGGAAATTTGGTAAACCATATCTATGCCATTATCCAAATCTAATGAATTCTATTATTTAGGGGATTAGGCTTGTCTTGAGAATAGGTGTGATTTTATGATTTTACTACTAAGGCCTTACAGGTTTAGATTTTCAAGCTCCGAGGTGTAGACTGGAGTCAGGGTGTGGTCCCACGGAGTCAAAGCCTAGAATTTAGTCCAAGCCCTGGTTTTACATGGTTCATATAGATAACAAGGTTTTTACTTAAAATTTGGAGGCATATGATGAGTTGTCTACTTAATATATTTTAATTAACTAATTAATAGAATTAATAGTAAAAATAATAACCAGCATTTATAGTGCTTTAAGCTTTGCAAAATGCTTTACGTGTTATCTCATTTGAACTCCACATCAACCCTGGGAGGTCAGTGCTGCTAACGTACCCATTTTACAGATCAGCAAATGGAGGTATCAAGAGATGAAGCGACTTGCCCAGGGTCACACAGCTCTCCGTATCAGAGATCAGATTCATAATCAAGTCTTCCTAAGGCCAACCACACCTCCAAGCAGTATTAGAGAAATACTACGTGTAAAAAGATAGATTTACAAAGAGGGATTTAAATGAATAAGCAGTAAGAGACACTTAGACACTTTTCTTACATAACCCTTGGCTGACAACCCTAAATTCAGAGATCAAAAGAATCTTAGAGGTCATTGAGTCCAATACCTTCAATTTTGTTTTTCTTTTAAATAAATTTTTATTTCTGTCATTAAACATTTCCCAATTATATGTAGAAGTTTAAAAATTTTTTTTTTAATTTTGCTTTTTGGAGGGGAGAAGGCAGGGCAATTGGGGTTAAGTGACTTGCCTAAGGTCACACAACTAGCTTTTGTGTTAAGTGTCTGAGGCTGGATTTGAACTCAGGTCCTTCTGACTCCAGGGCTGGCTCTCTATTCACTGCGCCACCTAGCCACCCCATAAGTTTAGCATTCTTTAAAAAAAAAAAGTTGAGTTCCAAATTTTCTCCTTCCCTCCTACCCTTCCGTCACCCAAAGCAGTATGATATAGATTATGTATATGAAGTTGTACAAAACTTATTCCCAGATTAGCCATTTGCAAAGGAGAACACACAGAAACCCAAGGAAAAGAAAGGAGGTAGTGAAAGCATGCTCCAGGCCTGCACCCAGAGCTCATCAGCTCTCTCTGGAGGTGCAGCATTATTGTTCATCATGGGTGCTTTGGGATTGTCTTGATCAGTGTAACTGAGTCCTTCACAGCTGACCATACTTACAGTATTGCTGTCACTGCAACACCTTCAAGTTTGTAAATTTTGTAAATTAGAACATTTTCTGGTGAAGTGGAGGGAGAAGAAACAGAAGGCAGGAATGAACATCTTGGAGAGTTCACGAGGAAGGCAATGAGAGATGAGCTAATTTGCCCATGGCCACATAACTAGTACCTGTCAAAGGCAAAGCTTGAACCCAAAGCCTACTGTTTCCAAGGATAACTCCATTGGCTCTTCTTATTTCAACTAAAAAGGTTGTACGTTGCCCAGGGTTATCCAGCTGGTGAGTATAACCCACTGTTGGATATTTTTCTTCCTTATAATTCGACTCTCTCTACAACTGATTTTTTTGTTGTTCAATTGGTTTTCAGTCATAGCTAACTCTTTTTTTTTTTTTGGAGGGCAGTTGGGGTTAAGTGACTTGCCCAAGGTCACACGGCTAGTTTTTGTGTTAAGTGTCTGAGGCCGGATTTGAACTCAGGTACTCCTGACTCCAAGGCCGGTGCTCTATTCACTGCGCCACCTAGCTGCCCCCATAGCTAACTCTTTGTGACCTCATATGGGGTTTTCTTGGCAAAGATACTAGAGTGGTTTGTCATTTCCTTCTCTAGCTCATTTCCAGAAGAGGAAACTGAAGCAAACAGAGTTAAGTGACTTGCTCAGGGTCACATAACTAATAAGTGTCTGAGGCCAGATTTGAACTCAGGAAGAAGTCTTCCTGACTTCAGGCTAGGTGCTTTATCCTCTGTGCCACCTAGCTGCCCACCACTAAGACAGGGTGGTTATATTCTGATGGGTGTCTCACAGGCAGGCAACAAGTATTTATTAGACACTGACTGGATGCCAATGGCTGGGGATGCAAAGGCAAAAATAGTCTGTGCCTCAGGAAGCTTCCATTCTAATGGGGGATGCACATTGCAATGTATGTAAAAGATCGAGGCAGGGTAGGTGGGAAGGGATCTCGGGTCAGGATGATCAACTCTTTGGTTCCACTTGGAATTAGCTAAAGGTCCCCATCCCTTACCTGTCTTCCTGGAGGTGAGTATTTATTCCCTGGCAAAGGGCTACTTACTGTTCTGGGCTTTTGCATTTTAAAGATGAGGAAACGGAGTCTGAGAGGGGATAGGTCACACAGCTAACAAATATTTAAGGGGGTATTTGACTCCATGTCTTGATTCCAAGTCCTACAATCAAGCATCTATACCAAGTTTCTTGGAAGTGATAATGAAAACAGCTGCCCCTGAATTCTGCTAGTTCTTAAGATCTGGCCCATGAGAGCATCCCCAAGAAGTCTGCCCTAGACAGGGCCACTTGTTCCTCATGCCTTGCAAAGTCACATTCTCCTCACTAAGCTTAAAAAGGGAGGCATTGTGGAAGAGCCATTGGTGTTATCTTTGGAATCAGCAGGCTATGGGTTCTAGTCTTGCCTTTGACAGGTACTAGCTTATGTGGTCATGGGCAAATCAACTAATCTCACATTGCCTCCCATGAACTCTCCAAGAGGCTGCTCATTCCTGCCTTCTGTTTCTTCTCCACCTCATAACTTGCCAAAGAGAAAGTCCCAAGGAAAAAATCTGACCTTATCACTTCTCCCCCATCTCAGTGGTTCCCTATCGCCTCTGGGACAAACCACAAAGACTTCTGTAATTTAATGCCCTCCACCGCCTGGCTCAGCTTATGGAACATTATTTACTTACCCTCCTTCACAAACTCCATGGTCCAGGAAAACTGCCCTTCCATCATTCATTGGCAACATCACATCTCCGTCTTTGGTCCCCATGCTTTCTCCCCTCTGCATCTTAGAATCCCTTGATTTTTTCAGAGCTCAGCTCATGAGCCACCTGAGGGAGGTCATTCCCGATCCCCATCAAATGCTAGTAACCAGTGTCTCCCTCTACCCTCACATATGAAATGAACCTGTTTATTTGCTGTGTATTTTTCATTTACTTGTAAGTGTATATGTTTCTCTGTTAGAATGGAAGTTTTTTGAAGCCAGGGACTTTGCTTTTTGTTCTTGTTCCCCATGCCTACAGTGCCTGGTAGATAGTAGGAATGGGAACTGCATCTCTGATTTCATCTGTATGGGTAGTTCTCGTGGAAAAAAATCTCCCTATATCAGAGGGTCTCCATATGGAGTCCACAGGGGTTTATAAATAGATTTCAGGAGATATGGGGACCTGGATGGGAAAAACATTGCAACTTTATTTTCACTAACTTCTGAGATTTAGAATCTATGTTAAGATCTGGGGATAGGAAAAAAGGCAAAAAATAGTTCCTTTTCTTGAGGTGCTCACAGAAATACTATTCTGAGAAAGGGGTTCATGTGGGTGGCACAGTGGACAGAGAGCTGGGCTTAGAGTCAGGAAGACTCAAGTTCCCATCCTATCACAGACTCATACTAGGTGTGTGACCCTGGATAAGTCACTTGACCTCTGTCTGCCTTGATTTCCCCATCTGTAAAAAAGAGATAATAGCACCTAACTCACCAGATCAAACAAGATAACATCACTTTGCAAATCTTAAAGTGCTATTTACATTCACTTTATGTATATTGTGTACATATATGCATATGTATATGTGTATATATAAATGTATGTGTGTATACATACATGCATATATAATATATATGCATACAGAGAGAGAGAGAGAGAGAGAGAGAGTACACACATGCAAAAAAACCTAGGTGAAATGTTCATTTGAATATGATCATCCCCCTAGCAAAAGGTGATCTGCCTCTGAAACAAGGCTTGGAGTTGGAAAAACTTGAACTTTTACAAGAATTGTCTTTGGAAAGGATCAGTTCTTTTTTTTTTTTTATTAGAACAAACTTCCCCTTTTGCCAACTTTTCTGTTAGCATAGAAGAGTGCCCAAAGAAGGCCATTCTGCCTCAAAACTTAGGCTTATTTAAAATTCCATAGTGAGGTTCCAAATCCATATGCTAACCTTGCCTCCTGGCTTGGACTCACCCCACATATCTGAGCCATCTCCAGATCTCGTGATTTCTGCACTTTGCTTTCCTCCATTCACTTCATCCATAACCCCAGCTCAGGCCCTGTCCCTCTACCCCCAATTATTACAAGGCTCTCCTAAAGGCTCCCAATGCCTCGTTCCAATCCATCTTCTGCCCCCTACGTGGTGATTTTTTTAAAGGGTAAGTTTGACCAAGTCAAGCCCCTGCTCTGTAAGCCCTAGGGACTTCCTATAACCTCAAAGATCAACTAGAAACTTTTCTCTATGAACTCCAAGATCCATCAATACTGGCCTTATTTGCATTTCCTTGAATATAACAAACTATCTTTTCTCTCCATTATACCTTTTCCACTAGTTGTCTTCGATGCCTAAAATAACTCTGTCTCATGAGTACATATTTAAATACATGCAGAATACATTTTTAAAAGAAAGCAAATACCCAGTAATTACCTCCAAGTTAGCACTTAGCAGCTGGGGGAGGGAGTGATTAATTGAGTCCAGAGACTTGGTTTGGAGCCCAGAGAACAGACCAGGACATCATCCCCACCTCCAACCCAGTGGCTGGAAAGAACACAAACTCTTCGCCCTCATAGGAATGCATGAGGACCCTGGGCTGTTTCTTGCCTTTCCTCTATCCTGGGATGGTGAGGCTGTCGTGAACACACAGCAGTGCTCCTTGCTGTCCTTTCTCCCAATTATCAAATTATCCCATGGACAAAAGGTATTTGGGCCTTGGGAGCCCCTCTCAGTTTGTGGTAGGACGAATTCATTAGCAGGGCTCCTGGAGGAATGTGACCAGCATTCCTTCTAATTGGACTTGACTGCTCAAGAAGAACTCTGGCCCCAGTCCAGATCTCACTGTCACTCATGGGGCATAATAAACAGCTACTCCTGGCCCCTGGGTCTACTGGGAAACAGGCCCCAGTAATGAACTTGGAAGGCTCATTGTTGTCTGGAAAGGGCAAAAAGAAAAAAGAAAGAAGAAAAGAAAAAAAGAAAAAAAAGAAAAAGAAAAAAAAACATCACACAGTTCAGCTATTGTCAGAGGGCTCAGTTATGGGTTCCTTCTGGTCTGACAAAAAAAAGAAGGAAGGAAGGCCAAGGTGGTGGAGGTGATTATTTGGAAGAGAGGAAGACCACACTAGAGGGTAAGTCTGGCAGTCTCTGTAGCAGATGCTGAGCTCCTCACACTTACCAGGGGGCAGTGACAATGTCCAGTAGGGTAAGGTTCACCATGTGCTACTGATCTCCTGAAGAGAGTCCTCCTACTGACTGAACTGTCTATCCTGAGCCAGTCAAATCCTAGATCTTTGCAGCTGGAAGAAAATTTAAGGATCATTTATTTATGTTAATGATCTCCATCCTCATAATTTACTAATTAGGAAATAGGTTCAGAGGGAATCTGATTCTCTCAGAGAGAAGAGGATTTAGTCAGGGCAAGTTACCAAGCATTTATTAAATGCTTGCTGTGTACTAGTCACAGTATTAGGTAAGTATTGGGAATCCAAATACAAGCAGAAACCAAGTCCCTGCTCTAAAGGGGATTATATTCAGATGGAGGAAGAGATTTTAGGCAACCTTCAGTCCAGAGGTTCTTAACTTGAGGTCAATGAACTTTTTAAAAAAAGTTAATTAAAATATATTATTTTGAAGTATATTATTATATTATGTTATTGTTTATATTTTAATCATTTACAGTATTATTTTATATTATTAAAAAGTTAATAAAGTATTTATATATTTGTTTTTAACATTCAGTTTTCTAAAACATTTTTATTTACACATTTCTCAATTACATGTAATTTTTTTTAATGTTCATTTTGAGTTCCAAATTCTCTTTCCTTCCAGTCCCTCCCACATACATTCAGAAGTTAAACAATATGATACCCATTATATATATGAAATTGTGGAAAACATATTTCCATATTAGACATGTTGCAAAAGAAAAAAAAGCAATATAAAGTTAAAAAGCATGCTTCAGTTTGTACTCAGTTACCAGTTTTCTCTGTGAAGGGGGATAGCATTTTTATGATAATTCTTTTGGAATTATCTGCTAGATCTTTCACAGCTGATTATTGTTACAATCTGCTGTTACTATGAACAATGTTCTCCTGGTTCCACTCACTTCACTTTGCATCAGTTCATATAGATCTTCCTGAATATTTCTGAAACCACCCCCCTCATCATATCTTATAGCACAATAGTATTCCATCACAATCATATATCATAACTAACACAATTTTATAGCCCTTTGGTCATAGTTCCAAATTCAAGAACTTTTTTTTTGATAACAACAGCGTTTCTTCTGTAATCCTATTATTAGGATTACATTATTTAGGAAAACATTATTTTGATGAGAGGTCTATGACATAAAAAGTGATCAAGACTAATTAGATGAACATCCAGAAAACTGATGAAATCTTGATTAGTTTTTTTCTTTAACACTTCTGTCATCAAAAACCTTTTATTGCATATCTCACTGGGGAGGATGCTTTACTAGGCACCATTTAGAGGGAACTAGATCTACCTCCTTTTTACAAGACCTTGCAATCCAAAAGAGATAGTAGTGTCAATAATGTTATCTCACTGTTCACATGCTCATATCCACCCTCAATCTCTTTCTTCAAGCTTTGGGTGCTATTATCACCCCCATGTTACAGGTGAGGAAACTGAGGCAGTAAGAAGTAAAGTGACTTGTCCAGGGTCACATCACAGAGCTAGTAGGTGTTCAGATCCAAGATGTAGTCTTCATAGAGAATTCTCAGATTATATAAAGTCTATCCACTTATATGCAACTTCTTTGTCATTTATAAACTTAAAGAGTTGTCTCTCTCTTCAAGCCCTGGGTCCATTTATGCTATCCCTACCTTGTTTATCCTATATGTAGATTCTGGAGGAAAAGATACAGTATTTCTGAAGTCTCTTCATTGCTCCCCTAATACTAGAATAACTAGGTACTGAGGATGTATATAATCTCATTAACTAGCTACTATCTGTGGCTTTGGGTACTTAATCTGAATGCTCCCTTAATCTACTCCCTCCCCCAACTCCCTTAATCAAAGCTCACATTAAGGGTAAACACAACACTTTGGGATTCAACCCACTACAAAATAATCCACATAGAAACATATTGGTATAGACTCAGACATGTTCAGTTTCCATTCTTAGACTCTGTGTTATTATACATGTGTCCCAATGTCCACTGTCCAGTTACTCTTATTCTCTGTATCCATTTACCAACTGCTCCTTCCTCTGATGTACCCACCTGGGGCTGATTTCCTAGCCACAACTACACTGGTGATTACCTGCATCAGCACATCCTGACTGTTCTTTTGTTACCTGGGAGAATGGGGTGTATGTGTGAGGAATTCACAACTACGAGCAGCTGCAAGCCCTCCTCAACTCAGCTTCCCAGCTGTTCCCTGTTTGGACTCTGTGAATGAACAGGTCTCTTTGAGGAAGCCCTCAGTTTCTTTATGGGTGTCTACATAAATGTTCAGTTCAACAAAATAATTTTTCCATTAGAGTTTAATTTCATATTCTGTCTGAAACTATATATCCTAAGTGGTTTTACTGGTAGCTCAGGAAATTCATCAGAAGAGGAGCTAAAATCCAAAATGCATTGTGAACAAATTCCATTCAAGCTTTGATGAGAGCTTATTTTGAAGCAATAATATGCTCAAGTGACTAATGCATTTGAAGGGAGGGATGGACTGCTTCACTTGTTATATTTCATAGTCCTAGGTTCTTGAGAAGAATTTTTCAGTGAGTTTTTACTACAAAACCATTCATTGTCATTTATTTTTTAGTAGACTCATGTCCAAGTTGACTTAAGCATCTACAAAGCTGCTAGGAAGAGTCTCCAAAAAATATTCATTCACGACCTATTATATATCAATATGGCTAAGCACTTTTCTGGGCACACAGTAAGTGCCTAATAAGTGTGCTATGGAACTCTGTGCCTAGATCTGGGGTGGGCACTGGGGATACACAGAAAAAAACAGAAGACCATCTTCACCTGAAAGGAGCTTGCATTTTGCTGGAGAGGGCTGGCAGAGGGATTCAAGGTAAACTGAAGAGAAAGGGCAAGAGAAAAGGGGAAATCAAGGAAAGGCTTTAGTTGGAGGAGCCTTGAAGGAAACTAGGTATCCTAAGAGGCAGAGGTGAGGAGGGAGAATGGAAGACAAGCTATGCCAGGGTATGGAGACTGGAGAAGGAATGTCAGGTTTGAGGAACAGGCAGTAAGTTGGATTGATTGGAACACAGCGTGTAGAAGGGAATTAATAACAAATCCAGAGAGGTAGGCTAAGAACCATCTGGGGACGGTTTTAAAAATCTGGCTGCATTTATATTTTTTCTTAAAGTTTCCTCATCTGTAAAATGGGGGAGATGTATTGGAGGATGTCTAAGGTTCTTCTAGAGTTAGTGATCTGTGAGCTTATGGTCCTTAAAGGAATGAGAAGAGACCTAAGTCAACAACTGCACAGCTGTGGTGTACTCAGCACTGATTTCTGTCCAGTTGGAGATAAAAGAGAAGATAAGGACGCCTAAGTAATGGCTAGTCATGTTAGAAGGACCAACTCTTCAAGCTACTAGACAATTAAAGAGTAAGACAAGATAGTACTGTTCTGGTTTTTTGTTTTTGTTTTCGTTTAAAGCCTGGACCTGTGATTTCATTAGTGTAAAGAATGCCCTCTACCAATATAAACATAGATTAACAACACCTCTGCAATTTACTGCTTTCCTTGACAAGAGCATGGAGAGGCCCTCTTGTCCAACAAGGCACAGCTTGTCCTGTGTCAGGACATATAATTGATTAATTCCTGGTTCTAAGACCAGCTCTTTATCTGTTACGTTCAATTGCCTTCCACTAAATTCAGTTCAATAAGCATTGGTTTTGTTTTCCATGACTTCATATTTGTTCCGTATTTTGTATTTCTTGCCTTTTCAGTGTTGAGTGTGTGTGTGTGTGTGTGTGTGTGTGTGTGTGTGTGTTTGTGAAGGGATAGAGCAAATCTGGAGGTGAATGTAAAATAAAATTGAATTGAAAAAAACCCCAAACCAAGCATTTGTTACATTCTGGTGAACGTAGAATGCTGTACGAGGTGATGGAGGAAGACATCAGTTTATCAGAAATATAGTCTCTGATCTCACAGAGCTTCCAGCCCGGTAGTTGGGCAAGATACCCCTGCAAAGTTACAGTACAGGCTGAGACAACTATAGCAGTCTGAGTAAGTAAAGGTTAGAGTGTCTGGAAATAGTTAAGGAAGGATTACTGGGAGAAGTGGGTCTCAAAAGGGTGATGTTCTAGGAAACAAAAGGGAAGATGGGTAGGAGTTGTCCAGGAGGAAAGGATGAATAGCATGGCATACACAGGGAATATGGAAGAAGAGATCAACTGGGCAAGGCTGGATGGCTCATCTTGGAGGAGGGGAACCAAGACACTGAGTAGGTGTATAAATAGAATGATGAGAGCAGCAAAGAGGAGACGAATGTCTTCCTGTTCCATTTCTGCCTCTTAGTAGACATAGGTACCATGGAAAGTCACTCAGTTCTCTGGACCTCAGTTTCCAAATCTGTAAAATGGGAACGATTAAGTTTCCTGACAATTAGAGCTATTCTGAAGTGGAAATGACTGTTAATTTGGCTGCCATACCCAGTCCAGCCAAAGCTTAACCCCCAATAGATGGTCAGCACTGAGCCAGTCCGACATCTGAAATAACCTCATTGTATGCCCTTGATCGTCATAGCAGGTCAAGCGCGCCTCTGTTGATGACAAACTGGCATCTCACACTCTTGAATGATATAACAGGACCCAATTAACCTGCCCCAGTGGGTCCCTGTTGAGCCAAATGACTTCTGTTTGCCCAGTTTATACTGTTTACTTTCAAAGGGAAAGAAGGAAAAGAGGAAACTCATTTGAGGGTCTAATTAGCTGGATGAGCAACTCCAGGTAAGGCTTTGAAGCTCTGGTTATCTAAGTCATGGCATTTTACCAAGCCTAGAAGGGACCACCTAATCCAAATACTTTATTTTAGAGATAAGGAAACTGATGACCAGCCCAATGTCCCAGAAATCAAAAGCCTTAGATCCTTCATTTAAGGTCATTGGAGGTTCATAGACATAATAGACCTAAAAGGGACTAGAAAGGATCTGATGAGCACCATCTCCCCCCTCATTTTACGGATTTTATAGGACCTGGTAAGGTTAAGTGACTTGCCCAAGGTTAGAAAGCAAGTATTAGATATGAACTTTGGGCTCAGCTCCTTTTGCCTCTTTCTTTCAAACATTTAAGTCATTAGCTACTACCCGACCATACACTTTAAGACACAAATCGATTCCATTTTATGATTTAATTGTCTACACCTTGCACCCTGTTGGGGAATGCAATGATTAAAAAAAAAAACCCAAACCAGTCCCAGCCCTTAAGGAATTTACTTTCTCCTGGGGAATGCAACCTATGCATAGATAAGTAAATACAAGACATTTTGTAGAGACCTTGGGATAGAGTACCTCGCGGCAAGTCACTTAAAATGCACCTCAGTTTTCTCTTAGTTCCCTGGGATATAGTAAAGATCCCAAATACAATAGTTACAAAGTGCATGGCAGACCTTAAAGTGCTATAGGCATGTTATTGTCTCTTATTGTTATTAGCTAGTAAGTTAATACTGGTTATACAGTTTTAGGCTTAAAAAGTTTGAAACTGCACTGATACTTCTGGGTCACTCCACATTTTCTTGCTTGTGCTTCCCCTAGCCTTTGTACCTCTTTCCTATTTTGCTCAGTTCAGGTTACTGAAGACCAGAGAGGCAGTGTTGTGTAATGGTTAGCTTGTTTAGGTTCCACTCCTCACACTCCTTTGCTTTCTCATTTTCTGTAAAACAAAAATAGTAAAACCTTTTGTCCCTATCTCACAGAGCTGTCGATGGGCTAAATGCTTTTATCTTCATTATCTTATCTGATTTTCTCAGTAACCTTGGGAGAAAAATACCACAAGAGTTCCTCACCACCCCCAAGCCTCCCCTCCCCCAATTTTACAGATGGAGAAACTGAGGCACAAGGTGGTTAAGTGATACATCACATAGCTAGCATGCATAGCTCTGGAATTGGAACCCAAGTCACAAATAATAGACTGAAAGCTGTAAAGGACTGCACAATCCAATCTCTTCAGTTTACAGTTGAGGAAAATCAGGCCCCGGGAAGAGAAATGTGTTTTCCAAGTTCACACAGTAGGTTAGTGGCAGAGCTAGACCTCCAAACGTCTCCAAATTTCTAATTCAATTTTGCATATCTCATTGATCTCCCAGTCCAAAAACCCCTGGTCCTGTGCATCTGAAGGTCCAGTGTGACTGTGTCAGTCCCAAAATTAATCTTTGGAAAAGGAGGTCGTTTCCTCACAGGATTTCATCTCTTCTATCCAAGTTCCATCAAGACAGATAACTAAGGAAAACCAGAGAAGCAAAAGGGCTGCCCTATGAAGTAGGAGGAATGATGTCATTACCAGTTGGTATGACTTAATAAGTGCCAGGGTACCTCCACCCCTATCTTCTTCAGTAGCCCCTTCTGGTGCCTGAAATTTCTACCAGCAGAAATTAGACTGGTTATGGTTTGTTTGTTTTTTTTAATTAACCTCTTTTTTAATTAAAGCAAAATAAAATCTTGCTTCTTAGAGGTTCTACATTATCTTCCATCAAAAGCTCAGTGTGGACTCATTGAGTGAATTAGAGAAATTGTAGAGCAGGTCTAAAGAAATAGGATGGACACAGGGCAGTTGTATTAGATGGCAGATGAGAGAGGGTGAACCTTGGGTACCACATGCTGCTAATAGATTGGGATGGCTTGGGTTTACATCTTAGGCTATTCAGGAGGGCAGGCCCACACAGGAGGTCCTGGACAGCACTGGGCACTGGCAGGAGGGTCATGCATGTGGAATAGCAAGAGGAGCACTGGCCTGGAATTTGGGGCAATCCCAATGCTTCCATGGATATTCTGTATGACCTTGGGCAAGTTACCTCTTTGGGCTCCTTCCAGAGCTTTCTTGATAAGATTATAAAGTCAACCTTTAGGAGGGTTTGCATATTCCCACCTCAGTTTGAGAGGACTGAAGACTTCCCCTGGACTTGGGCACTTGACTCTGACCTGTAATCACCTCACTGAGGGTCAGTGATTAAGTCTGGGGTGAAAGGTAGCTTAGGTTATCTATAACTTGAAAGCCTTTGTTGCTGGTGGGTCATTTTTCAGTTATGTTCAGCTCTTCATGATCCTATTTGGGTCTTTCTTGGCAGAGATACTGGAGTGCTTCACCATTTCCTTTTCCAGTTCTTTTTACAGATGAGGAAACTGAGGCAAACAGGGTTAAGAGACTTGCCCAGGGTCACACAGTATGTATCTGAGTCCAGATTTGAACTCAGGAAGATGAGACTTCCTTACTTGAGGCCTGGCATTCTATCGGCTGCACCACTTAGCTGCCCTTGTACTAATCCTTAGAAAGGGAGCAGGGAGTCTTGGAAGATGGAAAAGAGAGAACTAGGGAAGAGTTAAGACTAGCCAGGGTCCATTAGTGCTTCTGGTAGCTTTGGAGAGATAGGAGAAGAGGCATGTTCTTACATGGGGGCTTACCTTCACAGCTCAAGATGCAGCAATCCGTCAATAAATGTTACTTGTTATTATTAAACATTTACTATCACTAAACATTTATTCAGTGACTGTGCCAAACCCAAGGGACACAAAGAGAGGCAGGAGATGATTGTTGCCCTCAACGAACTTCCAATCTAACAGGGGAGGACAATTTGGGAACCAATATAGACAAAGCAACCTAGAGAAATGGGAAATGGTGAATGGGGAGAAGGCACTGCAGTGCTGAGGGGCTGGAGAAGGCTTCCTGTAGGCGGTGGGATTTTAGTCAGGACTTAAAGGAAGCTAGGGGTGTCTGTATTTGGAATTGAGGAGGGAGAGCATTCCAGGAATGTGGAACAGCCAGAGAGAATGCCAGGAGCAGGAGCAGAGAGAAGGAGTGTCTGGCTCATTGGGACAGCCAGGATCCTAGGGTCACTGAATCAAAGAGTATGTGCTCTGCAGTAAGGTATGAGAAGACTGGAAAGGTAGGAGGGGGATGGGTGATGAAGGGCTTTGAATGCCAACCAGAACATTTTCTATTTGATTTTGGAGGCAATAGGGAGCTACTGGAGTTTATTAAGGAGGGTGGGTGACATGATCTGATCTGTGCTTTAGGAAAATCACTTTGGTGAGTAAATGGAGGATGCATTGGAGTGGGGGGAGACTTGAGGCAGGCAGACCCACCAGCAGCTCTGGCCATAGTCCAGGCCTGAGATGATGAAGGCTTGCACCAGGGTCTGGCCATGTCAGAAGAGAGGAGGGGGTGAATGGGAGAGATGTTATGAAGGTGAAAATGACCAGACTTGACAACAGATTGGGTATAGGAGGTGAGTGTCAGTGGGGAGTCAGCATACAGCTTAATAAAGCTTAAACAAGCTTAATAAATGATTATTGATCAGCTGAATAGAGAAGGGAGGATTTCCTGGACGAGGCTGAATTTTTGGATAGTCCTTGGATCTACTCTCCTTGATGGAGGTGGGGTATTCTCTGGACAAGTCCATTCCTGAATAGTATCTTTTCTAGCTCTAAGATGGTATAAAGGTGGAAAGAATAAGATCCAGATTGGCCTCTATGGACAAGAGGGTCTTTGGAACTCTTTCTTTCAAATGTTTAAGAGTAAAATGGAGAAGTCTTCATTGGCCCTGGGGGTGGGGGTGGGGGCTGTCTCCACTGTCCCCAGTACCTTTGGGGAGTTAGGTGGTTCCAACTGGTGTCTCACACTCTCTCTCTCCAATTTTGGGGAAAGTGCAAACTTGACAATGATCTTCCTTCCTTCCTTCCTTCCTTCCTTCCTTCCTTCCTTCCTTCCTTCCTTTCTTCCTTCCCTCCTTCCTTCCACCTTTTGGAGGGAAGAAGGCAGGGCAATTGGGGTTAAGTGACTTGCCCAAAGTCACATGGCTAGTACATGTTAAGTGTCTGAGGTCAGATTTGAACTCAGGTCCTCCTTACTCCAGGGCTGGCGCTCTATTCACTGCACCACCTAGCCACCCCTAATGATCTTACTTTCAATACTGATGGTCAAAAATGGGGAATTCAAACCCATTGAATTTACTTGAGGTGGGAGATTAGGGTTGAGGTTGATTCATTCACTCTTATCCAGATTTACTGTTTCCATGGATCCAAGAGACCGTTACATACTTGGAAATTTAGAAGACCTCTCCATGACCATGACACTTGGCCTTGACATGGCTAAGAAGGGTCTGCGTTGGGCTCTGAACTCAGGTTTTCCTCAGTCTGGTTCTGGCCCTGTGCCAATGCTTCCTCTTTCAGATCACAGAAACGAGGCTCAGAGGGCAAGGTCATCTAGGTCAACTCTCTAATTTTAGAAACAAGGAAACAGAGGCCTAGAGGGGCAGACTTACCCTGGTCACACAGGCAATAAATGTTAAAGCAGCTCTATTGATCCAAAACCTTTCCACTGTACCACAATGCCTTTCTCCTTCCCTATCTCCTGTCTCTGGTCTTGCTTTTCTTTTCTTTTTTCTTTCTTTCTTTTTGTATCCCTAGCACTTGGTACAGTGTCTGGGCGCACAGTAGGTGCTTAATAATGCATGTGGGCTTAACATTTTGACTTGACTCTTTTCTTCCCCCACCTCGCTTAAGCCCTGCTCCTGGGGAGACTGAGCACGGTGGGGTGTCTGAGCTCTGGAGTTCTGAGCTACAGTTAAGCTGAAGCCTGTTGGGCCCCTGCCCCGGGACCATGAAGGGGGACAAATTGGCCCATGTCAGAAATGAAGCAGGTCAGACAAGCTCTTGTTGACCCCCTCAGGGATCAGCCCCATGAGTGGTCTCTGGGCCACTTATTGGGTGAGATAGGGAGACCCAGTCTCAGAACCAAACAAAAAACAACCCATCCAAGAGCAGGCCCCAACAGACAACAGGAAAAGAGGCATCTTTGGGGCTTGCCCGGGCTGGCCAGCCACTGCACAAGCCAGGAGGACACCGACGCATGTGGTAATGGAGACCTGAAACATCAAACGGCTTAGTTGCAACAGATGTAACTCAGGGGACCAAACAGGTGTATAACAGTCAGCACCGGCTTGAGGCAGTGGTAGTGGCCAAGCAGCCCAGAGCCCTCCACCCTTTTGGCACTGAGCTGGCATTAACCTGGATGCCCCAGGGGCTTGGCCCAGGATTTAGGAGTCTCTCTGGGAGGTTTCCGGATCCCTTGGCACAACACCAATCTGCCAGCAATCACCAAGCAATTCACTTCTGCATTTAAGAGCTTTTTAAAAGATGAAGGCCATGAGCAAAGCAGCTTGTCAGGGGCACCATCTGATCCCAGGCCTGTTGGAGCCTGTAAAAAGAGAATCCAGACAGGAGTCGGCATGGCTGTTAGGGGAAAGAGGGCTGAATGTGTGTACGGGAGGCTTGCCTTTGCATCTCAACTCAGATGGCAGCTATGTACCCACATGGAAGTCACTGGACCTCTGTTTCCTCATCTGTAAAATGTTCATAATAGGAGGTTCTTGCGTGGAAAGTACTTCTTGAACCTTGAAGTGCTACACAGATGGGTGTTGGTATAGTCCTGGAGACATGAAATATTGGGTAAAAGGTACCATTGATGAGAATATGAATGACAGGGCAAAATATCAAAATATCTGGGGGTACAGCTCAAGCAGTCCTCAGAAGAAAACTGATCTTTCTGAGAACTTATATTCACAAGACAAGAAAGATGATAAATGAAGGTGATACACCATTTGAAAAAAATGAAAATCAACAACTCATCCCCCGCCTCCAAAAAAAGAAAAAAAGCACAAAAGAGGAAATCTTGAAAGTTAGAGGAGAAATACATAAAAGGGAAGATAAAAAAGGATTTTAGAATGAATGAAACTAAGAGCAGCTTCCTTCAAAATTCTGTCTCAGACACTTAGCATGTGACCCTGAGCAGGGCATTTAAACTTTCTCATCCTTCATTTCTCGGTCTATAAAACAATAGCATAAGATACGTCTTATGGAGTTGTGAGGATGAAACCAAATGAGATGACCTTTGCACAATCCTTGGCAAACCTGAAAGAACCATGTATATGTTAGCTTAAGTCCATCACAGGTATGCCATTTCTGGTCTTCAGCCCCTTGATGGGAAGGCTGGGTATCCCCACTCATTGTCAAGGAGGCTTAAACTAAAAGGAAGGCAGAAGGAATTCTCATTGCTCCCAATGTCTCTGGTGCCAGTGGCGATCTTTGACTGGTTTTGTGTTAGGTAAGCCTTTATGGTTAGCCATTAGGGATTCAGAACTATACCCACCCCCAAATAATAAGCGCAAAGATGAAGTGACTTGCCCAGGGTCACACAGCTATTAAGTATTTGGGCCCTAGATTTAGTCTGCATAGGGAACTCCCAGGGTTTACAAAGTCTATCTATCTATGGGCAGCTTCTTTGTAATGGATAATCTTAGAGAGATGCCTTTGAGATTAAATGTCCATGGTCATTTAGTTCATCCACATAAAGGCAGGACCTGAAAACAGATTTTCCTTTCTATGAAGTTGTAGCCCATTAAACCTCATTGCATCTCATTAATATTATATTAATGACAGGTAAGTAGTTGGGCCATGGGAGATAATGGAAGGTAGGTGGTAGGGTAGTGCAAATAATCATGGGTCTAGGTTCAAATCATGACTCTTCCACCTTCTATTTCCATATGACCTTAGTCTAAGCCACTTAGGTTGTCTAAGTTTTAGCATCCTCATCTGTAAAGCGGGTCACAAGATCTCTAAAGGAATTTTCCATTTGGAAAATTCTCTGATTCTATCTGACCTTTCCCATCCCCCTTTCAAGGAAACAAGAGTGCAATTTAGATAGAATGTTGCTTGAATGAAAATGAATATTTTATTCACTATTTGGTGCTGGATTATAGACCAGAGCATACCACCCAGGCACAACCCATGACTTTGGGGTGGGAGACCTTCTCCAATCTTTAGGACTTCACATTCCAAACTAAGAAAAAATCCCAGCTGAGTCTTTAAGGGTCCTGGAATTCAGAGACTGGCAGATAATGAGCCCTGGGGGGGAGGGAGAATGACCTGAGAAGAGCTGGAGGCCAGGTACTATAAAAATACACCTGTGACAAGTTGCTAGGGAGCTAGACAGTTAGGAGACCCTAGACTAACTTCTACTTGGGACTCAGATAATTAGCATCTATACATTGCAGAAGCATTTGACGATGCCTGTTTGAAAAGGAGTAACCACCAAGGGTGGGGATCAGAGGTTCTTATCACTAGGCAGAGAAGTCCCAGAGGTCTTGGCTGCTATGACCTGAAGAATGAGGAGGTGCTATGGGCTTGAGAGGGGAAAGGATGGAGAAGTGTCAGGAGGTGCCTTCCCACCTTGGTTAAGATTGACTTTGCCCCACTGGGAATCCCTGCATGCCCTTGGTCGAGTTTTAGGGGTTTGAATTTCCTCCACCCTTTCCCACTGTAGAATGCCTTGCTTCAGAAGCCAGCTCAGGAACCGCCTTCTCTAGGAGGCCCTTCCTGGCACATCCCTACCCCCCCCCCCCCAATCTTACAGAAGTCCTTCCTCCCTCTCAAAATTATTTTGTGTGAAGTTTTCCTCAGTTTAAGCTACTTGAGGGAAGGGAATGTTTCCTTTTTGTCTCTGGATACCAATGCCTAGCGGTGTGTTACCGGTAGTAGGGGCTTACTAAGAACGATAACAGTAGTTAGCATTTATGTAGTGCTGTGAGGTTTGCAGAGCACTTTACAAGTATTATGTCACGTGATCCTCACCCCAACTCTGGGAGGGAGGTGCTGTTACCATCTCCATTTATTCCCCCATACTAATAATAATGGTTGCTAACTAAAGTGCCTACTGTGTGTCAAGCACTGTGCTAGGTGATGTGGTCACAAGAACCTAAACCAAAAAACAACCAGCATCTGCCCTCCAGCTGCTTTTACCTTCTACTGGAAGTGGAAGGAGTTGGGTGGGGTTCAAGTAGTAGGAAGGTAGCCCCTGCTTTGGAAGGCTCAGCAAAGGATGTCTTGGGGAAAACTTGGAGGGCTGTGTGTTCAAGAATCGAAGCTTCTCCAGGAAGGAGCTACACACGGATAATACAAAGTATACCCAACATAAAAAGAAAGTGATCTGGAAGAGGTGCGCTAACCCCCGGGGCAATCCGGAAGGGTCGCTTGTGAGGGACCGGACATTAGTTGAGGTGGAAGAGAAGGGAGAAGCGGAGGTGAAGAGACAGGGCATTTCAGGAAGAGGAATAAGCCCATGGGAAGACATGGATCAGGATGATGTAGCGTTATGTAATGGGAGAAAAGATGTAGGAAAATTTCAGTAATAAGAGAACCTCGAATTTCTAGAGTTTTAAAGTTTACAAAGTACTTTCCTCACAAGGAAGCTCTTATTACTCCCATTTTATGGATGAGGAAACTGAGGTACAGAGCAGAGAAATTATTTACCTAAGGTCACACAGTTAGGCAATAACCAAGCAGGACTTTGACCCTGGTTGTAGGCAGTTACGTATTTTAGACCTCTAGGTGTAGATTATGGCTAGCCTTGCTAGAGTATTATGTTTATAGTCAGGGAGATACGAGCTCAAATCTCACCTAAGACATTTACTGGCTGAGTGACCTAGGCAAATCATTTACCCTCTCCAGCCTCAGTTTCTTTGTAGTTCAGGTAAAAAGCGCCGTGCGCTCTACAAATGCTAGTTATTATTAGAATCTCCAAAACTGGGGTTGTTGTATGACTGACTTGGAAAGCTTTTCTGTCTGGGAGTGCTGTACCCCAGACAGATCTGGGGTTTCAGTTGTTATTGTTCCCACAGCTTAAAGTTGTACCCTGGGGAAAGTGTGAGTGTGTAAGTTTGTGTGTGACTCTGTGTGTGTGTGTGTGTGTGTGTGTGTGTGAGACTCTGTGTGTGCAAGAGGGTCCCATTACCTGCCTGCCACCCCCCTCCTCGGTTCAGTTTCTTCTCCAGCACCTGCGAGAGCTCTCAGTCTTTTTGTCAGTTGTATCGTTTCCCCTCCCACTTCCAGTGTGTCCCCGCCCCCGGCACACTCTCAGCTAATGGCAGGCCCAGAAGCCACTTTAGCCCCGCCCCACACGCGGTCCGGCCTCCCTTTCTCAGCCAGGTTTGGGGAGGTACTTCCCCTAGCAGCTGTCTTCCTCGCCTGTGTGGCTTCCCCTCAGGGTGGCAGCTGGCAGGGAAGCTGCCCAGGCTTGCTTTGGATCCTGTGAGGAGGGAGAGCCAGGATAGGAGGGGGCGGAGTGGGCAAAGGAAAAGAGGGAAGAGGAAGGGAAGGTGTCTCATAGCTATCCTGAGCTATCCGTGCCGGCGGCAGGCGCAGAACATCTTACCTGAGCTCAGAAATAAAAACTTGACAACGCCGGGCTTGGAGCTAGGGTTTTTGATAACTGAACAAGCCCTATAACCCTTCTTTGCCACCCTTTACTCATCTGTAAAACCAGGGGGTTGGAATGGATAGCCTCAAAATGTCCTCCCATCTTTGTTATCTAGAATACTATGAGCTAAGGAAAAATTATACCCATTTTACAGAGGAAAACGAAATTCCCAAGGCCACACAACTAGGCAGTATATGAGGCAGGATTCGAATCCAGGTCTCCAAGTCTAGCATCCTACTCATTGCCCTACCCCACCTCCCCAGCTTCAGAGAAATCCTGGAAATGGTTTCAAGGCAATGTCCATTCTAACGGGAACGTTTCTACTGAGGATGGATCTCTAGTGCAGGGACTGACATTCCTCATTCTTCTTTCCCTCAGCTGAATTCGTGCTGGGGCTGAGGTTGTGGGAGGGCAGCAAGAGAGGAGGGGAGGTAGTGCACCTTTTCTGTAGAACTGGTAGTGATGGATATGCCCAAGATAAAGGGCAGCTTCTGAGCCAGGAGATGCTATTGAATCAGGATTCAAAGGCGCAAAGGAGGGTAACTTCTTCCTGAAGGTGAGAACATTCTGATCAGATCGGAATCAAAGTGGAGAGAGGTGATGTACAGACAGGACAAATTAATGTGAATGATGGATCCATTAAGTGTAGCCCCTGCATTTATCCTTTTTTCACCCACTCAGGACTGCTTTATTCAAAAGCGGCTGGCCTCTACTAACCCTGGACCCACTGTGTCGGCAAAGGGCACCAGCTCCCCTTGTCTATCTGTATATAAAACCCCACAGACCCTAACCTCCTTGGGCCATTCAGAAACAGGCCGTTAAGTTGTGGGCAGCCTGGAACTGTCCATCTTGATGTATTTTCACCTCTTGGATTAGTACTAACACCAAGGCTGGGGTATATGAGGCAGTTGGGAAGGAGCTTTCTTAGCATCCTGACTAGACATTGTATGCTAGCAATGAAACCATGAGATCCAGCCTGGAGTTGTGGCTGGCAGGTTGATCTTGTAGACAGAAAAACCTGGGTTGAAGCCTGCTTCTGGCACCTACCATCTGCATTGCCATAGGCCAGTCATTTAACCTCTGAGTGCTGCTCCCCCCCCCCCCCCCAAACAGCTTTGTAAGATTGTTAGTTACAGACAAGTTGTAGATTTGCATCAGGAAAAGGAATTTCTAAATTGGGTATTCCTCACATGGAAGAAATAACAATTCTAGAACACTGCCCTGGTACCTTACCTGCCCCCACACCCCCACATAAGGTCCATAATTAGATCAATTGAGTATGAAGCTCCATCTACCTTCAAATCTGGGACTAGACTGGTACACAGTTCAAACTGGAAAAAAAATCTTGTTTCTCCTCTGTAAGAGAAAACTTTAAAAACCCTACAATTTAGGTACAAGAATAAAAAAGTGAGGGTGGAATTACTTTCACCCAAAACAGTGATATGAGGGGCGAGGTGGTAAAAGCCAGGTCACCTGTGGAGATGATAATGTCATGGACATTAATCAGGGACAGCCAAGAGGGGACAGTGCATGAAGGAACATGAGACTGTGTCCATAACTTGTCCATTCTGTTCAGAGTCTGTCTCTTGGCATTATCTTGAACCTTATTAAAATACTTTGTGCACCTTAAATGCACAGACATAATAATAATAATAAACATTAACATTTGCACAGATGCTTGTATAGAATTTTTTATGCATAATTTCATTTGATCCCCACAATAACCTGGCAAGGTAGGGGCTATTGTTGTCCTCATTCTATAGATGGGAAGACAGGCTGGAGGAGGTTTAATGATTTACCTGTGGTCATTCATCTAGTATGAGGCAAGATTTGAACTCAGGTTTTCCTGACTCTGTATTTAGTGCTACTGTTCCTAGTTACCTACAATGGACACTGTTAGGGAGGAAGCATAGTGCAGGAGAAAGGGGGAAATAGATATTGAGGGGGATGGTCACTGGAGAAAAATCACTCTTCCCCTCCTTATTATCTACCTCCACAATACAAGGTTAGCCAATTTCTGATATTTCTATGGTGTTTCAAAGTTTTCAGAGCACTTTACATCCATCTCATTGATGTTCACAATATTCTGGAGAGGCTGGTATAAGGTACAGTGTGGTATAAGGTGCAGCTCTATAATGCCTGCTGCATGGTTCAATGCTTAATATTTTTTCATTCATTGATACTGTAGCAATAGAAATTGTGAGGTCCATATTCCAACTCTCATTCAGACTGATAAGTTACAGGGATTCACCCATAGTTTCATCTCCCCCTCACACCCCCGAGGGGCTGGGGGATTGTCTTTCCAATGCTGTTGGCTCAGCTGCCTCTTCACCCCCATTCTGGTATCTCTCTAGTACCTATCACCAGTTTCTGTTCATTTCTCCATTATGTCACTGATTGACCTTATGGTCAGGGCCCCCACCATCATTTACCCACTGGATTTTTTATAAGGATATTTACTGAGAAGCAAGAACAGAAATTACAAAGCATTTGCCCCCAAGACAGGGGCAAGTCTTCCTGATACCATCTTAGCCCTTGGGGAGAGTGGTTGCTACTAAACATTCACTTTACCAAGTTCATTTCTAAATGCAGTGTTACTTATGAGTGGAGTGACTCCCTTTCTTGCTGGACATGCCTTTGGCCTTTGTGTTGATGGATGGATGAATAGGTAGACAGACAGATGCCAGTGGAGTGGATAGAGTTCTGGTCTTTGAGTCAAGAAGACCTTGCTATGTGGTGCTGAGTAAGTCACTTAATATCTGTTGTCTTTAGTTTTCTCATTTGTAAAATGAAAGGTTAGACTTATAACCTTTTTAGGGTCTTTTCTAGTTCTAAATTTCTTATTCTAGAAACCAGAAGTCAGTACCAATACGCTGTACCCTTGCCCTCAGTTCTCCCTCAGAGACACATACATTCTGTCCCCTCACATACATCTCTCTCTCTGTGACTCTGTCTCTCTGTGTCTGTCTGTCTGTCTCTCTCTCTCTTCCCCTTACCCTTCTGTATTCCTTTCTCTCTTTTTCTTTTCCCCTTTCCCCCCCTCTCTTATAATCCATACCTACACATACATATTCATCCCCCCACCCACGTACACACTTAGGCACCCAGCCTATATCCTTCCACTCTGAACTGAGAACAGAAAACAAGGAATTTCAGTGTGAGGAATGCTCCTTCTCATGAGTCCAAACCAAGTAAAAACTGGGGGTATCAGGCTCAGTTAGGTAGAAAGAATGCAACTCAACTTTGCATACATCCTTCCCAGACAAATGATGTCCTGAAATGCTCTGGGTGGGGGGGGGCAGGAAGCTGCAGTTATATTAACATTAGCATTCTACCACCACACACCTGTCACACTGGGGGCCCCCCACCCCAGCCCCTTTGGGCACAGTCTGACCCAGGGGCTTCCATGGTGGGAAAGGGTGGAACCTTGGCAACCTCTAGCTTTGTAAGAACATGCCACCCAGACCTCCAACTAGAGGGCCCACCAGGGAAGAGAAGCACAAGCCAATGATCCTGTAAAGATTCCACCCAAAAAACAAGGATGTCTCTTTCCAAAGGGAGGAGGGGGTGGTGAGAGAGAAGGGAGGGAAGAGACAGACTTCAGTGCATAAACAGATTCTCCTTCATTAGAAATCTTTGACTCTTTGCCCTTCCCTCCCCCAAATCAGAGAGCCCCCACATCCTATGGATTCACACAATCAGAATAGCAGAATAGTGGGAGAGCCCTCAGAGGCCATCTGGATCAACCCCCACCTGAAAGGAATCCCTGCTACATTATACCCCAAAGGGGCCACTTCACCTCTGTTTGGAGGCCTTTAGTAACACGGAGACTACTACCTCTTGAACCAGTCCAGTACTGTTTAGGATGACTTCTCCTGACATGAGATTTCCTTTTGGAAAATTCCACCCATTGTTCCTGATTTCACTCCCCATCCCCAGTCTAATCTCTCTCCAAGTGGTGACTCTTACAAATATTCCTGGATACACTTCTTTGCCCTTATCCCCATTAGCCCCCACTCCAGTCCTTATCCACTATCTGAATTAACCACTGTGGCTGAGGGATGCTGGGAAAGTTCTTTAACCCCTCTGTGCCTCAGTTTCCTCATCTCTAAAGTGAACTAGACTTTATAATCTTTAAGCTTATTAATTGGTCTCCCTACCTCCAGCCTTTTCAGTCCTAGAGTCCTCGGAGCACAACCACCAGATTACCCTTCCTGAATACTGATCTGGACAAAGTTGCCTCCTGACCACATGATGACGCTGGGGAGTGGCAGGCATTGCCCCTCTGCTGGATGGTGCTGGACAAATAAGGGCAGTGGTTCTCCAAGGATGCTTCAGGGGCCCCTAGAGGGTCCCCCAGACCCTTTCAGAGGACTGACAAGGTCAAAAATGTTTTCATAATAATACAAAGACATTTTGATTTCTAATATGCTAAATACTGATAGACATAGCCCATACAAGAGCTCTTTGGGGAAACTCCTCAGTTGTTTTTAAGAGAGGAAAGGGGTCCTGAGACTAAAATAAATTTTTTTGAGAAATTCTGCTTTAAGGTTTGCAAATCTCTTACAAATATTATCTCATTTTGTCCTAACAATAATCCTAGGGGTAAGGTGCTTTTATTGTCTCCATTTTTTTGGAAGGGCAATTGGGGTTAAGTGACTTGCCCAAGGTAACATGGCTAATAAGTGTTAAGTGTCTGAGGCTAAATTTGAACTCAGGTCCTCCTGACTCCAGGGCCGGTGCTCTATTCACTGTACCACCTAGCTGCCCCTTTATTGTCTCCATTTTGCAGATGAGGAAACAAAGGCAGACAGAAGTTAAATGACTACCTCAGGGTCCCACTAGCTAGGAAGTATCTGAAACAGGATTTGAATGCAAATTTTCCTGATTTCATGTCCAACACTGAGCCACTAATTGCCACAAACTATAGAACTGATGTTCTTCAAGTACTGGTCTATGTTATTCACTTATCAAAAAAAAATTGGGGGGCTCCCTCTTGCTTCTCTAGTTTCAATTGCTTTCCAGACTCATTTCACATTTCTCTCACTCCCTGCCTCCCTGAGTACATCATACTCCAGTTACTTCCTCAGGCTACCTTCAGCTCCATGGGGGCTACCTTACCACAGTCTGCTCACCTTCTTCCACCTCTCCATCCCCTTTCCAACTTGCCTGGCACAACTTCCCTTGAGATTGAACCCCTATGATAGCCTATCTGAACTCCTTCTCAGTGATTTAAACATTTTTCCCCCATGCTGATTCGGAATCCCTAGCTGACACCATTTAAATTCTGTTCTTCAGCCCCTTCTGACTTCTCTCATTCCCATTCCCATTCCCATCTTCTTTAACCCCTTTCCACACAATGTTCTTCTATTGTACTCTCTGGAATGCCTACTCCATAAGTAACAAGCTCATTTTCATCTTCATCTTTTCTTTTCTCCCTCCATCTTCTTGTCCTTATTGAGACCTAGCTTTCTCCTGATGACATAACCTCCCTCACCACCCTTTCTAGAAATGACTGTACTCACTATTATCCCTTCCTCACCAGTTCTTACTCAGTGATTGTGCTGGGGAAGTTGGTATATTCATCAATTTTCATCCCTGCTTTCAGGCTCTTCCTCTCTCACCATCACTCAGTAAGCCACAACTTCTTTGAGGTTCATTAAGTTGGTATCACCCAATTAAGAACCTAGTATCTATTGTCTACTGATCTCCAGTACACTCTCCTTCCTTCCTCTCCCTCTCTTCTTAACTCTCTACTTCCCTTCTTAACTCTCTGGCTTCCAGTTTCATCATTGAGTCAAAACTTATCTCTCCAAAGTTGCCAATGACGTCCTTGTTGCCAATGATCTCCTTGTTGCCAGTGATCTCCTTGTTGCCAGATCCAATGACCTTTTCTCAAACCTAATCCCTCTTGACCTCTCCACAGCCTTAGACATCATTGGTCACCCTCTTTTCCTTTATACTTCCTTCTCTAAGTTTTCATGATGCTTCCCTCTCCTATCTATTTGACCATCTCTTCTCAGTCTCCTTTGCTGGGTGATGTCCACTAACTGTGAGTATTCCCTAAGGTCTGTCCTGGGCCCTCTAATCTTCAGTCTTTATGTCATTTCACTTATTAATCTCACCAACTGTCTTGATTCAATGATCATTTCTGTGCAGCTGATTCTCAGATCTGTTTGTCTAGCCTTAATCTTTCTCTGTCTTTTGGTTTCACATCTATAGCTATTCACTGAAGACTTCAAACTGGGTTTCTGATAGACATCTCAACATGGCACAAAGTGAACTAATTATCTTTGCCTCTAAACCTTTTCTTCCTCATAAATTCCTTATTACTGCTGAAGGCACCACCATCATCCCAGTCACCAATGATTACTACTTAGGTACCATTCTTGGTTTCTATATTTGAGAAAACTTAGATATGAGTTATATCTGAGAGAATCCTTAGAGTAACTCCAGGTGGAAACAAGGAGCCAAAGAGAGAAAATAATCATTCTTGGGTTAGGCCCCCCAGAATCAGATCTAATTCATGTGACCCCAGAGTCTTGAGATCCTCTGAGACACAAGATACACAGATGTGCAAGCTTTCATTCCAGGGACTAGGTCTGGATGTGTAGCCCCTGTCCTCTTTGCACCTGTCTCCAATTCTAACTCTGTTAGTTTCATTTATCCCTTGTAAAAGTCATAGGGAAGCCCAAGGACGTAGTCCAGATGTATGACCTGGTCATGAATGCCTCATTTACCTCTAAAATAAAGTAAAGTTAAGGGGTCAAAGGGATCCAGGGAGTTCAGGGAGTTCACACACCATCAACACTGTAGTTCTTCATTGGTCTACACCTGTGATTTCATGTCTCTAAGGAACTCCCAGTGTGGAAGCTGCCTCTACCAATGCACATCTGCCACTATTAGGCAATTTGCAAATCTTAGAGATTTGCTTGGGACCCAGAGTATGCTGTGTCTTGCTCAGGTCATACAGGTAATGAGTGGGGGAGCCTGGACCTGAACCCAGATCTTCTGGCTCCATATCCTGTGAATTCTGTTCTACTATATTAAGATGGTCTCTCAAGGGTCTCAGTCTCTCTATAACCCTCTGCTCCTGATTCATCCCTTTCGTGCCTTTGTTTGGTTTTATTTTTATTTTTGTCTTAGTTTATTTATGACTCCCCAGTTATTTTATGATGGCGAGAAGGTAATACTAAAGTAGAGGCAAAATATTGTCTTTCACGGGTTGTGTCTGGGGGATCTCACTCCATCGAGAGCTGCCACAAGCATCTGGGTGGAGGAGTCAGGCTGAAATCTATCCTTTCTTGTCATCCTTTCCATATTAATGATCTCCTGATATAAAGTGACCTTCCATGGGTGAGACTTTTATAAAAATCTCTGAGCTTTCTAGAAATAAAATCCTAACCTGAGGGGACTGGAAACATTCAAGGAATCTTTTGTGATCAATGCCTACAGACCTTTGCAGGATGGGATAGCTGTCGTTGAAGATATGCTTTATCTGATCATAATCTTTTAGCATACTGTCTTCCCTTTGCCTTATTACCCCCGAGCTTGTTCTTTGTCCCCTGTGAACTCCATTCCATCCACCCCTCATTTCTTTCCCAGGCCATTACCCCCACACTGGTTATACTCTTGTCCCTTCCTTATGTAGACTCCTTGGCAAACTAATTCTCTCCTCCCCTATCTAGACTCCTTGGTGAACAATTCTACTCTGCACTGCACTCTACTCTTGAATCTCTTGCCCCCTGATCTCATCTCCCTTGCACTTTGCTACTCCTCAGTGCTGAATTACTCCCACCCTTCTTTGCCTCTGCTCCTCTATGCTGCTAAACAAAGCTAGAGGAAATCATGAAAATAGAAATTGTTAGCTCCAATTTTATTTAATCAAATTTAACCTGGGCCTTCACTTTCACTTACTTTCCTAACTGATTTGCTATCTCAGTGTCCATAGTTGCTGTCCTAGACTTAATAATCTTCTTCTCAAGCTTCCCATGGTACCATCTCCCCCATTTTCCCTACTTAGGACTTTCATACTTCACCAAAAAGTCAAGGTAATTTCCCTAATGGTCTCTCTTTTCTCTTCTTCATCTCACGTCACTCAGATCTCTCCACTCACTATTTCCTCCTTCACATCATCTCACATGAAGAGATGGCCCTTCTCCTTGTCAAGACCAACCCCTCTACGTACACAAGTGACCACAACCCATCCTATCTTCTTCAGCTGAGTGCCCACTCTAACACTTCCACTCTCTCTCAGCCTCAATCTCTTCCTATTTCCCATTCTTACAGGAATCCTTAACCTGGGGTCCATGGATTAATTTTTAAAATTGATAATTATGTTTTAACATAATTGACTTCATTTATAATCCTATGTATTTAATTTGATTAATTTACAAATATTATTCTGAAAAGGTGTCCATAACCTTAAATGATTAAAAGCCCCATGCCCTATACATAAATAAACTCTATGAGGACAAGGATTATCTTTGCTCTAGTGCTTGTGTCTTCAACCATCAGCACTGTACTTGGTACACTGGAAGTCTTTAATAATTTCTTTATTTATTCATTCCTTTGTGTAGAGGCTGGAAAGAGTGAAGACACAGGGATGGACTGATGTTCCCAATAAAGGGAATTGCCTGGAATTCCTGGCATGTCCTGGGGTACAGAGGAAGGTTTCTGAGCAACAAGACTCCACCTCAGTTGAATTGGAGTTTCCCTTCTCCCCCCTTGAAAAAATCCCTGCTTCTTTTGGTTTTGGGGAGAAATAGAAACATCTGCATGTTACTAAAAATAGGCGGCATTATTACTGTCTTCCCACCTCCCTGGGCCTTTTTGTGGCTGCTCACTTGAAAGAACAACATAACTCATACTCATTTTTTTGCCCAGAGCCCTTTTCTGTTCCTGTCTTCGGGTTTGACAGAGAGTTGGGATGTGGGGACTATGAGTGGGGGGTGGAGGTGGGAAGGAGCAAGGTTGTTCTTACTGTGGAAATTCCCTCTTTAGTGTTGCTTCTTCAGACTCTCAAGGAGGAGCCAAATCAAAGGTAATTCATGGTGGGAGGGGACACAATTTTTACTTCTGTTGGGGTGAATTAGAAACAAAGGAGAGAGAATCCTGAGGCAGACAGATGAACAAAAGAACAAAGCTACTGAAAAGGAGAGGGGGAAGAATGAAGGAGAAGGAAGAGAGAGGCAATGTAGAGTAATAGCTATCAGATTAGACTTGGGGTCAGGAAGAGTTGGGTTCATGTCCTGCCTCTGATATGAATTATTATAGCTGTGTGACAGTGGTCAGGGTCTGAGATTACTCTCTAAGACCACCAGTCACAGATGGTGAATGGCCCATCTACATCAAGGGAGGGTTTCTATGTCAGGAGTTCTCCAGTTGGATGAAATCGCAGGTTCGCGTTGAAAAAAGAAAACAAGAGGAGGAGGAGAAAGAGGAAGAGGAGAAGGAGGAGGAGGAGAAGGAGAAAGAAAAGAAGGAAGAAGAGAAGGAGGAAAAGGAGGAAGAGGAGGAGAAGGAAGAGGAGGAGAGAAAGAGGAGAAGGAGGAAAAAGAAGAGGAGGTGGAAATCACTAAATGTACCCCTAGCTAGAGAGAAAGGGAAGAAGTTTGCTCTTTTCCCAGGATACCCTGTGGATGTGGGGTAAGAGAAAAGCAGTCCCCAGATTCTACTCCACCCCATCCCAAAGCTGAGAGGGACCTTAAGGGCCCATTCTACTAAGATTTCTCCCTAGCCAGCAGAAAAAAAAAATCCAAATGCTAGTATTCCTTCCCTGGCCCCAGCCCCTTCCCCCTTCCTGGCAGCCAGGCTGGGCTCCTCTCCTTTTAATGTGCCCATCTTCTGAGTCAGCACAAAAGCTCTCACTTCTCTTCCAGTGATATCCTGCCCCCTCTCCTTTCAGTCAACATTTCTTTAGCCTTAATCCCTTAAACCTCCCTTAAAATAGTGTCAAAGCAATAAAGAGATAGTTCTTGGTTAAGGTTTCTCCCACTGGCTTTGTTCTTCCTAAACCTGCTCTCAGATTGCAGTCCAGAAGGTCTTTGTGTGAGAAGAGACTCATCCCATTCATGCTAATGAGATCACCTACAGTAGAAACTCTGGGCGGGAGATCCTGCCAGGTAGGGTGTTAGGTCACAGGACTGACTGTCTGGGAGCTTCCTGGGAAGGAAAGCTCGATCCTGACACTAGAAGAGGACTCTTTTCAACTCCAATTTGTTCTGGGCATGAAATAAGCATCTTTGGATAACAGCTGAAAGGACTTCAGAGATCACTCTAATTCACCTCCCCTTTCCCAGAGTGAGGGTCTCCTCTGTTAACAAATCCAACAAAAGGCCATCTTGTATTTACACTAAGACCACCCAGTGATGGGAAACCAACAATCTCAAACCCTTTCCACTTTATAAGCAGTTCTAGGGAGAATATGGGTCAGTGAAAAGAGCTCTGGATTTAGAGTTAAAGGACCTGGGTTCCAACCTTGTCTTCATTTGATTTCTCTAGATCTCAACTTGCTTATCTGTAAAACAAGGGAGTTAGCCTCAATACCTCCTAAATCATTATAGATTATCACAAGATAATCTATAGCAAGCATTTCTATAGTACTTTAACATTTGCAAAGCACTTTCTATGTATCATTTCACTTTATCCTGACAACAACCTGGAGGAGGGGAGTAGGTGTTATTATTATTTCCATTTTACAGATGAGGAAACTGAGGCAGACAGTGGCTAAGTGACTTGCTCAGGGTCACACAGCTAGTACGTTTATGAGGCAGGATTGACTCCAAGTAAACTGTTCTAATCTACTCTACAATCTAAATGCCAATTATGATAGCTTCTTCTCATATTAAAATCTGTTGTCCTGTACAATGTACGTTTTTGCACCTGGGGCAGCATGAACAATGCTAAGCTGTTGCAGAGGGAGTGGAAGGGAGTAGCAGGGAAGAGTAAGGCTGGCAGAGGTAGGGAAGAAACTCACTTAGAGCATGACCAAGAGGGAAGGGAGAAGAAAGGAAGCAAACTGCCAGCTCACTATTTTAAGTAATTCCTACTTTTTTGTACTCTACATTATGTGTCCTGGGTAAAAATTCCATGTGTCCCACCCCACTTACAACTCAGCTTCCTGGTCTCAGATCTGCCCTCTAGAACCAAGAAAAGTAATCCTAATGCTTCTGGATATCAGCTTTTCAAATGTGCAAAGAACACAATCCTGCCCCCTCCCCTTACATCTTCTGTTCTCTGGAATAATTGACCCTATTTCCTTTAATTGACTTACATTATTCTAAAGCTCCACCCCATGCCCCTGGCCAGGGAATGTAGGAGTCACCAGGATCTTGACTAGAGACAGTCCAGTAGTACTCATGGCATTGATCTGATGATTATTCTCAGAGGGAAAACAGAAAGAGGGACATGGGATAGCCTAGTTGCTAAGATACCTTGGTGGTCTGGGACAGGTTGGGACTATAGTCCAGGCTCTAGATTGGAATGAAATGAAATATTTGTAGATCATCTAACACAGGGGTTAATGTTAATCTGGGATCCGTGAACTTGTTTTAAAAATATTTTGGGGGTGCCTAGGTGGCACAGTGAATTGAGCACTGGTCCTGGAGTCAGGAGGACCTGAGTTCAAATCTGACCTCAAACCTTTAACATTTACTAGTCATGTCACCTTGGGCAAGTCACTTAACCCCAATTGCCCAGCCTTCCTCCTTCCAAAAAACAAAAGCAAAAAATATTTTGATATAATCAGTTTCCTTTGTAATCATGTATATTTTTAATGTCTCTAAAATCATTATTCTGAGCAGGGGTCCATAGAATTTATTAGCATGCCAAGGGAGTCCATGGAAAAAAAATTAAGGATCCCCAGTTTAAGGGTAAAAAATAAAGATTTAACAACAACATGAAAAGGATATTCATCAGAGACACTGTGTTGATGCAGTTGGGCACAGATCTTTTTGCCTCCACATTTGTCATGGTAGCATGACCAATAAACACTGTGTAAAGTCAGGGATCCCTGATTTGTTGTCGGGGAGCAACCAGGAAGCTGCTCCAATGGTTCCAGCTTTAGTCTGCTTGTTTCCTTTAGTCTTAAGTCTCAAGAATGTTTTCATTTGGAATTTGGATTTGGAAGTCATCTGTGTGGACATAGTAATTGAAGTTGAAAAAGATCTCCAAAGGAGGGAGTGTAGGAAAAGCCAAAAGTCAAGGACAGACCCTCGAGGATGCATCTACATTCAGGAAGAAGGGGACAAATTAGTGAAAGAGATGGAAAGGGGGAATGTGGAGAGAAAGAAGTAGGAGGATTTTGAAGAGAATGCAATGTCCATAAAGTGGAAACAGGAAGGAATAGCTAGCAATTTCCTCTACTTTATAAAGGGGAGAGATTTAGGGAATCTCAGTGCTGGGGGTAAAGGGAAGGAGAGGTAAAAAGAATTTTATTAATCAATAAATCAACAAGCACTTAATTACTGTTCTAAGCACTTGAGATACAAATGCAAAGATGAAATTCTCCCTACTTTCAAGAAGGAGTGGCCATTTTTGAGGTTCTAATTCAATCCCCTATCTGATGAGGGAATCTCTTTCAGGTGGTTGTACAACTCTGGGTATGGAAAGATATCCACTTTTAGAGGTAGCCCATTACATTTTTGGACAGCTCTGGTAAGAAATTCTTGCTGATACTGAGACAGATGCCACTTCCCTTTTGTGGTCTGCAAAGCTGGCATGTTAGCAAGCACCCTAGCACACCCAGGATGGCCTGCTAGCACAGGTTCTTTGATCTGCTTTTCTTAAAGGAAAGCAAGTTTTAAGGGGTCAATAATCTTACTTTAATTACATTCACTAATCCAGGGGAAAGGTCAGCACCCTGAACACATAGAAAGTACAAAACAGAGAAATTAGCACAAAGACCAACAGACAGGGCTCCGGTTGTTTGAACACAGAAATATTGCTATACACTTTACATACATCACTGGATTGAGGGAGCACAGACAACATCTAAGTAGTGTGTGTGGGGGGAGGGTTCTTGACAAATGGCCACTCAGAGCCTTGACCAGGAAATCAAAAGATCCTTCTCACGAGTGAACCCCCAAAGCAAAACAGCAACCTCCCAGAATATATAGCAAAGACTTGGCATCTGATTGGCTGAGTGCCAAGGAGCTTGAAAATCCTCATGCCCCAACACTTAATTGGAAACTCCCCATAGTCCAGTCTGATTAGCTCTGGACCAGGGCTCTATGTGCCTATTAAGGGTCAGGGAAGATCTTCAAATTCCCTTAAAATTACAGTTGGCAGGATTATGGTGAAGTTCAAATCAGATAATATTTGTAAAAGTCCTTACCACAGTGCCTGGAACATGGTAGGCACTTTAAAAATATTCCTTTCCTTGTCTTTCCCTTCCCATTTCCACCCTTGATTAAAGGAGTGCTGAAAATTCTGTGTATATAAAAACACTTACCCTCTGTTCTCTATTCCAGTGACTCTCATGATATCTAATAGTCTCATTCTCTCTACCCACTCCTTTGGTTTTAGATTTTGGAAAAATTTCTTAACATGAGTATATTTTACCCATAATGCTAACACATCCACTTACTGGCACTAATTAATTTCTTGGCAGGAATTAGTTTATTAGACTAGGAGAGAATAACACCTTGAGGAATGGGTTACAGGACATCTAAGTTTTGATGGGACTTCTAGGTGGCATGGTGAATAGAGTGTGAGACTTTGAGTCAAGTTCAGAATTCAGATCCTAACTTAGAGACTTACTAGTTTGTGATCTTGGGAAACTCAACCTCTCTCTGCCTCAGTTTCCTCATATATAAAATGAAAGATAATAATAGCATCTAACTACCAGGGTGGTTGTAGGGATAAAATAATCTGTACAAAGTGCTTTGCAAATCTTAGAGGCACAATAAATATTAGCTTTTCTTCTCCTCCTTCTCCTTCTCCTTCTCCTTCTCCTCCTTCTTCTCCTTCTCCTTCTCCTTCTTCTTCTTCTTCTTCCTCTCCTCCTCCTCCTCTTCTTCTTCTTCTTCTTCTTCATTATTATTGAAAGTTCAGAGCATCTGGCACTGGTGGGAAGAGATTTTAGGGATGGAGTTAGGAAGAATATTAGTAATTGGGGCCTGAGGTTGGGCATCAAAACGAAGAAGCTAGTGTGGAAGAAGGGAAGGAGAAGGCTTGAAAGCAAACTACATCTGCCAGATGCTAGAGTAACCACCTCAGGGAGACAATGACTTTTGATGTTGAACCCTCAAACTTCTTCCCCAGACAGAGGAGCCAACATGCAAACAAATTTATACAAACAAACTATATGCAGGATAAATAGGAAATGATTACCAGAAGGTAGGCACTAAAATTAAGAGGTGTGGAGAAAGGCTTCCAGTAAAAGATGGGTTAATTAGTAATTGAAGGAAGCCAAGGAAGTCGGTAGGTTGAGAGGAGGAGATTCCCTTTTCAGACAGGGGATTGAATTAGAACTTCAAAAATGGCCTCTGCTTCTTGAAAGTAGGGAGAATTTCACCTTTGCATTTCTATCTCCAGTGCTTGTTGATTAATTGATTATATTTGATTGATTAATATATTCCCTCTCCTTTCCTCCATCCCCAGTTCTGAGATTCTCTGATCTTTCTTTCTTTCTTTCTTTCTTTCTTTCTTTCTTTCTTTCTTTCTTTCTTTCTTTCTTTCTTTCTTTCTTTCTTTCTTTCTTTCTTTCTTTCTTTCTTCCTTCCTTCCTTTCTTTCTTTCTTTCTTTCTTTCTTTCTTTCTTTCTTTCTTTCTTTCTTTCTTTCTTTCTTTCTTTCTTTCTTTCTTTCTTTTTTTTG
>CM053595.1:294564950-294580592 GCA_028646575.1 Pseudocheirus occidentalis
GCAGACATAGCATTCTCTTCAAGATCCAGGTATGAGGAATAACTAGAAAAAGTACCCAGAGCTGAGAGATGCAGTGTCTTCTTTGTGGAACAGCCAGGAGGCCAGTGTCACCAAATCAGAGTGTCTCAAGGAGTAAGATTTAAGAAGACAGCAAAGGTAGGAGCAATGAGGTTATGAAGGGTTTTGAATGACCAACAGGATTTTGTATTTGCTCCTGGAGGCAATAGGGAGCCTCTGAAGTTTATTGAGTAGATACGAGGGGGCTTATATTTTAGGAAAATCACTTTGGTGGCTGATGAAGGAATGAATTGGAGTAGGGAGACACTGGAGGCAGGTAGACCCACCAGCAACTATTATGATAGTCCAGACTTAAGGTGATGAGGGTCTGTACCAGGATGGAGATGTCAGAGAAAAGAAGAGGGGCATACTCAAGAGATGTGGCAAAGGTTAAACTGGTTGGCCTTGGCAACAGCTTGGATGGAAGGTGGTGGGGGAATGAGAGAGAGTGAGGAATCAAAGATGATTCCTAAATTAGAGTCTGACTGATTGAGAGGATATTGTTCTCTACAGTAATAAGGAAGGTAGGAATTACAGGAAAGACAATAAGTTCTGTTTTGGACACAATGAGTTTAGCATGTCTACTCTGCATCCAATATGAAATGTCTGAAAGGTATTTGGAGATGAGAGATTGACGATCAGCAGAGAGGTAGGGAAAAGAAAGGTAGATTTAAGAATCTTCAGCATAGGGATGGAAATTAAATCCATGGGAACTGTTGAAGTCACTAAGTGAAGTAATATAGAAGAAGAGAAGAGGGCCCAGGACAGAAACCTGAAAGACACCTCAGGGTTAGAGGTTAGAAAGTATGATCTGAATGAGAATCCAGCAAAGGAGACAGAGAAGGAACGGTCAGACAGGTGGAAGGAGAATGAGGAGAGAATGGTGTCCTGAAAACCTAGAGGAATGAGAGTATTGAGGTAGAGAAAGTGATCAACTTTCAAGTGTCAAAGGCTACAGAGAGGTCAAGGAGAAGGAGAAGTAAGAAAAGGCCTTTGGATTTGACAACTAAGAGATCATTGGTAACTTTGGAGAGAGAAGTTTGGGTGGAATGTTAAGCTAGGAAACTGGACTGCAAGGGGTTAAGAAGAAAGTGGAGGCATCCATTATAGACAGTCTTTTAAAGGAATTTAAATATAAAGGGCAGAAGAAATAATAGGGTGATAGTTATGAGAGATGGGAAGAGCAAGTGATAGCTTTTTTCAGGATAGAGGAGACCTGGGTATGTTTGTAGGCAATATGAAATGATCCGGGAGAGAGAGAAAAGAAGTGATAAAGAGGGGATGACAGAGGGGACAATCTGTTGGAGGATAAGGGATGGAATGGGATCATTTGAATGTTAACCTTAGTAAGGAGCAAGGCCACTTCATCATATGAGTCAGAGGTGAAAGAGGAGATAGTGGTAGAGGGCATCTGAGTGATAGATGAGGAAGGGGGCAGAAGAGGGAGTTCGTGGTCTCAGTTTTCTTTTTTCTGTAAAGATTGAGGCAAAGTTCTCACGTCAGAGGATGGGAGAGGGGGAAAGGAGTGTCATGGGAGGTTTGAGGAGGAATGAAAATGTTTGGAAGAGCCACATTGCAGAGGGGGATAATGAGCTGATAAGGGATGTATAGCAAGATTGCCTAGTAGTGGTGAGGGTCCAATTGAGGTTGTATAACATAAATCTGTAGTGGACCCAGTCCAAAAAATTGAGTGATTTTCTTTATTTTCATTAAACAGCTTGTATGTAGGAATGAAAGTCGTGAATGGAGGGAGTGATCTAAGACTGAAGCTTGACAAAGCTAATTGGTAATAATGAGAAGGGGCCTAGGGATTCAAGAATGGAGGAAAGGCTAGAGTTAAATTCATTCACCAATGGTTCAAGATGGGGAAAAGAGGGGTGAGTGACTAATGCAGGGGAGATAACTTGAGAGAGAATTGAAGGATCAAGATATTAGATGTCACAGTGTGAATGAAGAATAGGATTTTGTAAGGGAAGTCAGAGAGAGACATGAAAAGTCAATAGATTATGGTTAGATAAAGAAATTTCAGAATTCTTGAACATGGAAGTGGCACATTTGTTGGTGACAGTAAGATCAAGGGTGTGACCAGATTTGTGTGTGACTGAGGGAAGGTTGTGGGAAGTAAGGAGCTTAAGGAACTGACTGGTCAATGTGTTTGAGGGAGAGATGTCCTCACTTCCCTGAATTTTCTTGCTGAACTTGGAGATACGGGTCCTGATTCAAACCCTGGACTCACTGTTTTTAAGGAGCTCACATTCTAATGAGGAAGACAGCAAATATGTAAGGAAGGGTTCAACTGCAAAGCACATGGAATGATCTCCTGCAGCAGCAAAACAGATGGACAGCCTCTTCTTTGATGACATTTATTTTTTTTAAATAATTAAAAAATTTTAAAACTTAAATACAAAATGAGAAAGAAAAAAATTGTCATGTATACAGCAGACTATAAGAGAGGATTCAATACAAAACAAGAAATTTCCATGTCAAGAAAACCTATATAATAAATACTACACATGGTTTTCAAAACTGCCTTTGCCTTTCTTTGTTTCCTTGTTGGTTTTCTTTTGTTCTCTGCTGTACAATTTTTACTTTATTTTTTTCCTCCTCCTTCTCCTCCCTGACCCCAAATAAAGCTACAATTAAATATGGATACACACACACGTGTATGTATATATGTATATATTCTTCATTCACATACAGATACATAGCTCTCTATAAACATACATACATATACACATATACACTCATACACATATTTGTAAGATTTTATCATGCTTATTTCTACCTGTCATCTGTTTCTCTGAAGATGGATCACATCTTCCTTCATAGATCCAAGTCTTTCCATATTTTTCTAAATCAACCAGCTCATCATATCCTATGCCCCAACAATATTCCAATCTAATCACATCCTATCTGAGAAATTATCTGTAAAAGTTTTTCCCCCAATTTTCTGCAGAGGTTTTATTTATACAAGAAAATATTAAGTTAAAATAATAAAAATTATCCTTTTTACACTTCAACAATTATCTCCCTTATAATATAGCTTAAGGTCTGATATTGCTGAATCTGCTTCCTTTGCATCTTTTTTCTTGGTTTCTTTCAAGTTCCTGACTTTTTTGCTCTTCCACATTAACTTTGTTGTTATTTTTTCTGACTCAGTAAAATAACTTTTTAGTAACTTAATAGGGATAGCATTGAATAAATAGATTACTTAGGAAAAATTGTTGTTTTAAAATTTACATTGGCTTTACATATCCATGAACAATAAGTATTACTTCAATTATTTAGATCTGAGTTTATTTTATTTTTATTTTTATTTTGGTTTATGTTTATGTTCATATAGTTCCTGTGTCTGTTTTGGCAGGTATATGCTCAGATATTTTATGCTGCCTATATATTTTAAATGATCTAAAACAATATTGAATAATATTGCTGAAACATAGTGTAGTTACTGTATTTTAACTTTTACTTGAACTTTAATTTGAGATCATTATTACTATCCCTGATTTTTTTTACATAATTTACTTCTGCCCTTTATTTTACCTTTGTGTGCATCTCTCATTTTATAATGTTTCCTGAAAGCAACATATTGTTAAATTCAAATTTTTAATCTGCTATTGATTTCCACTTTATGGGTAAATTTGTCCCATTCACATTCTGAGCTACAATTACTTATTGTGTATTTTCCTCCTTCTTATTTTTCCTCACTATCCTTCTCATCATATTTGCCCTATCTCTCCTCACTCCTCTGTTTTACTTCTACCTACTGCCTTGCCCTCCTATTCCTTAACCTACCCACCCCTTCTAAAAGTTTCTCCCTTATCCTTTTCACCTACCCTATCCCCTGGTCCTTTTATTTCTTTTTGAATTTAAAAAACTTTCAGATCCTTCTCTCTCTCTCTCTCTCTCTCTCTCTCTCTCTCTCTCTCTCTCTCTCTCTCTCTCTCTCTCTCTCTCTGTTGTTCCTTACTTTTTTGCTCTTCCACATTAACTTTGTTGTTATTTTTTCTGACTCAGTAAAATAACTTTTTAGTAACTTAATAGGGATAGCATTGAATAAATAGATTACTTAGGAAAAATAAAGTTTAGCATTACTGGCCCTCCTCTCTACTACCTTCTTCTATATCAGTTTCTCCTGTCTGCATCATTTGCATGAGATAATTATGCATTTTTATCTCTCTATGTGCAGTTTTATTTTTTTTAGAATCAACCCTTCATACTCAGCTCAGTTCAAGTCTTTCTTCCAAACTACCCAAATAATGATGAGAATCATTAAAGTGCTGCTAATATTTTCACATATAAAAAATAAACAATGTGACCTTATTGAGTTCCTTATAATCGATCTTTAATGTTACTTTATATTTCTCCTGGATGTTTTGTGTTGAATTTCTCCTTATGTTCTGGGGCTTTCATCACAAAAGCCTGAAAGTCTTTCAGTTTGTTAAATACCCTTTTTTCCATTTGAGATTATACTTAACTTTGCTGGGTAAATTACCCTTGGTGGTAACCCCAGCTCTTTGCTCTACAGCAATGGTTCTCAACCTTCCTAATGCTGGGAACCTTTAATATTCGTATGTGAGTGTATCTGCATGTGGGCAGACCTGCCTGGAGATGGATAGAAGAGCAGTGTCTTGTTCCTAAGACCATCAGAAATATGTGTTTTCTGATGGTCTTAGGTGACCCCTGTGAAAGGATCGTTTGACCCCATCTTGACCCACAGGTTGAGAATCATTGCTCTGCAGAATAGAGTGTTCTAACACCTGTGGTCCTTCAGTGTAGTAGCTGCTAGGTCCAAGGTAATCCTTCTTGTAGCTCCATGAGATTTAAATTGTTTTTTGTCTTGTTGCTTTCAGTATTTTCTCCTTTACCTGGGAACTTTGAAACTTGGCTATGATAGTCCTGTAAGTTTTCCTCTTGAGATCTCTTTCAGGTGTTGATCAGTAGATTTTTTTTTCTGTTTCTGCTTTGCCTTCTTGTTCTAGAACTTCAGAGTAATTTCCTTGATAATTTCTTGTAATATTGTATTGAGATTCCTTTTTTTATTGCATTTTTTCGGGTAGCCAACTATTCCTGTATTATTTCTCCTCAATTTGTTCTCCAGATCAGTTGTTTTTATGATGAGATGTTTCATTTTCTCTTTTATTTTTTTTTATTCTTTTGACTTTTGCTTTATGGTTTCTTGGCATTTTAGAACATCATTAGCTTCCCTTGCCCAGTTCTAGTTTTCAGGGAATTGTTTTCTTCTTTAAATTTTTGATTCTCTATTTCCAGTTGGTTGACTTTCTTTTCATAATTTTCTTGATTTTCTTGTATCGCTCTTAATTTTTTCTGTTTTTCCTCAATCTCTCTTATTTGATTTTTAAAGTCCTTTTCAAGTGCTTACAAGAGCTCTTTTTGTGCTCGGGGCCATTTGATGCTTTTCATTTTAAAAAGGAGTGGATTTTAGATCCATTATCTTCCTCTGAATATGAACCAAGATCTTTTCTATCCTCAACCATATCTATGGTTGAGTTCTTTCTCCTTTGCTTACTCATTTTTCCTTATTTGTTTTTTGTTTTAAGCAGCTATTAGTGTAATCAAATTAAAGTTCCAAGGTATGGGGAATGATGCCCCAAGTCTCAGGTCCTCCTGAGATCTGTCTCAGGGGCCAACCTTGGGCTTTTCTTTACATTTCTAAGTCATGGCTAGGGCTTGCTCCCTGTGGTCCCTTAGGTGACTGCAAACTACTGCTGTCCTCTCTGCCCTGGAACTGAAACCAGAGACTCCACTCTCCTTCAAGAGTCCACAACAAATAGGGTTCCCACCCCTCACTACTGCACTCACCAGGTATGTACTAACTCCTTCTTCCTGCACCCATAAGCCAGGATTTCTGGTCAGCATGGCAGAAGATCCTTCAGTCTTCTCCTACTCAGCCATCAGACCCTCATGTTGTCTGCAAAATGAAAATATCAATGCTGTCTCTCAACTCAGTTGCTCCCAGGCTTTGTTGTTTGTAGAGTCTGCCTGGAGGTGTTTGCACTTCACTCAGGCCTAACCTCTGGCCCTGGAGTTCTGGTTTTTCCTGGGTCTTCTCAAATTGTCTTAGGGGGACAACTGCTTTACCATGTGTTTATTTCTGCTTCTCTGAGGCAATGTTCTGTCTTTTTGTGGAGGACATTTGGAGAGTCAAAAGTTTTCTCACCTATTTTGCCATCTTCTTAGAATCCTCTCTAATGACATTTCCGCTTATAAAATTATATCAGTTTCTGATGTTGAACCATTTGGTAGAAGTAAGTACTTTGGCAACAAGAAATCACTTTTCTGGCTCATCTGTAGCTATCACATTTGTAGGCATAGTGAACAGGCTACATCTCCATCACTGCCGCTTCCCAGGAGCACGACCGAGGGCACTGGCATTGCTACTCCCAAGGCTATTGAGTTCAGAGGCTAGGCTATCTCCATCAGGAGATGGTGGTCAAGTTACTGTTGGTTTGACTTCACCAGGACCAGACTCTTCCTGTCTCTACCTCAGGGTGTCTTGTTGCTTCATTTTGGCTTCTTTACCTACCCTGTGTGCGGTGTCTAGTTGGCAGCTGGTAGGGGCGGTTGGTCCCCTCTCTACAAGAGTTGATTTCCTGGATTATAGCTGTGAGTGCTGGGTTGGGAGCAGGACTTTTGGTCTGGGAGGGGCTTCCACTCTCAGGATTCCTGTGCTCATTTTCCTATTGGTGCCAGTTGGTCAGTAGTTGCTGCTGGTGGTGGTAAAGAAGATACATCCATAATATCAAACAGAAGCATAAAGGTCTTCTTTATTTAAATCTAGTCTAAGAGGTTGTGGTTTTGCCCCTAACCCATTGCAAATCCTTGGTAAGTAACCTGGAATATTCTTTCATATTAAAAAAATTAGTCTCACTTTTCTTGGGAGTCTCTGTCCAGCATTCAGGACTGCTGAATCTTTCCCCTCTCATCAAGTTCTGATTACTGGTCGTACTATGCCTCTATCTAGAGAATGAGTCAACCCATTCTGAGAGCAAAAATGCTCAGCACTGGATGAGCACAATGGCCATTTCGTAGCCACTTTCTCAAACCCCAAAGCTGATAAATCATTTGCATGGCAGTACTTTTCTAGAATTACATTGTATTAAAAACAACAACAACAACAACATCTCACTTTTATATTAATTTATCCATTCTATAAATACACTTATTATATGAAAGGAAGGAAATAAGCATTTATTAAGCACCTGCTATTGCCAATCACTGTGCTAAGCACTTTGTTAATATCTCATTTGAGCCTCACAACAACCCTGTAAAGTAGGTGCTATTACAAGAAGCAGGTAGAGGTTAAGCAACGGGCTCAGCTTCACACAGCTAGTGATAGTCTTCCTTATTCCAGGTTCAGCTCTTTTTCCTGGGCATATTACTTAATCACTGCCTCAGTTTCCTCATCTGTAAAATGGGCATAATAATGACACCTATCTCCCAGAGTTGTCAATGCTCAAATGAGATAATATTTGTAAAGCATTTAACAGAGTGGCTGGTGCTTGGTAAGTGCTATATAAATGTCAACTGCTGGTGTTACGGCTGCCACTACTACTGCTACTGCTGCTGCTGTTACTGCTGCTGCTTCTACTGCTGCTGTTTCTATTACTGCTGCTGCTGCTGCTGTTACTACTGCTGCTGCTGCTGCTACTACTACTACTGCTGCTGCTACTACTACTGCTACTACTACTACTACTACTACTACTACTACTACTACTACGACTACTACTGCTACTGCTGCTGCTGCTACTACTACTGCTACTACTACTACTCCTACTCCTACTCCTCCTCCTCCTACTACTGCTACTACTACTGCTACTACTGCTACTACTACTGCTGCTGCTACTGTTACTGCTACTGCTTCTACTACTGCTGCTGCCGCTGCTGCTGCTTCCACTGTACTGGCTAGCTGTGCTTAGTTGCAAGGTAGAAAAGCAGACAGTGGGATATAATAGATAGAGAACTGGCCTTGAGACAAGAAGATCCAGGTTCAGGCCCTGCCTCTGACATCCTGGCTGTGTGAGCCTGGGCAAATCACTTTAACTCTATAAAGAGTTAACTCTTTAAGACTGAGAACAATTGCTGATCTTTAGTCATGGGAGTTACCTTACGGGAAGTTCTCCACATCTATGAAACCACAGGTTTCAACCCCCATAGAAACTGGGAACACAAAGACAATGAATAACGGTATTTCCCCTGATGTAGCCTGGGTTGTTTCCCCTGATGTAGCCTGGGTTGGGAGCGGGGCAGAGCAGGAAATATCATTAATACAGATGAGTATAAACAAGACTATTTAGAGAAGACAGGGGTGCTTAAAATGGAATGCAGTATTTACATAGATTAGTGAATACAAGATAATTTAAGAAGGGAGAGAACACTGATGAACAGCTAGGGAGATCAAGAAAGGCTTCCTATAGGAGGGGGCAACTAAGGTGAGGCTTAAAGGAAGGCAAATACTTGAAGATGCAGAGGGAAGGAGAAATATAATGCAGGGACCATGGAATAGCTGGCCAAAGGTGTGGAGGTGGGAGATGGAATGCTGTATTTGAGGAACAGAAAGTGTATGAAGGAGAACAATGTGAAATAAGTCTTGAAAAGTAGGCTAAGGTAAGGCTATAGGGCTTTCAAAGTGAATCCTGAGGAGTCTGTGTCTTTTCATAGAGGCAAGAGAGAGGCACTTAAAATTCTTGAAAATGGAAATAACATGGTCATGCTTATGTTTTAGGAAGATCATTTTAGTAGCTACATAGACTAAGAGCAGAGAGATATTAGGAAACTATCTTTCCCAGGCAGCAGCCCTCCCAACAGTGACCTCCTGGTATCGCTCCCAATAGAGGTAGATTCACCAGTCCATCAATAAGCCAATCAATTAGCCAATCCATCAATAAGCATTTAGTAAGAGGCTGTTATGTATCAGGCATTATTCTGTGCAGAGACAAAATTGAGGTATCGACCTTCAAGAAGTTTATTTCTGGATATCTCTTTCCATGGGGGTCAGTACCAAGGTCTCCATTTAATTACCCCCTCCCTACCTTCCACCATGGTGGGAATGGGAGCATATTTAAAGATGCATTCCACAGGTACCCAGACTTCTCCTTACAGCTTCTTGCTCCCAGGGTATCATTGGCAAGAATCCTTTAGGTTCTGGATCAGGAAAAGCTATTCCTCTTGCTCCATGCTAATTATCTCTTCCCTTCTCTTTTCCCCAATTTAGGCTTAAATTTAGAAACTTCCACTGCTTTTAGCTCCCTGATAGGCCAGCCACATATGGGATTACCAGGAGAGAATGGTACTTACTTTAAGCCTTCCATCTGATGTCAGCACTTAGCACAGTGTTTGGCGCATGGTAAGTATTTAATAAATGTCCATTGACTGACACTTGGCTGACAGAAGAGTCCTTTAGAAATCAGTAGAGGAGACAAAGCATCCTCCTCTGCACTTATCTATAGGTATTATTCTGCATTTCTTCCATCTCTTGGCTTTTTAGATTGATTTATCCCTGGGACTAAGTTACCATCCTAAGGCACCATTCAATTTGTCTTTGTGGAGACAATTCTACCCCCAAATTCAATATTCCACTTAGGCTATGTCTCGAAAACACCCAAAATCTAGCAGTTGGACAACTGCAATGATGATGATGATAATGATGATGATGGTGACAGTGGTAAGAACCATCATCTCATCAAAAAAGAGGAAAAAGGAGATAAATAATAATGTCAAAGCTCACATATGTATTATAGAGCACTTAAAGGTTTGTAAAGCAGATAACTGTTATCCCCATTTCACAGATGAGGTAACTGAGGCCCTGAGTGGTTAAGTATCCTGCCCAGCGATTAAAGTCAGAAGCAAGAGGTAAACTCAACTTTCCTGATTTCAGTGTGCAGTAAAACACTGAATCCATCCTAGAGTGATTGGTGATGATTATTTATTTATTTATTTATTTTTGCTTTTTGGAGGGCAGTTGGGTGCTAAGTGACTTGCCCAAGGTCACATGGCTAGTTTTTGTGTTAAGTGTCTGAGGCCGGATTTGAACTCAGGTCCTCCTGACTCCAGGCCCGGTGCTCTATTCACCACGCCACCTAGCCGCCCCAGTGATGATTATTTTAAAATGCAGTTCGAAAGTCTGGTGGAAGGATTCTGAGTTCCTCTGATTGCAACATGGAAATCTATTAAGTGGGAAAAGAATAAAGAGCTCACTTTAAAATCCCTTTGTATGATTTTTAAAAGAGATCTGGATCACACAAACTATTTCCCTAAAGCTCTTAAATTATGTTTAATTAAGTGTATAATTAATGTCTGTTATAGCTCTCATATTAGGTCCAATTGATGATACAGTTGAGTTTATTTTTATGGACAATATATGTATATGCTTAATAGTATGTTTATTGTACCAGGGACTCCAATTTGTGTAATTCCATTCTGCTCATTTTGCTACACAAAGAACATAACATTGCTGTTTAAATTTATTACAGAGGCTTAAAATTATATCTTGCTTTTATGAAATAATCTTAGTCACAGCTATAATTAATTTGAAACCGAGTCTTCGGTGATATTTTTATAACATGATTTCTTGTAACATATTGTAGGAAAAGGTGGGGGAAGCTTGTCTAGGCATCTTGATTAGAGGTGGTCTTCAATCTCCAGGGTAGCTGGATACCACATCAGATGGAGATATTTCATTCATTTATTACTCAAGTATTTATTAGGAACTTACTATATGCAAGGCAGTAAGTCATATAATATAATGTTATATTTATAAAACCCTTAACCCAGTGCTTGGGGACATAGTAGGTGCTATATTTGCCCTCCCTCCATCCCTATGTACTATGACATCCCTACTTTTCAAGACTTATTTCACATTGTTCCCCATTATACACAGCATTCCATCTCCCACCTCCACACCTTTGGCCAGCTATTCCATGGTCCCTGCATTATATTTCTCCTTCCCTCTGCATCTTCAAGTATTTGCCTTCCTTTAAGCCTCACCTTAGTTGCCCCCTCCTATAGGAAGCCTTTCTTGATCTCCCTAGCTGTTCATCAGTGTTCTCTCCCTTCTTAATATCATCCCTGTGTATGAGGAAGAACAAGAAGCCTTGTATCACTAGATCAAAGAGTACTATGTGCTACCATCCCTATGTGAAGGAATACAAGAATAAATGTGACACAAAGCATGCCCTCAAGAAGCTTATCATCTGATAGCAAATACACGATTTCTCTTAAAAAAATCAAACAGCTGAATTTGCATAATATTAATAAGTGATATTTTAAAAATTTATTAGTAATTAAGACAGTAAAGCGACACAAAATTTAAGTCATTTTCTTTCTTAGCTATTATAAATTTGTTCCAACTCTCACCTGTATTCAGAATCCTTGACTGTAATATTAATTTATTAGTTATACTTCTTTTCACTTAATGTCAAACTTTCTTGTTTTTCTACTTCTGTCTTCCATCACCTTCACAACTGAGACCCTTGTCTTGTATTTCACTCCAGAAAATGAGGCTATTTACCAACGACCACCTCTTCTCTCCTCCTCTTCGACCCACATCATTCAGTTGCTTTCTGTTACTATCTCCTCCTTCACCCAGCTTTTGTAATGCCATAACCCTTCTCTTTGCCAAGGCTAGCACTTCTATGCGCACAGGTGATCCCGTTAATAAATATTCATTGACTGACAGAAGGAACCTTTAGAAATCCATAGAGAGAACAAAGCATTATCCTCTGCACTTATCTATAGGTCTCATTCTGTCTTATTACATATAGTTTCATTCTATATCTTATAGTCCATCTTCTCCAGCTTATTGTCCACTCTAACATCTCTATTCTTTCATTAATCTTCAATTTCTCCCTTTCTATTGGCTACTTCCCCATTGCCTACAAATGTGCCTATGTCTTCCCTTTTCTTGCTTGAAAATCCTCTCTTGATCCATTCATCCCCACTAGCTACATCACAGTCTAATGGAGGGACACAAAAATGAAAGCAACTATGTACAAATAAGAGATATCTATACAGAATAAATCAGAGATAATTAACAAAGGTAAGGCTAATGGTATCTTTTTATGGAAGGGGAGATTTTTACTGAGATTTGAAGGAAGGCAGAAAGTTAGAGAAAGAGAAATTCCAGGCATGGGGGACAGCCAGGAAAAATGCATGGAACTGAGAGAGGGTAACTTGTATGAGGAAGAACAAGAAGCCTTGTATCACTAGATCAAAGAGTAGGTGTTGGGACTGGAAAAAGTTAGATGCAAACCCCTCCCCCCCAAACCCCCAACAACCCAAAAACTGGAAAGGTAAAATGGGGATAGGTTATTAAGGTCTTTGAATGCCAAACAAAGGTTAGAGGGAAATACGGAGCCACTGGAGTTGATTGGGAGTGTGTGTGTGTGTGTGTGTGTGTGTGTGTGTGTGTATGAGAGAGAGAGAGACAGACAGACAGACAGACACAGACACAGACACACAGAAAAAGAGACAGAGAGAGAGACAGAGACAGAGAGGTAGACAGAGAGAGACAGACAGAGAGAGACAGACAGACAGACAGACAGAAGGGGAAGAGAGAGAGCGAGTCAGACTCCTCATTTCCATGCTACCCAAGACACACAAATCCAATAGCTGAAGCATAGTTAAGACAACGAAGAAATAGGAAAAGCCAGAAAGAAATCAATAAGTCCATTTATTCCCTACCCCAAACTCAAATAGGTTTAAAATCCTATGTGTCCCCAGATGGAGTAATGGAGGTAGAAAACTCCTTGGGGAAAACTTATGGGGATGGGAAAGTTTTCATAATAACAAGATTCTTTACAGGGATTATCTCATTTTCTCCTCACAACAACCCAAGGAGGTAGGTGCTATTATTATCCCCAATTTATAAAGAAGGAAATTGAGTCACAGTTAGGAAGTCTAACATCAGATTTGAACTCGGGACTTCCTGTCTCCAAGTCCAGTATTTTATTCACTGTACCACCTTGTTGCTATAGGGCTAGGGTGAAAAGAGTGAGAAAACTGTCAATCAGTCCCCTTTAAACTCTCAGCAGATTTGTAGTGGCCCCAAAGAAATCTTTTAATCTCTCAAGGACAAGCTGAAGTTTGCTGGAGTAACTCAGCTTGGCCCCAGGGTCATTAGGATTCTTCTCTCTCCCTACTTCTTCCTGAAGCTTAGGCTGTTGGACTTTTCTTATTTTCATCTCCCAGTTTGTCTCTCCACTTATGGCTGCTCAGATATACCCTAGGCTTCCCTGAATTCTCAGTCCAGAGATTTCTTCTTTTCTCTCCCTTTCCAAATCTACATGCCTAAGTTCCAGGATAATTTTGGGATTCTGACATCCAATGTATTTTGTCCCATGAATACCAGCTCCCCTAATGCATAATTATGAATCTAAAGATGGGAAGTTTCTATTAAGGGCCCCCTTGCCTGCTTCTGTCACACACACTCTCAGGTGCTATTATTGCTTGGTCACATCCAAATCTTTTTGACCTCATTTGGGGTTTTCTTGGCAAAGATACTGAAGTGATTTTCCATTTCCTTCACCAGGTTGTTTTACAGATGAGAAAATTGAGGCAAACAGGGTTAAGTGATTTATGCAGTGTCACACAGTTAGTAAATGTCTGAGGTAGTATTTGAACTCATGAAGACGAGTCTTCCTGACTCCAAGACCAGTGCTCTATCACAACCTCGATGCTCCATGTGTTTAGATCATTTTTGCTCCTTCCCTATGGTTATGAAAATTAAAACTAAAAACATGCAATAGTCCAGCTCAAAAAGAGTCCCAGCACCACCTCTGCCACTCCAAGCCTCCTCATCCCAACCACTAAAGCCTCATTTAACTCAGGACTTGATTTCATTGGTAGTAGAGTTCAAATGCCACTCCATTTAAAACAGGCTGTAGAACCTTACTGGCAACTGTGATAAAATGCCAAATACCAGCATGTCTATGGCTGCATTCCTTTTCCACTCAGGAAACTATGACAATTATTCATTCCACAAGCTCCCGGGTCTTAGAGGACTAAGCTCTAAAGTTTGTCAGTCATGACCCTGAGGAAAGTCTGAAATGAACTCCAAGGATTGCCCAAAGGGCCAACGTAAACTGCCTTGCTTCCTATTCCTCTCAAGGTCTACGAGTCTAGGAGAAGGTGGGGCTGAGTTCTCTGAAGTCGTCACCACTGTGCTGAAAGCTGTCAAGAACCAACTTTTCCTCTTACTATAAAGTAATAAAAATAAACAGCATCCCAACCTGCGTCCCTCCCTGCTGGAGAGAGGGACTCATGTTTACAGCTAAACACAGACCTGCTGCCGGTTCAGATCTTGGTAACACATTTAGGTCAGAAGTTTGAAAACACAATTGTGTTTATAAATCAGCAGTGACATACCAATGTCATGTCAGCAGAGGAAGGCAAAGGTCATGTTTACTGCAAGCAGAGGTACAGGCTGCTGCTGTTGGCAGGTGGATTTGAGTTGGGAGGGAGGGTGGAAGACCACACTGGGGCTGAAGTTCTCCCAACTCCTTGTTGCTGCTAGACTCCCATGGAGCTGAGTACAGTTATAAGCTCATGGAGTGAGAGATTGATAGAATCATGAGATGTCTCAATAGAAAGGGATGGAGTAGGTGGAAATGAGGTTGGACAGTCTGTGCAAAGGACATGAACATAGAATGTCCTGTATGGGCAACAGGAGGTGAACTTGACTGATCAGAGAGGGAATGAAGGCAAGAAATGTGAAGTAAGTTTGGGAAGGTTGAGTGATGTTGGAGTCAGATGGTGAAGGGCTTTAAATGGCAAACCGGAGTTTGTATCTGATTCCGATACAAATACAGAGGCTACCAGGAGCCACAAAAGCTTCTTGAGCAGGGGAGTGATATGGTCATATCTGTGCATTAGAAATACCAGTGGGGAAGGTGAAGAGATAAAAGAAGGGAGAAACTAGAGGGAGAGATGCCCATTAGAAGGTTATCAAAATGCTTCAGGTAAGAGGCGATTAAATAGCAGTGTGTCTGTGTGAGTGAAGAGATGGCTACTATGCAGGTAGAATTCATAAGACTTGGGGACTGGGGAGCCATGGGGGACATGGAAGAGTAAAATATGACAGACTGTGAACTTGGGTGACTGAGGTTGGGAAAAAGCATTCATTAAGCACCTACTATATGTCAAGCATTTTCTAAATATATCATTTTTTCCTCATAATAACCCTGGGAAGTTAGTGCAATAATGATCCCCCATCTGAGAAAACTGAGGGACACAGAAGTTAAATGAGTTGTCCAAGGTCCCACAGTTAATAAGTGTTGGAGGTCACATTTGAACTCAGGTTTTCCTGACTCCAGACTCGGCATTCTATCCGCTGAGTCATCTCATTGACTCTGGTACAGAACACAATCCATCCATGTCCCCTTACCTTGTGCAATTCTTTTCTGTGACCAAGGATAGGTCCTCCATAGGGGATCTAGTCAATGTACTAAAGACTCCCTCTAGACCTCCTAACAGTCTTTGGGTACTGGAGCTATCCACCTGGTATCTCTTAGTCTTCCTATATAGTTGGCCAACCTTCTTTCTTGATTCTCCCTCCCTCTCTCTCTC
>CM053595.1:294581092-294737080 GCA_028646575.1 Pseudocheirus occidentalis
CTCTCTCTCTCTCTCTCTCTCTCTCTCTCTCTCTCTCTCTCTCTCTCTCTCTCTCTCTCCCTCTCTCTCCTTCCCTCTCCCTCCCCCTGTCTCTGTCTCTCTATGTCTCTGTCTCTCTCTGTCTTTCTTTCTGTATGTGCAAATTCCTGAGAGAGCTGGGTAGCACAGTGGCTAAAGCATTAAACTTTGAATCAGGATGATGAGATCAAACTCTGCCTCAAACACTTACTAACTATATGACCTGGAACAAGTCCTTTGACCCCTTTCTGTCTGTTTCTTCTTCTGTAAAAGGGGAATAATAATAGCACCTATCTCATAGAACTCTTGTGAGGACCTACTGAGATAACATACAGAAAATACTTTCCAAATCTTAAAGCATTATATGAATATTAGCTTCTTGTGAGGAGCTGGTTCCCACTTATTGGATGACATACTGTGTTGTGTGTGTGCATGTGTGTGTGTGTGTGTGTATTTTTACCCAACTTCTTTTATGGAAGTCACCATCGGTTATATGCTAGAGCATATTTACTTGTACTGTGATCTTTCCACATACCTTTGGGCCATTTTGGTTTCAAACTCAAATAGAAATGGGTACAGAGTATCCTCTCTGCCACTCTGACACCTCTTCATTGGGTCATTTTCTACTTTGATTGTTCAGATATTGCAGCATGCCAGGATTTGCATCCATAAAGCAACACCTGAATAATATTGGTGTTAAAATATATATGGACTTTGGGGTCAACTTGGAAAGCAATATACCATGTACCAACTTCCGTCTAACCCATTTTCTTCCTCTTATTATATTCTGAGTCCAACTTATTTTTCATTTCCAATTTTTGTCAAAGATACAAGTGCTAATAGACCAATTAAATGCATTTCCTGTGAAATGGTATGCCATAGTTTCCACAATAGGCATTTCTTTCCCTGTTTCATTTTTTCCAATGGGGATTGTTAGGCATTTTTAGAGGAGTCATGAATTTCTTCAAGGAGATTCTAATATTCTACAAATAACACAATGTCATCTCCATTCAGGAGCACTTGGAGGACCTCACCCTTTGTAGGGAGTAACATCTCTTCCATTTGAACTCAATATATGACATTCCCCACAGTAGTGGTGATCACCTCTAGCCAACATACAGCTCCCTGTTCTACTCCTCTCTCGTCATTGATAATCAGAAGATCATGGAACAAAGTCATTCCTGTGATTATCTCTATCAAGAAATCTTGTACAGCGGCAGCTAGGTGGCACAGTGAATAGGGCACCAGTCTTGGAGTCAGGAGGACCTGAGTTCAAATCCAGCCTCAGTCACTTAACACAAAAATTAAGCATGTGACCTTGGGCAAGACACTTAACCCCAATTGCCCTCCAAAAAGCAAAAAAAAAAATCTTATATGAGCATAACCAATGCATAGGAGTCATCTTGGTGATGAGTACTTTTAATGTTTTGATTTTGTACTTATCAATCAAAGGCTTTAAAGAAAAATCCACAAATAATAACTACAGCAAGATTTTATATTTCCTCTACCTGTTGGTCTCATGTGGTTTGCTATAGAAAATCCACTTATAAAAGCTGCCTCTTACTATCTCATATTTTCATTAAGGATACCCATGGTGCATGCATAGATTAATCATCTTAGGCATATGGGTCACTAGTTATGATGTCCATATATCTTGATTTTCAGTAGTAATAATAACTATAGTTTTTCCAACTTATTTGGCACTTTTCTCCTCTGCTTTTTTTTTGCTTTTTTTTTTTTTTGGAGGGCAGGTTGGGGTTAAGCGACTTGCCCAAGGTCACATGGCTAGGTTTTCATGTTAAGTGTCTGAGGCCGGATTTGAACTCAGGTACTCCTGACTCCAGGGCCGGTGCTTTATTCACTGCGCCACCTAGCCGCCCCTCTCCTCTGCTTTTAAAATTGTTGCATCCAGCACTGATTACACTGATATTATATTTCTTTGTGTACTTTGTCTGTTCTAGTTGCCAATTTAATTTTTCTATTTTTAGTGGCCATTTGCATTGGGAAGGGTTTGAGCTGTTGGGTCCAAATGGAATGCTTCTACCGCCGTCAGTGAGGAATATAGTTTGTTATTGGAATACTGACACGCCTGTTCCATTTTTCATTTGTTTTTAAATTTTGTCTTATGATTTCATTTACAAATACTTATGGAATAATTTAGTCTCATTTCAACTAATGCCAAGCTTTGTTCACAGTTATTTTTGCCTTCTGACTCTTGTCTGTTTTAAGAGACAAAATTCTTCATTAGCTTTCACCATCTTCCTCGGTTACATTTTGGAAATGAGTTTATCTCCTTAATTGCTATTGCCTTTGACTAACACAGCTTTTGGTTTGGCAAAGAAGTCAAATGTCTCTTGATTCAGGTAATTTGTGGACTTTTGGTCTCCTCATTAACACCTGTAGTAAATGTTTACAGTGCATGTTAACATAATTTCTTTTATCTGGCCTCAATTGCCCATTTGATTGGTTTTTTTTGCAACTATTAATTCTTCTTTTTCCTTTCATTTTTTACTCTTTTCTCTTTTTCATTTCTTTTTCATTTTTTTACTCTAATTTGATGTTAATTTTGACTTTTGCTATAGTAAATCAATGAACTGAACTGCAGGAAAAACAGCAGATTCACAAACCACCCTGGTAACTAGAGATTTTTCATCTGTTAAGAGAGAGTTAATTGAATTTTTGGTGATCATTTTCAGCACTCACCATGTTTAGTGACTTCTGGCTTTTGTGGAGAAAGAATTCATGGGTATGAATACACACACACACACATATAGAAATGAAATTTCTGAGTAGTCTGTCTCTGGCTTCCATTTCTTGATTCTCAACCAAATTTTCCAACATTTTTTTGCCATCCTTCCTATGCCCACCTTTGAGTTGAATCACTAACTATGAGTATAAATTTGGGATTTGGGAGATGCTGTCAAGTTATTTATATAATTTTCCTACATTTTCATTCACTGAAATCAGTGTTATAGTTTACAAATTGCCATTACTTTCATGATTGATTGGTCTTTTTGCTCTGGTTCATCACTGCAATTCAAAGTAACCAAATGGCATGGTGGTCCTTGTTGTCTTTGAGTATACGGCAAAAGCAAACAGGCCAACATGTTTCTTGATCCCTGGTCCCCCCATGAGAGCCTATTAGCTAATCTTCCATCCACCTCCATTTCCAAGTATTTCTTGGTTTCATTTATAGCAAGAATGTCATAGAATCAGAGAATTATGAGATTTGGAAGGTACCTCAGTGTATATTCAGTCTATGCCATTTGTGAAAGAAATCTTCATTATAACATTAGTTATTATTGACCATCCAGCCTCCAATGAGAGGAAACACCCATCCCTGTAAGCAGCCCATTCCACTTTATTAATTTTTTTGCTTTTTGGAGGGCAATTGGGATTAAGTGACTTGCCCAAAGTCACACAGCTAGTAAGTGTGTCAAGTGTCTGAGGCCAGATTTGAACTCGGGTCCTCCTGACTCCAGGGCCAGTGCTCTATTCACTGCACCACCTAGCTGTCCCGCGTTCCACTTTGTAGGAAGTTTTTTCCCCCTGATATCAAGCCTAAATGTGTTTCTTTGCTTCCATTGCTCCTAGCCCTGTCCTCTGGGGTCAAACAGAACAAGTTCAATCCCTCTTCCAAATCAAAACTTTTCCAGTACTTGAAGACAACTCTCATGCCCTACTCTACCTAGTCCCAGTCTTGTCTTCTGACAAACTTGTCTTTCCCTAGTTCTTTCAACCAATACTTAAAAGACATAGTTCAGTTCCCCTAGTGGTATGTCATCAGTGAATTGGTCATTGGACAAATGATAGGATTAGAACAATAACACACATTTATATTGTGCTTTAAAATTTGCAAAACACTTTCTTCCTAAGATCCCTGTGACTTGCGTGTTGCAAGTATCACAATCCACCCTTGGCAGACAAAGAAACTTGGAGTTTGAGGTTAGGTGACTTGATCAAGGCCAAGGTTACACAGTGAGTAAGTCATGGGGGTGGGTGGGTGAGAAATAAGGTCTTAACTTATGTCTCCTAACTCTTAGACCAATGCTCTTTGTATTAACCACCCAAAGATGCCTCTCAGCTATATAAGCCATAGAATCAAAGAGTCACAAAGCTATAGAACCATAGGTCATAGAATTCTAAAACCTTAATGTCATAGGACTGTGAAGGCACAGAGTGGGAAAGGATTAATTCAGCTCAGGAAATGGTTACTGGATTTGTCTTTCTTATAATCACTAGGGAAATTAGGGCCCGGGGAAATTTAGGAATGAATCATTTTTCTTTGTTTTTAAAGAAATATAACCAACAGTAGTGGCATTTTTTTTAGGTCAGAGATATTGTCTCCATTTTGTTTAGATATGGGGAGAAAGTGTCCTCTGAGAAGTGGGGCTACAGCAATTTCTCCTACAGAGAGTAGCCCTGAGGTCTCTGAGAAAGGATTCCTAGATTGTAGAGCCAAAGGTCTATGATGAGCATCTGGCATCCCTTGACCAATGAGGATTGTGACTATTTTTGACTTGGTAGATAAATGGGTTCAAATTCTACCTCTGCCAGATACTGGCTATGTGGCCCTTGGGCAGGTTACATCTTTTCTGGGCCATATCTATAAAATGAAGGAGTTAAATTAAATAACTCTATCATCCTTTCCAACTCTAAATCAATGATTTTGTATCCCCAAGGGTTGCCACATAGAGGTTAAATGACTTTCTCTGGATCCCACTTTTAAATGTCAGAGACAGGATTTGAAATCAAGGCTTTTTGCCATTCCCCCACGCTGGCCAGGCTGCTGCCTCCCAAGGGTACTCAGACAAATACCACCCTGACAACTGGACATCATGGCTGATGTTTATCGAAGTGTTTGTACTATCTTTTACATAGAGCATCTCGTGTTATGCTTATAACAATGCTGTGAAGCAAGCAGTGCAGAATGCCCATTTTACAAGGTGGAAACCACCTCAGAAAGGTTATATAGTTATAAAGTGGCAGAGAAAGAATTTGTACATAGATCTCCAAATTAAGTGTTTTTCCCAATCTTACACCAACCCTTTGGTCTATCTTGACTCTACTTTCATGGTGATTCTAAAACCAGAATGTTTTTTTTCCCCAGGGAAAATTATGAACTACACTAAATATCCCTATTGGCCTGGGGAAATTGTTATGAATAATGGAATTACATCTAGAAAAGTTTAGGGAAAAGAGTGCATACCTGGAACTTGTCATTGATGGATGACTTTACTGATTAGCGCCTCCCTTTCTCATCTAGAGGATTGCTTAAGACAGTAGCAGCAGTAATAAGTGAGGAGGGGCCAGAGAGAACTTGTTGGTAGGATAGAAGGAATAGACCCTGCCTCACTCAGAATACCCTCTTAAGCCTCCCTTTGCTAAAGATGTCAGTTGAGCAAAAGGGGCCCCAGAAAGGGATGAGGGATGCTGGCTTCATTACCACCTAGAGGGCTCCTTAATGGCCTTAATTGGATCTGGGGTTAATAGGGTTGGACAATCTCCACCAAGCAGGCTAAGCAAATTCCCCAGTGCCAGGTCACTAGGCAGGGTTTCCAAGGGTGACAGGGCCACTGCTGTTCTTTCCCTCCTCTCTGTAGCAGAGAAGTACACAAAGTTCAGATTAATCTTGGTGAATGCTTGATTGCTTTGTTGAACTGTTGAGGTTCAGTTTCCCTCCCCTCCCCTCCTCACCCCTCTTTTCTATCCTTCCCTTTCCTTCCCTTCTCCCTTCCCTCTCCCTTCTTTCTCCTGTTCTTCCTTCTCTTTTCCTTTCCCCCTTCTCTTTTCACTTCCCCTATCTCCCCTTCTCTTTTATCTTTCCTTTCTCTACCCTTCCCATTTCCCTTACCTTCCCTTCTTTTCCCTTGCCTTAATCCTTTTCTTTCCCTTGATCTCTTCCCTTCCTTTTTTTCCCTTCCTTTCCATTTTTCCTTTATCCTCTGTCTCCCTCTTTTCCCTTTTATCCTTCCCTTCTCTTCTCTCTCATGAAAATTTAGACATGAGCTACATTTTGAAATTTTTCCAGGGTAAACTCTTGGGGAGTATATAATAAGATGTTTGGGGATCACTCTCAATATTAGATCATGTTTGTGTAACCCCAACATCTAAGGACCCTGGCTTCTATGTAGGTTAAGAAAAAGGGACTTTAAAAGATTACATATTTTAACATGGTCATAGCACAAGTCTTATTTTCCTCGCCTATAGAACCCATGGTCCAAGGTTTAAGGCTGGATTCAAACCTGAGTGTCTTGACTCTAAGTACAAGATGCTACCACTAGACCAAACTGCCTTCTGGTTCAATGCTCATTTTACACATTAATTTGCAATGGCAAGCAAATATTTAATGATGTAAAATATGACTAGAAAAATGAGCAGCAAATTACAAATAAGTATCTCCTGGGAGTGGCTAGGTGGTGCAATGAACAGAGCATCGGCCCTGGAGTCAGGAGGACCTGAGTTCAAATCCAGCCCCAGACACTTAACACGTTCTAGCTGTGTGACCTTGGCCAAGTCACTTAACCCCAATTACCCTCCCTTCCCCTCTCAAACCAGCCAAAACAAAAAAAGAATATCTCCTTTCTCTAGGATAAAATCTTAGTCTGGTATTTAAAGTATTTTATAATATGGCTAAAGCAGATAGGTGGTGCAGTAGATAGAGAGCTGGTCCTGGGATCAGGAAGACTCATCTTCCTGGGTTCAAATCTGACCTCAGATACTTACTAGATGTGTGACTCTGGGCAAGTCACTTGACCATGTTTGCCTCAGTTTCCTCATTTATAAAATTAACTGGAGATAGAAATGGCAGACTACTCTAGGATCTTTGCCAAGAAAACTCCAAATGGAGTCATGGAGAGTCCAACTCAGCTGAAACAATCAACAATAGCAATACAATATGGCTCCTGCCTACCTTTCTAAGTCTTCTGTCATAATTCATCCTTCCCTGTGCCCTCCATCCAGTTCAACTCATCTATTAGCTATTCCCCATATATACATAACATTTCATCTTGAGCAGCTTCCTCCTCTGCCAAGTCCTGCTTCACCTCTACTGTTGCCACACATACCCCGACATCTCAGCTCTTGTAGCATCCTGGCTCTCCTCAGGAGCAGCATCTGCCCCAGTCTTCTGTGCTCCTGACCTTGGATCCTTTTTTTTTTAAATTATTTATTTATTTTTAGTTTTCAACATTCACTTTCATAAGATTTTGAGTTCTAATTTTTTCTTAGACTTCCCCCTCCCCAAGACGGAATGCTATTTGATATGGGTTATACACTATGATCATATTAAGCATATTTACACAGTAACCATGCTGTGAAATAAGAATTAGATCAAAAGGGAAAAACCATGAGAAAGAAAAGAAAACAACAAAGAAGAAAATAATATGCTTTGATCTGCATTCAGACTCCGTAGTTCTTTCTCTGAGTGTGGATGGCATTTTCCATCCTAAGTCTTTTGGAATTGTCTCAGATCACTGCATTGCTGAGAAGAGCTAAGTCTATCAAAGTCATCGTACAATGTGGCTGTTACTGTGTTCTCTTGGTTCTGCTTATTTCACTCAGCATCAGTTCATGTAAGTCTATCTAGGTTTTTCTGAATTCTACCTGCTCATTTCTTACAATAGTGTTCCATTATATTAACATACCACAACTTGTTCAGCCATTGCCCAATTGATGTACATCCTTCAATTTCCAGTTCTTGGTCACCACAAAAAGAACTGATATAAATATTTTAGTACATATGGGTCCTTTCCCCATTTTTATGATTTCTTTGGGATACAGACTTAAAAGTGGTATTGCTGGGCCAAAAGGGTATGCACATTTTTACAGTCCTTTGGGTATAGTTCCAAATTTTCTCCAGCATGATAGGATCAGTTCATAACTCCACCAACAATGCACCAGTGTTCCAGTTTTCCTACATCTTCTTTAGCATTTATAATATTCTTGTTTTGTCATGTTAGCCAATGTGATAGGTGTGATAGGGTACCTAAGAGTTGTTTTAATTTGCATTTCTCTAATAAATAATGATTTAGAGCATTTTTTGTAGGATTATAGATAGCTTTAATTTCTTCCTTTGAAAACTGGTATTTATATCTTTTGACCATTTATCAATTGGAGGAATGACTTATATTCTTATAAATTTTTTTTTTTTGCTTTTTGGAGGGCAGTTGGGGTTAAGTGACTTGCCCAAGGTCACACGGCTAGTTTTTTGTGTTAAGTGTCTGAGGCCAGATTTGAACTCAGGTACTCCTGACTCCAGGGCCGGTGCTCTATTCACTGCGCCACCTAGCCGCCCCATATTCTTATAAATTTGATTGAGTTCTCCATATATTTTAGAAATGAGCCCTTTATCAGACACTGGTTGTAAGACTTCTTTCCCAATTTTCTGCTTCCCTCCTAATCTTGGTTGTACTGGTTTTGTTTATACAAAAACTTTTCAATTTTAGGTAATCAAAATTATCCATTCTAAATTTTATAATGCTCTCTATCTCTTGCTTAGTCATAAATTCCTCCATTCTCCATAAATCTGACAGGCAATCTATTCCTTCTTCTACTAATTTGCTTATAGTATGAGCCTTTATATCTAAATCATGTGCCCATTTTGACTTTTATTTTGGTATATGGTGTAAGATGTTGGTCTGTTCCCAGGATCTACTGTACTATTTTCCAGTTTTCCCAGCAGTTTTTGTCAAATGGTGAGTTCTTATACCAGAAGCTGAATCTTTGGGTTTATCAATTGTATGTAAAAACAATTTTTACATTAAAAATTGAGTTTTAAATTCTCTCCCTCCTTGGTTTATCAACCAATTTGATATAGATTATAATGTGCAATCATATAAAGCATATTTCTTTATTAGTCATGTTGTGAAAGAAAACATTTAAAATATACACAAGGGGCGGCTAGGTGGCGCAGTGAATAGAGCACCGGCCCTGGAGTCAGGAGTACCCGAGTTCAAATCCGGCCTCAGACACTTAACACAAAAACTAGCCATGTGACCTTGAGCAAGTCACTTAACCCCAACTGCCCTCTAAAAAAAAAGCAAAAACAAAAAAGAACCCTTTGGGGCAGCTAGGTGGTGCAGTGAATAGAGCACTGGCCCTGGAGTCAGGAGTACTTGAGTTCAAATCTGGCCTCAGGCACTTAACACAAAAAAAACTAGCCGTGTGACCTTGGGCAAGTCACTTAACCCCAACTGCCCTCCAAAAAACAAACAAAAATAAAAGCAAAAAAAAAATGCTTTAAAAAGGGGTGGCTAGGTGGTGCAGTGAATAGGGCACTGGCCCTGGAGTCAGGAGGACCTGAGTTCAAATCTGGTCTCAGACACTTGACACACTTACTAGCCATGTGACTTTGGGCAAGTCGCTTAACCCCAAGTGCCCTCCAAAAAGCAAAAAAATAAAATAAAATGGAATAAAATAAAATATACATGAAAAAGTGAAAAATAGTCAGCTTCAATCTATATTCAGGCTCCATCAGTTCTTCCTCTGAATGTTGACAGCATTTTTCATCATCCTTTGGAATTGTCATGGATCATTGTCTTGCTAACAATAGCTAAATCATTCACATTTGATCATCGTATGATATTGCTGTTACTGTGGGCAATGTTTTCTTGGTTCAGTTCATTTCCCTTTGCATCAGTTCATGCAGGTCTTAAGGAGAGATAATTCAAGAACTATTCAACTGCCTGAAAATCATGATTTTGAAAAAAAAACCTGGAAATAATATTTCAAGAAATTATGAAGGAAAACTGCTCCTATTTTTTTTAGAACCAGAAGGTAAAATAAAATTGGAAAGAAATTACCAATCACCTCCCAAAAGAGATCTCAAAATAAGAAAATCCCAGGAATATTATAGCTAAGTTCCAGAACTTTCAGGTTAAGCAGAAAATATTGGTAGCAGTCATAAAAAAGTCATTCAGATATCATGGAGCCACAGTTAGGATCACATAAGATTTAGTAGCTACCACATTAAAGGAGCAGGATACTTGGAATATGATGTTCTGGAAGGTAAAAGAACTAGGATTACAACCAAGAATAAACTACACACAAAGCTGAGTATGATCCCTTGGGGGAAATGAATATTTAATGAAATAGAGGATATTTAAGCATTCCTGATGAAAAGACCAGAGAGAAGCATAAAAAGGTAAACATGAAAGAGAAATCATAAGGGACTTAAGGTTAGATTGTTTACATTCCTATATGGGAAGATGATACATGTAACTCCTAAGCACTTCATCATTATTAAGGTCTTTAGAAGGTGTAGCAGCAAGCACTCTAGCATACTGAGTATGGCTGCTAGCACAGGTTCTTAAATCTGCTTTTCTACAGGAAAGCAACTCAAAATGGGTTAACAATCTTATTTTAATCAATCAAACATATATCATTTACTTAGTTCAGGGGGACAAGTCAACACCCTGAACTTCAGAGAATACAAAGAAAAGTTACAAGAAGAAATTACAAGCAGACAAAGAAACAGACCAGTAGACAAGGCTTCCAGCCATCTGATCATTACATCCATACCTAGTTAGTTACCAGAGAGGGAAGCACCAACATCTGGGTTTTGAAAGCTCAACAGCTGCCCAGAGTCTTGTCTGGCCAAATCACTAACTCTTTCCAGAGTGAGCCCTAAAGCAAAAACTCATATCAGGGTATATATAGCCTTCTTCTGGTTCAGAGAATGCCACAACCCTTGTGATCCACTGCCCAATCACAAAGTAATAAGGTGTGGGCGTTCCTGAAAAACAAGCTTCCTGCCACAGGCTCCATGTGACCACATTCAGCCTATTAGGGGGCAGAGTATATTTTCAAATCAGGGAAGGTTCTCAGAATCATTTAAGCCTATCAAAGGGCCGAGGGACAAGAAAAATCTTCAGATTCCCATAACAGGTGTTTACAAAGACAAAGGACATGGATGTGAGTCAATTATGTTGAGATGATCTGAAAAAAATGAAGGGTAAGAAAGGGGGATGCACTGGGAAAAGGGGGAAGGGGGAGGAAGAATGGGGAAGAATCTCACATAAAAGAAGTATTCAAAGGAAGAACTTTTATAGTAGAAGTAGAAATGGGGGGCAATGCTTGAATCTCACTCTTTGAAACTGATTCAAAGAAGATATATCTCTATCTCTATCTATCTATCTGTCAATCTATCATCTGTCTATCTATCTGTCTTTACACACACACACACACACACACACACACACACACACACACTCAGTTGGGTATAGAAATCTATTTTACCCAAGAGAGAAGTAGAAGAGAAAAAGAAGAGAAATGGGGTGGTAATAAAATGGAAGATGAATTCAGGGAGGCTGTGGTCAGAAGAAAAACAGAGAGAAAGAGAAGAAAATAGGATAGAGGGAAATACACATAACCATAACTGTGAATGTGAATGGAATGAAGTGGATAACAGAATGAATTGAAAGCCAGAATTCCACATTTTGTTTTCAAGAAACATACTCGAAACAAACACACACACACACACACACACACACACACACACACAGAGTTAAAATAAGAGGCTGGAGTAGAATCTATTATATTCCAGCTGAGGTTAAAACAAACAAACAACAAAACACAGAGGTAGCAATCATGATCTCAGACAAAACAAAAGTAAAATAGGCCTAAGTAAAAGAAATAATCAGGGAAACTACATTTTGTTAAAAGATGCAATAGAAAATAATAACATCAATACTAAACATATGTGCACTAAATGATAGAGCATCCAGATTCTTAAAGGAAAAATGAAATGAGTTATAAGAGGAAATAGTAAAGCTGTAATAGTGGAAAACCTCAATTTTCCTTTTTCAGAACTAAATAAATCTAACAATGAAATAAATAAGAAAGTAATTATGGAGACAAATAAAATCTTAGAAAAGTTAGATATGATAGACCTCTAGAATTGAATGGCAATATCGAATGGGAATAGAAAGGAGTATACCTTTTTCCAAACTGTATATGGTACCTTCACAAAAACTAACCATGTATTAGAGCATAAAAACCTCAGAAACATATTCAATGCACCCTTTTCGGATCATAAAAATGCAGTAAAATTATATTCAACAAATGGCCTTGAAACCAAAATATTTTGTGCCATTAATATAAATAGAACAAAGATGATTGTAAAATTCTTTATTCTATCATCAGCTCATCATTTTAATTTCTATTTATGTTTTATAGTATGTGGAATATATTAGGACAAGAGGATAAGTGGTGTATGCATGTGGGAAGTCAAGAATAATACCAGAGATGTTAGCCAGAGGTTAGGGGGAGGGCGGTGATATCCTTGACAGCAATAATGAAGTTTGGGAAGATGGAGAAGATTTTGTGGGGAAAGATAAGTTCAGTTTGTACATGTTGAGTTTAAGATGCCTGTGTATTGGAGAGGTTCAAAAGGCAGCCACTCCCCAAAGCAATAAAACCCTAATGTTTTCTGAGTTTCCATTAAAAGAAGCATACAACAGGCAGGTAATTTTCCCACTATACCATGCTCTAATCAGATCTGACATGGGAGCTATGTTCAACTAGGGTGCCAGTGTGACATTCATCTGGAGTCAAAGGGACTATGTTCAAATTTCTCCCCAATCCTTGGTTTCCTTAAACATAAAATGAGAGGATTGGGAGTCTCTACCAACTCTAGATCTTTAATCTTTTGATTCTGTAACTTTTCAAAGGGCTGTCATATGGAAGAGAGATTAGACTTCTTCTGCTTGGTCCTGTTGGACCAATGAACCAACATCTTAGTCTCTGTATAATGAAAAACAATTTGAATTCTCTGAAAGTGAAATGGGCTGCCTTGGAAGAAAGAAGGAAGAAAATAAGCATTAATTATTAAACAACTCTTTACTATTTATTAAGTACATCTAATGCCAGCCACTGTGCTAAGAGCTTTACAAATATCTCATTTAATTCTCACAACTCTGAGAGAGAAGTGTCATCATTCCCATTTTACATTTGAGGAAACTGAGGTAGACTGAAGTTAAATGATTCAACCAGCACCCATGTTCCAGGATGGATTTATCCTCCTCACTACAGTCCAGGAACTCTCTCTAATGTGTCATTTAGCTGCCTCTAGACAATAGGTTCTATCTCAATGGACATCTACAAGTGGAAATAGAATGACCACCTGTTGGCTCTTACAACAAAAACAATAACCATCATACATTGTAAAGGGAATTCTTGGTTAAGTCCTGGTTTGATTAGACATCCTCTGAGCTCCCCTCTCCCTGAAAGATTCCATGATTCCATGAAAGGTTAGCTCACCCAAGATGATTTGCCACAGGCTGGACCTACGTACAAGAATGTGCACCCAGGGGATTTCCAGGCAAAGGTTGTGTTTCCAGTTCTCCAAAGCAAATGGTTGAAAAAATGAGTATTATTCAACCCATGTGCTCTCTAGACACAATGCCAACAAACAAGATCCACTAATTAGTTTTTTTCTCTAAGCAATTTGACTTTAGAAAACTATTTTTGCTAGGAACTTCACTGATTAGAAGTCAACCTGATCAAGTTGTTTGCTAATAAATAGACATAGGGACAAAAGTCATGAAGAGTCAGATGGGCTCCATTTTAATAAGTTTTCCTGAAAATCTGAGTTTTCAAACAAGAGAAGTTACAAGACATTTTCTTTCATTGCAAAAGGATCCTTCATTTTTCAAAAGTATTCATCTGAGTGTACTGAAATAGGGTTCTATTTAAGATTGTCTCTTGCACTGAGTACAATTTTTACAAAATCAAATTGCAAAATTTTCTTTTCCCAGGACTTACTTTAGACAGAAATTATTATTACTAACATTGTTTAAATATTTGGTTCACAAAAATAACATTCAGAATGTTGTCCACTTCCTTCTTGACACTTTGCTTGACTTAAGGATGTTTTGCCACGAGGTAAGTGGTACTATCTTGGCGATGGTCTGATGGTTGAAACAAGTAAGCTTCCCATAAGCATGTTGAATCGAAAGAGAGAAAGAGAGATAGAATCAGATAAATCCTGTTCTACTTACAATTTCTTTTAAAATTAAAAACTTTTTTATTTTATTAAGTAATCATAAACAGCAACCAGTGCAACTAATCACTTTTTTAAAATGACACACAATTGGAACAAAAATTTAAAGAAATACAAACAATATTTACAATAGGTTGTTACTTCCCATTAAGCCTCAGTTTCCTCACCTGAAAAATGAAAAGGTAGGACAAGATGATCTCCAGTGTCGAAATCTATGATCCTAAGAACTTAATGATAACACTGGTGTACTACTCAGGAGTTCAATTAGAGCATTAGGAAATTGGAAAAGGTGAAATCTGTCTATGCATCATGAAAAGAATATGAACAGAAAGCCAAAAAACCCAGGTTGTAACTATCACTAATTCTATGTGTGGCTTTGGGGAGGAAACTGAGGCTTGGCTTTCTTATCAGCAAAATGTGGGAGTTAGGTTTGGAGACCCTACCTAGCTCTGAGATTTTGTGACATGTCAGCACAATAAATGTGATCTTAGTATATAAAGAATCAGCAACACTTAGAGGAGCTCAGAGAATGTTCTTAGAAGTCAAAAGGAAGTTGCCTGGGCTTAGAGAAAGACAAAGTCCTCTTGGGTGTCACTGATCCCTAGGGAGAAACCTAGAAAGTCTCGAAGTTCTAAGTCAATTCAACAAAGAAGTAGACACCAGGGAAACTTATTCAGAGCTACAGGGAGGTTGCAATTAGACTTTTGAATCTCTATCATCAAAGCAGCAATTTTAAAAAAAACAACTAATTTAACAGCAGCCCGTAGGAGTCACTGAGGTAGACAGAGGAGTAGGAGAAGAGTGTCCCAGATCCCAGAGAAGGGGAACTGAGACTTTAGTAGCTGCCTGCCTGAAGCTGATGTTTTTGCTGGCATCCCTTGCTAGGTAACTCCAATTCACAGCCACCTGATGCTCACTCAGTGAAAAAAAAAAACCCACCAGCATTCCAGGAGGAAGAGATAGCCTCCCTACCCACCCACACACCAGCTTTTGATTATGTTTTATTCTAATTTAATTTTAATTTGCAGTTACTTTCCCATACCCCAATAAAACAATCAAATGAAAGATTACAACCTACAGGTAATTAATTGCAAAACAGCTTAGCATGGGAAATGGGATTCCCTTCAGGGAGGCTAAGCCACGGTGATTCTCAGTTTAGTTTGGCAGTTGGGATAGGAGAATTCAAAGTAATCACTGTAGATCCCTCTAGACCTGGTCAATCTTATCTGCCCTAAGCTCTGGCAAGCATTACTGACTATATGCTTCCAAACCACACAATGATAGCCAAAGCCATCAGACTCCTCAAAGACCAAAAATCTGTATTGGAGCATCTCTGGGGTAAGAAGACCTCCCACACTACGTTTGAATTTGCCTCACACATTTGGAGCCATGACAAGAGTTTCCTGGGGGTAATTTTTACTATCGTCTCCTTTAGAGGAAGGTTCAAAGCAAAGGAGGCCTGGGTTCAAGTCCCATCTCTGACACATACTGGCTATTACTTTTGGCAAAGTATTCTCAATGCTCTGGGCAATTCTTTGTAAGTTACAGAGACAGTGCCCATCTGCATTGTTAATGGGAGTTTCCTGACATAGGAGATCACTATACTGATGAAATCACATGAAAAGTCCCCATACTTATCTTTTTTAGAACAATACTAAGAAAAGTGAAATTATTTACTGTCAGACAAAGATATGAATGTCCTTATGAGTGTTTCTATTTGTAGTAACTAATCCTCAAATTATACAGAAATCTAATTTAGTGTTATCAGTGTGAGTATCCTACCCAAACGGTGCAGATTACTATCCATCCATCCATCCATCCATCCATCCATCCATCCATCCATCTGTCCGTTCATCCATCCATCCCATGCAGATCTTGTCAATAACCTCCCATAAGTCTGCAGCAGGGAGTACAGACAAAATGCTGGGGGAGGGTTTTCCTCAGGTTCTCTTCACATTGTATAACTACTAATGGGACACACAGACTGTGTGCTGGTTATGCTTCATTCTTGCTATGTGACTGGTCCATTTATTACTAGTCATGTGTTCCTCTGATGTTGTCTTTCACACTATGTTTCAGATATAATTTCTCATTTGTTATGTGTTGTAGCCTATTCATTCATGCCTACCATATGCCCCTCCATTGCCTTTGAGCAATCCTTAGTATCAGTTCTCTGGAGACTAGACTTCTAAAAATCACAGCCAAACAATGTCATCAGGAAGAATTGTGCTGGTCTGATGACCTCACTCAACCGAATCTGCACTGTTCAAAGTGATCAGTCATCTCTTCTCTGTCCTGTCTGCTCCATTTGACACTGGTGACCACTGACCTCCATCTTCTTCTGAATACTCTTTCCCCTTTGCATTTTCATGGAACTACTTTCTAACTATTAGCTCTTTGCTGATGACACCCAGATCTAAATGTGGATCAGAGCTTAGGATCTCTCGAAGCTTCAATCACATTGTCACAATTACCTATTGGATATTTCAAAAGGATATCCCTGTGGATGTCATAAAATCAGCCTAAGACCGATCTCATTCCCCCACCCCACCCCAATCCTCCCCTCTTGTCTGTCCATGTATTGTTGCCATGACAGTCTCATTTCAGCATACTCTTGATCATGTCCAGGCTCCATTGATCCTTCTTCTGCTCACTGACAAAAGGGAAAAACTTCCATTTCTTTGCAGCAATTCTTCATCATTCAAGGAGATCCAGATAGCCCTTTCTCTAAGGCTACAGAGTATCCTTCTAATATTCCCTGGTTAATCACCTCAGAGTTATCCTGTACGCCTTATTCTCATTCACCCCACATTCAATAAGTTGTCAAGTCTTACTATTTCTAACTCCACAGCATCTCTTGCCTTTGGCCTCTTCTCTTGACTGACATTGATGTTACTTTAGTCTAGACCCTCATCACCTCTCACCTGAATTATTCCAACAGCCTCTTAATTGGTTTCCCTGCATCATCTTTCCCCATTCCAATCCATTTGATACATAGCTGCCAAAGTGGTTTTCCATAAATACTTTCATAGATTAAAGCTACAGAACACTTCCAGAAACTTTCAGAATACCCTGTAAAAAATGTGCAAGCAGACAAGCACATGTACAGGTATGTCTATGCATACACATGCATATATATACACATAGAAATATCCATATACATGTATATGAATATATATACACACATACACATACATGTATCTTAATTGAATATGGGAACTGGATGCTGAGTTGGGCCCAGAATTTAATGGAAGGTGAAGAGAGGACTGTATTACTTTAGGAAATTACAAAATTTTGAGTTTAAGACCCAATATTTTTAAATTTTATTGTTTATTTCATTAAATATTTTCAAATTACATGTAAAGAAATTTTTTACAATGATTTTTTAAAATTTGAGTTCCAAAGTCTCTCTCCCTCCTATCCTGCCTCTCCCCACCCCAAGGCAAACAATTTTTTCAATTATACATCATGCAAGACATATTTTCATATTAGCCAGGTTACAAAAGAAAATACACAAGACCCCCCCAAAATAAAGAAAAATTTAAAAAATGCTTCAGTCTGCATTCAGAATTCATCAGTTCTCTCTCTGGAGAAGGACAGCACTTTTTATCATGGGGCCTTTGGAATTGTCTTAGATCATTACACAGTAAGTAAGGTTTTTACATTTGATCATCCTTAAAATATTGCTGTTGCTGTGTATGGTGTTTCTTGGTTCTGCTCACTTCAGTTTGCATCAGCTCACGTAAGTTTTCCCAGGTTTTTCTGAAACCATTCTGCCTGTCATTTCTTATAGCACAATTGTATTCCACCATAACTTATTCCGCCAATCCCTAATTAATAGACATCTCCTCAAAATCCAGTTCTTTGCCATCACAAAAAGAGTTACTATGAATTTTTTGTACATAAAAGTCTGTTTTCTTTTTCTTTGATCTCTGGGACACAAAACTAGTAGTGGTATTGCTATATCACAAGGGATGAACAATTTTATAGCCCTTTGGGCATAGTCCAAATTGTTCTCCAGAATGGTTGGATCAGTTCACAACTCTACTAAGAGTGTGTTAGTGTTTCATTTTTTTCCATATCCCCTCTAAAATTTATCATTTTCCTTTTCTATCATGTTAGCCTGTCTGATAGGTGTGAAGTAGTACCCAAGAGTTGTTTTAATCAGCATTTCTCTGATCAGTAGTGACTTAGAGCATTTTTTAAAAAGTGACTGTTGATAGTTTTAATTTCTTCTCCTGAATATCCTTTTTCCAGTTTATCAAATGGGGAGTGGTCTTATATATATATATGTATATATATGCATGTATATATGTATGTATATGCATGTATGTATGTATATATGTATGTATGTATATATGTATGTATGTATTTGACTCAGCTCCCTAGATATTTGAGAAATTAGGAAAGCTTTGAAAAACATTCCTGTCAGATCTACGGATAAGGGAAGAATTATGATCAAACAAGAGAAAGAGAGGATTGTGGGAAATAGAAATAGATAATTTTGAAATAAGGAACTTGCTGCAAAATTCCCCCCTCCCCAGTTTCTTGTCTTTCTTCTAATTTTTACTACATTGGTTTTATTTGTGCAAAAGCTTTTTAATTTCATGTACTCAAACTGATCTATTTTATTTCCCACAATCCCCAATATCTTTCGTTTGGTCACAACCCTTACCTTATTTATAGATCTAACAGGTTCACTTTTCCATGCTTTCCTAACTTACTTATGATATTACCCTTCATATTGAAATCATTTATCCATTGTTGTTTTCTCTTGGTATATGGTGTGAGATGTTGGTCTATGCATTATTTCTGCCAAATTGCATTCCAGTCTTCTCAGAAATTTCTATCAAATGTTGAGTTCTTACTCTAAAAGCTTGAGTTTTTGTGTTTAACAAATACTAGATAACTATGGTCATTTGAGTTTGGGGATTTATCAAACAACCAGATAACTATGGTCATTTGCTACTATTGTTTACCTTATCTATTCTATGGTTCCATCACTCTATTTCTTAGCCAGTACCAGATTGTTTTGATGATTACCACTTTGTAACATAGTTTGAAATTTGGTACTGCTAGGCCGCCCTCCTTCACATTTTTTTTCATTGATTCCTTTGATGCCCTTGTCCTTTTTGACCTTCCAGATGAATTTTGTTACTATTTTTTCTAGCTCTATAAAATAATTATTTGGTAGTTTGATTGGAATAGTATTGAATACATAAATTAACTTAAGTAGAATTGTCATTTTTATTATATTGACTCAGCCTAACCATGATTGATTAATATTTATCCAGTTGTTTAAATATACTTTATTTGTGTGAAAAGTGTTTTGTAATTGTGTTCATCCGGTCCCTGGGTTTGTCTTGACAGGTAGAGTCCCAAGTGTTTTATATTGTCTGCAGTTATTTTAAAAGGAATTTTTCTCTCTATCTCTTCCTGCTGGGTTTTGTTGATATCTAGAAATGATGATGATCTATGTAAGTTTATTTTGTATCCTACCACTTTGCTGAGGTTGTTAATTGTTTCAACTAGTTTTTTTAGTTGATTCTCTAGAGTTCTCTAAGTAACTAAAGGTACTAAAAAAACAAGAAGTTCTCTTGTAAAATCTTATTTTAAGTTATAATAAAATTTTTCAATAAATAAGCATTTTTTTCTTTTCCTTCCCTCTACCACACTTTGAAAAAGAAAGAAAAAATGAAACACTTACACCCAATATACATGATGAAGAAAAAGAAATTCCCATGTTGGGCATGTCCAAAATTGTTTATGGCAGTCTGCATCCTGAGTCCATCACCTTCTTGTCAGCGGCTGGTTAGCATGCCTCATTATCAACCCTCTGGAATCCTGGCTGGGCACTATAGTGATCCACATCTAGAGTCATTTGGAAAAGACAGTTCTCAAGAGAAGAAATCCAAACTATCCTACCATATGTTTATGTTTGCACAAAAAAGTCCTGAATCACTAATAATTAGACATGTAAATGAAAACAATGCTGAAATTCTACCTTATACATATCATACTGGCAAAGATGACCCCATAACAAGAAAATGACAATTGTTGGAATGGCGACAGTAAAATAGGTATATTAAGTACATTTTTGGTGGATTGGTAAATTGGTCCAGACCTTTTGGAAAGCAATTAAAAACATGCCTTCAAGGTCACTAAACTGTTAATACTCAATGATTCTAGACCTATACTCAAAAGACATTTAAAAAATTGGGGCAGGAAGATCTTATATACACACAGATATTTATAGTAGCTCATTTTGTTTTAGCAAATAAAGAGAGGAGAGGGCATACCCATCTGTTGGGGGAATGGCTAAGCACATTATGATATATGAATACGCTATAACATCATCCCATCATAAGAAATTATGAAAGAAACAGATTCAGAGAAATCTGCAAAGATTTTTATGAAATGATGCAGAGTATTGTGTTCAGAACCAAGACAAAAATGCATTTGGTGATCATAACATTGTAGAGAAAAACAAACTTTGAAAGACTTAAGAACTCTAATCAATGCAATGACCAACTACATTGTCAGAAAACCAGTGATGCAGATTGCTAATCACCTCCTGACAGACATAATGGGCTCCAGGTGCAGAATGAGAAATACATTTTTGGACATGGCCAGTGTGGGAACTTTTTTTCACTTTACTGAATTTGTTTGTTACAAGGGTTATGTTTTTATCTTTTTTATTTGGGTGAGTAGGATTTAGGGAGAAGAGGAGAGTTTGAAATAGTGTTGGAAGGAGCAGCAGCAGCAGCAGAAAAAGAAGAAGAAGAAGAAGAAGAAGAAGAAGAAGAAGAAGAAGAAGAAGAAGAAGAAGAAGGAGAAGGAGAAGAAGAAGGAGAAGAAGAAGAAGTCATTGAAGAATTTTAAATTTTTTTTAAAAAATTCACAGAAGATAGAAGGAAACAGACAAGTAAGACAGTTTTGAAAGTTATATGTCAAATTTATTATTTACTTTAAAAAAACAAGCTGTGTTTTTCATATATAAGAAAAAGGAAAGAAAAATTAGGATGGTACTGAGCATTCAACTTCTTCTATAGGAACCTTAATTCCTCTTCAGGGTAACTTTCAAAGAAAACAATAAAGAGCTTTGGGATAATTTTTTTTCCTCTTAAAACATTTCATTGATTTTTTTTTACAACATTGTCACTTTCCAATGATTCCATGATCCCTCTCTCCCATAGAACCCGTCTTGTAGAAAATAGAGACAAGATAGATAGATAAAACATTTATTAAGAATTTACTATGATCTGGGCATGATGCTATGTGCTGGAGATACAAACATAAGAAGGACAGTTCCTGCCCTCAAATGAAGAAAGATAATAGAAAGTGTAAGGCAAAAGAAATTAACACACTGACCATGTTGGAAAATACATGCCTTTCTTGCATCAGTAGCCAATTCTCTCTCTTTTGAGAGGTGGGAAGCAAGATTCACCATTGGTCCTTTGAAGTCACAATGGCATACTGCATTGATCAGTGTCATAACCATTTAAAAGATTATTTAAATGATCTTCTCAATGAAAATAAAGAAGGAGTGTGTCCATAGTCCACTAACATGAGCAGCGTAGGCCACAAATGTGGATACCACATCCACATTCCCCTTTTCTCTCTTGAAGCTGACTCTTGTACTCTAACATTCCCTCATACTTGAAGGTCTGGTGGTTTCCCCCTAGACTAGGGACTGGTCTTGGCCATATTGACCTGGCTACTTTGATTCCAGGACCCAAGGGATAATCCTGGTATGGGTAAGTTACTCTCCTACTACTTCTTACAGGAGCTTTTATTAATTTTTTTTCCAATTACATGTAGAAACAATTTTTAACTTTTTCAAAGAGTTCCAAATTCTTTTCCCCTACCCCCACAAGATGGCAAGCAATTTGATATCAGTTATACATATGTAGTCATACAAAACATTTCCATATTAGTCATGTGAAAGAAAACACAGAACACAAAACCCCATAAAAATAAAATGAAAAATAGTATGCGTCAATCTGCATTCAGATTCTGTCATTTCTTTCTCTGGAGGTAGATAGCATTTTTTATCACAAGTCCTTCAGAAATGTCTTGGATCTTTGCATTTCTGAGAATAGTTAAGTCATTCACCATTGACCATTATACTTTTTACATTGCATGTTGTACTGTAACGTTGCTGTTACTGTGTACAATGTTCTCCTGGTTCTGCTCGCTTCACTTGGCGTCAGTTCATGTAGGACTTTCTGGGATTTTCTGAAAGCATCTTGCTCATCATTTCTTATAGGACGATAGTATTCCATCATAATCATACCATAACTTGTTCAACCATTCCCCAAATGATGGGCATCTTCTCAATTTCAATCCTTTTCCACAACAAAAAGAGCTACTATAAATATTTTTGTACATATCAGTCCTTTTCCATTAAAAAAAAGTCTCTTTGGGATACAGACCTAGTAGTGGGTATGTGCAGCTGAATCAAAGAGTATGGACAGCTCTATAGCCCTTTGGGCACAGTTCCAAATTGTTTTCCAGACTGGTTGAATCGATTCACAACTCCCAATTTTCCCATATCCCCTTCAATGTTTGCAATTTTCCTTTTCTGTCATATTAGCTAATCTGATAGGTGTGAAGTGATATCTCACAGTTGTTTTAATTTGTATTTCTCTAATGAATAGTGATTTTGAGTATTTTTTCATATGACTATAGATAGCTTTAATTTCTTTATATGAAAACTGCCTGTTCATATCCTTTGACCACTTAGCAATTGGGAAATGACTTGTATTCTTATAAATTTGGCTCAGTTCTCTTCATATATGAGACTTTTATCAGAGAAATTTGCTGTAAAAAAATTTCCCCCAGTTTTTTGGTTTTCTTCTAATCTTGGCTACATTGGTTTTGTTTGTGTAAAACTTTTTAATTTAATGTAATCAAAATGATGTATTTTATATACTACAGTACTCTCTCTTTTTTTGGTAAAAAAAAAAATTCTACCCTTATCCATAGGTCTGACATGTAAACTATTCCATGCTCCCCTAATTTGCTTATGGTATCATCATTTATGTCTAAATAATATACCCTTATCTTGGTATTTTGTGTGAGATGTTGCCTTCTGTAACTCTTGAGCCCCTGTTTGTGTGTTTCCCATTTACACAAAATCAGTGACAATGACACCAACAGTTCTTAAATATAAAGCATTTACTAAATAAGAAAAAACAATGCTAATCATAACATTTTAAATAGAAGGCAAAAGCAAGAGTGATCTTAACTCTTATTATAATAAAGTAGAAATAAAATAAAAGTAAAAGTAGAAATAATCAAACATTATGACCCACTCATAAATCTGAGCCATATTCTCCCCTATGAGGCAGATCTGCAAATGGCAAGCAGTTCTCCTTTGCTCAGTTGACTTTAAACTCTACTTAAAGCAAAACATAGCCCACAGCAAAACATCAAAAGTTTGTCTTTCCCCCACCTTTTCCTCATTTCAAACTAGAGAGAACAATGAAAGTTTCCCTTCTCCCTGAATGTAGATGGTACTAGAGAGCAACAGTCCCCACTATCTCATCACACAGTAGCGGGATACAGCATTCTGACAACGGACTTTGACTATCTGCTACAACCTTTTCCCAGTGATTCAGGAATGAGATGCTTCTACTCCATCCAATTTGGAGATGAGGATGGAATGAGGATAGTAAAAGGGCCAATGTACTTTGAATGGAAATGACTGAAGAATGGGTTGGTTAGTGTTCTCTGTCCATTTTGAAAGAATCCAGGAACATGAAGTTGAATTTTGGTCAATTTATGAACCCATTTATGTTTTTATTTATTTATTCATATAAAATATATTACATATATATTTATAGCAAAAATACATGGATTCATTTTCAAATCTCCAAAGCATTTATTTAGTTGGTGAAATTATCTCTATCTCTCTTCCTTTTCTCTCTCCTCTGTCATCCCCCCAATCCCAGCCTTAGAAGGTAACTTTCTAAGACTTTAAATTGCAGTTCAATTGCTAATCTGCATTGGTAGAAGACATTTCCTTACCGGGAATTGATCTTCCCTAAGGACAAGTCTGATCATGTTATCTTCTCCCCCCCCCCCACTCCAATTTAATTAACTCCAGCGTCTCTCTATTGCCCCCAGGATCAAATATAAGATATTCTCTTTAGTTTTCACCTTGCTCTGACCCCTTTCTACCTTTCCAATCTTCTTACACCTTACGACCCCTCCCCTCCTACCCCAATATTCTGTTATCCAGTGATGCTGTCCTGGCTATTTCCCTGGAGGCATTTTCATCAGTTATCCCCCATTCAGAGAACTCTCACTCTTTACCTCTGACTCCTGGCTTCCCTGTCTTCTTTCAAGTCTCAGCTAAAGTCCCAATACTAGGACTTTCCTAGACCTCCTTAGTCTTAGTGCCCTCCCTCTGAGCTTACCTCCAATTTGCCCTGTGTGCACATCTTTGTTTGCATGTTGTCCGTCCATCCCCCCACCCCTGACTGTAAGCTCCTTGAGAGGAGGGATTTTTTGTTTTGTTTTTATTTTCCTTTGTACCTCCCCAGTACTTAGCACAGTGTCTGGCACGTACATAGTGGTGCTTAATAAATGACTTGCTAAATGACTGTCTCCTTTAACCACAAAGGTGTGTGTGTGTGTGTATGTGTGTGCTCAAGCTCACCCACATGTATAAAACTGATGGTTATCCTCATAGAGAATGCACAGGTTTCATAGAGTATAGGTGGAACTGAACAGTGTCCCCTGAGTTACTTGCAGTGACATATGTACTCCAGCCCAGAGCTGAAGGATTTTCGCCAGAGCCTGGCCCCTTGGTCCCTGTGAAGGCAGTGAGGCAGAGGCTCTAGAAGACTCAGTAACTTGGTTTATCTTTCTGTGTCTTTTCTCAGATTCGGAGCATTTCTGGACTCTCTCAAGATTCCCCATGAGCTGAGGTAGGGAGGTGGGAAGAGTGCTGGTTTTGGAGTAATTTCTTACCTGGGTGATATTGCATTTCTGTTTCTTTACCTGTAAAAGGAGGGGGATGATCTCTGCTTTCTTCAAGCTCTTGATCCAGAATCCTGGAATCCCAACTATGGGCAAGAATTCAGGCTAGGTTGTGGGAGAGACCAACTGAAGAACCAGCCTCTACTCCAAAGAACTTAGATTCCACTGGAGGGATACAGCAAGTAGACAGATCAGATGTGATCAGCTGAGGAGGAAGGGAGAACAAAGAACCAGAGTCTTCTGGGAGAAAATGGCACCCAAAATGAAAGAAGCTAAGGATTCTAAAGACAGCTTGGGCAAAGGCACAGAGGTGGGAGACGGGGAGAATGTCCAGGTCAGCTTGAAATCCAGAGTCTGATAGTTACCACCTTGGGGCCAATCATTTCCCCACCTGGGCCTGAGTTTCCCCATTTGTACCATAAAGGGTCTGAAAGAGAGCTGGAAGGTACCTTAGCACAGTGCCCAGCAGGTTGTAAATGCTTGCTAAATACTCTGTCTACCTAGATATTTATCTCTGCTGTCAACAAGTCGAATTTCATTTTATAGATGAGAAACCCAAAAAATGAAGATATTTGCACACACAGCAGAAGAAGGCTCTGAACCTGGATCCTCTGATTCTGAAGCCATTGTTCTTGCCCCTGGACCCTCTAAATTCTGTGGGCTTTTCTGAGGTAGGTGGACTGGAGTTGGGGGGAGCAAACTTGCCCAGACCTCCTCCCACTCAGCTATTATGCCGGTAAGTGGTGAGGGGGAAGTAGAGCACTCAGCCTGGAGTCAGGGAGTCCAGGCTTCAAATCTGCCCTCAAACAGTAGCGGTGTGATCCTTAGCAAGTCACTTAACCTCTGTTTCCCTCAGTTTCCTCATCTGTAAAATGGGGCAATAATAGCAAGCATTTCCTAGAATTGTTGTGAGGGTTAAATAAGATGCTTCTAAAGTGATTTGCAAACCTTACAGAATTAAACAAATGTTGTTGTTGTTGTTATTATTAACCAATCCAGGCTCCAGCCCCCTACCTCCCCACGCTTAGGCTCGTCACTTTGGCACTTCCAGGTGCCAAGTCCAGGTGTTAGACTCCTGGTCCTCGGTGGGGGTGGGAAGCGGGGAGGGCGATGCTCCCCGTTGGCTGATGCAGGCAGGCACTGACCTAGACTCTATAGCAGCCCTTGCTCTCCCCCGTCTGGGGCTGGGCTCGGGGGCTCGTTACCTTGGCACCGGGCTGGACTTCGCAGGAGGCAGGCGCGCAAAGGCGAGACAGACATCAAAGCTGTTCCGTCTGGAATGCCTGTGGTTCCAGCGGGGCCGGGAGCTAGGCGGAGCCAGGACACGTCGGTGGGGGCCAGATAGCATGATGGTTATCTAGCCATGAAAGCCAGGAGGGGAAGGAGCCAGGGGAGCAGGCGGCTGGGGGCGGGGCGGGGCGGGAAGCCCCAGCCTCGCCAACAATACCGTTTATTGTTCTCTCTCTCTCGGGGGATAAATGCCTTCCGAAGGACGGTTGGGGCTTTCATATGCGCTGGGGAACCGCTGCTCAGGCTTTCTCTCCCTAAGTTTGGTGCTGGAAGAGGCCTTGGGCTTGTGCGAGGTAACAGGGGGCCCCGGGGCAACAGGTGCCGGGCTGCGGCGTGCGCGCCAGACACCCGGGGAGCTGCTCCCCCGCAGCCCCTCTCCCTGCCTCTTTCCTCACACACACAAAAGAATAAAAGGGAAGGATTTAAAAGGGAAAAAAAGTAATTAAGCCAACTTCATTAACGTGATGAAGCAGGTTCCAAATCTCCACGGAGAAGAGATGCAAGCCCCCGTGGCCACCCAGAGCTTTCCTGTAGCTTTCTATGGGGAGTTCCAGCCTTAACGCGGGAGGCAGCCAGGTGCGGTGGGAAGACCTCGACACCGGGCGTCAGAAACACTAGGTTCAAGGCAGCTCTGCTTTAGAAGTCGCGCGACTTCGGTCACCCCAGCTTTGGGGAAGGTGGTCTTTAGTTTCCTTGCCTCAAAATGAAGGGCTTGAAAATGAGGGGCTTTTGATCAGGGGTCCGTGGACTACCCCGCACTTGGAGAGGAAAACAAAATGACATCTTTATTTTCACTAGGGGGGAAAAATCGTTTTTATATTTTCAATATCCTCAAATTGAAATTGAGCATTTCCTTTAATCATTTAAAAACATTATTCTGAGAAGAGGCCTGGCCCTAGCTTATATACCAGACTGCCCAAAGGGGGGAGAAAGCAGATGCACTGAGTGTCAAAGACCTTGATTTTGAATGAGGGGCAATTATCCTGTGGCCTGTGGCACTTAAAGGCTCAGGGCCTCAGTTTCTTCATCTGTAAAGGGGGCAGAGGAGGATAAACTAGGGGTCCTATAAGGTCTCTTCCATTATAAATCTATAATCCTATGAAAACTGGGTCTCAGTTGCTCACTTGTAAAATCGATTTAAATCGGAGCGGAAGTTCTTAACCTGGCGACCGTGAACTTGTTTTTAATTGATTCGTGTACTCCTTATGCAGTTCCTTTTGTCATCCTATGCCCTGTGTTTCGTGAATTTAAGAACATTCTTATGACAAGGGGTTCCCCAGTTTTCACCAGGCTGGTGCTAGTGGGGTCCACAACACAAATGAGGTGAAGAACCAGGAACTGAGGTCTCTTCCATCCCCCAGGACTGGAGTTTTGTAGCTGGTGGGAAAAACAAAGCAAGGCAAGAAAGGAAGGGGGGGAGGGGTAATGATGCATAAAGGACCATGCCTACAGGATAAAATCCATAGTAGTGGAGCATCTCTGTGCCTGGCACTAAGAAGTTTTGTAGAACAGGCATTGCCAAAGGAGCCTGGGGGAAAGAATACTGGGCCAGGACCCAGCAGATCTGGGTTCCAGGGGTTAGCTCTGCTATTAACTTACTGTATGACTTCAAAGAGAGTCAATTTACTTCTCTGGAATTTGGGAGTCCCTTTTATAAACTGGGAATGAAATAAAAGATGGCTAAGTAAACTCTCTTCCAGCTTAAACATATTTTGTGATTTATCACTTTCAGATTTGCATGTGAGCACATTGTCATTTCATTTGTGATAATTATCTTTATTTGATAGTTGAGGAAATGGAGACTTCCAGAAGACAGAATGAAAGGAACAAGTATTTATTCACCTACAATGTGTCAGGTACAATGCTCACAAGGACATTGGGAGGTAGGTGCTATGATTATGCCCATTTTACAGTTGAGGAAACTGAGGCAAACAGAGGTTAATGGATTGCCCCAGAGTCACACAGCTAGTGTCTGAGGGCAGATCTTAAGCCTGGTCTCCCTGGCTTCAGGTTCAGTGATGTCTTAGGGCACTTGATGAGGAAGTGTCTGAGCAAGACTGAACCTAGGTCTTCATTATTTGGAGGCAGCTACGGAGCATAGTAGAGAGAGCACTGGGCCTGGAATTAGAAAAGTGCTATGTCGATTCAGCTGTGTCTGACTCTTCCTGATCTTATTTGGGGTTTTCTTGACAGAGATACTAGAGTGGTTTGCCATTTCCTTCTCCAGCTCATTTTACAGATGGGGAAACTGAAGTAAACCAAGTTGAGTGACTTACCCAGGGTCACACAGCTAGTAAGTACCTGAGACAAGATTTGAAGTCATGAAGATGAGTCTTCCTGATTCTAAGCCCAGCAATCTATCTATTGAGCCAATCAGGAAAACCTGAGTTAAAATATGGCTTTAGACACTTACTTAGCTGTGCAACCCTGGGCAAGACATTTAACCTCTGTTTGCCTCGGTTTCTTCATCTGTAAAGTGAGCTAGAGAAGGAAACCACTCCAGTATCTTTAAGAAAACCCTATGAAGAGTATATCCTAATTGGAATGGGAAGAGGAGGCTTCCTGGGTCAAATGGAAAGGAAGAAGCAGTGGTATAGTTTTTGTTAATTGGTCTTATGTTTATGCTACATATGTTTATATGTATACTAGTTCCTTTCCATAGAATGTAAGCTCCTTACAAATAAGGACTGATTGTTTCATTCTTTGTGTCTGAGAGAGGTGCTTTGCAATAGGCCATTAGTAAGAAATGCTTGTTGGTTGATTCATCCAAGTCAGAAGACCATGGTTAGAGTTCCAGCTCAGACACCATTGGGACCTTAGTTTCCTGGTCTCCAAAAGGAGCATAATCATATTTGCAAGGAAAGGTTTTTTAAGGCAAGAGACTTGTGCTGCTCTCATTTTACTGAATTTTACAGACAAGGATGTGGCTCACTGAGAGGTCAAGCAATTTGCTCAGTGTTACCCACTGTATCTTTAAATCACCTCTCTCTCTCTCTCTCTCTCTCTCTCTCTCTCTCTCTCTCTCTCTCTCTCTCTCTCTATTTTTCTCTCCTTTTTTTCTCTCTCTGTATGTATATATGTACACACACACACATTTTACAGACCTCATGTTAAGGATCCCTAAAGTTCCCAGGGCCACTGTATCTTTTGCAGATGGAGTCCCTGGGAATGCAGTGGCCTCAGATGCTGGATCGGAGCTGGAAGCTGGGCTGGGAGGCTCAGGGCTAATGTACCCAGGCAGGCTTAAGGTATCAAGGGCTTGACAGCTTTAACAAAGGAGGTGTCATCCCGAGAAGATAAAAGGGGTGAGCTGTTTATTTGAGGATTAGAGCCTTAAGAAATGTCTGTAACTCTCCAGACTGAATTTCTACAGCTTATCCTCCTTGTTCCTGGTTGACTTTTCTCAGGGGTTTAAAGGTAAGGATGTTGATAATCTGCTTTAATGTCTTGGAGGCAGACTGGGTAGGGAAGCTGGTTTCCTACCTTGTCGTGGAGAAACCCACACTTTCCATGGCTACTCTATTCCCCTAAATAAACAAAGAGTTCCTGGACCATCCTCATTGGGATATTTGCTTTTGATTCATTTATCTAAGAGTGTGGGGGGGGGAGGGTCAGGGGAAACTCTGGCTTAATTGGTTCCCCTTATCCTCAAGGACATGCATCTTGGTCATCTAGTAAGCCCCTAACAAAGGCTCATTGATTGAGTGATTGCCTGGCCAGTGTTAGTGATGTAAACAAAATGTAATAAGGATAAATGTAAAGTGTTTTTCCCGGGTTCAAAAAATAAACTTCATAAGTATAAGATGAGGGAGGCAGGGTTAGATAATTAGTAGTTTTGAAAATGACTTTTTTCTTTTGTTTTTAGTGGATTATAAGTTCAATGAGTCATCTGGTCAATGGGGCATACAAAACACCTAAAGAGAGCTTGGGCAGCATTTGGGGAGGCTGGACATCCAGGAAGGGAGGGAGGAAAGGAGAGAGAGAGAGAGAGAGAGAGAGAGAGAGAGAGAGAGAGAGAGAGAGAGAGAGAGAGAGAGAGAGGAGGTGACAGACCCTCTTTGCTCTCATCAGACTTTACATTGGAGTATTGTCTTCAGTTCAAAATGCCACAGTTTAAGAAGGGCATTCTTCCTTCCTTCCTTCCTTCCTTCCTTCCTTCCTTCCTTCCTTCCTTCCTTCTTTCCTCCCTCTCTCCCTCCTTCTTTCTTTCCTTCTTTCTTTCTTTCCTTTTTTCTTTCTTTTCTTTTCTTTTCTTTCTTTCTTTCTTTCTTTCTTTCTTTCTTTCTTTCTTTCTTTCTTTCTTCATTAATAGATTACTGCTTCTCTTTTAAAGATTTGAGGGTTTTGTGTACTACAACCTAAGTGGTACGATTTGATAGCCAAGAAAACTAATGCTCCCTTTCTCTTCCTTCATCAGTCACTGGACATTTGTTAACCATGTGCTAGACCCTACACTGGGCTCTCAGAACACAAAGACAAAAATGATGCAGTCATTTTCATGGAGGATCTTACATTCTATCAGGGAAGCCAATATATACATAAATAAATGAATGTGTCTGTGTGTGGAGAGAGAGACAGAGACAGAGAGAAACAGAGACAGAGACAGAGAGATAGAGATAGAGAAAAGGAGTCAGACAGACAGATGTATCCTTATCATATCCTTAGCAATAAGGACATGATAATCCTGCTGTATTCTGCTTTGCCTCATCAGACATCAAAAGTTTTGTGTTGAGTTGCCAGCTAATTGAGTTGTCAATGTGCTTAATAAGTAGGAAAGACTGGTATGGTAAAGAAAGCCCAGGCCCGAGTTTGACTGAATGAACTGGACTCATTTAGCCTAGGAAAGAGAAGACTCAGAGACATACAGGACAGCTGTCTTCAAGTGCTTACTCACTACGTGCCAGGTATATTCTGTCCATTGTGTGTCGAGTTTGGTGCTAAGTGCTTTGGTGATACAAAGACCAATGATACAAGGAGTTAGGAAGCAGTGGTACTTACATTTGGGAAGAACGTTTGGACTTTGCCCAATATGCAGAGAAGAAACTGTGCTGAAGATAATAAAATTTGAAAGGTACTTAGGGATCTAGGGTTAAGATGTCTCAATAAAAGAGAAGAATCCAAAAGAATGGAAAATATTAGGGTTGCATTATTATTCCAAAATGTGTCAGAGAAACTATGCTTGGTTTTTTCCTTGGTGAAAGAAGGTAAAATCCTCTACTCTCAATGGTCTGATAGAAGAGCCCATAGTCTAATAGACACAGAATATTTATACAATCCAAGTTCCATTTATAACTAGGGATTTTCCCATTGGGGCACAACAGGGGGAGGTGATGTCTTTTGGATTCCTCACATACAAGTCATTTTTGGTAGCTATGACTTATGTGTGAATACCTATTGGGTCACCTGCATGGATCCTTCTCAGACAGTGGTACTCCATGATTTGTGGTTATATGACATCACTGGCAGAATATTGGTCTTAAGCTGGACCTTGGCAGCATCTAGCATCTAAAGGTCATTAGATATGCAATCGGCTGGCTATGCAACAGCTTGTTATGATCTGGGAAATAGGCATTTTTTTCATGCAATGTTTTTGCAGTCTGGATACTTCTTTTGATTTCTTCTGAGTGACCATATCTCTCAGTGAGGAGATTCTGTAATGTTTCAGGTCTTGATACAATCAGCCAGATTATATCAAATCAGATTGCACCAAAGAGAAATTTGTGGAGGAACTTAATATGATATGGGATCCTGCTGGGCTCTGGCTTGGTGAGGCTTGGTTTTAGTCAAACACAACTGTTAATGAAGGAGGGTGAGGGGTGGTGGATAGGTTGAGAGTGTGGAGCTACAGTAGTTTGACCATATGTCCTCAATAAGTTATGTACCAATGTGATGAGCCCCTTGGAAGATGGGGAACACCAGGCTGACTAAAAGAGGTAGAAATGGCCCTAGTCAGGAAAATGGAGCAGTCTAAAGCTTCCATGCCAATCAGTGTTGGGATCAGGCCTATAAGTGGCCATGGCAATTCCAGTTTAGTCAAGATAGGAGGACCAGTCTCCAATAAACAAACAGAGAGACAGAAAAACAAACAAATAAATAAAGAGGCTATCTGTTTGAATTTTGTATGGGATATCCTCCAGGATACTGTCAAAGTTCTTTAATGTCTCTCTCCCTATTTTATTTGTTGTTGGTACTTAGTAAGTAGATGGTTGAAGGGATATGATTTCTATGGTCAAGTCTGTTCCGGAATTGTATCTGATTTTTACATAAGCATGGGAGACACCTTTTTTGGAGAGTCATTAAGGTTGTATTTTGTTTTACTGTCAAATGCTTTGTTGTAAGAAACCACAATGACAAATATACCCAGCAGAAGCTTATCAACAAGAAGTCATAAATTGTGTGATTGTGAAGATAGGGATTTTCTGTAGAAAACTGTCAGAAAGAGTTCCATCATGGATACCTTCAACAATTCTAGAGATGATTCTCATAAAGATTTTAGAACAATTAGAAGGCAGGCATATGGCAGTGGCTTCTCTATTGCTTTTTTGGATAATAACATCATTGCTGATTCTTTCCATTCTTTTGGACTCTTCCTCTCCTTTGAGACATCCTAAAACTAGATCCCAGGGTTTAAAACTGCATTGTCTTCAGCATAGATTCTTCTATATATACAGGGTCAGGTCTAGTTGCTTTTTCTAATTTCCTTTCAACTGTCCCCATGATCTAATATTTTGTATCATCTCTGTCTTTGTATTTTCAAGCACTTTGCTCAATATCTGGCATATAATCGGCATTTAATGTTTGTTGCTTTACTGCACAATTGATTGCTAATACATTGGTTATTGATGTGGTAGTATCCAAATGTTTCACTCTCCTTGAGAGTTCTCTGCAGTTCTCAGCACGGTAGACTTCTCCTTGGGTGTGACTACATAAGGGTTTACACAGTCCCTTCCCACATCTACTAGAGACCTACGGACATCCCCACATTTTTGTGTTATATTAGCACCTCAAACTCATCATATCTAAGATTGACCTCATCATCCTCTGAAATATGCTAAATCTTCTCTTCCTTCCAACCTTTTAATTTCTGTTGATGACTCTACTATTATTCTAGTAGACCAGCCTTGAAAACTTAGTCTTCTCACTTATCCTATCACAACCAATCAGTCAGCAAACATTTATTAAGCATCTACTATGTGCCAAGTTCTTTTGTTTCTTTTTCTACAACATCTCTCACACCTATTCTGTCTACGCACATTAGTATTCTAGTCGAGGACCTCATCTGTTCTCTGCAAAGGATAGGATCGCTCTTTCTTCCATTTTTTATATTTGTTTTCAGTATTTCTATGGTCAATTTTTATAAAAAGTTCCATATGATACTGAACAATACATATATTCTTTAGCAGACCCATTTAGAAGAGGTCATAAGTCTTTTAGTTTAGTTTCTCCAGCAGTTTGTCCCATTCTCTATTTTTCATTTTGTTTATCTTTCTGTTAGAAATCCAAAACCAAGAGAGAGATATTGAAATCTCCTACTATAGTTATGTTACTATGTTTATCTTATAGCTGAATCAACTTTCTTCTGGAGTATGAAAAGAGATTCCTAACTAGTACCCCTGCCTCCAGTCTCTCTTCTCTAATATGTCATTCAACCAGCTGTCACAATAACGTCCCAAGGCATACATCTAACCATACCACTTACCTGCTTTTAAAAACAAACAGAACAAAACAGAAACCTTCAGTGACTTCTTACAAAACGTGGCTTCAATCAATAATTCCATTTTGTTACTACTAACAGGAAAGGCAAGCTAGCCTAGCTGCCGCAGAATGATGTTGTAAAGGAGAGACAGAGCAGCATGTGTCAAATGTGTTGAATCACATCCATTACTTGACCACTAAACCAAGGAGATAGCCTAGAACACCATCCCCAAGAGAACCCTTCAGGATACCAGCCCTGCTTCTAGACTGGTTCCCACAGCCATCTTGGAAAGAACAATGTTTGAGGAGATGGGAGCAGTTATCCTCAGCACCACCAACACCAAGTGTAGATCAACTACTACCAAAAGGCAGGGAAATTCACCCCTATCCCCTTGGCCCTACTTCTAGCCCAGTGCCTGTAGTCATCATCTGGGGAGCAACCCTTTTAAAGATGTGACCTGGCAATTTGTCTTATAGATGCTGCAGCCCTTGTCTTCTCAGTAACCACAACTACTAAAGACCCTGTAAAGAAAATTCTTGAAGCCAAAAATACTTGACAGAATCAACTGCTTCAATGACAGAAATGGAATGTGGTTTATTATAAATGGACATGACATCTAAGAAAATGTGTTACCATCTACTTTGCTGCTGGACCCTAGGGACCTTTTCATTTCTCTTGCAGCTAAACTATCCTAAATATTATCTCCCCCATTAGAATGTGAGCTCCATAAGAACAAGGATTGTCTTGCTTTTCTGTTTATTTAGTACAGTGCTTTGCTCATAGTGGGAGCTTAATAAATACTTTTTAAAAATTCATTTATTTATCTAGATAAAGATCTTAGACAAAAAAAGACTATTGAGAGAAAATCAACTTTCTACTTTCCCATATATATAGAATTTGAATGAGAGTATATATATATATATACACACATTGAGGACAGCCCTGATGTAGGAAATAGGTTGGCTTTCACACGGTTAAGATTTTTACCACCATGCAAGTGGCCAAAAAATGAAGAGAAAAGAAGGTCATATTTATTGTTTATTGACTACAAACAAAGCATTTGTTTCTGTAAAACAAAAAGAAACCTTCCTGAAAGGTTCTACCCCAATGAGGTATGTCCCATTCATGTCTAAATTGTATAAAATTTCTTGAAAGGTATAATGGCAGAAACAGCTTTGAGAACTTTCTGATTGTTGTCAAACAAAGTATGAAGAATGAAAAGACATGCTCATCAATAGTGTCTACCATTGTCAAGGAGGAGAACCAGTGAAGAATCCAAGTTGAAAAAAATTTTTGTACAAATGGTGAGGTCTTTCAGATCCTATTCTTTGTAGAAGACATTGTGACAATGGCATCAGTCTCTGGAAGCTTACAGAGACTCTTAAATAACATCCATAGTCATTCAGAAGTATTCAGTACAACTATCCACACAGGGAAAACCAAATGGATGAAGAAAAAAAATGACTGCTATTCATACTATTATATATAGTTGAATGAACAAGTTCCAGATCTCATCCATCATGTATTTATATTGGACAAACACTGCCAGTGGATAATTAGGTAGGTATATATTTGAATGGAGGAAGGGGATTGGATCTATTGCCTCTGGGAAATTGTACTGTTCTTTTAGGTTTTAATTGTAACAAAGGTCATCTTTTTAATAACAATATCAATTTGGTGGTGTTTATTTCTTCACATCACGTAATATAGTAGGAGGGGGGAAGGAAATACACATGTACATAGTGCCTATTATATGCCAGGCTCTGTGCTAAGGGCTTTCCAAATATTATCTCATTTAATGGTCTCTGAATGAAATTGAAGATGACACAGAAGGAAAAAGAAAAGGCAACCAGGTGGATAACAGTAACTGCTATAGGCTAATGTTCTATACCTAGTGTCAGTTACATGACTTGAAGCCATCATATTCAGGAACCCCAATTTACCATTTGAAGCCAGCAAATTAATGGTAAAAGCCAGCTTCAGATGCTTATTATCTGTATGACACTGGGCAGCTCACTTACCCTCTCCTTGCCTTAGTGTCTTCCTCTGTAAAATGGGGATAATGGTAGCATCTACTTCCTAGGATTATTGTGAGGGTCAAATGAGAGCCTACTACATAGTGGGTACCATATGAATGTTAGCTGTTTTATTGTTAGTTATTATCCCCCTGAGCCCACATGAATTTCTCCCTTTTCTGCATTCCCATAGTGCTCAGAGAATCCTGGTACTTTAGTGACTCTGTCATGTAATTAACTATTTTTTATTTGTTTGTTTTTGGTGTGGATCCATGATTTCTGGTATGGGATGCTCTCCCAGGAAAACTCTTCTACCTATACAGATTGGCCCTCCATTGCAACTTACCATCTCCAAGAATTTCCTGAGCGTGGAGGATTTAAGTGATGTGCCCAGGGTCACACAGCCAGTATCGGCCAGAAGCAGGATTTGATTCCAGACCCCCTGATTCCAAGGCCAGCTTTTTTTTTTTTTTTTTTTTGCTTTTTGGAGGGCAGTTGGGGTTAAGTGACTTGCCCAAGATCACACGGCTAGTTTTTTTGTGTGTGTGTTAAGTGTCTGAAGCCGGATTTCAAGGCCAGCTTTCTAACCACTAAACTCCCCTTCCTCACTCCTATCCCATCCTCTACTTTGTAATTCTTAAGGCTTTCAGCCAGCCAGCCAGCATGCATTAAGTACCCACTCTATACATGCTTGGCACTGTGTACTGGGGATCCCCCCCAAAAGGCAAAAATGCCTCTTCTTGCCCTCAAGGATCTTACATTCTAATGGGAGAGACAATGTGTAAAAAAAATTAAATATACAAGATATTCAGGGTGGCCCGAAGGCTCAACCTGAGGGCCACCTTAGGTCAATATAAATTAAGGCAATCTCAGAGGGAAGGCACTCTATAAACGTCTTCTCTCCCTAGCTAGCTGGTAAGCTATAAGAGGGCAAGAATGATCGTGCCTTTGACTTGGCCTATATAATTTACTATAGGTCACAGTAGTTGCTTAATAAATGCTTGGATAAATGACCAGACATTCTTCACAATTTGCATTCCTGGAAGGTGCCTGGTCTAGCCTCTTGCCCCCAGGCAAGGGAAAATGACAGGGGTGGGGAACTACGGGTGGCCCTCTAGATCCTCGAGTGTGGCCCTCAAAGGCCACAGGTTCCCCATCCCTGGAGACATCCAGGGAAGGTCCACTCTTGTGGTTTTCTTCAAGTTCTCTGGGAGCAGACTGCCTCTGTCATCTGCTCTAGTACCCCCCTTAAGCCTAAGCAAACCCTTTAAATCAGGCTGGTCTCAGTTACCTCATCTCTAAAATGAGAGAATTAGACCAGGTGTTTTTGAGATGCCTTCTGACTCCAGATTTTGGATTCCTCAATCTAATCATCCTTTCTGTGTCCAGTTAGAATCTGTCCCATTTTCATTTAAACTTATCTGTTAAAAAACTGGGATTTCTGTCCTAATGATCTTATGTCTTTTGGTCATAATAATAATAGCTAGCTTTTAGATATCACCTACTGTGTGCTAGTCACTTTATGAATACACTCTCGTTTGATTCTTATGCCAGCCCTGGGATGGATTTGCTATTATTATCCCCATTTACAACTGAGTAAACTGAGGCAAACAGAAGTTAAGTGACTGACCCAAGATCACACAGCTAGTAAGTGTCTGAGGCTGGATTTGAATTCAGATTCTCCTGACTCCAAGCACACTGCTCTCTATCCACTGTACCTCCTTGCTGGTGAATAGAGGCATCCCATTTAATTGTTCCCAAACAGCATCCATTAGCTGTACTGTTACTAGCACATAATAACCCAACTCCACTGTTAGGGTGGTCATTTAGTCCTAACATTGTTCCCTGGAATGATCTATTTCCCCCATCACCACCACCACTATTTTACCTGCTGCCATGTTTTTACAGAATCAATATTATGGCATGTACCAGTAGCAGCACCTCTTGGCCACGAGAGGAAGCAAGCAGTCAGAGAAATATCACTTGACTGGGGGCCAGGAGACCTGGCTTCTAGTCTCATCTCTGTTATGAACCACCTGTGCGACCTTGAACAAGTTCCTTCTGCTCTCCGAGTCTCTTCTTCCTCATCCCCAAATAGAGGGGCTAAGCAGATAACAACGGTTAACCCAGATCAAGCACTTTAAGGTTTGGAAACCTCCTTGTACTGGGAATCTCATTCAAGTCTCAGAACAACACTGGTGGGTGTTATTGCCACCCCCATTTCATAGATGAGTAACTAGGGCTGAGAAATGATAAGGGACCTCTCCAGGTTCACACAGCTAAAAAGTCAGTCAGCCAGTCAACAAACAGTGGGCTAAGTGCTGTAGACACAAAGAAAGGCAAACAAATAAAATACATAAACAAAGGAAAAGTCTAAGGCAAAGTTTGAACTCAGGTCTTCCTCACTCAGAAGCTTAGTGCACCATCCATTTTGTCCCCTACTTATCTCAGGTGACCTCCAAGGTCTCTAACCACCTCTAACATGCTGTGATTTTTACTTTAGACCTGTTTAGACCAGCTTCCTTCTTTTGTGACTCTTTTGGGTTTGTTTTTTTTTTTGTCTTTTTGGAGGGGGAAGGTCGAGCATTGGGGGTTAAGTGACTTGGCCAAGGTCACATGGCTAAAGTGTTAAGTATCTGACACCACATTTGAACTCAGGTCTATTCATTGACCCCACTTAGCTGCCCCTTACCAGCCTCCTTCTCATTCACTACACTCTATCTTCCATTCCCTTTCCCTCTGAGCTCGCCTTCCATCTCCGCTGTATACATCTTGCACAAACAGAATGATTTTCTTGTTGTCTCCCATTAGATTGTAAGCCTCTGGTAACCAGTCAGTGGTTTTTGTCTGTCTTTTCATCCCCAGATAAAAAGAATTAGCATCATGTCTGATCCTGGTAAATGCTTAATAAAAGTTTGTTGAGTGACTGACAAGCCTAGAGAACGGGTTCTTCATTGGTAACTGATAACCGTGTCTTGGACCCTCCTGCCTCAGCTTCCTGGACCCAGCCGTCCAGAAGCACCCATGAGAACAGTCTGGCCGCTGCCATTTCAGCACTCCCCTGTGGGGAAAGCTACAAGGAGAGAGATGTGTCCAAACATGGATTCTCACAAAGCACGCTCTCTCCTCAGACACAATCTCAGTTCTGACCCGGGATTCTGATCCAAGTAGGTTATCTCCAGACTGGTTTGTTACCCCCCTGGCCAAGCTGGGGACACAGTTTCAACACAGACGGCCAGATTTGAATCTCGCTGGCTCACCCTAGCCCATGGCACCGCCTCCAGCCATGGCTCACCTCCCTGCCAGAGACTCGGTCCATTGTGTCTGAGACGTGAAGACATCCCACACCTTCCCAGGCTCCCTGGGTCCTGAGCTAGCTCGGTGATGGCAGCATGTTGGGAGGTTGCACAAACGTCTTGTGGAGGGGGCAGTGAGAGCATCTATTTATTATCTTTCTGTGTATTAATTGGGTTCACATGGCCTCACCCTTGATGAGAAAGCCTCAGGGAGATGTCTGATGCTGTTGTTTCTTTAAACCACAGAGGCAGTAGCAGCATTGGGGTTTTAGAGGTGAGTTCCCCATAAGATCGGGCAAGTCAGCAACTAAGGAGGGGGAAGGAGCTGGGTTGGGCCGGGGAATCTCAGGGTTCCAGGCCCTCAGTGGGAAGTGCCCTGCCTACACTTCCCTAGAGAATCAAATCTTAGTAGAGGGGTGGGATGGTTTAGGGATATATCTCTGATCAGGGCTTGAGACTTGGGGTCAAGAAGACCTGAGTTTGGACACTGCTGCAGACACTAGCTGTGTGATGTTAGGCAAATCACTTAACCTCTCTGTGCCTCAGTCTCCCCACTCTGTAAAATGAAGAAAAGGTGGCAATGCCCTCTAAGGTTCCTTCAACTTCTGACATTTGTGATGTATGAAATCTAGAGCTTGAAAGATCTTTGCAGATAAGGCAGCCTGGGCCTAGAGAAAGAGTAGTGTGGAACAATGGGAAGAATATGGGTTATAAAGTCCTAGGACCTGGGTTCGAGTCTTACCTCTGATGCTTACAACCTGGACAAATCCTTTTTACTCCTTTGGGCCTCGGTTTCCTCATATGTAAAAGGAGCAGCTTGGGCTATATGGCTTCTGGGAACCGTTCCAATTTTTTATCTCCGATCCTGAAAGTGGCTTGTTCACAGTCATAGCTAATACCAGAGCCAAGGTTAGAACCCAGGTCCAGGGCTCTATGTGGATACTCAGATTATGTATCTTTTCTCTTTTCAATAATCTTATTTTCACTGATATCTTTTGTTTTTCCTTCATTTTATTTTCTGAAGAGATAGCCTCCTCCCCTCCAACAGAGCACTCCTTCCTATGGAACAAAGATTTTAAAAGGAAAGGAAAAAGCCATATGTTAAAACTTTTCCACACACCTACCATTCCCGACAAGGTATACAATATTCTATACCCATATATCAAATGCTTTACATGGATTATATCATTTTGTCTTCAGAACAGCCCTGGGAAGTAGGTGCTGTTATTACAGGTGACTTGGCCAGGCTCACAAGGAGAATAAGTGTCTGAATCTGGCTTTGGAATCAGGGCTTCCTCGCTCTACATTTAGTACTCTAACCATTACGCCACCCAGCTCCCTTCTCTGTCTCTGCCTTAGTCCCACAGGGTTCCAGTCTGCAACATCTGCTCCTATCGTGGCAATGGTCTGAACCATGGAGAGAATGACTCCCTCCCTTATTTTTAAATTCTAGGGCAGATTCCCCATTGGATTCAGTGAAAGGGCCACACTTGAGGACCTAGAGGGCCACATGTGGCCTCAAGGCTACAGGTTCCCACCTCTGTCTAGGGCATGCCATACAATCAGTGTGAATGCCTTAGAAATTGTGACCTTGGGTGAGTCATATCACTTATTTTGGAGTCAATTTCTCTTCTGTAAAATAAACTAGGTGACCTCTAAGATGTCTCCTGGCTTTCAGTCAAAGATCCTATGAACAATCAAACAGCAGGAGCCAAACCTGGCATACATAAACAACCATGGCCCTGCCACACCAGGTGATATGTCTAGGTTGTTACAGCTGGGAAGATAAGCAGGCTGTTACCCTGTGTTCCTCTGAGTGGTCTGTCCTAGATAGAAAAGACCAGGGACAAACTGCAAAATCAGGAAAATGGTTGGGCTGTTGTGGGCTTTTTTGGAGAGTAGGTTCCCCTATCTTGCCCATATCTTCGTAGTCACACAAATGAGGACCTCACGTTGGTTCCTGCTGTGTTTCTTTGTTGTTACTTACAATAAAAGATCTGACTTGGTAAAACAAAAAAGAGCCTTGAAGTGTCTTCTCAACAAGGTGTCTTCCATGCTTATGTAAAAATCAGACGTGATCCAGGAACAGGTTTGATTATGGAGATAACATCCTTTTCATGGTCAACACCAAAAGATGTAACATGGGGAGATTGAGTCACCAAGAGACTTTGATGGTGTCTTGTACAAAATCCAAATAATCTGAAAGATCACTTATTTATCGGTTTGTGGGAGACGTGGTCTTTCTATCTTGCCCAGGGAAGCTCTGACCTGCTCTGTTTCTGATCCTTCCTTAGTCAGACCCCAAATCAGCTTCAGCCTTCCTGCATCTCAGAGCTCCCAAGCTCAAAGGACTCACCAGCTGCAACCACCCCTGTAGCCTCAAAAGCAGTGACTGCAGTCAAAGGATAGACCACACTGGCAGGGAATTTCTGATTCATTTTGTTGGATTGGACTTTCATTAGAAAAAGATATTTTGTGGACAAGGAAACTGGGGCCCAAGGAGGTTAAGTGACTTGTTTGTATAAGTCATGCAGAGCCTTTTGGGCCTGGAATACATGGCCTTTGAGGTCTCTTTCATAAAACTTTGCAGTTCTATGACCCTGCTGCACAAAATGCCACCCTGAATGCAGTCCAATTCAACAAAGATATAGCAAGTACCTACTGTGTGCTAGGCACTGGCTAGGGGCAGGAGATAAAAATCCCAAACCAACATTTAAAACCCTCTTTGCAGAGTACTTTAAAGTTTGCTAAGTCTGTTACATACACTCTCTCATTTGAGACTGGCAACCACCCTGTGAGGCAGGTATTACAGGCATTTCAATGTCCATTTTTATAGGGAGGGAGATTGAGGGTCAGAGACTTAAGCAACTGGACCATGGTCACACAGCTAGTTGATATCAGAAATGGGATCTGAACCCAGGCCTTCACTAACTCTACATACAATGGTCTTTCCACTATAATATTCTATACTACATCTAATCCAAATAAGTAAATATGGGATAATTTGAGGAGGAAAAAAACATTAACAACAGGGGAAATTAGGGAAAGCTTTATAGAGGAGTTGGCATCTGAGCTGAATGAGTGAATAAATGGATGAATGTATGGCTAGATGGATGATTGGATGGATGAATGGATGGATAGATGGATGAATGGATGGATGAATGGATGGATAGATGGATGAATGGATGGATGAATGGATGGATAGATGGATGATTGGATGGATGAATGGGTGGTTGAATGAATAGATGGATGAATAAATTAGATAATAAAGCATTTATTGTGCTCTAGGCACTATGCTAAATATTAAGAAGACAAATACAAATAAGTTGGACAGTCCTTGCCCTCAAGAGTCTTGTACTCTAGTGGAGGGAAGACAACCCATAAAAGAGAAAGTTAGAACATGGGATGAGAGTATACCCACTCAATGTGACTTGGGATCCAGGCAAAATCCTCCAGTGCCAGGGACAGAATCCAAGACTCTGGAGTGACAGGGAAGAAAAGAATGAGGGAGATGGCCAAAATACAAGCACCACAGTTTGGCTGTGGCTAGTAAATGAGATGAGGAAGATAGACGGCTTGCATAAAAGTGGAGAGGCAGGAGACAGGACATTAAGTTCACAAATAGTCCAGCGTGACCAGAATATAGAGTTGGTGAAAAGGAACTGCATAGAGCAAGGAAGGGATGGTACACAGGAGTCAGATTGTGGAGAGCTAAAATTCCAGTCCAAGAACAAAGCTCTTTGGGAAAAATTGATAAGAAAGAGAATGTTAGTTAATGAAGAGCTTCCTATTAGTTCTAGAAGTTTCTTGACTTGCCCTATATAACCAAGGGGACAGACACCCAGCCCCTCACCTGCCACTCACCATCCTCCCAGTACCTTAGGCTCACAACCTAGGAGTCATCCCTTGACTATTGTTCACCCCCCACATCTAAGCTATTGCTAACGTCCATCAGTTTCACCCCTATAACATCTCAACTACTTCCCTTTCTCTCCTCTGACACCCCCACCCTAGTCCAGGTCCTTATCAACTCACAGCTGGACCGTTGTGGTAGCTGCTGGTGGGTCTGCCTGCCTCAAGTCTTCCCATTCCAGTCCATCCTTCATTCAGCCACTAAAGTGATTTTTTTTTCCTAAAGCACATTTCTCACCATGTTACTCCCCTGGCTGTTCCACACTAAGACCTTCCATCTCTTAATTCTGGGTTTTCTCTCTGGCTGTCCTTCATGTCTGAAATGATTTCCCCGCTCTGCTCTGACTACTAACCTCCCTGGCTTCCTTTAAGCACCAACTAAAACCCCACCATCTACAGGAAGCTTTCTCCAGTCCCTCTTAATTCTAGTGCATTCCCTCTGTTAATTGTTTCCTATTTATCCTGTAAATAGCTTGTTTGCATATATTTGTTTGCATGTTGTCTCCCTCATTAGACTGCAAGTTCCTTCAGGGCAGGGACTGTCTTTTGCCTGTATCCCCAGTGCTTAGCACAATTGTAGCACCAACACAATATTCACAGCACTGATGGTAACTGTGAATACACTGGCATAGTGCTCAATCACAAAATATAACAGAGTCTCCATATAGAAGACAGAAGCAAAACATTTATTCAGACACTAGAAAACCAAATCCCAACACCAGGAAACCGACTCCATCATGGCAACACAGAAGTTTAATACACCACAACATAGCAGAGAGCCGCAACATCCTTTAGCCTTCCCGTGAACAAACATTTACTCACAAGTCTAACTATCCAACTGGATGCATCCTCTCCTCCCTCCGTCTCTAACTGCTCTGACTCCCAGCTTTCTTTGGGCTCTTTTGCACCCTTCAGCAAACTTCTCCTACCATAGGCTCCATGAGATTACATTCATCCTATTAGGGGGCAGGGAAGATCTTCAAATCAAGGAAAGTCTTCAAATTTCCTTAGGCTCATTAAGGGGCAGAGAAGATCTTTAAATTATCATTACCATTACAACAGTGTCTGGCACCTAATAGTCACTTAATAAATGTTTATTGATTGATCGATTAATTTCAGCACTAGATCTATGACACTGAATATGAAAGAATGGCAAAAGACTCTCTGTGATTGTCATTGTCACCTCTACTGTGATTTTGATGCTTGCCTAACTGTGAGGCATATAAAAAGTGCCCCAGGAAGGGGACCCGAATGATCTGTGCTCAAATATTGAATATGATTTCCTAAAAGTATATTTTTGTAAGGTGGAACCTCAGAGTGGCTTTAATTCACATTTCTCTAATTATTGGTCATTTGGAGTACTTTTTTCATGAGGTTATTGATGCCTGAATTTCTTCCTTTGAGAACAGATAGCTAAGTCAACAACAATAACAAAAAAGACCAATGTTGGAAGGACTGGGGACAAACAGGACCATTAATGATTGGTCCAGGTATTCTGGAAAGTAGTGTGGAACCATACTCTAAAAGAAACGAATCTGTTTATACTTTTTCACCCAGCAGTGTCATTACCAAATCTACTGTTTACCCTCCAAAAGACCAAAGAAAGAGGAAAAGCATTCATACACACAAAAATGTTTCTGGGGACTCTTTTTTGTGGTGGTAAAGAACTGGAAACTTAGTGTGTGCCCATTAAACAAGAAAATGACTGAACAAATGGTGGAATATGAATATGATAAAACACAACTATGCCCTAAGAAGCCATGAAGGAGATGGTTTCAGAGAAATCCACGAAGACTTACATGAGCTGATAAAGACTGAAACAAGAGTTTAGAAGAAATCATACAATAGCAACACTGTGGAAACAACTTTGAAAAACTGAAGAATTTGGATAATACAATTCAGATAATGACCCATCATGATTCTGGAGGACCAATGATTAAGTGTGTTACCTATCTCCTACCAGGGAGGTAACTCAGGTTGCAGGAAGATCAGAAATGACTATAGATACGGAAGTGAAAAAGACCTTCAAGGTCATCTAGGTCAGTGGTATCAAACTCAAATGGAAATCCATACATCAGGATCCGCATGGACTTAGCATTAAAATGTAAATTTATTTATGCTTTATTGTCTTTTAACTTATTTTGTTAAATATTCCCCAATTAGGATTTAATTTGGTTTGGGCAGCACTTGGTAGTGTTGTATCTGGCTGGGTGTTTAACACTTCCAGTCTAGGTCAACCCCCTCATTTTATAGAGGAGGAAACTGAGTCTCAAAGAGTTTAAGGGACTTTCCCAAAGTTATTCAAGCAGTTAAGTGGCAGAGCTGAGATTCATTCCCACATCTTCTGATGTCAGCTTCAGTTCTATTCAATTCAACACACCTTTATCATGGGTAGACCAGGAAGAGAGCATTGGTTACTGGAAATACAGAGAAAACATGGTCCTTATCCAGTCCAAGGTAGTCTCCCCATACCTCTACCCTAATGGGAGTGATGGGGAGATAGGGAGAAGAAGGTTGAGTCAAGAAGTAGAGAAGTTCGAAGCAGTGAGAAAGGTGGGGAAGGAAGAAAGATGAACGGAAGAACAATAGTTCAATGGGGCTAAAGCCAAAGAGTGAAATGCACATAGTCCCACCACCACCCCTGCCTTCATATTATTGTTGTGAGACTCAAATAAAATACTGTATTTGAAGCACTTTGAAATCAACACACAAGCACCATTAAGCTGGATGCTGGAGATATGAGAGAAAAAAAAGAAACATCTTCCACCGTCAAGAGCTCACATTCTATCCAGTGTGACAAAATGTATACACAGACATCAAATAAATGCAATAAATTTGAGGAGGCCCCAGCCACTGAGGGGGCACTCTAAGTGTCCTGAAGGCCTTTTGGGCCCATGAACTTGGGGTAAGTTGAAAGAACCATCTTACTCAGGGCTGGAGATAAAGCCAAGTTAGATGGAAGTTGTCATTAATAATCCCTAAGTTTGAGTAAAAGGTACCAATTGTAACCAAGGTTTGTTTTCTTTAATTTCCTTTTTTAAAGGCCTAACTACTTCATTTTAAAAATGATTATACTTAGAAATTTTAGCAAGGTATTAATTATGCTTAAAAAAATAAAAAAGGTGGGGGGGCGGCTAGGTGGTGCAGTGAATAGAGCACTGAGTCTGGAGTCAGGAGGACGTGAGTTCAAGTCTGGGCTCAGACACTTGACACAAAAACTAGCTGTGTGACTTTGGGCAAGTCACTTAACCCCAACTGCTCTAAAAAAAAAAAGGTGGGTCAACTGCCCTCTCATTATACCCACTGCTTCCAGAGACAATCCATTCCATTTTTGGATAACTCTAATTGTTAGGAAGTTTTTCCTTACATCAAATTTAAATATGCACTATCATCACTTCCAACCATTGCTCCCAATGCTTTCTTCTGGGGTCAAGCAGAACATTTATCCCTCTTTCATCTAGAGGTCCCTCAAACATTTGAAGACATTGATCATTCCCTAATCCCCTGCCCCAGGCTTTTCTCTAAGCTAAATACCTCCAGTTCCTTTGACTTTTCCTCATAAGGCAGGGTCTAGAAGTGTCTCTCTATCTTGGTTACCCTCCACAGGGCACATGCCAGCTTCTCAGTGACCTTCCTGAAATAGGACCAGAACTGAATAAAATCCTCCACATTAGGTCTAGATCATGACCTATGGAATGTGGCAGACCTATAGTCTTCATTCAGGAAGCTACGCTTCTCTCAATGAAGGAGAAAATTACCCTACTCTTCGGGAACTACCCCATTGTTATTGTTGTCCTGTTGTCTCCTAGTAGGCCAGGAAAGACCCAGACCATTTTTTCCAGAATAACTAATGTCTGGCCATCTTCTCTCAACTTGTCTTTGTGATGCTGAGATTTTTATATCTAAGTATAAAATTTTACATTTTGAAGGATTGTGAGCTTGTGGCTTCCCTGGTGTAGGGACCTTCTATTAAAGTCAATTGGTCCCTGTTCTGCAGGTACCAACATATAATCTTAGAGGAATGCCTGAGCCCTAAGAGTTTCCATTTCCTTGCCCAAGGTTACACAGCCAGGATGTATGAGAAAGATTCGAACCCAGGTTTCCTGACTCAAAGGCCAGCTCTCTAACCTAATTCAAAGATTTTATTTTATCCTATTAAATTTCATCTTATTTCCTATGTTCTAGACTGTCAAAAATTTTTTTTAAATTTTGATTCATTAACCCATGACGTAGTCATTCCAGATTTCTGTCATCTACAAATTGGATAAATATCTTCCATCTATTCTTTTTTTTTTTTTTTTTGCTTTTTGGAGGGCCTTTGGGGTTAAGTGACTTGCCCAAGGTCACATGGCTAGTTTTTGTGTTAAGTGTCTGAGGCTGGATTTGAACTCAGGTACTCCTGACTCCAGGGCTGATGCTCTATTCACTGTACCACCTAGCCGCCCCCATCTATTCTTTTATAAAAGATATTGACTCAAATGTCCCTTACAGCTCTAAGCTTTGAATCTATGAGCTACCTTCAATGAAGGTAGAAGAGGGTTAGGCTTGTTTTGCATGGTAGTAAGGGGCATGACAATTAATAAAGAAACAGGATTAAACTTGATGTAAAGGAAAACTTTTTTAAAATTGGAGTTATTCCCAAATGATTGGGCTCTTGTGAGAGGCAAATGGGCTCCTTCCACCCTGGAGGTCTTCAAGGAGTAGGTTAGATGACCCATTGTTGGGTTTGCAGAGAGAATTCTCAGTCAGATATGGGTTGGATGGAACAACCACCCATTAGGGCCTTTCCAAATCTGTGACTCTGGTTATGGAGGAATGTTCTATATTTTTCATAACTTCTGTCACCTACATTTCTAATGTTTTCCTCTTGAATCAGTGAATTTATATTCTTTCACCCATCCATGTATAGCAAGACTGTGGACTTATTCTCCCAACCCACACATGGATTAGCCAAGAGGCTACATCTTAAGGTACCCTTGAGAGACAATGGGATTCTTTTAATACTGTCACTCCAAGTTTCATTCCCATGTGTCCCTCCTAATATCAGTCTTCAGAGATTATTATCCCAATATTATTTAACCAGTTGATATCTCCTTGGATATCATCAATAAGCAATTAATATAGATTAGGTTTTACAAAGGGATATTTACTGAAAAGATATTTTTGTTGTTCAGTCTTTTTCAGTTGTACCCAGCTCTTTGTTATATCATTTGGGGTTTGACAAAGATACTGAAATGCTTTACCATTTCCTTCTCCAATTTATTTTACAGATGAGGAAAATGAGGGAAGCAGGGTTAAGTGACTTGCCCAGAGTCATACAATGAATGAGCATCTATGGCAAGATTTGAACTCAGGTCTTGCTGACTCCAGACCCAGTGCCCTATCTGTGGCATCAAGACCTGCCCACTGAAAAGATACAAAAAGAAGAAAAGTACAGAAACCACTCTGAACAAGGGCTCTCTTTCTCCTCTACCCCTTCAGTCTCCAGGGAGAATGGATTTGATCATAAAGTGATTTCTATAAACATTTTTGCCATGAAGCTCCCCTCTGGATTTGATAGATGAGTTGTTCCCTAGCTTGCAGGACTGGGTGTTGCAGAGTCACTGTTGGGCTGGGTCACACAGGTTGATTTCAAGGCTGGCTCCATCTCAGGGCCATCTACTGAAACTCTTCTGCCTTTTTGATGCCTCACAAGACTCCTGTACCAAAGGAGAGGACACAAAAATTGGAGCTGTCCCCAACCTCAGTAGCACTTAATAAATGTTGATTAACTGATTAATCACTGAGCTCATGGGACAACCCAGTGAGTAGGAAGGGCACCTCTCCTTCATCAACCCCTTAGAGCTCACATTCTGTGGCCAGCAGGGAGGAAAGAAAGACTTTATTTTGGCCAGTTGGTGATGATGAAATGCACACTCAATTCGGGCTTTGCAGCCAACTAAAGGGCATTTCTTCATCTTGCCACATGTGGACAGGGAACAGTCACCGAATCCCATGGAGGGCCACTTGTGTAATCCAGGCCATCATGGATTTCTTGAATCAGGTTCCTCAGGACTGAAAATGGGCTGGCAGCCCCCAGGACTGGACTCCCCTTGGCTGTTGCTTTCCCTCCTTCCTCCTAGGTACTGAGGCAGTGAGTGCTGGGCTTGGAGTTAAGAAGTCTTGAGCTTGAATCCTCCCTCTGACATTTCTAAGATGTGTGTCCTTGGACAAGTCATTTAACCATTCTCAGTCTCAGTTTCTTCATCTGTAAAATGGGAATAATAATAGCCCCTATCTGCCAGGGGCAGCAAGATGATGTAGTGGACAGACTATGGAGCCTGGAGTTAGGAGGAATCATCTTCCTGAGTTCAAATCCAGCCTCAGACACTTACTAGCTTTGTGACTCTGGACAAGTCACTTAACCCTGTTTGCCTCAACTTCCTCATCTGGAAAATGAGCTGGTGAATGAAATGGCCAAACCACTCGAGTACCTTTACCAAAAAAACACCAAAGAGGGTCACAAAGAGTCAGACACGATTGAAATGAACACCAACAACCCAGGATTGTTGTGAGGTCAGATAAGATAATGTATCAAGTACTTTGCCAAACTTAAAGTGAAACATCCATGTTAGCTATTATTTGGGGAGTTATGGTTTATTTGGAAACAGCCTCTCAGAGAGGAATCCAAAGTCCAACGTGTGTCTGTTGTCCTGTCCCCATCCCTTGTGGGGAAGTTCTTTACACCTGTTTCCCAGAATGCTGACCCCTAATCCTTTCTTTCTTACCCAATCCAACCCAACCTCCAAGGAAGGCTCAGCTCCCACATCCCTTCCTCTGTGGATCTTCTCTGCTCAGGTCAGTTGAAAGTGCTCATCTCTTTATTCTTTAGCCTTAGAGCCTTTTTGTTTCTAGTCTTCATCTGCTCCTTAACACACACACACACACACACACACAGAGTTGTGTATTGTTAGTTATTTTTTCATGTGCTTGTGTTATAAAGAGATATGGCATGTTTTTTATTTTGTTTAACTTATTGTGGTGTTCGATGTTGTAATGCTGCTTATCATCTGTTGGTTGTATTGCAAAATCACCTGGCGCCATTAAAAATTCAGGGTGATGAGTAATGCTGAGTCAGTACCCCAGAGAAAGGCTGAGATTAGAAACAGCTGGGACACACAGGGTGTCTGTACCCCCTCCCCCACTATAAAAGGAGGACTTGGGAAGAGAGGGCTAGGTTAGATGGGGAACATATAGGGAACATATGGAGAACATAGACAAGCTGAAAGCTGGATTCAAGTTAAGAAAAGAGAAGACCAAGTAAATCTACAAAAATTGGTTGGGACGTTCTCACTTCTAAATAACTACACAATGTTAATTTTGCATTATGTCAAATATTGGTTCTATGGTTGTTTATTAGCCCAGTCAAAGCTTGCTAAAAACTCTTGGTTCCTTCTAGGTCTTTTCCTTTACTTCTAACCACCAGGCAAATGGTGGTCACCTTTTGCTTGAGTAAAGTACCACAAATACTAAATACCCTAAAAAATCCAGAGGATAAAAATTTTATCCACTTAATTATATTACTGTTAGAGAGTGATTTGAGTAGCAAAATGACCATGGGAGTTGAATTGAATTAGGAGTTTTATTTTTATACTTTACAGTTTCACTTTTTTTTTTTGGCTTTTTGGAGGGCAATTGTGGTTAAATGACTTGCCCAATGTCCCACGGCTAGTGGGTCAAGTGTCTGGGGCTGAATTTGAACTCAGGTCCTTCTGACTCCAGGGCTGGCACTCTATTCACTGTGCCACCTAGCTGCTCTCAGTTTCACTTTTAAGAACTATTTATTAATGTGGACAAAGACATAGAATGTTGAAACCTGAAAAGTCAAAAGCAGAGTCAAGAGATGCTTACATAGTGGCTCTTGTTTCCTAGAGAATGCAAAGAGATGTCTCATATGGGTATTAAGTGAAGTTCCCTGCAAAATAAAATTCTCCTACCTGGTATGGGCGTATCTCAAGGTATGACAGCCACAGTCTCACCCTGGAACTGTCCTCCTCTCTGGGGACTTTCTCAGTCTGGAATATCCCTCCACCTTGTGGTCTTCTCCCCTTGTGAAACATCTCTCCTCTCTAATTATTCATGGTTCACTAGTTTCTAGCACTACCAATCTTGGGTACCCACTGTATCCCCTAAATAAAGGAAATATTAAAGGAATTCTCCTCAACAGAATCTCTCACCTTATCTTCAACTTTTGGAAGCTATATGAACTTTATTAGCGAATGAGGCATCATTTGCATTGTTTTCATTGATTTATGTGGTCTTCACCATTTAAAAAATTTGCATTAAAAGTTTAATTATATAAACAATGGGTATGAAATATGTGTTAATTTAGGGGCTTGGGAAAACATAAAATTTGTCCTGTTGAAATGAATGATAATTATATTTTCATCTAATGAGAAACAATGAATTGGGAAAACTGCATAGGCATCAACAAAATCTATGCAAAACCTATATGTAAAGGGAGGAATGATTTGGTTTCTGCAATGGTAATGTAATTTGAATTTGAAGATCCCTTTGTATTGGCAAAGGTAATAGGAACTTAGCCCTTACTAATTAATCAAACCTCTGTTAAAGAAACAGAAGGTATGAAGTCCTGTTGCTGACCTAACAGGAAGGGGTTGGCTGAAACAGGAAGAAGCTAATGCTGTGTGTATGCTAGGAAAGACAGACCTTCTTGGAGCAAGCTTCATGGAAGCAGAAGCTGCTGTTGCTGGGGAGGCTGAAGAGGAAAGCTTCCCCCATCCCCCACCCCAGGCAGGAGAGAATGATATTGATTTGGAGAAGCTGGATGAACACTAAGTGATGGAATATGATGGAAAAAAAGAAACAGCATTTTCTCTCAAGGAATTTATAGAAACATAATATATTTATTTAAATTTATATAAATATAATGAATATAAATTTATATGGATATAATATGAATATAATGAATATGTAATATATTGCTTGTGTAAAATATGTTACCAATGTGGTACATACAAATATATTAAATTTAATATATATAAACATGTTGCAATATAATGCATATAAATACATCACAATATGATGCATGTAAAATATTGCACACATGATATATAAAATTACACACATGATTCATGCAAATATATAACAATATGATGCATGCAAGTGTATTACAATATGGTGCATACAAATTTTTTGCAATATAATATATACATATATTATTACATATATTATATATGCCCATACTACATATGTTGCACGCATACATGCATATGCATACATATGTGCACATATACATATATGTACATATGTGTATGTACATACAGGCACAGATACATGACATATATAATACATCCAAAATGAATGGGGAGCAAGAGAACCATCAGGAAAAGGGAAAGGTCTATGACAGAAGGTGGCACTTGAACTGATTCAGGCAGGAACCAGGAATTCTAAAAGGTCAAGATGAGGAGGGAGGGCATGCTAGGCATGGGGGACAGCCAATGCAAAGGCCTGGGGTCAGGAGACAGAACATCATGAGGGAAGACCAGCCAGTGTCACCAGACTTCAAAATGTGGTAGAGTGACAATGATAATAGTTACAGTATAGGTAGCACTTTAAAGTTTACAAAGTGTTTTATGTACATACAGTTATCTAAATCATGGATAATATATATAATTATTTAAATATATTTATTATCTCTTTTGATCGTCATAGCATCCATGGGACATGAGTACTATCATTATGATGCCCATTTTATTGATGAGGAAACTAGGACTGGGCTAGGTTAAGTTAGACACTAGTAAATGTCTGAGGTAGGATTCAAACTCAGGACTTCATGACTCTGCATCCAGCCTCTGCATCCAGCCTCACTTTATTATGCATTATGCCGCCTAACTGATGAGAGAAAGAAATAGTCCAGGTTGTGAAGAACTTTAAATGTCAAAAAGAGTTTTTATTTAATCAAAGAGAATGGGCAGTTAGTTGGCGCAAGCCTAGAATCAGGAAGATTCATCTTCCTGAGTTCAGATTTGGCCTCAGATACTTTACTAACTGTGTGACCCTGGACAAGTCACACAACTCCATTTGCCTCAGTTTCCTCATCTGCAAAATAGTCTGGAAAAGGAAATGACAAACCACTCCAGTATCTCTGCCAAGAAAACCCCAAATGGGGTCTCAGAGATTTGGACACAGCTGAAATGACTGAATAGGGAGTCACTGGAATTTATTGAGTAGGAATTAACATGGTCAGGCATGTTTTAGAAAAACTACTCTGGAAGCTTATGGAAAATGGACTGGAGCAGGGAGAAGGTGGGGGCAGGCAGACCTTCCCTCTGCCCCCCATTAGGTAATTGTAATGGTCCAGGTGAAAGGTGATGAGTGGTGGCTGTGTGCGTAGAGAAGAGGGGTTAGATGAGAGATAGAAACAACAAGGCTGAGCACCTGGTTGTATAAGTGAGGTCAGGGAGTGTGAGGAGTTGAGGCTAACACCAAGATTGCAGATTTCTGGTGATAATCTTGATGTTAATGCAGAGGATCAGAAGAGGGGTGCATTTGGTTCTTTAGGCCTGTTTTGAACACATTGAATTTGAGATGTCTGTGGGACATCCAGTTGAATTATCCAGTAGGTCACTGGACATGAGACTGTTGATCAGGGGAGGGGTTAGGACTGGATATATAGATCAGGGAGTTATCTGCATAGAAATGATCATTGAACCTATGTGTTTTGATGATGTTGGAAGAGAGAGAGAGTAGACAGAAGCAAAGACCCAGGACAGAACCTTGGAGTAAACACTAACATTACTAGGAAGTATAAAGTTCTAGACCAAAAGCAAAAAAATGCACAAAACCCTAAAGACCTATATTTGTTAAGATTTATACTGTGGAATCAAGTAGGTAGCGCGGGACATGAGTTCAAATCTGACCTCAGACACTTGAGACACTTACTAGCTCTGTGACCTTGGGCAAGTCACTTAATCCCAACTGCCTTGCCTTCTCCCTTCCAAAAATTAAAAAAAAAAGATTTATACTGTAAACAAAAGGAAGTATGGCTTAGAAGGACTGACCTCAGTAAGGACAGTCAGTAACTCACAAGACAACAAAGCTAAGAAGATATTCCAATGGGTCTCGGTGTGAATATTTCCTTCCATGAGGCTGATTGCAGCTCATCCATGCCTGCTTGTCCTGCACAACTATTGGCCACATCCTTCCAGCATGGAGGGTGTTTTCCTTGACTTCTCTTGGCATTTAAGGATACTGATGGAATTGTACTATAATAAAACCCATAGCTTCAATTATTTCTACACAAGTGCATTAAATTCAAGAAATAAGTAAAACAACCTAAAATTCCTAATGCAAGACAACAAATTCAGCCTTGGGGGTGATCCCTGAGCCTTTGTGGGATTGGATTCGTGATTAGAATATGGTTATGGAAGGATGGATCTCATTTGAAACATTTAAATGACTGATGACCCAATGATGAAGCTAAGTCTTGGGGATGAGGGGGATCTAGAGACTAGGGATCCAGATCTTAACCTCCCTTGGTCTCAGTTTCATTATCTATATAAGAAGTGGGTTGGACTAAATGGCCTTGGGGTCCCTTCTGACTCTAAATCTGTGCCCCTACTCCTCCACAGGAAGGCTCAGAATCCCCAACTACAGTCAATCCTATCAAGGAAACCCTGAATGAGAATTGTTTCTTGAGTTCTCCGGGAGTCCGTTACTGAGTCCATGGCCCTGGTTTTCTTTCTCTCCTGTTCTGTCTCAGGAAAAAATTCCAACTCTGCCTGTCCTTTCAAGTCCCTGCAAGCCCCCAGCTCCCATGGAGGGAGGAGGAGGAGGAGAAGGAAAAGACGGAAACTCTCACTTTAAAACTTGGCTTCCACTGAGTAGCTCCCAGTTGCCTTGAAAGTGAGTCTTCTTTTGAACTCTTGTTTTCTATCAGTCACATTCTTGGAAGGAGATGAACCCCATTTCTGATCTGTCTGAGGGGAGAAAGAACATCTTTCAAGAATCCGGAGCTGTCATTGCAGCCAGTTACATTCCCATCTGCTTAATGGGACTGGAGTTCCTCAGAGGGAGGTCTGACTGGTGAGACACAAGGGATCTGAATAATAACAAAAAATAATAATAAAGCTAGTGTTCCTATAATACCTCAAGGCTTGCAAAGTGCTTTAAAATATTATCTCATTTGATCTTTACAACAGTCCTGGGGAGTAGGTACTATTATTATTCCCACTTTACAGATGAGGACATGGAGGCAGATTAAGGTTAAATGACTTTTCCAGGGTCACAGAATTAGTAAATGTCTGAAGCTGGATTTGAACTCAGATCTTCTTGACCCTAGGTCCACTACTTCCTTCCATGCATCACCCAGCTGCTTAGAGTATTTGATGTCCCCACAGAAAATTACTTAAAACATGCCACCAACATAATAACATCAAGAACATGAACAACAAAATAGTTTTACAATGTTTTAAATCCATTCTCTTAAATAGAATTAAGCATGGCTTTCCAAGTCAACAAGAGAGTCAAACCAAAACATTGTATTAATCCTCTGATGTACCTTAATGAGATCAAGCTATTTGGATCCACTAAAAAAAAAAACAAACCCAACACATTTACTAGGTCCTTCATCTCTCATGGAATCTTATGCCAATGAAACAAAAAAGTCATTTGGCTTTGATAGTGATAGATGCTCTAACTAAGGAAAGTTAGAGAATGAAAGTATTACATGTGTCTTGGACACCTCCAAATAAGGCAAATCATGCATAAAGGATATTAAGGATAAAGCTGCAGCCAGATAAGTGACAGATTTACTGACATTCTGAAATCAAATCTGAATCAGAAGAATGCATTTTGAAGCATTTAACACATGTGACATACTAGTTTTGAAGTATACCTTCTGAACCATAAAATGGACCAGATCTGATTCAGAAAGTATCCTAAGAAAACCCTATATAATATTAATGAAACATAGGATCTGTAATCCTGTGATAATGATAGAAAGATGAACACTTCCACACCAAAGAGGAAAAAGGGAAATTGTTGGATATTCCCAGAGCGAATGACTATCAGGTGGAAAAAAAAAATCTATAGAAATACTTTGGGAAGAAACAATTTGACTAAACTGTAATAGAAGCTGCTAACAAGTAACTGGCATTGAATTTGTAGAATGTGACCAGAAGTAGTTTTATTCCAGATGGACTGATAGAGTGGCTAGGATCCAAGCATAGCATCAAAAAGCCCTGTGTGGGTAACAGAGCTTAGCCAATCATATGTTGACAAAGATGTGGTGAACAGCTGAATCCTGGGAACTGGTTTATGAAAATGGTTGGGTTTACAACAGCAGTTTAGGACCAGACCATTGCCACCAGATCTTATATAAAGGTTAATATTAAGGAGTTTAGACTTAGTAATCAATGCAGATTGTGCAAAGAAACGGTAGAAACTATGCAACACATTACTGTAGGTTACAAACATTTAACACTTAATACCTAGCAATACTTGACCTGGTAACTAGAATGATAAATTAGATTCTTGCTATCTTTCACAGACTGATGGGAGACAAATTCCTATACTACACATTGTTGTTGTTTGTTGTGGTTCTTCATTTATTTCAGTTGTGTGCAATTCTCTGTGACCTAATTTTGGGGTTTTCTTGGCAAAGTTACTGGAGTAGTTTGCCATTTCCTTCTCCAACTTATTTTGTAGATGAAGAACTGAGGCAAGCAGGGTTAAGTGATTTCAGTCACACAGCCGATGTTTGAAACCAGGTTTGAACTCAGGAAGACGAGTTTTCCAGACTACAGGCTTGGCACTCAATCACAGTACCACCTATGCCTCAGAGGATAAAACTATTGCCCCCTAGTCACCAAGGTGGGGCAGTGAGGTAGCACAGTGGAGGGAGCCTGGAGTCAGGAAGACTCCCAAATTCAAATCTGGCCTCAGACACTTACTCAATGTGTGACTCTAGGCAAGTCATTTATCCCTATTTGCCTCAGTTTCCTCACCCACAAAATAAGCCGGAGAAGGAAATAGCAAACTGCTCCAGTTTCTTTGGCAAGAAAACCTCAAATGGGGTCACAAAGAGTTGGATGTGACTAAACAACAATCAGTAAGATATAAACAAATTTAAAAACCTTTTAAATAGATGTCACTATGTCAAATACTCATAATCTTTAAGTTAGATGGAATCAAAAGCTTTAAAAAATATAGAATCCTAGAAAAAAAGTCTCTGTGTTGATATCATCTGTGTTATCCTGTCTACCACTGGGCTTGTCCCCAAAATACTTTAAATGAGACTACAGGAAAGAGCTTGTATCTCACTACTTTTATTTAATTAAAAATAGCCATTTTAATCCACCACTGTAATAGTTTGCAGAACATCAGATATAAAAGAATATTAGCACCATTATCACCATTGTAGAGAGAGAGCTCATGTTAGTATCAGAAAGACTTGGATTCAAGTCTTACCTCTGACACATCTTGGCTATGTGACCCTGCGTAGGGTGCCACAAGCAACTTTCTGAGATTATAAATTTCAGAAAATGTGAAAGTAAGTAGGGAAGGTAGAAAAAATTTCTTAGTAGGAGCTCCCTTCACTAATGAAATCATACATCTACCTTGTAACTCCTCAAAATAGAGTAGCAACTTGTCCTAGGATCATTTCTATCTGAACTCCACAAAAAATGTGAAAAGAATGAAATAACAGCAGCTACTATTACCACTGTTACTTCTACCATCACTACTACCACTACCCCTACTACTACTACTACTAATATTAGAATCACTTCTAATATTACTACTACTGCCACTACTGCTACTACTACTACCACCACCACCATTACTCCTCCTCCTCCTCCTCCTCCTAGCATATTTCTAGTAGAGGAATCTTTGGATTAAAATATATAAACAATTCAATGACTTTTCTTAGGTAATTACAAATTATCGCTCAGAAGATTTGTTATATGGCTTCCCACTTCCTTTTTCATATACATATATGTACACACACATACACGCACACATACACAATGCATATACATAATACGTATACACGTACACACAAACGTACACATATGCATACACATAACATACACGTACTCATACACATACACATGCACACACATATACATATACACATGCACACACATATACACATACATATACACACTCACATACACATGCACATGCACATGCATACACACATACACATACATATACACACACATACACATGCACATGCATATACATATGCACATGAACATATACATATGCACATGAACATACACATACACATACACATACACATACACATACACATACCTATACACACATTTACCAAAGAGAGTTTTCCTTACTTCTTGTGTGCAAGTCATCAGTAGAAATGTGCTACCGGGTAGTTATGTTTAGTGTTTATCTCTCTATGACTTTTGGGTCATTCATAGTTTTGCTTCTTTAGAGATTGTGGAATTCCATAAATCATGGCCATATTGCATCATCAGGAGAATACTGGTATTAAGAAGATGCTTTTTTGTCTTAGGGAACATCTGAAGGCTATTGTGTAATTTCCTTATGTTAAATTCTGGACCCAGACCACTGTCCGCATCACTGCTTTTAGGTCCAGTCGCGCATTCAGTTCTGAATTCATTTAGCTGTTCTAACCTACATTTCTCTTATCTTTTCCACAAGAAAAGCATGAGATATTTTGTTAAAAAAAACCCAAACAAGCAAAAAAAAACCCCTAAAACAACAACAACAAAAAAAAAACCCTCTAGCAAAAACCAGGCAAACTCTATTTACAACATTCTCTGATCTACCAGTCTTGTAATACTAGTGAAAGAAGGAAATGTGGATAATCTGATATGACTTATTGTTGATGAGGCTGCAGTGACTATTTGTGATAACGATATCCTTTCCTGAACATTCACTAACCATTCTTTTAATAATAATCTGTTCTAGGTTGGCTAGGTAGAGCAGTAAATAGAGCACTCACCCTGGAGTCAGGAAGACCTGAGTTCAAATCTGGCCTCAGACACTTAACACTTACTAGCCATGTGACCTTGGGCAAGTCACTTAACCCAAATTGCCCTACCTTCCCTCCTCCAAAAAGCTAATAATAATAATAATCTGTTCTACCTTCTATAAAAATATGTGCCCCCATCCAAAAGTGCTCTATCCCTTACCCTAGGAACTATGACTCATTTTTCTTGAAGCGTCTTCTAGACTTCTAAAAGGTCTAGGATTCCAAAGCAATAAACATATATAATGGTAGTGAGGGTGCCAACTGGCCAAGGAGGACCATGTAACCAAGTAGAAATGTTGGGGATCTGCTTTCTGGGCATGAGTGACTCAGTACTGTATGATGATGGAAAGTCTTCTAATTGTCTGCAGGGCCCAGAGAACTGATGACTCCAGAATGGCTGAGCAGAAACTGGCCATGTATACAAAAGGTTTGACCTTGCCATCCCTTAGCCTCTGTCATCGGCAGCTTAGAGTAAGAGGGAATGTTTTAAGCTGCTTATGAGAAGTCAGGTGGAGGAGAAGCCACTGACAGAATTCCCCCATCTGGCAGCCATGTGTCCATGAATACATGGAAGATCTGTTTCTTTATGTTTATTTTTTCCTTATATTAGGTGGATGAATATCCTAATACAGGAGTGTCCTGTTCAGGAAACCTGATGAGTTCCAGAGATTCAAAGGTCCCATTCATCAGTGGTCCCTCTGGAGACTGGAACTGATAGCAGAGTGGACAGGAGGTGGTAGCAGAAGTCATAGGAATCAAGAAGTGATTGAGCAGCAATATTAAGAGAGACATGCCCAAGCATTGACCTTGTGAGCTTTTCGATGTCTACAGAAATTTTAAGGTGTCAGCTGAGCAGCATAGACCACCAGCAGTTGATCCAAGCAAATAACCAGCATAATACCAGGTGACAGCTAGCATCTTCTCCCTCCCCAAGACCCAAGGAGAAGGAGAAAGAGAGTATTACTAGTAGCAGAGTGAATCTACAGGGTGCAGAAATGCCCTGGTCCAGCAGGAGTAGCCTCACCTGACAGCAGACAACCCACACAGTAGAGAGCTCTTCCTAAGGAGAATTTCATGAGGACTCCACAAAGGGAGAAAAAGATCTCCAGAACCAGGAATCAGGATTGTACCCCTTGGCCACAAGTGTTCTTTACACATGTGCCTACTATCTTTGTACTTTAAATCTGAACTCAATCTTCTCAGGAACTTTGTGAATATGAGGGGAGAATGAACCTCCAGTTTGGGGGTGGAAGAAATATTCTGCATCAATTATTCTTATATCTTCTCAGTAAATCCCTTTTCTAAAAGTTAATTAATGTTAACTGTTTGATTGCTAATGGGAAGAATACTGGTGGGGGTTCAAGAACTACAGCATAAGAAGCCAAAACCCTTCAGAGTTATTCCTTGAATTCTTAAGGGAGAAGACAATTGCCCTCTAGGGACTCCATACCACAAGTATGAGTTGGGTGGATAGCACTAGAGAGGGCATTACACAAAGAACAGGTTTATTAATGACCTATAAAGACTAGAAGAGAGAACCACATCTGATGTGGCTCCATTTATTGACCTTCATCTCATGAATTTACTTTTCCCCCATCTCATCCATAGCTGAAGTCCTTAGAAGCATGTGTGTAAAGTTGGGGATCTCTTACTCCCTTGTTCTGACATCCCCATGCTCGGTCTTGCTCTTTCAGCAGTCTCCTCTGTCACCAGCCCTCAGCGGTCCTTGGAGAACTTAACTCTGCGCCTCCAGATTATCAAGGTTCCAAACTTGGTTGTGAATTTGTTTTTCTGGTTATTGTTGCTTCTACCAACAAAGTCTCCCCACTCCACTCTCATGAGCATGCGTTCTTCCAACCTGGAAATCCCCTTCTTGGAGCCTTCACACTCACCCTCAGGGGGCTCTTCTAGAACATGCAGGGAGAAGGTCAGCCCTAATGCCTTTCACTATTTTTCCTCAGCATGTATCCTCTCCAAGTACACCCAGATATACTTCATTGGCCCTGATAAATGAGGAGAGAGGTGTTTTCTAATTCTTTGATGTTCTTCTCTAGTAGGAAAGCCATCCTATATCTTGTCCATACACAGCTTTTGTTTGGAACTTTTATTTTATTTGGCAGAAATGCACATTTGTTACTCTCTCAGGTCAGGGGATGATTCTCCTTAATTCTGAACCTAATGGCACCAGGATCGTCACTTCTTTGTCCCTTCTGCTGACTCTCATAGCTAACTCCAGAGAAAAATGACCTCTTCTGAGGCTGGGGGCTTCTGAGGGAGGTCACAGAGCTCTCACTCCACAGTCTGGGTATTCCAGGGACTTGTGGGAAGGATTGCTTTGCTTACTGCAGATTTACCCAGGGGCAAGGAGGCCTTTTTGGAGCCAGCTCTCCAGGGGACCAGAACTTTAACTAACAATAAATCACAGAGCTGCTTTGGCCCAAGCAGAGAAGCAGGTAAATTTGTCCTCAATTTTACCCTGGCTCCACACCCCTGGGGCCCCAGAGCCTGGGCCCACCCTCACCTCCCTGCCCTCAGTAATTGCTATTCTCTTCAGAATGATGTGTCCTGCTAATAGAGAGGATAATGATGATAATTGTGATAATGACTTTATGAGAGGTACATACCACAAAGCCCCTGGGCACCTAATTGAGGTCTGAGCCTGGGGAAGTTAAAACACATTATTATGGAGATGAATCTACATCATCCCTCCCCCAAAGTATCTTCCTCTGGGATTCCCAAACCTTAGCATCAAGGGATCATGGATTCAGATCTGGAAGGAAATGTAGAGGTCAGCCAGCCCAGAAAATATCTACCTTTTTTGTGCCACTGACCCTTTTGGCAATAGTCTAGTGAAACCTATGGTCCCCTCTTCAGAATCGTATTTTTAAATGCACTAAATGAAATACATAGGATTACAAAGCAAGCAAACAGTTAATGAAAATTAAGATGTATTTTTCCCATCCAAGTTCATAGACTCCATCAATAAACCTCTTTTTAAAAATTCAATATTTTCCCCAATTACATGCAAAGACAATTTTCAACATTCACTTTTTGAAAGATTTTGAGTTCCAAATTTTCCCCTCCCTTCCTTACTCCCCAAGATGGCAAGCAATCTGATGTGTTTATACATGTGCAATCATGTAAAACCTATTTCCACTTTTGTCAAGTTGTATCAAAGACCTCTTGCGGGGCTGTAAAGCTCTAAGGAAGAACCTCTGACCTAATCTGTGTTTTTAATTTTACAAATGAGGAAGTTGAGGCCGGGAAGGTAAGCCACTTGTCAAGACTGGTGACAAGGCTGGAATTGCATGAAGCCTGCAGACGGCTATGCACAAATAAAATATACCAAAATATACCAAAATAAAAGTACCAATAGGAGGTAACTAATGTTAAGAGGAGATCTAGAGAGTTCAGTTTCCTCATCTATAGAAAGAGGACTTAGCCTCAGTATTCACTTTTAACATCCCTTCTAGCTCTAAGTTCAATGATCCTATGAGTGGGGCTCATGGATCAGTTGGGATATGAGATCTTGTTCAGTTGTTTCAGACTCTCCATGATCCCTTTGGGGCAAAGATACTTGGAGCAGTTTGTCATTTCCTTCTCCAGCTCATTTGACAGATGAGAAACCTGGGGCAAACAGGGTTAAGTGACTTGCCGAGAGTCACGCAGCTAGAAAGTATCTGAGGCCAGATTTGAACTCATGAAGCCGAGTGGTCCTGATTCTGAGCCCAGTACTCTATGCACTATGGCGCCACCTACCTGCCCATGAGATCCTGACAGAGCCTAAAGTGCCCTGTACTCCAACTCAGCCGGTAGCCAGTGCAAAGTGAAAAAAAACAGGAGGAACAATGTCCAGGTTGCCCTAAACCTAAGAAATTCCTAGGGAAAGAAAGGGAAGAGGGGAATAGGAGAAAAAAGGGAGGGGAAGAAAAAAAGAAAAGAAAGCAGAGAGGAGGAAGGAGAGGCGTAGAGGCACAAGCTTGGAAGTGAAGACGGATGATCAAAATTCTTGTTCCAGATCCAACACTTAACTGTGACCTTGGGCAAGTCACTTCAAGTCAAGTCAAGAAGTATTTATTAAGTCCCAATTATATGTCAGTCACTGTGTTAAATGCCGGGCATACAAAGAAAGGCAAAAGGCAACCTCTGACTTGAAGGGGCTCCCAGTCTAATGGGGGACACCACAGATGAGTGATAGGCAGTGTGTAACATGGAGTTAACTAGCATTGTGGGTAGACTCAGACAAGTTTCTGGCACGAGGTGGGATTTTTAACTGGGACTTAAAGTATGTTAGGGAAGCCAAGAGGCAGAGATGGGGGAGAAGGGGATGTTACAGGCATGGGGGACAGAGTGGTTGACCAGAGCTGAGGGACTGAGTGTCTTGAGGAGACCAGTGTGACTGCCCCACAGAGTACTTTGAGGGGGTGAGGTAGAAGGGGCCAGGTTTACCATCAAGGACTTTAAGAGCCAAACAGAGAATTTTAAATTCGATCCTGGAGGTGATAGGCAACCTCTTGCCCAGTCTGGGTTACAGCTTCCTCATCTGTCATATGAAAGGATTGGAATGAGTAGCCTCTGAAATCCTTCTTGATGCCAAATCCTGTGAAGTATGAAGTTTCTTCCCTCACCTCTTTATACTAACCCGAGGTCCCCAGAGAGATTTCAGGGGGGTCTATGAAGTTGGATGGGAAAATTTTTACATCATTATTTCTGCTAATTTCTGAATGAAGCTGAACATTTCCTTCAATTATTCAAAGACATCATGAGAAGGGGTTCCTAGGCTTCCCAAGGCTGCCCCAAGGGGTCGATGACACCAAAAGGGTTAAAAATCTTTGCCTCCCATAGTTCTGATGCCTGGAGCTTCCAATGACCTGTTCTGAGTCTTTATAGCTCCTCTCAGACAATCATCTCCATGTCTGCTGACCTACTTACTGTCTCTTCTTCGTGTAAATAACATAAACATTAGCATATTTAAAACCTAATTACAACTTGATTACTCTGGCCCAAGGCAGATATAACCAATCACCTGTTTTGGAGAAGACTTTTCTTTGGCACAGGGTTTTTTAAAAAAAACACACCTGGACCTTTTCTGCTCTCCCCTGTCCCATTCCCAGGATTGAATACAACCTCTGTCTCTCATTGCCTCTACATACGATGTCCATATATAATAATAACAGCTAATGTCAATATAGTGATTTAAGATTTAAGATATTCAACACTCTTTACACAATTATTTGATCTGACCCCCATAACAGACTCATGCGGCAGAGGTACAGTTGCTATATCCCCATTTTACAGATGAACAAACAGGCTGAGAAAAGGTAAGTGACTTGCCTCAGATGACATAGTTAGGAGATATTGAGACAGAATTTGAACCCAAATCATTCCAGGTAAGAGTGCCAGATTCTATTCCCTATGCCAGACTGCTTCTTTCTATAGCTACTTGGCATTGGAAGGAGTAAGGAAGACTGAGTTATGGGAAAAGAAGTGAGAAAGTGGTGGGCAGGGTGGAAAAATATGGGAAAATAAGTAGTGTCAGGATCCCATAACTCCTGGTTGCCAGCTCCCAACAACCTTTGGCACAGACCTACTTGAGAGAATAGGGAAAGACTCAGAGGTATTGTTAAAGATTCCACTGCCACTAACCTCGTGGCAAAGAATATAATTTCTTATCTCTTCAGGGTTCTCTGTGCCTAACCCTCAAGCAACTTACAACGCCCAATGAAAGCAAAAGACTTTTCTCGGGTTAGATGGAGGGCTTCCCATCCCATCAGCAAACATTCACACTGAGTTAGCTAGATGGCATTGTGGTTACAGCCCTGCTCCTGGCATCGAGAAGTCTCAAGTTCAAATTTTACCTCGGACGCTTACTGGCCCTGTGACCCGTAATCTCTCTCCCTCTCAGCCTGTTTTGTCATCTCTGAAATGGGGATAATAATAGTATTGCCCTGCTAAAAGGACCGATGCTCCTGTGAGATCAAGGGAGAATACTTGTAAAGAACCTTGCTAACTGCAAAGCACTCTGCGAATGCTAAGCATTATTATCACACTTATTAAGTATTATTATAGCACGCCTCCTATGGACCAAGGATGGTGCTGGCATTTGAGAGGGATGCAGAAACCTGTGAGGTGTGAGCCCTATTGTCCAGAAGCTTTTGGTGTTGGAACACCAGCTATGTCACACGTACCAGTAATTACTGTACAAATCAGAAGGTGAAATTTCAATAAAAATCAAGGCAGGGTGGCAGCTGGAAAACATTTGCTCCCTTTGGAGTCAGAGGACCCAAGTTCAAATCCTTTATTGCCAGCTGCGGGACCCCTGACAAATAACAACCTCTCTCTCAGTTTTCTCATCCACAAAATGAGGGTTGGACTAGGAGGCTTCTCATGTTCTATCTCCAAATCTATGATGAGTCATTCGATTGCCTTCCTTTTGTCATTTATAACCTGCCTTATGTTGGACAGAAGCTCTTCTCTCTTGGGCTGTTTGCTGGTTTGTAAAATGATCCAGTTGGTAGATGGATGGTCTCTATACTGATACTCCTGTGAGGTGGCCGGTCCCCATTCAACAGATGGCAGAATTGAGGCTCAGAGTAATCAGAATCTGAACCCAGGATTTATGATCCTCTCAACCAGGGGTTCTTGACCTTTTTTGTGTGCTGGACTCCTCTGGCAGTCTGGTGAATAATGATAACTAATATTTAAATAGTATTCACTATGTGCCGGGCTCTTTGCCACCATCACCTCATCTGATCTACACGACAGCACTAGGAGATTGGAGCTATTAACATCCCAGTTTTACAGGAGCCTGTGTCCAAAGGAGGTTAAGTGACTTACCCAGGATGACACAGCTGCTAAGAGTCTGAGCCTGGATTTGAACTCAGGTTTTCCTAACTCCAGACCCAGTGCTCTATTCACTGCACTACCTACCTGACTGCAGATGGACCTTTTCTTAGAATAATGTCTTTAAATGCAGAAAATAAAATACATTAGATAACAAAGGAAATCAATCATAATCAACCAAAATATCAAAGAAAAACGTTCATGGACCCCTAGCTTAAAGAATGCCCAATCAATCCAGTTCTCTGCATGATACAGGAAGCAATCCAAAGATTTCTCTTAGTATTGTTTATCCTAGGCTGTTCCATCAAGGCAGCTAGATGGTTCATTGGATAGTGTTGGGCAAGAAATCAGGAAGACCTGGGTTCATATCTAGCCCCAGCCATTTACTAGCTGTGTGACCCTGGGCTAGTCATTTAACCTCTATTTGCCTTAATCCACTGGAGAGGGAAATGGCAAATCACTGTCATATCTTTGCCTAGAAAACCCCATGAACAAGATAGTCTGCAGGCTCATGAATAGTTGGACGTGCCTGACCAACAACAGACTGTTCCTGAGGTCTCATCTCACCTTTGAAGACTTCAAAATTCCTTTAGGGTCTTCTTGGAATCTCAGCTCTCTAGCTTGAGAAAGTGTCATTCCGAGGCAATAGGAGCTTCTCTGCCATTTGTCTTAGTGGCTGAGAAGAGAATAAAATCTGACATGGGAAATGATTTTAAAAAAAAGAAGAAAAGAAAACCGCCAAGGCTATTCATCCATACCTCCCCAATGTCTCACAACATTCACTTTAGACTCAACTACTTGCAGCATTATTTAATAGCATGTTCCTATATGAAGCTGGCTTTGTAGAAGTAATGAAGCTGGAGCGAAACATGAGCTCACAGCAGCTCTTGGCTATTAAGTCTTTGCTGAGAAGTCGGGGAGACTGCCAAGGAATGCAGGGGGAATTATCAGGTCTGTGGATTTGCCAAAGGAGAATTAGCTGGGGCTCTAATATACGTGGTGGGTGCCGGGCAGATGGGGGAACAGCTGGAAGCAAGATGATTCATAAGGCTGGGGGGAAGGGGGAAATTGAGAGGGGGTTAGTAAGGAAGCTAAGAGGAAATTTCCAACTCATCAATGGAACTAAAGATCCTTGAAGTCTCAAGGTTGGGTTTCTTTGTATGAACAACCAAGAAACCATATTGCAGATATGTGGTTTCAGGATTCTGGAGAGAATATTCGTGCTTTTTAAGACTTTCTCAACTCAGAGTAGGATAAGGAGCTTCCCAGATTCTCAGAGGGACTAGAACTGGAAGGAAACGTAAATTATAGAATGACAGCTTTAGAGCTAGAAGGGACCTCGGAGATCATCTAATGCAATGTCATTTTGAGGATAAGGGACTAGAGTGACTTTTGTTGGCATGAAGAACCCCCAGGTGAGGAAACTCCCTTCACCAAAGCAGGCTGGCATCTTTTCTGCAACTCCCAGTCTTAGGAAGGTGCCTAGACAGCAAAATGAGAAAATAATTGTAAAGCACTTTGGTGTTTATCCTTCGTTCTCAACAAGGACCATCGGGGTCAAGGTACAGTGTGCCAACTGTGGCAGCGTGCAGAACCTTCTTTATTACAGGCATGCCTCGGCGGACCATCCTGCGCCAGCGTCTCCCAAGTGTTGTCATTGATATTAAAGTTTACAGACGACATCTTGACTTGAGGGTGAATTGAATTTAAGTGACCCAGAGCTGCACAAAGTCGTCAACCTCACTCTCTTCAAGAGTCATCAAAGTCTAGTGGCAGGAGAAAAGTCAGAACAGCCAGCGATGGCCCTGGATGCCCTCGGGGTCTTCCATGTCTGACCAGGTTTTAAAGCACTCCCCAGTTTCTGCTTCAGCCACCTTTGTGGCCACAAGTTGTCCTCATCGGCCCATTCTCCAGGAGAAGTCTTCGCAAGCTGGGTATAGACACCCCCCTAACTCAGGACAGCCCCAGTCGGCTGCCTTCAGTCTGGTTTAGTCCATAGGCCAGATTATAGAATTGCAGTTTTATTACAGCATTTATAGTTTACTGGGGTGTGGCAGCTGCACATGCTCCAGCTTCTTGGAGCCGTAGGTGAGAGTCGGATGAATCAGATGCCCGCCAAAGGTAGATGAGCAGCCCTGAAAGGGGCTCAGCAAGCCCTCACACGAGAGGTGCCAGTCCTCCCCATGCAGCCCATAGAGGCCCAAAGCACTCAACACAGTGCCTGGCACAGAGGAAGCACTGCATGAATGTTTATTATCATCATCATCATTATTGCACTGAGGTTAAGTGACTGGCCCAGGGTCACACAGTAATGTGTCAGAACCACGACTTGAACCTACAACTTCCTGGTATTCTGGCTCTCTAAACATCACACCAAACTACATCATTTTACTGATAAGGAAACTGAGGAAAAGAAAGATGAGGGAAGTTTTTCAAGGTCGTACAAGTAGTTTGTGGGAGAAGGGGGATTCGAACCCAGGGCCAACGACTCTCAAATCCCAGGCTTCTCACTATACTGTTCTGCCCAACCCCCAGATTTTGTAGGTCTGGAGAAGTAATATCGTTCACCCAAGGAAATGAACTGTCCTATGATTCCAACACCGAGTGCGATGATCGAGTCGGGTTTACAAAGAGGTAACACGCGAAGACAGGCAGGCAGAAGGTCTCATTATCATCTCAGCTGGAGCTTTTTCCTCCAACAGAATACGAGCTCTCTGAAGGCACGAACTGTTTTGCCTTTGAATCTGTAGCCCCTGACATCATTCCTGGCACACAGTAGGTGCCTAATAAATGCTTATTGAACGAATTAATGACAGAAACACATTCCAGAAATAAGAACTAGAGATCTTATCCTGATAATGTGCCCAAATAATATTAATGATCTCTAACATACCTCCCTCCAAAGCTGAAAATAGCCCCCCTCCATCCTTCTCTATCTATTGGCGTCCCTTCCTTCAGGTGGTTCCATTTGCACTTGTCTCCCTCTCCTTTATCCCAAAGTTAGCCGTGTTCTTGATTTTTCCCTCTTACCCGACTGCAAGCAAGTTGAGGGGAGGACTGATTTCACATCTCCTTTTGGATCTCCCTTGTATACAGTAGGTGCTTAGTAAATGTGTGTGGTTTGAAGGAGTGAATGAATGAATGACACCATAGTAGAGAGTGAATTCCAGGCAGGGAGCATTTATTCTGCCTCCTGCGTCCCCCAACCCTCACCACCTTAAATCACAATGATCAAATGATATAGTATTTGTACAGTGCTTAGCCCGGTGGCTGGACACAGTAGGCACTATATAAATGCTTGTTCCTTTCCTCCTTCCCCTCAATCAGCCAATGAACATTATTATCAGCAACAACCATGATAGCAACAGCTGATGTTTCTCTGACACTTTAAGGGTTACAAGGTAGTTTACACACATCTTATTGGAGCTTTACAACTGCCCGGTAAGGTAGCTGTGAGTATTGCCACAAGAGAGGTTAAACCACATGGCCAAACTCATAGAGTTAATTATATGAAGCAGGACTTGAATGCAGGTCTTCCTGAATCCAAATTCAGCCTGAGATCACCCTGCCCCCAACTTTCTGACTCACTCTCTTAGAACAAAATGCCTGACCCCTTTCTTTCCAATGGTTACTTCTAATTTCTGGGTTACAGATACAACCAGTCAATAAGGATTTATTAAACACCTACTATGTGCTAAGTACTGGAGATAAAGAGATAAAAATTCAGTCATCAGTGGGGGTGGGGGTGCTGGGGCTTTTTTCCAGGGTGCCGACATCTGGGGTGGCACCACCTGCCTGGGTTAGTCCTCTGACTCACCACCACCACACCTCACATGCTGGGTACTCTACCCCTTTGGGATCAATGGGGGTGTCCACATGCACTGGTCTTTCCCCAATCTGCTGAAGTCCAGCTTGGCCTGGCCTAGCTTTGCTTTCTCCCTGAGTGTCCTTAGGTCTCCATTCACATTGGATGAATCATGCCCACCAAAGGTAGATGAGCAGCCCTGAGGAGGGCTCAGCAAGCCCTCACACCAGAGGTGCCAGTCCTCCCCACACAGCCCATACACACCCAAAGCACTTAACACAGTGCCTGGCACAGAGGAAGCACATAGACTACAGTCCTGGATTTTTTTCTCTCTGTGGGGCCTTGTTTTTATCATCAGCTCTGCCTTGTCCCTGTTTGAATGTGGTCTAGATGCCACAAGTCTTAGGGACTGCTCTGACCTGAATGACAGAATCATGTAAATAAGAGTCCCTCCTGGCCATGCCCAGAATGAGTGGTCCATTAGCTCATCCAAAGGCCCCTAGGGAAGGAGGCCCTCCTGCCTCCCAAAATCACTCAGTCCACCTGGGGACCATGCTCAGCCCTTAGGAAATTTGCCCCAAACATCCAGCCTTGCAACATCTCCTTGACGCTGTTCCCTGTTGCCCTTTATTCTGCTCTCTGAGGTGGAGCCTCATAAGGAGCAGCCTCCAAGCCCTGCCCCTCCAGCCAAAGGGGAGAGTGTCCCCCTATGCTCTTGACCAGCCCTGATGCCCAGGGCAGCAACCCTGAATGGAGAACACTTCCTTCCCCTCCCACCTCCATCAAGATTTGACTCTGGTGTTGGCTGTAAGGGTGGAGGAGGGGGAAGAGTCTAAAAGGGATGCCAATTATACCTTTTATTAGGCTTACAAATGCAGTCTCACTCGCTGCTTTTGACTGCTCCAGACCACACACACACACACACACACACACACACACACACACACACACACAGCTTTCCTGCGCAGGGATGGCAGACCTGTGTGGTCCTGCCGACTCCCTTATAATAAATCTGTGAGCTTAATAAAAGGCATCACTTTTATCTTTTGATCTCTCTTGAGTTACTCATTAGCTCTGGGTAACACACTCCTTGACTGACAGGCCCTTCCAAGGGAAAACCCAGTCTTGGTGGCTCTTTTGATGAAAAGTAGGTGCAAGACAAGGGGACTAGTCATTTATAAAACCCTCGGCCTAGAGTTGATCAGGACCCCAGAGACCACCTCATCCGTGCCTCACATTTTACAGACAAGGAAACCGAGGGCCGGGGAGTAAAGCAACTTGCCTGAGGTCACACAGTCACTTTCAGCATAATCTCTGGAAACTCTGGACTATGTATTCCACATCTCATTGTCCCTGGTATCGTAGGCAGATTACAGTGAGTAAAGATAATGCCGACATTGATACAGGCTTTAGGGTTTACAAAGTACTTTACCCTGGGAGGTAGGTATGAGTGTTAGCCCCACTTGACAGATGCTAAACTAGAGGTAGAGAAAGGTTAAATGAGGTCTCATAGCTCCCAAGTGTCTGAGACTAGATTGGAACTCAGGTTGAATTCAGCCATGATGTAGAGGGAACAGGATGAGAAGAATATTCAGGTCTTGCTGACTCTAGGTTCAGCAACCTAAGTTTAGGGATGGGTGATTTCCTGTCCTGATCTTCCCAAGAATTTGGAAGACCAGTGTTGGAAATAGCCGTGATCATCCCACCATCTGCTTTCAAAGCTCTTCCCAAAAGACAAGCTTGATCATATTACTCTCCTGTTTAAGAACTTTCAATGGCTCCCTATTGCCTCTAAGATAAAACACAGACCCCTCTGCTTGGCACGTAGCAATCTGGCTAGCCTGTATTTCCAAGCTGATTAGTTTTCCCATCCAAACAATCTGATTGGCTTGGTCTTCCTCCAACTTGTCATTCAGCCATTTTGGGGTTGTATTTGACTCTATGTGACCTCATTTGGGGTTTTCTCAGCAAAGATATTGTAGTGACTTGCCATTCTCTTCTCCAGCTCATTTTACAGAGAAGGAAACTGAGGCAGACAGGGTTAAGTGACTTGCCCAGAGCCACATGGCTTAAGTATCTGAGGTCAGATTAGAACTCAGGAAGATGAGGCTTCCTAACTCCAAGTCCAGCACTGTGTGCACTCTGGCACCACCTAGCTGCCTTTTCCCCAACACGATAGTCTATCCAAAACCATGCAATTTTAAGATGAGGAAATTATGGCCCAGGAAGTGAAATTACTTCCCCAAGATAAGATAGCTAATTAATTAGTAGAAGAGAAAGAGCTAGACCCCATGTCAGGGTCAGATGAGCAGAGGCAGACACCCCTCCTCTGCTACTTAATGCCTACCTGTGGGAACCTTGGGGAACAATCGAGAGAACAGTAACCTTGTAAAGACAAACTTTAAAGACCCAAGAACTTGAGATGATCAGCAAGAATTCCAGAATACCAGTGACTGGACTGAAGCCTGCTTCATGCCCCAAAGAGGGGTGGGCTGGAGACAAAATGAGATGCATCTTTGGACGTGGCCAAGGTGGGAACTTGGTTTGCTTGATTATATGTATCTGTTATAAACATTTCTTCTTCGTTCCTCCCTTCCTCTTTTCCTTTCCTTCTTCCCTTTCTCCTTCTCTTCCTCCCTCCTTTCCTCCCTTCCTCTCTTTCTTCCTTCTCCCTTCCTCCTTTTTTTCCTTCCTCTTTTCCTTTATTCCTCCCTCCCTTTCTTTTCTTCCTCTCTCCCTCCCTCCTTCCCTTCCCTTCCCTTCCCTTCCTTCCTTCCTTCCTTCCTTCCTTCCTTCCTTCCTTCCTTCCTTCCTTCCTTCCTTTTTTTCCTTAGTGGGGAGGGCTTAGAAAGGAGAGAAAATAAATATTTGGTAACTTAACTCTTAAAAATGGGTAGGGTAGACTAAGCATCTTCTTTAGGCTCTGTCCCACATGGATCTGACCCCATGTAAAAGGCCACAATGACCATCTGGAGTCTTTAGTGGGCTGTGGCAGGGTCAGTCAAGACATGGCCAGGTTTTCACTGTTGCCTGCCTTCATGTCATAAACTGTAGCATAGGGCCCAAGTGGGTAGGAAGGAAAGCCTCCCTCCCCATAGAGAGGAAGCAGGTGTGAAGGACTTTCCAATTCTAGAGCATGGAGGTTATAATGACCCATCTGCAAAATCCTTCAGGACTCCACAACTATTCCATAAGCCTTTATTAAGTGCATTTTGTATATAGTGCTAGAGATACAAAGGCATACAAAGCTAGTCCCTGCCCTCAAGGATCTTATGTTTTTCTGGGGGAGAAACAGTATGTAGGTAGAGACAGGTATACAAGCAGCAAATGGGGATGTTGGCGGTGACTGGCCCTGTGAGTGCCCTGGTGCAGGGAGCTCACTCCCAGCGAGCAGCTGCTTTCCCCGTGTGGGTCTGGGGCACCTCCTCTGTAAGGGGGTCATGTAGAGAGCTGCCCAGAGCCCGAGGGATTATGTGCCTGGCTTGTCTATGGCAGATCGTACTAGCTCCAGGACCAGCTGAGTTCTACTATGTACCCCCCCCCCTTACAAAATACAATAATGGCTCATGGTAACAACAGCCAGCATTTAGACAGCGCTTCTAAGTGATACAAAGTACTTTACACGTAGTATGCCATTTGACCTCCCCACAATTCTGGGAGACGGGTGCTACTGTTATCATTACCCCAATTCTACAGATGAGGAAACTGAGACAAGTTAAAGGAATTGCCTAGGGTCACACATCTGGTAAATGTCTGAGGCAGGATTTGAACTCAGGTCTTCCTGACTACAAGTCCTGTGCTCTGTCCACTGAGCCACTTGTTTCAAAATAAATACAAAACAAACATAACATACGACATAAAACTACAGGGAAGCAAGTAGCAAAGTGCCTGAGGATGGAGAGGAAAGGTAAACATTCCTCCTTCATGCCCTTTGTACTCCAGCTCACCTGTTTCCTAAAACAAGCCCTTACTTTTCCACTTCCATGTCTTTGATCACACTGTTCCCCCTGCCTGGCATGTCCTCCCTTTCCCTCTTCACCTGTTGACTTCCTAAAGACCCAGTTGAAATGGTGTCTTCTACAGGAAGCCTTCCATGTGCCCAGCGAGGGTTAATGGGCTTCTTTTTGCCCCTCACCTGACACTTTGCTTTGAGCTTCTCATATATTATAGTTATTTATATTTCTGTCTCATGCCTAGATTATTCTATAAGCCCAGTAAGGATCAGGCCCATGGCTTCGTGTCCATTGGGCTTTGTCCACAGTAAGAAAATAAGAATAATAATAAGAATATCAGTGGTGCTTTAAGGTTTGCAAAATGCTTTGCAAATGCTACCTCAGTGGACCTTTACAACACCCCTGGGAGGTTCGTCCTGTTATTATCCCTATTTTACAGATGAGGAAACTGAGGAAGAGACATGGGTTAAGTGATTCACCCAGATCACATAGCTAGTAAGTGTCTGGTCAGGATTTGAACTCAGGTCCAGCTCTCTGTTACTGACCTAGTTGCCTGGAAGGAGCCTCAGCCATCCAGCCCAACCCTCTCATTATATAGTTGAGGTGACAGAGACCAGGGAGGGAGCTGATTCATCTAGTATCACCCAGGTGTCAAATCTAAACCCAGGACTTCCAATTCTAAAGTCTGCACTCTTTTTTCTGGGTCTCACTCTCTAATAAGTTCTTGGTGAATGTATGAATGGATGCAAAATGTCCTACTTTGCCACATTTTTAGTTCAAAATGATTCTATAGCCATCTCATGCATGTTGGTTTCCTAGGCCTATCTCCTTCTTCCAGGACTCGCACCCTGCAGGAGGACCTGAGAAATTTCAAAGACAGACCATGGATAGAAAGAAGGATGAAAAAAAGTTAAAGACCAGCTAAGGAAAGGGATGAGACCCAACAAAATGGAGAAATGAAACAAAACAAAACAATAAGACACAGGAAAAGATTAGGGAGGAGATAGAAATTACCCCCTTTACTCTGGAACCAACATCTACTTCCCAGTTATCACAAGACTTGGGGTTAGGAACTCTGATGGGAGGAGGGACAGGATTACAAAACCAGGAGAGGCAGAAGGTGGGTGGTCTTTCTTTTTCCTGGGGCTCTTGGGTCTGAAGAGTTACCTGGGTCACACTGGGGCCCAGAGAAGGGGAAGCGGGATGTGGAGGGGAGGGAGTGCCCTAGGCAGACTTGAGAGCTCAGGGGGCAGGGATAAAGGGGCCATCAAGTTTTCCTTCTAGGATGTCTAGCCCAGGTGGCCATGATATGAAAAGAGACAACTTTACAAAGGGATCTTTGTGATCATCCCCTCCCTCATGGTCCAACCCCCTTACTTTACAGCTGAAGACATTGCGGCCTGGAGGGGCCAAGTGAATTACCTGGCATCACACAAGTCATATGAATGAATGAAGAAAAAGCATTTCTTAAAAAACTTATTCTTTGGTGGGCGTTTGTGCTGGAAACACAAATACCAAAGTGGGATGACCCTTGCCCTCAAGGGATTGATATTCTAATTGGAGGAGACAACACACTTGGGAAGTGGTGGCCCAGGCAGTCAGTGGGGTGGTGACTTGATCCACAGGCTACATCAGCTGATGAGTCCTTCCCAAAAGCAATGGTAATATGGATTCAATTATTCTTGCTTCTAGCAAGAGGTGGAAGGGAGGGGTGGGACATATCAAAGAAGGTGGCAAGATGGCTCCCAGTGAATGGCTCCATGGGATGTAAAGCATGGTCTGGTTTGGGATCACCTAAATCTAGGGGACCATGTGGCTTTGTACTGAGTTATTAACCAATCAAGGCAGCTCACCTCTAGGGCAGGATTTCCATAACTGAATGAATTAATTCTCCCCTGGATCAAGAAAAGTTGACAGAAACCCCAGTCAACTAGGCAACGAGCATTTGTTAAGAACCTACTAGTTGTACCATTGGTTGTTGTCCTTCACTTTCCAAGAAGACCAAAATGACATCACTGTGTTGGGGTCAAGGTACAGTGAGTCCAACTATGGCTGATCAGACCAGTAAGAGCTGGGAAGGCTCTACCACAACTTGGGCACAAAAGTCCTTATTAGCACCAAGCATTATGTTAAGTACTGAGGATACAAATGGAAAGAGTGAAATAATCCAACTCACACTGAATTTGCTTTCTAACAGGGGAGACAAGAAATACTAGTTGAACATAAACAAAATAAGTGAAAGGAAAAGAAATACTAAGTAATTAGTATAAATCCAAAGTAGTTACATACAAAGTAATTTGGGAGGGAGGCTCTAGTATTGGGGGAGATTAAGAAAGGCTTTGTGTGGAAGAGGATGCTTAATCTTTGTCTTGAAGACAGAGTGAAATTCTCAGAAGTGGATGTAAAGAGGGAGTGAATTCCAGGCATGGGCAATGACCAGGGTAGAGTCGCAGAGATGAAGTATTGTGTGTGAACCATACAGAGAAAGCCAGTTTGGGTGAATTAGAGATTTCAGGAAGGGGAGTAATAATGTACAATGAAGATGAAAAGGTTAGGTTAGGCTGAGGTTGTATAGGGCTTTACAAGCTAAACAAGCTTAAAGTCAATTGAGAACCACTGAAATTTATGGAGTAATATGGGTCAGATCTATTAATAAGTCCTATGTCCGGGCAGCTAGGTGGTGCAGTGAATAGAGCACCGGCCCTGGAGTCAGGAGTACCTGAGTTCAAATCCGGCCCCAGACACTTAACACAAAAACTAGCCGTGTGACCTTGGGCAAGTCACTGAACCCCAACTGCCCTCCAAAAAGCAAAAAAAAAAAAAGTCCTATGTCCTCAATTAGACTGTACCTTTCCTCAAGAAGATAGATTGTACCTTCTAATTCTTCGGGATCCTTCATGTGCCTTCCTCCAAACTTAGCACATAACCTGTGCTAGGTATATATTCATTGAATGCATGAATTAATGAGTGAGAAGGTGGTCCTTTGAGGTACTTAATTAGCTCCAAGGAACAACTGAGGGTGCTGAGGCATGGGGAGGCACCAAGGAAATGGATAGCAGATTTGGAACTCAACAGATCTTCACAGTAGACAGACAGATGATCTTATCATTGGACCACTGCCAGCCCATTCCACCAGGCTTGAAGAAAAGAAGAAAAAAAAAGATGAATCCAGGAGCCTGTGAGGAGCTGGTTCACATATTCCTGCCTTGCCAAGAAACATCTCTAGAAGGGGGGGAGGAAGCCTCCTGGTGGCCACCCAGTCTATAAGCTCAGTTACTTCCAATTCCTTAAGAGGTGGAAACTCTCTACATCTAAGAAGACCAAGAAAAGGTGAGGTTGGTCCTACACATGGGGTTTCCAAAGGGTAGAGACATGGTCTTTCCAGTGAGGGAGACAAATTTGACCAGATTCTGTCTGAGCTGAGATTCATTTGACTGATCTTAGACTGCTTCCTGACCTTAGACTATGTTTGCCTTCTTCTGGATATTCCTAGGATGCTCACCTCTTTTTCTGGACCTTGGACACACCTTCTCCCTTTGATCCTACCCCTAGCAAAGGCCATAAAGAACAATACACTTAGGTACTCTGTTGGGACTTGAAAGTCTCCCTAACTCCCAAGGAAGGGTACTGTGCTCTGTCTTCTCCAGGAAGGATAAGATCTGGTAGCATAAACAAGATGCCGAACCTGGTCTCAGAAGCCTTGGGCTTTGCCTCTTCTCATGTACCTTTTCTCTGCAAATGAATTAATGAGGAAGAACAAGGATAGGAATCTTAAGCTACGCCTTTCATCCCAAGGCACCTTGTAGAGTTTGTGAGCTGGGAACGAAACCTGTGGGTGCATGGGAAACCTATGTGTAAATCCCAACCCAGACAAGTCTGGGGGCAGAGCCAGGAAGTGGGGAAGCAGCAAACAAGATCAGTCCTGGGAGAGCTCTGAGCTCAAAAGGAGAAAGCTCTCCCAGAAGGAGGCAGCCTACTGTAGAAGCCAGAGGGTAGGGGTCTGCTACTAACTCACTGCATGACTTTGAACAGGTCACTTCACCTTTGTGACTTTGTTTACCTCATCTACAATGCGCAGGGATTTGACTATATCATAGGAAGATAGATTTAGGACTGGAAAGGACCTCAGAGATCGGCTCGCCCAAGCCTCTCATTTTATACTTGGGAAAACTGAGGCTCAAAGAAATGACTTACATAAGGTAGCAAGCGTCAAAGTTTGGTTTTGAATCCAAAGTCTCTGATTTGTTTTTAAAGGATGAATGAAAAAAACATTTATTAAGTGTGTATTATGTGCACTGCGCTAAGCATTGAGGATGCAAAAAGAAAAGTGGAGACTATACCCATTTTCAAGGGGCTCACATTCCAGTGAGAGAGACAACTCTTCAAAGGTTGCAGGTCCAAGTCAGATGGAAAGATCCCATGGTCCCTAGCATGGGTGTGGGAGCCAAGGGGATAGAAATACATCTTTCCTGGAATGTCCTTTCAACTGATAAAAATCCTTTTTCAGACCCAGTATCCTTTTAAATGGATCCTTTAGCATTCCTAGGAGTTTATCAAAATTCTGCTGAGATTCCATGAGAAGATAAAAGAGTAGGGAGATAAGGTCCCAAGCAAGAATCTGATTAGCAGATTGAGTGGAGGGATGGGGTTGGCATCCAAGAAAAAGAATAATTTAACCGTCCAGGTGCCTACACATTCGAATCTCCTTCCAGAAGAACTAAGGCCATGAATTAACCTCTCCCTATGGTTCTCCTTCAGTTTTCACTTCCCCACCAGATAATTGTTTTTTCTTTCTGGTTGTTATACATGTGTGTCTTCTCTCCTTAACCAGACTATGAACTCCTAGAAGGCAGGAACACTAACCATTCATCACTAGAGTAGCCCCTAATCCTTTTTTCCATGATCTGCAGTATGGCTGGGGACTATCTCCAATCATCTTGATCTATATCTTGGACCTGGATGGCTCTAGAGGAGAAAGTGAGGCTGGTGACTTCGCACCACCCTCCCTCGCTTAAATCCAATTCCTTTGGAAGTCATGGTATCACCTGTCTCATGTCACAAGCCATCTTTGAGAACAAGTTCTCTCTCTTATATCTTTCAAAGAATCTTGTAAGAATTTAGCATATGCATGGGAGGCTCCTAGTTGGAGAATGATGTCTAAGACATGTTTTACTTTACTGAATCAAAAGCTTTTTTATAATCAATTAATCAAAAGCATTTGTTAAGTGCCTATTATGTATCAAACACTGGGCTGAGTGCTGGGGATAGAAAAACAAAGAATAAAATAATCTCTACTGCCAAGGAGCAAGGAGCAATTAGTACAGTCTCACCCTGTCTGCATCTTTCAGTCGATTGTGGAATGCTAGACGTGGGATCTGCTGTAGAATATCGCTGGTGAAAGTTTCCGTGTTCCTTTCTCATTCTTTCGTCTGAGATGTCTTTGGTAATAAGGCAGCTGGTAGAATGATAGATCTTGCTCAAGAGCTAGCTAGACTTAGAGTTAGGAAGACCTGAGTTCAAATCCAGCCTTGGATACTTCCTAGCTGTATGACCCTGGGCAAGTTACTTCACCTCTGTTCACTTCAGTCTCTTCTCCTATAAAAGAGTGATAATCATAGCACTTACCTCACAGGGTTGCTGTGGGGACCAAATGGGAAAATATTTGTAAAAAGTGCTTTGTGCAAAGCCTGGAACATAGTAGCAGCTATGTAAATGCTTATTCCCCTTCCTTTCTCCAATAATGTGGATATTAGTGTCATTAAGATTTTTCAGGGTACATGCACCTGGGTAATAAGATATACAGGCACTGAGGTAGGGAGATCCATCCTGCCCCACTGGAAAGTCAGAGGGGTGATGGGGGAGGATATAGGAGAGAGCAGATTGGGGTTATACTGGGGATTGCTGTTTTGGGGTAGTGGGTAGGGGAAAGACGGGGAGAAAATTTGTAACTCAAAATCTCGTGAAAATGAATGATGTAAACTAAAAATAAACAAAAGTTAATAAAGTGGAAAAAAAAGATTTTTCAGGGATGGCAAAGTAGGCATTTGAGTGGGTGTTTGGGCAGCAGAGTCAAAGGGATGGTAAATGGAGTCATAGGGAAATTTACTAACTTCTCCTTTCTAAGATAGATAGTACTTATTTAATCACTTTTCCAATAGCTGGAGTTGGTAACTAGGTGGAGGACAGCTAGGTAGTGTGGCAGATAGAGAGGTAGGCCAGTAGTCAGGAAGACCTAAGTTCAAATCTGACCTCAGCCACTTCCTAGCTGTGTGGCCCTGAACAAGTCACTTAACCTTGTTTGCCTCAGTTTCCTCATCTGTAAAATAAACTGGAGGGGGGGGGTGGCTAGGTGGCACAGTGAATAGAGCACCAGCCCTGGAGTCAGGAGGGCCTGAGTTCAAATCCAGCCTCAGACACGTAACACGTATTAGCCATGTGACCTTGGGCAAGTCACTTAACCCCAATTGCCCTCCAAAAAGCAAAAAAATAAAAAATAAACTGGAGAAAGAAATGGTAAACCATGCCAGAATCTCTGCCAAGAAAACCCCAAATGGAGGTTAGACCCCATTTGGGGGTTAACCCCAAAATGAAGAGTTAGGCACAACTGAAAACCACAATCAAAAAGCAGTAGAGTCAGGGGCAAAGGGGCAGAGTGGAATGCGGCAAGGGTATGCTCTAAGCAGCATGGGAAAATGGCCAGAGAGCAGTATGGGGGGTGGAGCTGGTGCTGGCTGGATATACAACACTCGACACTCAGTAGCCCAGGACCCCAGGCCAAGAGTTGGAGTACATACAATGTGGCAGAGTTTGAAATGAAGAGGCAGGGGAAGAAGATAGCTCCTCTCTTACAAAGCTAGTCTTTATCAGCAGTAGGATTTGAATTCAGGTCTTCCTGACTAAAAGGCCAACTTGCTGTCCAAGAAACCCCACTGTCTCTCTTATATCTGTTTCTATTTACATCTACATCGACATCACTATCTCTATTCTATCTCTACATCTATCTATCTATCTATCTATCTATCTATCTATCTATCTGTCTGTCTGTCTGTCTGTCTGTCTGTCTGTCTTTCTGTCTGTCTGTCTGTCTGTCTATCTATCTATCTATCTATATCTCTCTTCCGTATATTTCTATGAGAGGTAATGTGGTGGGATGGATAGAGACCTTTTCTCAAAACCAGGAAGACTGTGTTCAGTAAACAAAATCCACAAGCATTTATTGTGCTAGGCACTATGCTAATTGCTGAGTTTACAAAGAAAGAGTTCACAGTCTAATAGGAGATGCAATGTGTAAAGCACTATGTACAAAAAAGGTATATCCAGGCTACAATGAAGATAACCTGAACTAAGAGGGACTGAGAAAGTCTTCTTGAACAAGGTCGGATTTTAGCTGAGACTTGAAAGAATCCAGAGAAGTCAGGAGGCAGATATAAGCAACCCTGACTCAAGCGGTACAACCCTGGACAAGTCATTTAACTTCTGTTTGCCTCAGACTTCAAGACTTTTTCTGACTTCAATTCTTTCCTCTTAAAATGCATGAAAAGAATTAGTGGGAAGTAAATCTGTAAAAGTAGATTGGTGTCAGATTGTGCTTGTTCTTGAAGACCAGATTAGGAGCTTGGACTTTGATGTTCACTGGGGAGCCATTGGAAGTTATTGACCAGAAGAGTGGCACATAGTCAAAGCATTGCTTTAGGAAGATGACTCTAGCATCAGTGTGGAGGATGCATTAGTAGAGGTTGACTAAAGGCAATAAAAGTGGTCTGGAAGTTAAGGTCATAAACTAGCTGAGAAATAAGGTGGGCCTGATACAATGGAAGGAGGGAGAGGCATGGGAAGGAGATGTATGTACTTTTTTGTTCTACAAAAAATATTGAGATTTCTTTACAACTTTTTAAAATGACCTGATAAAGAGTAAATGCCTGTTATACAAAGCTATTAAGCTGAAAAAAAGAAGAGAAAAGACAGTAACAAGCATCAACTGTGAATCTGCCAATCATTGATAGACATGGATAGATACTAATAGCATGCTCACATTGCTAGATAAAAGGCTGAGCTATAACTAAGACATTTTCTTAATGCCTAAGGGCCCTCAGGTCAACCCTATTCACTCCTTCATTCCTCACTGGACCTTGCTTCTGACTCTCTGGAATTATCTCTCCACTTTCAGTATGTCCATTTTCTGTCTATCTAGTTCTTTATGAATAGTCAGTACCATGGACAGAAGTGGCTGTCAATCAACCCCTACACTCTAGTCCATACTCTTACCCACCTTAGCATCCTTCTTATCCAAGAGCATAACTCATTGAGCTAATAACTCGTGGTCCATCTTTTCATGTGTTGACAAATATTTAACAATTAGCACTCCAGGGAAAAATATACACACAGCAGACTTTTTAGTTGAATCTGTATTATCATTTTCTTCATCCTTTTCTTACATCTTGACAATTGGGACAACAATACATCAAGCCCTGATTGACCACGTTTGCCTATCTCTAAGATGTAGATGTTCTCACATTTAAAATTTAATAATTGACTTTCAAAAGTCAGTACAAACTGGTTCCCACACACCATGGAGTCCATCCCACAAGCCGTTCCCCTTCCATTCATTTCCAATATGTAGTATTAAGCAAAATTTCTACACAAGAAACTGCAATAGTAAGAAATTTAACTGGATTAGATAAAGCTATGATAAATAACAAAGCAATAGATATCTGTATCTCACAAGCAGTGTCCTTAATTATATCCTTTTCCTCTCAGGGATGGACTCCTTCTCCTCCCCTCTCCCTTTTCTCCAGAGTAAAAAGAACAGTAAGTTTTCATGTTTAAATACAACCCTTGTGATACTCACCAGTCATGAAAAGAGTCCCCTAAATATCAGTCATTAATGACAATCAGCACTTATTATGAGTTGGATTTCTTCTTGTGGCTTGAACAACCACCAAAGCCTTAACAGTTGCATTTTCTGGCTCTCCGCACTATTCATTCACTGACTCAACTAGACATGAAGTCATTTGCTCCCTAGGACCACCATTGCTCAGGCCATGGTCCAGGTCACATCAGATCAACATTTCAACTATGAGGGGGTTATTCACTACTCTTTACTAACTCAAAAAGTAGAATATCCATGGCAGCAATCTCTCCCTGTCTTCTCCATCTCTATCTGTTTTTCTAGTCTTCACCTGCAAATTCCATATACCCAGTCACATTTAACATCATCCTCTTAACATAGATTTCTGGGAAGACACTTTCTAGACTTGCATAATCTTTGCTCCAAAGTCTTCTGGATATTTATGCCCCCAAACACCGATGTACTAACTCCTAAAGCATACCTTCTGGTAAGTTTTATGGCTATTAGCATGTTAGCAAAATACACAATAGCTTAAATATTAGGTAATAACACTTTTCAAAGAGATACAACATGTCCCCTGCCATGTAAAACAACTTGCCAGTGTTGGAGCATTTGAAGACAGAAATGGGGAGGGAGGGAGATAAGGGAAATTATTCCAACATAATGCACATTCAAAAAACCTGGTCTCTTATCTGGGTACTCCTACTTTCTACTTGTAACTTTAAGAAAGTTATCTAACCTCTCTGAGTCTCAGCTTCCTCATCTGTAAGATGGGAATGATAATGTCTACCTTACTTATAGGAAAAATTGAAATAGCATTGAAGAGAAGAGAGAAAGGAGGAGAGACAGAGACAGAGACAGAAAGAGAGAGAGAGAGACAGAGAGGAGACAGAGAGGAGACAAAGGGGGAGAGATAGAGGAGGAGGAGGAAGGAGAGAGAGAGAGAGAGAGAGAGAGAGAGAGAGAGAGAGAGAGAGAGAGAGAGAGAGAGAGATGGAACCTGTATATACAGTAGTCTGTAGTACAAATGACAAAATTCCCTTTGTTGGCTTTAGATGAATCATTTAAGCCCTTCAATACCTACTGTGTTGCGTATGGCAACACATACTGCCAGGAACTATGTTAAGTGCTAGGGAAACAGTTAGAAATAATGATATGATCTCTACTCAAATGAGCATACATTCACCTAACTTCTCTGTACTTCAGTTTCTTCCTCTACAAAATAAAGATAATAATGAATAGCCTCTACCTCACAGGGTTGTTGTGAGGATCGACATATGTAAAGTACAATATAAATAAGTGATATTATTATAATCCCTCTCCTTGTGTATTTGAAGGGACATCATGTGAAAGAGATTTTCAGGATCATTCCATTTGACAGAGATGGAAAAACCAGGACCACTGCGTAGAAGTAATAAGCAGGCAGGTTTCAGCTTGACATAAGGAGGAACACTGAAAGATTTAGAACTGTCCCCAAATTGGAATAATCTGACATGAGAGGCAATGAGTTCCCCATTGATGGAGGTTTTGTATTTTGGCTGGATGATGACTGAAGGTAAGGGTTTGAACTGGACCACCTCTAGGATCTCTTCATTCACTATTCAGTTCATTCAACAAGGATTCATTAAGCATCTTTTATGTGTGAGGCATTGTTCTACAAACTGAGAATACCAAGAAAAAAATTCTGTCAAAATATTTTGGAGATACCCTGTTTCCCATAGCTAAGGTCCCACTAGCAAGCTGTGTCCTGAGCATGGCATAACAACAATCCTTTGCTTTCTGGATGTTCTCACCCTCTGGCAAAGTGCATTGCACCAGCAGGTAGCTGAAAGCCAACCTCCGTCGTGTCTCTGATAAGCTCACAAGCCCTGTTCCTGTCACAGAACTCTGGTTCTGTACCCTGCAGAGTAATCATCATCCCTAAGACTTGGGACAATACTGTTCCCACAGGACCTGTGGCAAGAGTAACTCAAGACCTAAAGATGATTATCTCATATTCCAGCCCAGTATGTACATAAACATGGTGTTGCCCCCAACAAGTTAAACGCTGCTACTCAGGAGAGCTTCCACTTGCAAGTGTTTTCCTCATTCTGAAGCTAATTAAACCACTACTTGATTCCTGACATTCCTCTGGTCTGCTCTATTTTGGCTCCAGCCATTACCAAGTTAGAGACCTGTCCAGTCTGGACTGCATCTGTTGACAATTCTAAGTTCCCAACTCTAAAATGCAATGATTCCTTTAAGGATGATAGAATGGATCAGTATACTGCAACCAGAAAGATCAAATTTAACTGGGATAAACATAAAGTCTTGCATTTGAGTTAGGGAAAATCACTTGCCCAAGTTCTAGGTGGAGAAAACCCAACTCTCAGACAAATACAATTTCAATATGAGCCAACTGTAGTATTAGCCACTGCTAAAAGGCTAACAAACTCTAAGGCTCAGTAAGAAAAGCAAGGAGATCAGAATGAGGGAGGTAACAGACCAGCTCACAGAACTCTACCCTGGTCACAGCAGATCTGGAGTACTTTCATCAGTTCTGAACAAGATATTTTAGGACACTGACATTTTGGAACAAAACTAGAGGAAAGTGACCAAGATGGTAAAGGGACTTAAAATGGTGCCGTACTAGTGTAACACATTTCCCACTTGACTCAGAGTTCCAATACTACAGAAGTTCAATGTGACTTGAGCCCCCATCTATGGCAGACTGCTTCACAGATCAGGCAAAACCACATATAAAACAAAAAGCATTTCCATGGAATATATTAGTTGCTGGGCATCTCCTGTTGAGTCTTTCTATAAAGCCTTCTACTGGGGAGGCTGAGGTTGGTGGATGTTTGGGTTCAGGAGTTCTGAGCTGTAGCAAGAGTTCAACATTTTCTGACACCAATAAATGGTGAATTCCTAGGTATGTGTAGGGAGTGAGGGGAGGGTCTTTATCTGTCTAAGGAAGAGCAAACTGGCCCAGACTGGAAATAGAGCAAGTTGAAGTTCCTGAGTGGTTGTTGTGCTTCCAGACTTGGAGAGAAAAGGAGATCCAATCTTAAGAAAAGGGGAAAAAAGACAAGGAAAGAAAGGTAAAATGGTAATAATGATGATGATGATGATGATGATGATGATGATGATGATGATGATGATGATGATAACCAATAAGGAAAACTACACAGTAGAGCCATTCAGTCTCCCCTAAACAAATGAGAATAGTCTCTCATGGGCTCAGGTACCAACAAGTAAAAGCCAATTGCCTTGTAGGAAAATTTAGGTTCCAAGATGCCCGAGGGCTACCTTACCACAAAGGGAACCTCCTTTCTCCCTCCTGAATAAGAAATCATTGAGAGAACTGCAAACATTTAGACTGGAGATGAGAAGACAAGATCTTTAAATATCTGAAGGGTTAGTATATGGAAAAGGGAGCAGATTTTTTGGTAATATTATGGGGGACAAAACATTTAATCTTGTGAGTGAGAGTGAGAAAGAGTGTTTGTGTGTGGGAAGGTGGGAGGGGGATGCCCGCACACCCATATGGGTCCTCTAGGGGCTGCGCTCTTGCCAAGTGGATTTTGGATTCAGCCCACACCTGCAGGGAACTGGGGCCTTTTGTCCACCGAGCGCCTTGCTCTGCCTGGCTAATCCAGGATGAGCTCCCTACTCCCTCTTCACAGGACGCAGCACAGACTAGAATCTTAACAGAGATTATGGCAAAGAGAGAAAGAGATCTTGGAAAGGAAAAGGGAGGGAGGGCTGGAGAATGGAGATTCATCTGGCAGGAGTCCTAGGTGCTTTTCCTTTCCTCGAAGGATCCCAAAGCATTTTGCTCTCAATCATTGCTGAAGATGGGTCGGGTTGTCATGGGATCCATCCCACTTTTCTCAGAACTAATCATTCCCGTTTCTTTATCATACACTCCTTTCCCACTTTCCCAGAAAACCATGTTTCTTCCTGCTTCCTTTCTCCCTAATTCAACTAGCATTTATTTATTCACTGATCGATTCATTGATTTACTTAATTTGTTCATCCATATAGTTAGTTAGACCCTACTATATACAAGGTTTTGTGCTACTTATTAGAGAGGAACCTTTTTCATTTTTCTCCAGTTTTCAATTTAATGCTTCAAACCGTTGATTTTGTCATTTTTGTGATTGAAAAAAGTTATCAACCAGTCAGTCAATAAGTGTTTGCTAAGCACTTCATCGTTCTTCATTTTTTCAATTATGTCTGATTCTTCAAGATACCAAAGTGGTTCGCCATTTCTTTCTAGTTCATTTTACAGATGAGGAAATTGAGGTAGACAGGGTTAAGTGACTTGCCCAGGGTCACACAGCTTGTAAGTGTCTGAGGCCAGATTTGAACTCAGGTCTTGCTGACTTGGTGTTCAGTGCTCAGTTGAGCATTTACCATTTGTGGAGCACTCTGTAAGAGCAGGATGATTTTTTACTTCTCTCAGCTTAGCTGGGTTGGTTCTCAGATGACAAACATGTAACTTCTCTAGGGTCCATACTTGGGAATGTTTGAGCTTTTTGAGGACAGGGACTACCTTTCACCTTTCTTTCTATCTCCAGTGCTTCTCACAGTATCTGGCACACAGTAGGTATTTAATAAATGCTTGTTGACATAATAATAATAATAATAACAACAGTCTATCAATTAGCATTGACGAAGTGTCTATCATTCTAAGCACTGAATATACAAAGAAGGGCAAAAGACAGCATTTACCCACCTCTTTATTATTCCATTTAAGCTTCACAACAACCCCTAGGGGTAGGTGCTATTATTATCCCTATTTTCTAGATGAGGAAACTGAGTCTGACAGTGGTTAAGTTACTTATCTAGGATCATATAGTTAGTAAGCATCGGAGGAAGGATTAGAACTCAGATCTTCTTGAGACCCATTCCAGATGCTTGATGGGTCTTAACTCTTTGTAGTTTAGTGGAAAGACCTTATAATTGTGTTAGAACCAGAGTGTGTTGATCCAAATCTTGCCTCTGATACTTGTTACCCCTTCACTTCCAAAGGTCTCAGTTTCTTCATTTGTAAAATGGAAGGATTGGACTAGATGGTCCCTGAGACTCCTTCCACACTAATCTCTTTATTTTTGGTGTGTCCTAAGGAGAGCAACCAAGGCAAAGCTTTGAAGTTGGGATTGGAGCCCTTAGCCACCCTTTCATAACTTCCATTCCCTCCAGCCACATTCTCTAACCTCACTTCTCACATTTGGGACAATTTTGTCCTTGGCAATTTGGTCGGTTGGAACAATGAAGGAATGGTGGCTGGGGCAGAGAATCTTGGGTAAGGGGGATTGGCTACTTATTTCATCCCCATTCAAAGGAAGGTAGCGGCTGCACATGACTGTAAATGGACCACCCTCATCTTTGTGGAAAAAAAATAAATAAATATCCTTTACAATACCACCCCAGCTCAGGCAGAAAACACCCAAAGAACATTGCTAATGTAGTGCCTGGATTTGGAGGATCTGGGAGATTATAAGCAGCATTTATCTGTTTGGAGCTCAGGAGATTAGAGCCAAATAGAAAAGAGATGTATTGGGAAATGGATTATCTTTAAAAAAAAAAGAAAAAGAAAGCTAAATTAAAGGACCATATCTGAGCCAGGGAGGGAAGATTTTATTTAGAGCCAGCCTTTCAAGACAGAGCTATTGAGGAATGAATGGCTTTTCATATTTTCTAATAAAAAATGTTAAATTAGAAAGCATTAATTTTCCTCATCTACCCTCTCCCACCCCCATTGGGGGGAAAATAAGAAAAATAAAACCCTTTAAGAATTATGTGAAGGAAGCCAAACAGATTCCCATATTAGTAGAGTGGTGTTCTACAGTTTCAGGACCTTATTTTATGGTGTGTGGGGATCTTCCCACCCAGTGGCCAAAGCCATCCAAGAATATGCTAGAGCACGGAAAGACCCCACACACCAGCCCTGCAACTGGAGAACACACTCTACAAAGGTAAGTCAAGTAATTAAGGAAGATGCTACCTGGTTCCCTGGCTTCAATGGCTATTTTAATGAATGGGGATCAACCTCTCTATAAGCAAGTATTGAGGGATGTTGGAAGGATTCCCATTTTGGCAGTGTCCAAAAATGTATGTCTCATTTGCCATCCTGAGACATGTGGCAAGAGGTAGATACCATTCTTCATCATCAGTCTTCTGGAAATCTGGTTGGTTATTGCATTGACCAGAATTCTTAAATCTTTCAAATTTGTTTGTCTTCATAATATTATTGTATAAATTGTTCTCCTGGCTCTGCTCACTTCTTTGTATCAGTTCATACAAGTTTTCAAGGCTTTTCTGAAACCATCTCTTTCATAATTTTTTTGCAATTCAATAATGTTCTATCATATTTATATATTATATTTTGTTCAGCCTGTGCCCAAGGATGGGCACCCCCTCAATTTTCCTTTCTTTGCCAGTACAAAAAAAAGTTGCTATAAATATTCATGTACATATAGAATTTTTTCCTCTTCCTTCATTCTCTTTAATGGGGTGGGTCTAGAAGTGATATCTCTGGGTTAAAGGGTATACTCAATTTAGTAATTTTGTGGGCATAGTTCCAAATTGTCTTCCAAAATGGCTGGACCAATCCCCAGCTCTACCAACAGTACACTAGTGATCTCACATCCCCAAAGCCTCTCCAACATTTATCATTTTCTGTTGCTGTCAACTTTGCCAAGCTGAAGCAGAACCTCAGAGTTGCCTTAATTTTAATTTCTCTAATTGATAATTTTGAGCATTTTTTATCTGGCTATTGAAAGCTTGAATTCCTTTGAAAAATGTCATATCATTTGACCATTTATCAGTTTGGGAATGGCTCTTGTTCTTATAAATTTGAATTGGTTCCTGGCAAATGAGGCATTTTGCAGAAAAAGCGGATAAAAAGATTTCTCCCCAATTAACCATTTCCCTATTAATCTTAGAGGTATCCAACATATGTCTTCTTTTAAAAAAATTTTTCTTAAAACTGAATTTTATTTTTCTCTATTAATTAAAACATATTTTCTCTCTCTCCCACATTCCTTCCCTCAATTGAAAAAGAAAAACAATACCTTAGTAAGAAATAAGGCATAGTCAAGCAAAACAAATTTCCATATTAACCATGTTTTTGGTTCAGTTTTGTTTTTAAGTCTAAATTTGTAAGCTTCTGCTTCCCAGCCCCTCTTCTCTTTCCCATGTCCGGAGCCCAGTCACAGGTTATTAGCCTTTCTTTCTTTACTTTTAAATCCCTCTTCATGATCCACCTTCTGTGGATCCAGTTTGTTTGGTTTAGGACTAATCCGTCCTTTTATCTACTCTTCCTCTTATTTCCACCTCTCCCCTCTCCTATTCCTTTCCTGTTTTGCTGTTGAGTGAAACATATTTCTGTACCCTACTCTGTATGCATGTAATTCTTCCTTCCTTTGACCAGTTCAGATGAAAATCAGGTTCAAGAGTCACTTGCTTCCTCCCTACCCTTTCTCCTTGTTTGTATAGTCTTCTATTTAGGCACCTAAATTATATAATAATTTTCTCCACTCTTCCTCTCCCCTTCCCCCCACCCATGTATTCCTTTCCTCCTTCCTTCCCTTTCTTTTCTTCTAAGGTTAGTTTTAAAAAATCAATTCCTAAACCCTCAGTCTCATAGTCTCCCTCTATGACCCTTAAAGTTCACAGAGTTTTGAGGAGACATATGTATAACATTTCCCCATATTAGAAATGAATCCTTATTTATTCCCTTATGATTGATTATTCGTGTTTACCTTTTTATATCTCTTGACTTCTGAATTTGTATTTCAAAGTTTCTATACTGGAATCATCTTTTCATCAATAACACTTGAAAGTTGTCTATTTTATGAAAGATCCATTGTTTCCATCACAGAATTATACCCAGTTTTGCTGAATAAATGATTCATAGTTGTAAAGTCTTTATTTTTGCCTTCTGGAATATTGTATTCAAAGCTCTCACTCCTTTTATAATGGCGACTGCTTGAACATAGATGATCTTGACTGATTCATCAGTATTTGCAGTTCTTTCTTGCTTCTTGCAGTATTTTTTCTTTGATGCAGAAGTTCTGAATTGTGGTTTGAAAGTTCCTGGGAGTTTTCATTTTGGTGTTTCTTTCAAAGGATGACTGGTTGGTTCATTCTATTTCCATTTTGGCCTCTGGTTGTGGGTAGTTTTATGACTTCATGAAATACGATTGTCATGACTTAGTATGATGATTCTGAAATTCCTTTTACTTGATCTGTTTTCTAGGTCAGTTGTTTTTGCTATGGGATATCTCATATTTCCTTTAATTTTTTTCAGTCTTTTGACTTTGTTTTAATATTTCTTGTTGTCTTGGGGACCTATTGACTTTTGTTTGCTCCATTTTAATTTGGGGGGAGTTAGTTGCTTGGGCAACATTTGTATTTCTTGTGCCATGCTATTAATACCCTTTTCAGTTCTTTCTTCCCTACCTCTCATTTATATCCCAAAATTTCCCCAGCACTCTCATTTCTTTCCAGTTGTTTCCTCTAGCACTTATTTCATTTATAAAATAAATTTTAACTCTTTTTTTAAAAGAGCTGTTTTTCTAAGAATTCTGGTTCACCTTGTACTCAAGCCATATTTTACTCTGTGGCTTTGCTTATAGATGTTTTAGAGTCATTCTCTTTTGGGTTTGTGTCTTTCATGGCCCTGTTACCATAATAACTCTTTAAGGTGGGATTCTATATGTGTCTGCTCATTCTTGCAGCTTTATTTCATGACTTCACAATGTGTGTTAGTGTCAGTTCTGTGCACTTCTGGAGGGAATGGCTATACTGTTCTTGGTTCTGTTTTGTTTTCTCTTGGGTCCTGCTGCTGATATTTATGGGGCATTGAGTTTTGTGTTGTCCCAGGATCTCAGTGACATCTCAAGCTAAGAACCTGGAAACTTTCAATGTGCCCAAAATAATCCAATTCAGGACAAAGTTTGAGCACTATTTCCCCTACCTGTGCAAGTTCCTGACCTGGGTTTGGACCTGAATAACACAACTATGAGATTGCCCCTAATTGGAGCTCTAGTAAACTGCATCTGGACCAGCTACTATCAGACATCTATCTACATCAGATATCTGCAGGTTCAGCATGGTAGGAACTGCTCTCTGGTCTCCATTTTCCATGCTAGTCATTCTGAGCCAGCTTTCAGACTGACCCATTCTGGGGTCAAAACTACACAGCAGCTACTTACTTAGCACACAGTTTAGGACCCAAGACCGTTCATTATCCTGGATTTCCACCCTTGGGTCCAGTTTCCCTCAGTGGGCACTGGTTCTCTAACCCAGCAGTGGGTAGTAAGTAACAGAGCTACCAGGTAATACTTGTTCCTCCTCACTGTACTAAGTCAGGCCTCTCTAAAATGGATCTGGGACCTCTTCTTACCCTGGTGCCCTGGGCATTTGGAAGGTTCTCACTTAGTTCCATGCAGCGCATCTTAGTAGACTCCCTTCCCAGTGTCAGCAGACTTCTCTGTCTCCCTACCCTGACCTGGACTAGAAAAATGACTCATTGTGATCCCCCACCTTGGATTTCCTGATCAGAATTCAATCGAGTTAACTTTCCATATTTTACTGGAAGAGTAATAGTTGAGAGTTCAGTTGCTTCTCTGCCATCTTGGCTGATCTCTGGAATGGCTTTTCTTGGTGATATTGGAGCATCAATAAGCCAAGTTGCTAGCATGCAACATTGCTGGTGGGGTTGCAGCTTCCATACTCTAGGCCATGGCCACACATTACTCTGAGTAGTCAGGGCACATTAGAGTACTGTGACCTACTTCCTCTCTCAAGATTCTTGTGTCATCTCCAGAAAGATGGCATCTGACATATTCACCAATTATATGGCAAGACTGAAGGGTCCACCTGTTCAGAACTGGAGGAGTTGCCCTCCATGGAGACAACGTCTCCTTGTATTGGAATATCTCCAATGTATAACACAGATAAAGTGCCCAGAATTCTTAGAAGACCATAAGTCCATCCTCCTCCTCATTCTTTAAGTAAGGAAAGGGAGTCACAGCACCTGTGAACATCCCTATCTCTACAGCAGTGGTTCTCAACCTATGGGTTATGTTCAATTTAAATACATCCTGCATATCAGATATTTATATTATGATTCATAACAGTAGCAAAATTACAGTTATGAAGTAGCAATGAAAATAATGTTATGGATGGGGGTTACCACAACATGAGGAACTGTATTAAAGGGTTGCACCATTAGGAAGGTTGAGAACCACTGCTCTACAGGGTCACATCCCAGAGGAAGCCTTTAGGACCTTCCCAATTATTAGCATTGTCTCTCCCTCCCAGCAATTCACTTGTTTATTTTGCATATATTTTCTATTTAATCCTCTGCGTATTTGTCATTCTCTGCCACTAGAATGTAAACAACTTGAGGGCATGGGTTGAGACACCTTTTAGCCTTCATATCCTCAGAGCTCAGTTGGATGCTGAGACATGACTGTCAAATTGAATTGAAGTTCTGAGTGTGCTTGCTGTTCCTCACACACGACCCTCCATCTTCTGACTCTGGACTTTGGACTGGGCATCTGCCTGATCTGGAATGCTCTGCCTTTGGACCTTCCTGGCTGCCTTTAAGAATCACTTTCTGCAGAAGGCTTTTCCCATTCCCCCGACTTCTAGTGCCTTCTCTCTGAGATTGCTTCCAATTTACTGTGTGTGTGTGTGCGCACGCGTGCAAATCACATATCTTGTATGTACATGGTTTTCATTTTGTCTCCCTCATCAGAGTGTGAGCTCACTGAAGGCAGGGCTCACAGTTTTGCCTTTCTTTATACCTCCTGAACCAAGCACAGTTCTAAATAAATGCTTGTTGACTGACTGAGGCAGGATGAGCCCCAGACTTCTGGACGGAGAACACAGCTGGAATCAGCCCAGGACCCACTGCTGCCTCTCCCTTCTGGGAGTTGAACAGTGCCCTAAGTGTTGGCAGGAGGAGGTGGGACAGCTGTGGGGCCTTGGCTGTCTCTGGCACCTAACAAGGGGCAATTGTACAGAAGACTATTGTCTCCCCTCCTCCTGGAGGGAATTGTTGAGGTCTTCTCCAAGCTTGACGTGAAGCACAGACCTGCCATTGTCTCAACCCTGGAACCCTTTCCTATCAGCAACCTCCTTCCTTCCTGACGAGGAGCAGAGTGCCTCTTTCCAAAAGGTCCAACTATGGGGCTTGGGAATGTGCCTCTTTATTTATTATTGGACTCCTTCTGATGCAAGGAACCCACAAAGAGCTTAGCTTAGCAACCTGAGTTGCCTGTAGCCACAACACTCCAGAGGGCAAGGATATCAGCCCAAGTCACTTCTGATAGAACTTACATATGTATCACTCTCTCCTAGGCACAATTAGGGGCAGTAGTGACTTTGGCCCACTAATCTCCATCTGACATAATGGAGCTGCCATAACCCGGAGTCAATCATTCATTCAATCAACAAGCTCCTATTAGACACCAACTTTAAGTCAGCCAGTGTGCTCGGCACTGGGGAAACAGACCAAGATGAACCAATCCTTGCCCTCAAGGAGGGGGAGACAGCGGGTCTAGGTTGGCATACATACAAGGCAGGTTTCATGGGAGGCATTAGGGGGCATTAGGAAAGACTTCATATATAGAGTAGGTCTTGAGGTGAGGACTGATGGAAGATTTAGAGCTTTGCAGGTTAAGAAATGGCCTGGGAATTGATGTGGAGGCCTGGCTGTGGATTCCCCAGCCCAGAAGCAGTTGAGGAATACCTCCTTCCCTTTGTTCATGCACTCCATTTCCCTTTGGTTGCTTCTTGCTTATTCTGGCCACTCTGATGAATAGGTAAACCATTCCCCATCACATGAGGAGCACCTTTCATAGACCCCGGCTATCCCTCCATCTCGCTGCCCTGTCTTTCTGGTGCTTTCCTTCACCATGACGGTCATCCCCTAGATTAAAGTGACCAAAGTTCCTGTGTTCTCTCCCTTTAACAAAGAGCAGCAGCAGAGAGGTTTGTCAGATTAGTGCATAATGCAGGGCCCTGTGGAGACGGAAATTGGACTAGGTGGGGGCAGGGAACAGAAGAGGAAAGCTAGACAGAAATGGTTTCTCCTGTTGGGACACCAGAGCAGGAATCTCGAGGGCCTGCGCTCCTAAATGCAAAGACTTGAAAGAAGTACCAAGTGAGAGGGGGTGGGTCACCAAAGATCAGCTAGAGCCTGGTCACCTGGTCAGCCTGGTCACCAGGGCCTCCCTGCTGGGGCCATGCCCACCTCTGATGAGATTCCACCATCGGCAGCAAGTCAGAGATGGAGAGGATCAGAGAACAGAACATGTGAAGCCATAGCACCTTTGACTGGCCCTTCCCACGTTACTCACCTCAAGGCACATCAGAGAAAATTCAGTCCTGTTTCAATGTCTTTTTCACATATTTTCCCTTTTCCCCTCTTTAGTTGCTCGTTCTGCCTCTTGGACAGAGAACAAAGGGCAGGGAGATTTTGCCCCAGTGTCAGGAAGTGACTACAGGCTAATCCCTTGGCTGACTCTCTGCTTGGGGTGGGAGGAGCCAGGATCAACCAAAGGGGTCTATCCAAACCTCCTGACAATGTCACCCCAAAGCCAGCCTGATGCATTCCAGTGCCCTAGATGGCTAGCCCAGACATCTTTATCTTTAACTGTATCTTTATCAGTGACATTTCTGGGAGGGCAGGTTTTGAAAACATCTAACAGAGTTAAAGTCAAAGGCCTCTACTGAATATTGGGGCACTGTAACTCTTCCCCATGCCATCCCCCAATCCAAAAATAATACCTGTAAGGCAGAATAAAGGGGGCTCGGGGTGATGGGATGGAATCAAAGACCTTTGTTGAGGACTGAAAACTGCTTCAGAGATCAATTCATCTGATCCATTCATTCTATAAATGATGAAACACCCAGAGACATCAACTAATTTGCCCAGACTCACCCAGCAAGTCAACCTGAAGCTCTTATGGCCCTTGATTGGGAAATTACTTTGAATTTAGGTACTACAGTCCTCCCTGCACTCTGTCCATCCCTCTTACCCAACCCTGTAGAGAAAAGAGAAGGAAACAGTGAAAGACCTGGAGTAGGAGCGCCAGGTCAAAAGCTAGAGAAAGAGGCGCCAGGGTGGTGTGGTGCCGTTCCCTGCTGGGCTCCCGTATTCGGTACCTCCACCCTCTAAGGGATGTGGTCAGGCCAGGATCAATCAGAGGTCCCTGCCTGCAACACAACAACTGAGACTAGGAAAGCTTTGTGGGTTCCAATGGTTGTTGGCTCCCGAGTCACATGCTCAAGATTGAGCTGACATCCCAAATCCAAAGTTTGTGCATATTCATATAAAGACTGATCTTACCGGAAATAGCCACCCAATGTCAGATGGGCACTCCACATCTGCTCAAAGTAGGGAGTCTGTGGGGCAATAAACAAAATCAATCTGGGCATTTTCTGCAACTCCTGAGTTCAGAATAATCCAATGTACTGTCTGGAGACCTCTAGGATTTAACAAAGCATTAGACCGCTAAGTAGATTTTTTTTTTAAAGTACCGTTCATTGCTTTTGTTGTTCCTATACTGAGTAATAATAAGTGTATGTAGTGTCTAAACATGTTTGTATGTTGTGGCTTGGAAACTCGATTCTATTCTGAGGTCTATTATATAGTCATTTGATCAGGACTCATGACATATATCCAGTTCAAGGAAGATATGGGGTTTTGCCAGGAGGATGGAGGTTTAGGGCTGATTTCTGATTGGATAAATGGTGAAGTATCTTACACTTTTTTAGATGATAAATTGTAGGCAAATCCCTCTTCTGTACTTGGTAAAGGTATTTGCTAGGAGTCCCCCATGCTAATAAATCATAAGTCAAGGCCAAAAAAAAAAAGAAAAAAGAAAGGGAAGGAGAGAGAGAGAGAAAGAGAGAGAGAGAGAGAGAGAGAGAGAGAGAGAGAGAGAGAGAAAGGGAGAAGAAGAAAAGGAGGAGGAGGGGGAGGAAGAAAAGAAAGAAAAAGAGAGAGGGAGGAAAGAAATAGGCATTTATTATGCACCTTTTATGTACCAGGTAAGAGGGTAACAAGTTGGCCTAGGAGTCAGGAAGGCGTCGACTCAAGTTTGGCCCTCCAATACATATTGGCTACCTGGGCCTGGCCAGGTAAGTCACTACCTCTCTCAGAACCTCCAAGACTATCTAAGACTGTAAGCAGATGGATTTATATTAGTGGAACTCCTTATGCTGATGAAATGAAAAATCCAGGTGTTTTTTTTTTTTTTAAGTACTAGGCACAGGAGACACAAAATCCAAAAAGAAACAGGCCCTGCCTTCAAGGAGCTTGCCCTCTGTCCGATTCAAGGAAATTCTATAAATTTGGGTTGATTTTGGGGGGAAGCACAAGCAGCTTTGGGAAGTTGGGGAATGGGGAATCAGGATGTAGGAAGTGGCTTTTCAGTTGTGCTCTGAAGGAAAGGGTACAGAGGACAGAGGACAGGACTCAGAGTCAGGAAACCCTGAGTTCAAAACCTGACTCAGATGCTGTGTGACTCTGCACAAGTCCCTTAACACCTCTGTGCCTCAGTTTTCAGATTTATAAAATTGAAATAATAGCACAAAGGAGTTAACACGTGTAAAGTGCTTTACAAACCTTAAATGTTAGCTCTTAGCTGGTTATTAGCTAGCTAGCTAATAGTAGCAGTAGCAGTAGTAGCAGTAGTAGTAGTAGCAGGAGTAGTAGTAGTAGTAGTAGTATTCTAAAAGGTGCAAAGGTAGACCGCTCCCCAGGCCAGCTAAGCCCTGCACACCCCCTCTCTGCCCAGGGGCCCCGCTCACAGTGAGGAAGGTGACGCCGTGTGCAGGACCATCTAAACGTAAGCCGTCACAGCATTCAGATGCAGGACCTGCCTAATCCAGTTCCCCCTTTCTATGGATGAGGCTGTTTCATCACTATCTCAGCACCGAGAGTGGAAGAGAAGAGGGAATGATGCTCTGTGAGCCGGTGAGGAGGCTCCAAAGGTCACCACGAGGGACGGTGTGACCGTGAGCCAGAGACTTTATCTCTCTGGGTCTAAGTTTCCTCCCTGAAAAACAAGGGGTGCAGCGCCTCCCGACAGAGAAGTGAGGGATGCAAGGGGCAGAAGGAGACTTATGTACTTCTGCAGACATAGACATTATTTGTTGTTGTTGGGTTTGACTCTCCATGACCACATTGTGGAGTTTTCTTGGCAAAGATACCAGGGCAATTTGCCATTTCCTTCTCTGGCTTATTTGACTTGTCCAGGGTCACACAGCTAGGAAGTGTCTGAGGATGAATTTGAATTCAGATCTTCCTGACTTCAGTACGTGCACTCTGTGTACTATGGCGCCACCCAGCTACTTAGCTAAGTATATTTGTTACAAGAATTTTGTGGGAGAGGGGAAGAAAATACATGATTGTGAGTTGAAAAATGAAATTGAATGCAATTCAATAATTTTAGTAATAATTAGATAATCAAATGGAGTTAGCTTAGAGGACTCCAAGGTGGCTTCTGGCCCTAAGCCAAGAGTCTTGCATTTTTTTCTGTGTCATGGCCTCTTTCAGAAATCCGGTGAAGTCTAAGGACTCTTTCTCAGAAAAAATGTCTTTAAATGCACAAAATAAAATACAGAGGATTGGAAAGGAAATGACTTCTATTGGAATGCAGTTTATATATATATATGTATAGATATAGTGTGTTTATATGTATGTGTATATACATGCAAACATATATACATATACATATGTGTATGTATATGCATATATATATATATATATATAGCTAGATGGCTCGGTGGATAGAGCACTGGGCCCGGGGTCAGGAAGACCTGAGCTCAAATCCAGGTTCATACACTGCTAAGCTGTGTGACCCTGGGCAAGTCACTTCCCTGTTTGCCTCAGTTTCCCCATCAGTCAAATAAGCTGGAGAAGGAAATGGCAATCCCCTCCAGCATCTTTGCCAAGAAAACTCCAAACGAGGTCACAAAGTCAGACATGACTAAAAAATGACTGACCAGCAGCAACATAGATGTTTAAATACACAGACAGCAGGTTAAGAATCCCCGCCCTTAGTTAGCCCCATGAGCCCTGGATCTTGAGTCTGAGGAGCAGAATTCAGATTCCAGGTCAGAACCAGCTGTGGGGCACTGGGCAGGCTGCTTAGCCCATCCTCCGTCCATTGATGGGTTGGGTTAGGAGGCACCTGAGTCTTTCCCAGCTCTGATATTCTGGACAATACCACCAACATAGGCCATGTCTGGAGCACAGCTCTGGGGATCCGAGTGGATGAGCAGGACAGAACAAGCAGGCCTGGCTCCTTCCTTTACCTTCCCACTAGGGAGAGAGAACACATCCCAAGGAAGGACATCAGCCTGGCGGGAGACATTGCAGATTGCTACGGTGATGGGGGAAGTGAGAGGCAGGGAACCCAGAGGAAGGCTGAGGGCTGATGCTGGGGGTGTTCTGAGGAGTCTGCCCCTGGATGGCCTCACCTCCGGCTCAGCCTGTCTGACACAGGACTCCTCATCTTCCTGCCGAGACCGGCTCCTCCTCCTGACGTATCTGACCCTGTCATTGGTTGTCCTAGCTTCTTAGGTTCTAGGGCCCTTCAGTCAGTCACCAGATCTCGTCTTGGCCTCCTTGGCAATGTTTTCCTGCTCCTCTCTGGCTCCTCCTGACTCCTATGGCCCTGTTTTTGTCATACACAGCAGAAAGAGGGCTGGATTTGGAGTCTGAGGCCTTGGGTTCAGATCCCAGTTCTGTCATTTGCTACTCCTTGTCAGGCCTTAAGAAAGTCCTTCTCTGGATTTGAGTGTCCTCATGTTACACATGAGAAGATTGAACTATTTGACCTTGAAAGTCTCCCTTCTTGCTTTAAAAGACTGACTTTATCAACTGTGCTTCTTGATACTCTTGGAATGGTCTCTTAATTGGTGTCCCCACCTTCCAGTCTCCCCTCCTTCAATCCATTCTTCACAGGAGCTGGGGAATGGCAATGCTGGAAAAACCTTTAGCTCAATCTCACCTGTAGATTAGAACCCAAACCCTTGATTCAGGCATTCAGGGCTCCCCCAGAGGCTGGCCCTGACCATTCTACATGAATCATCCCGTCCAACTAGATAGAGTCCTGACCTGCAGTAAAATAAAGAAACATTGAGAAGTCTTGAGAAGTTAGGCAGTTACTGTCATCATCATTATTATTTTATTATTATTATAATCATTTTGTCCTAAACAATCCTTGCCCATCTCCATTCCCATGTTTGGTCCCCCTTTCTTCCCCCTATAAGACCACACTTTTCTTCTCCAGTCTATCTAAATCCTACCCATTCCTCAGAGCCCAGATCAAGCTCCACCTTCAGGAAGACATCCAAGGTGATTCTCCATCACCACCTCCCTCCTCTGAGCTTCAGATCGGTGGGGCTTGCATCGATTCTTTATATGGAGTAGGCAAGAGAGCATCCAGCTCGGAATCAAGATGCCCTGCCTTCAAATGCTGCTTCTGATGGACAGTTACCAGCTGGGTGACCCTGGAAACTTCTCTCAGCCCCAATTTTCTCATCTGTATAATGGGGCACCTGCCTCAAAGGACAAAGTCAGAGACTCTGCATAAAACACTTTATAAACCTTACAGAAATATGTTTGTATGTGTATATATCTACATGTATATATCTCTCCTATATATTATGTCTCCAATATATAACTATGTTTATGTCTCCTGTATATACCTATATGTGTGTGTCTCCTATAGATACCTATGTATATATGTAGTCTCTCTCTCTCTCTCCACACACACACACACACACACACACACACACACCTAGGCATCTATCTCCTATATATACACTTAAATGTATATGCGTATCTCTTTATTTTGACTAGATAAAGAAGCCATTCTCTGCCTCATTTCTTATTATTAAACATTGCCTCAGTCAAACTGAGACTTATTAAAGACCTTAGCTTGAAAAGGCCAAGGTCCCTGCTGGAGCCAGGGCCATCTCCAGTCATCCTGATCCATATCTGTCCACTGGACCCAGATGGCTTCAGAGGATAAAGTGAGGCTGGTAACTTCACACAGCCATGTCTCACTTAAATCCAAGTCACATGTAACTCAAGACATCACTTTCCTGATGTCGTGGTGCTCTTCAAGAACAAAAGAAAACAATATATATGTGTATATATATATATATATATATATATATATATGTACATATATATATACATATATATACACACACATACAACAACAACACACACACATAGAAGTGTGTCTGTATGCATATTTTTGCATCCTGCCTTGCCTTACAGTGATAGGTAAAGGCTAGGTTTATTAACTCTGTTGGTCTCAGTTCCCTCATCTGTAACATGAGGCAGTCAGGCAAGATGAACTTTCAGAAAATCCTTCTGATCCCGTTGGACCTCGTCTGATCATTAGCTTTTTGAAACCAGAGACTCTGAGGGCAACATCTTTGTCCGCTGTAGTTCAGCACAGTCTTACTGCACGCACATGGTAGATGTTCAATAAGTACATTGACTAAGTACTGACCGTTCTTATTGGGAGCCCCCATCCTTGAGAAGTGCCCACATCTGTCTATCTCCCTGAATGCAGGGCTAGAAGAAAGAAGGAAAAAGAATAAGCACTTATTAAGCACCACACTGGGCCAAGCACGCTACAATTGTTATCTCATCCAACCCTTACAAGCATCCAGGGAGGTCAGTACTATTGCGATCCTTATCTTGCAGGTGGGGGCACTGAGGCAAGTGGAGGTTAAGTGACTGTCTACAACTGCACAGATAGGTTTGACCTTGAGTCTTCTTGACTCCAGGCCCAGTGCCTTGTCCACGGCAGTTCTTAGCTGCCTTCGCTATACTGAACCACAAAAAGGTCCAAAGCTTTTCAGTGCCCCGGGGCAAGGCCATAATTGCCTCTCTGGGCATGGTTCTGCCATGGTAGGACACATGGGAGGACCTCATTCTGACAAGAACATTCCTATCCTTCTGGTCACCCAGTTTCACGACTACTTGGACTACTCTCCCCTTCCCCCCCCCCCCTGCTGTGCAAAGTCACCAGCCTAGCTTTTTCCTCTGGAACCATTTGGGTCCAGTGGCCAAAAATAGAGCCTGGAGAAGGAAGAGGGAGAGGGAAGGAAGCATATGTCAGCAACACAGAGGAGTGCAGCTGTCCAGGAACCCAGGCCAGACTGTTCCCTTACTCTGAAGAACATATGTTGAGGGCCCCACCTACAAGCCGCTCCAGCTAGGGAGAAATTAAAACCTAAAAGCACTCCCTAGTACCTGCCTGTCATGTTGCCCCCAGCTCTACTGGCCAGGTACAAGTTACAACAGCTGGGTTCTTTCCTCCTCAGCTGGGAAAAGCCCTTCGGAGGACAATAGGTAGGGATCAGAGGCACACTGTGGCTGAGCTATGAAAGGGTTAAATCTACCTGGGCTTTAAATCCTTCCTGCTTCAGATAAATCCTTGGGTTTTCCTCTTCCCCATCTTCCCGGGACTTTGATGTCGACTGGAGGCTTGGGGTCTGGGGCAGCCACTGATGTTTCAGGAATATTAATCTTCCCTAATGCTGCTCTTAAACCCTATTTAAAAAGAAACCCATTTAGTTCTCTCAGACAGAGTGTCCTGGATCATTTAAAAGCTTCAGTCCTCCTAAAAGTGGGAGAAGGGGATGTGTTGGTTAGCTCTAGACCACTGGGGAAAGCAGAACCATCCCCAAAGAGGCAAACAGGGCCTTGCCCTAGGACACTCTTCCTTCCCATGCAAGCCTTCTGTTAACACCCACCTTCCCAGGAGCAGCCTGGGCCTCAACAGTATGGAAACCTCATGGTATCCACACATGCTTCTGCTCCTCCTGCCCCAAGCCCTAACCATCATTTGTCTGGGGCACAAAATATTTCTAATTATGGCTCTGGGGGGAACTGGAAGGCTGAAGAACTAGAAAACTTCTCATAGAATCTTTGGGTTGTTGAGGAACCTGCAGATCATTCAGTCAATCAACAAATATTCATTTATTGGGCACCTACTATGTCAGAATCAAAGTCAATAAACATTTATTAAACACCAGTTATGTGGTAGGCATAATGTGGTACAGAGAAAGGCATAAGACAATCCCTTTCCTCAAGGAGCTCACCGTCAAATGGTGGAAGATCCATAAATTAAAATTGAAAGGGGAGAAAGGTATCCACCCACCCTCTTGGTGGGGCATGATGAAGTCCAGCCACCACGAGGGGAAATGATTTGAAGAGGTGTGACTTAAAGCAGAAATTCATCTTGTGGAGCAATGAAATCCTGAAGATCAGCCTAGTAGGAAATGAATTCCCTAAGAGTCCTCCTTAAATGGTGGGAGATCAGGGAGGAGCTCTCCAAGGTCCAGCCTCCACATTCTCCAGTCAGAGGGAGGAAGGGTCTCTTGGGAAAGCAGCTATTGACCAGGAGTGAGTTTCAGAGTTGATGCCAACTCCTAGAATGATGATTTTCTGCTACTATTCTAAGCACTTTACAAATATTACCTCATTTGATCCTCAAAACGACCCTGGGGGGTATGTGCTATTTTTATCTCCAGTTTACAGTTGAGGAAGAGCTGAGGCAGAAAAATAGATAAAGGACCTCCTTGAGGTTACAAACTTAGTAAGCATTCGTGGTCATATGTGAAGTCAAGTTTTCCTGACTCCAGGTTCACTGCTCTATCCACAGCACCAGCTAGCTACCTGAAGAAATGTTTGTTGATCGAATGAATGAGTGAATAAATAAATGGATTATTACAAATCTCACCCTCAGCATTGCTGCTGAATGAGCATCAAATTCTTAGACCCCTGATATTGCTACACAGTTCCAGAATCTGAGTACTGAACTTTCTTGGGTTAAAACTTAGGAGATCCGATCAGTAGGGAACATATTTTAATTTAATTAGAAGCACCCTCCCCACTCCACCCCCTGTTACTCTTTAACACTTGGAAAATCCCTTTTCAAAATGCACATGTTAACTGGGGAGGAGTAGCACCCTAAGCGATATCTTTTGGGGGGGGGGGTGCGGAGAATTAAGGTAAGAACAGAAACAGAGAGAACAGGGCTTAGAGAACAGGACACAGCAGGTAGACTTGGATTGAAATGCCCTCCTTGCCTTCCTCAGACTGTCCAAATCCTACCCAGCTTTCAATTACAGCTTAGGTCATTCCTCCTCCCTGAAGCCTTCCCTGATTTTACTCTTCTTTGGAATCCTGCCTGTAACTCTCACCTGCCACTGAGCAGAGACATCTCTGTACTGTTAGTTCTCATTATATATATGTTTATATGTACATGTGTTATGTTCCCAGTTAGAGTGTGAATTTTTATAAGATAGGGACTCTTGGGCCTCTGTGTGTGTGTGTGTGTGTGTGTGTGTGCCCTTTATCTCCTCCAGTGAATTCGTAAGCTTCCAAGGCAAGAAATATATGTTTAGTCTTGGCTATTCCCAGCACCTGGTATAGTCCTGGTATGTAGGAGAGACTTAATAAACGTTTATCACTTGCTGGATTGCTTGGAACGTTGGAAGTCTCTGAAAGGCCTCCAGGCTGAAGGAGCATCAGACTCCAGGAGTCGGCCTCTCTCTTGGCCACTGCTCCAGAGCCATCTGTCTGGAACCTGACTATCAGTGTGCATCTCTGTGGCCTCACGCAGTTTCATTCACTAAGATGCTGAGAGTCTATGATTTCATCAGCATGAGAGCTTTCACCTCTGGAGATCATAGCCCATTTAAAACTTAGGAGGTGAATCTTGGAGAACCACTCAAGGTTTAGAAAGATTTAGTGACCTAGCCACAGTCATACAGCTGGTAAGAGGTAGGATTTGAACCCAGGTTTTATGTTCTGTCTTGGCCTCCGTAACTTCATCTGTAAAATGAGGGAGTTGAATGAGATGCTATCTTCCAGTTCCATCTGTGGACTCTCTCAGCATTACCTACAAATGCTCAGGTCTATTCCATCCTTTGAGGGTCATGACTTCATCTTGCCCTTCCCTTATACTCTTGCCCCAAACCTGTCTTTCTTTTTGCCGTCCAATTCCTAGAATGGGTCTCCTGTGCCCGTTGCCTCCCTCCTGCTCCTTTACTTTTCAAACCCCTTGCAAGCTGGCTTTGACTCCCACCAGGTACTGGTGCTGCTCTCTCCAAAGCCACCAATGACCTTTTAAGTCTTGTGCCCAATGGCCCTTTCTTGGTCCTTCTCCTTGGTTTCTCTGCACTGGGCACACTTTTCTCTCTTGGCTGCCGTGACTCCACTCTCTGGAACTCCTACTTTTCCAAATGCTTCTTCTCAGTCTCCTTGGCTCAGTCACTAACTGTCTCCTGTCCCCATATCATGGGAAACTATCTGGAGTCATCTTCTCTACTTCTACCCGCACAACACTCTTCAAGGGATCTCTGACTCCTATACATCAATTATGATCTCTATGCAGATGATTCCAGAATCATATAACCAGCCCATATAGCTCTTCTGAATTATAATCCCTCTCCACTCACTCTCCTGCTGGATGCCCCATAGAAATATCAGACTCAACACATCCTCTTTATCTCCCCAACTCATACCTGCTTCCAGCTCCACTATTTCTCTTGAAATAGTCATCAGGTTCATGACTCAGTTCTCCTGTCCCTGACCTATCCCACTCTCCATATTGCCAGTTGTCAGGATTTATCAATCTTACCTCCACTACCTGTCACAACCATCTGTTTCTCCCTAGTCACATTGTCACCTTCCTAGTTCAGGTCCTCCTCACCTCTCACCTCCTAATTAGTCTCACTTTCTCCAGAATCCCTTCTCTGCAACCCAGGCTCCATATGACTGCTGAAGTAATCTTCCTATAGAAGAGTGCCTGGGTGACTCCCCTACTCAAAAATCTTCATAGGCTCCCCATTGCTTATAAAGTACAAACTCCTTAGCATTTTGGGTCCTCCACAATCTAATTTCACTCACATTTCTGTCCCCATTTTTTTAGAATCAGAAAGACCTGAGTTCAAATTCTGACTTAACACTTCCTATATGTGTGACACTGGGCAAGACACAACCTTTGGGAGCCTGGATTTTATCTGCAAAATGGGGATAATCATAGCAATGATCTCATGGGATTGTCATGAGTATCAAATGAGAGAATGTATACATTATATACGTATGGGTACATATATACGTATATATATTGTTCTGTATGTATGTATATGTATTCTGTCTATATATCTATAGTTCTGCAAACATTCAATAATTACATAAATTTGAGCTATTATTGTTGTTATTGATGAATTATTATTGTTCTTAATGAATGACCACTGTGTTCCAGCTCATTAGGAATACTAACCATTCCCTGAATTCCATATTCTATTTCCAGTGCTCTGTGCATTCCCATTGGTTGTTTTTCATGCCTTATCTTGGCCTCTCAGAAATCTTGGTTTCCTTCAAGGCTCGTCTCAGGCACCACCTCCATGAAGCCTTCCCTGATATTTCCATTCCACTTGCTGCTGTGTTCTCTCCCTCCTCAATTTTGCTAGTACCCCACTTAGCTTTGCATAATTGGGGGTAGCAACTACCTCATAGGTCTGTTGTGAGAATTAAATTAATCAACATATATAAAGTGCTTTGAAAACTATAAACAAAGTCTATATTATTGGAGAAACAATAGGAGAATGTAAGCTTCCTGAGGGCAAGGAGACAGACTGATGTACTAGAAAGAGTATTTGGTCTAGTCAGGTGACCTGAATTCATATCCCAGCCTGCTGCTGGCTACCTGTGTGATCTTGAGCAAATGACTTAACCTCTTCGTGCCTCAGTGTTCTTATCTGTAAAATGACTAAACTGGTCTACACAGTCTCTCTAGGGTACCTTCTAGCTCTGAATCTACAATCCTACGGTGAGATCATTTTTGTCTTTGCATTTCCAATACCTCCTACATAATTTATGGCATATAATGAACATTTAATAAATATTCATTGAATTAAATGATTCTACTTTACAATGGAGGCCTTTATCCTATAGGATAAATAGGGCACTTTACAAGAAACCTGGGTGCAGATTGTAAATCCTGGGTTAAATGTCCAGAGGGAGGAGACAGCCACTATTTCGTCGAACCCCAAGGTGAAGTCTTTCTAGGAATGAGAGCGTTTGTTTTGTGAACTTGGATTTTTGCATAAAGGAGTCCTTCAAGACCCATCTGTCTCTTGCTCTCCGGCTCTGCCACTCCAAGACCCCAGAGGCTGGCGCACCATTTGTAAGAGAGGCGGCGGCAGCCTCTGCTGCACCAACTCAGAGATTAATGAGCACTTCTTTAAAACTGCAGCTTGAGAAAGCACCAGGACTGGAGACTCTCGGGGTTGCTGCTCACTTTATGGATGTTTTCCCTGTAGAAACCACATCAAAGAGGGGAAACCCAGCGGGGCTTGGCCTGGCACCAAGAATTTCTAGCCAACCTGGGCAGGGACAAGTTCAGTCAAGTGAAACTGACATTTTATCTATGCTTGGACCCAGATTTCACACTTGGCTTTGGGGGTGGGAGGGTGGCCTGCTCCAGAGCAAAACTCCTGGAGCCTCCCACGGGGACCCACCTGGAGTGACTGGGAAGGAGCTGGCCCATGATGATGGGTCAGATTGGGGAGACCTGGGTTCGAATCCTGCCTCTAGTTGGGCCAGTTTCATTAATCACTCACCTGAAGCGTTTTCTGGTCTACTAGGTTGTTTCTGCTGTACTACCTCCAATAAAACAAAATAAAATAAACCCTCTGTTATATTTACTTAGCTTTCTGTGCACATATTATTTCTCCCAAAGGATAGCTAGCATTTATATGGCCCTTTAAGGTTTTCAAAGTAAAGTTTTTCATTCATTTGATCCTCACAACAACCCTGTGAGGTAGATGCCATTATTATCCCATTTTATTTTTCCCTAATTTTACTTTTTTTTTTGTTTTTTGGAGGGTGTAAAATAGGGCAATTGGGGTTGAGTGACTTACCCAAGGTCACATGGCTAGTAAGTGTTAAGTGTCTGAGGCTGGATTTGAACTCAGGTCCTCCTGACTCCAGGACTGGTGCTCTATTCACTGTGCCACCTCGCTGCCCCGCCTCACTTTACTTTTAAGGAAACTGAGGCAGATGAAGGTTAAATGACTCATGTAGAATCCCACAGTTGGTAAGTAGCTGAGCCCAGATTCAAACTGGACTTCCTAACCCCGTCTCCCACTCCAACTGCTGAAATATCCAAGTGCCAGTAGAATGGTAGTTTCTTGCATGCTGGTGAACCATGTGCTGAGAGTAGTAGAACGAATATCAGTACTTTGTTGTAGAATAGATTCATACCAGGGGCCATGGATTAGATTAGATGCGCTAGGTTAGCTTGGTATAGGGCAGCTAGGTGGTGCCATGGCGCATAGAGCATTGGGTCGGGAACCAGGAAGACTCATCTTCCTCAGCTCAAATCCAGCCTCAGACAATTACTAGTTGGGTGAGCCTGGACAAGTCACTTCACCCTGTAACAAGTATCTTTGCCCAGAAAACCCCGAATGGGATCGTGGAGAGTCAGGAATAACTGAACACCAACAAGTATGGCAGGATGGACTTGGACATTAAGTGTTAGAAGGTCTGGGTATGAGTCTTGACTATGCTGAAGCACCCCAAGCCATGACAGTTTGGACAGGTCATGTTCCTCTTTGGGCTCCTGTTTCCTCATTGGTAAAATGGGGGAGTTGATTGGCAGTCTTCAAAGCCCTCTCTTGCTCTGATAATGATACTTAACCTTTTCTGAAGTCTATAGACCCTTTCTCAAAATAATGATTTGAAATGCCTAAAATAAAGCAGATAGGATTGCAAAGGAAGTCAATTATATAGAAATAAGAGCATAAGTTTTCTCTCATCTCAGTTCATAGACTCTCTGAAATCTATTCAGATTAAGAATCTGAGATAGCATGCTATGATACTAAAAGTATTGGCTCAGACATGGATAGGACTGAAGATGGAGGTCTTTGCCATAGGAATGAATGAACCTTACTTTATGCCAAACACTGTGCTAAATGCTGGAGATATGAATACCAAAGCTAGGACAGTTCCTGCCTTCCAGAAGCTCATTTTCTAATAGAGGGAGACAAAGTCTATAGAGAAGTTGGTGCCCAAGGAGGGGCACTTTGATCAGAAAGTTATAAGAGTGATATATACATCACTCATATATGTGTGTATATATATATATATATATATATACACATATATATATATAATCATATATATGATGAGTGACGCCATTTTGGAGATTTGGCAAACTCCTTCAAAGAACAAAGGCAGAGTACACTTGATCATGGTTCCAGAAATAGAAGGGGAAAGGATCCTTATAGTGGCATCCTTATAGTATCCTTATAGTGGCAAGGCTGCTGTCAGGGTGTTGAAAAGATGCTTGGGGAGTAGGGAGAGAAGTGAAATGTGACTTTGGTTTTCAGAAATATTGGGCCAGGAAAGGCAGTCACCAACGGGGGATTGAGACAGGGAGGGGATCAAGGAGGAGTTCTTTGGATGAAAGGGTTATAACCTCGAGAGCATGTTCCCTGGGGTCCAGTATCAGAAGATTCTGAAGGAGTAAAGCTCCGGAATTCTAATTCTTGTTCTAATTTCTAATTCTGATTTATTAGAACAAGTCATTTCATCCCAGAGTCCCAGAAAGTGAAGGGTCCTGGTTTACTGTGAAATAGTAACCAAAGTGGCAGTATGGATGGTAGATGGAGTGCTAGGTTTGGATGGTTCCAATTTTGCCTCTGACATTTAACTATTAGCTGTGAAACCAAAGGCAAATCCCTCAAGCCTCCATTTCTTTATCTGTGAAATGGGAATAATATCTGTTGTACCTACCTCATAGGGCTACTTGGAGACTCCACCAAAATACTGTAAGACACTTTGATATCTTTAAATAATTCTATAAACATTAGTCATTATCATTCTGAAACCCATGGTATATCTGTGCTTTTTTTTTTTTGGAGGGGGAAAGCAAGGCAATTGGGCTTAAGTGATTAGGAGCATTGGGTCATACAGCTAATTAAGTGTCAAATGTCTGGGGTCAGATTTGAATTCAGGTCCTCTTGACTCCAGGGCTGGTGCTCTATTCACTGTGCCTCCTAGCCACCCCATATCTGAGCTTTTTACTAAGCATTATGATCATCTCCTAGCTGCCATACTAAATACACAGAGTATGGCAGTGTATGGCATATCTAGAGTTGGAAGGGACCTCAAGGACAGTCTAGTTCAACATCTTCATTTTACAGATGAGGAAACTGAGGCCCAAGGAATTTAAGTGATTTGCCCCAGGCTATGAGGGGAAGAAAGTATCTGGGGGAATTTGAAACCAGGACCTCTGACACTTTCCAATGTACTACTTGGCCTCAACACTGGTCTTGGAGCCCGAAGATGGGAGTTTGTCTTATTCCTCTCAGCTACTAGTTGTTTGATCTTAGATGAGGTATCTAGCCCCTGCTAGTCTCAGTTCTCTCGTCTGTAAAATGGAGACAATAACACCGTCACTGTCTGCCTCATAGAAATATAGGGAAGGTTATCTCATATAGTCTGGAAGAAGTCTTTGTAAACTCCCAGGTGCCATCCAGACATTGTACTCCATCCCTTACCCTCCTGGTCTCATTGGCAGGAGGGGTCCTCCAGAGAGTGACTGACAGCTCTTTTTCTCCACAGTTTTAGAGGTAAGCCTGAGAGTTGCTGGAGTTTCTTAGTGCTGTTGATCCTGAGCCCCAACCAGTATGCTCCTCATTGCTTAATTGGGTAGAATGTGATGAGGCAAAAGAGAGATTCTAGAAAGTGCTCTGGAGAAGCAGTTCTCAACCTATGGGCTGTGACCCCTCTGGAGGTCAAATGACCCTTTCACAGGGGTGACAGGGGTCGCCTAAGATCATCGGAAAACACATATTTCCAATGGTTTTAGGAACTGAGACACTACTCCTCTATCTGTCTCCAGGTGGGTCCTCCCACATGCAGGTACACCCACATTGGAATATTAAAGGGTCTCAGCATTAGGAAGGTTGAGAACCACTGCTCTAGAGAAATTCAAAGAGGGAGATTTCACCCAAATGAATGGTTCAGAGAAGGCTTAATGCAAGAGGGGATACCTGAGTTGGGTCTTGAAGACAAAGAAGTTTGCAACAGATGGACATGAAGATAGAGCTGCCTCAAGAATGTGGGAATGGCTTGGTCAAATTTATGGGAGCACATCCAGTTCTATTTCGGCTGGAACATAGAGTGGGAGAAGGGTAGCTATGTACAATAAAGCCAGAGAGTTGGGCTAGAGCCAGACTATGGAAGGCTTAAAATTCCAGACTTTGCATCTCTATCCTAGTGACAATAGGGAACCATCAAAAGTTTTTTTTTGGGAGGAGGGAGGACAGAGTATAAGAAATTTAGAGATTGGAAGGACCTCAACAATCATCTCTTTCAATCTCCCCTCAATTTATGAGGAAATAGTCCCAGGGAGATTAAGTGATTTACTGAAAATCATACAGCTGACAAGTGACAGACCTGGATTTTGAACTCAAATACTCTGATTAGGAGGGAGCTAGATGGCTCAGCTAATAGAGCGCTAGGTCAGAGTCAGGAAGACCTGTGTTCAAGTCCGTATTCATACACTTAGTAGCTGTGTGATCCTGTACAAATCACTTAGCCTCTGTTTGCCTCAATCCACTGGAGAAGGAAATGGAAAACCACTTCAGTATCTTTGTGAAGAAAACTCCATGGACAATATTGGTGTGACATGGTCCGTGGGATCATGAAGAGTTGGACCCAATTGCATGACGGAACAAGAAAAGCTCTGATTCCAAATCTAACACACTTTGTAGTGTGTTACACTGCATCAGCTAAAATATCCTGCCTCTGACACGGTCATTCCTTAGCCGCCAGTACTCCAGGTTCCTCCTCCCTACCCACAGATTTCTGGAAAGACATGGATAAATAATTTTGCAGAAGAAGAAGACATTTATATCATTGAAAGAAGTGGTCAATGTTTATTGAATCGAATTGAATTAAAGGACATCCTGGTGAAAGAACAGGAGATGGGAAGACTGGTTTTTAGTCCCCTGTTTATTAGAATAGCCCAGGCAAGAAGCAATAATATAGTGGCAGTGTGAATAGGGAGAAAGGAACAGAGAAAGATGTTGAAGCTAGAAGTCAATAAAACTTAGCTATGAACTAAATTGGAGTGGGGGATGAGGGAAAGGGAAGAATGATAGGAAAATGGATTTAGAGCTGACAGTAACCTGAAGTATAACTTCCTTACTGTGCAGAGAGAAAACTGAGGTCCAGAAAGTTTAAGTTATTTGTCTAAAACCATGTAGGTAGCAAGGTGGTGCAGTGGTTAGAGTCTTGGGTCTATAACCAGGAAGACTGGAGTTCAGATCTGCTTTCAGACACTTTACTTTGCTTATCTGCCTCAGTTTCCTCTGGGTTGTTATGAGGACTCAGTAAGATTTGCGAAGTGTTTTGCAAAGTTTAAAATGCTCTATAAATGCTAGCTATCATTATTAAGGATCAGAGTGAGAAGTCAACCAGATCCAATGACTCCTGAATCATTACGCCATCTTATAACAATGATTCTGAGCTTTCCAGTTGGATGATGGTGGTGACATTAACAGAAATGGTGAAGTTGGGAGGAGGATTATAATTTGTACCAGGAAAAGAGCTTGGAAACCTCTCAAATGCGTCTTATGAGGAGTTGGATCCTTTCAGGTAAAGCTATCTTTTTAAGGGAGAAATCATCATCTTTCCTTTGACAATGCTGTGGGATGGCGGGAGGTAAAGAATGTGACAAACAGTGCTAGGAGCAAAATGGAGAATTAATGTAGTTGAGAATTGAGGAGGGAGGCAGTCAAGCAGAAAAATGTAAACCCATTATCACCTGGTCCCCTGCTCCAATTGCACACCAATTAGGGAGGAATGAGAGGAGAGGCAGAGCCTTCTCCTTGTTGGGCGTCTGGCAAGTAGGGGAGCCTGCAGAAGGGTTACAGATGCTAAGCACCTGAGTCTGCCAGAGACAGAACTGCTTTTATCACCTGACAAAAAAAAAGGGACATCAAGGGGTTGAAGTTGGTATAAGACCTTACATTTATCCCCATTAAATTGTTTATGAATCTCAGTGAGGAAGCCCTGGGGTAGACCTGCTTCCTGACATCCCTAAATATCCCCTGTAGAATTGAAATCAATTGTTCCATCCCCAGCTGCTCCATAGTCATGAGAACTGGGAAGGCAGCTTTCTTTGGGAGAATGACAACTCCCATGCCTTTCTTCCTCAGGTTGTCCCACAGGATCCTGATCTTTTGATGTCCCCAGTGAAAAGAGCTAAGCCTTGGCATTTCTCATTATAAATTCTATATCATCTCTAATAAATCTATATGTTACCAACATGTTGTGAGAAATATAACATAAAAGAGTAATCAGCTGTTAAAAGTTATATGAAACAATGCTCTAGTGATTTGGAATATTCTCCAAATTGAGCTCCAGTCTTCCTGATTCTAGACCCAGGGCTCTAGCCACTGCACCACCTTGCTACCTGTATGGTTTTAGACAAATTACTTAAACTTTCTGGACCTCAGTTTTCTATCTGCACAAGGAGGAAGTTGTACCTCTGAGGTACAATCTGAGTTTCGTATAACTATTAAGGGAAGTACAAATTTGTCATACAAGTACAAACAACCCTCAAACCCAGCAAATAGGCAAAGATGACAAAAAGATGGGAGTAGTTGATGTTGGAGGGCTTGTGGAAAGACAGGCACATTAGTACATTACTGATATAGCTGTGGCTTAGATTTACCATTCTCAAAAGTGATTTGAAAATGGGGAGATGTTCTTCATAGTTACCTGAAGAGCCTTATACAAACTAATGCTAAGTGAGAAGAGCAGAACCAGGAAAATTTGTACACAATCACAGACACATCATACGTGTGACAACCATCTTTGATAAACTGGACTCTTCTCAGCAACGCACAGCTATAGGACAACTCTAGAAGTCTCAGGATGGAAGGAGATATCTACAATCAGAGACAGATCTAGAAAGAACAGAGTTTAAATGGAGATTGAAGCAATCTACATGCTCTTGTTCTTTTTCATGTTTGGTTTTGTTTCTTTTTTCCCATCGTTCACTCCATTGGTTACAACCCTTCTATACAACCAGACTAATGTCCAATGTGAAAGTATTTGTAGATCCAATACTTGATTGCATGGTACCATGAGGTGGGGGGTGGGGAGAGAGGGTAGAAAATTTGAAACTCAAAAGATTATGCAACTTTATCTTGTAAACTAAAAATAAATAAACAAATCAATTTTTTTTAAAAAAAAGTGATTTGAAATTAAGCTAAGAAAGTGACTAAACTCTCTGAAGGGTTAGGGAACCTGCTGCCTTGAGGCCACATGTGGCCTTCTAGGTCCTCGGGTGTAGCCTTTTGACTGAGTCCAAGTTTTACAGAAGAAATCCTTTTATGAAGGAGATTTGTTCTATGAAGTTTGGACTCAGTCAAAAGGCTGCACTTGAGGATTTAAAGGGCCACATGTGGCTTGGAGGCCACAGGGTCCCCACCCCTGTCTAGCCCCTTTGACTCAGAGATATCTTTGCTAGACATATAACCCCAAGGAAGTCAAATGGAAGGGGGGAAAACGTCCCATATATACTAAGATGCTTATGGTAGTAGGACTTTTTATTGTAGCAAAAAATAGAAACAAAGGTGCTCCTAAGTTAGAAAAACAGTTATACAAATTGTGGCTTGCAAATGAAATGGAACATTTCTGTGCCATAAAAAAGGAGGGATATGAAGAATTCAGAGGAGAATGGGCAGATATCTAAATTGATGTAGGGCAAAGTAAGTAGAGACGGGAAACCAATATACACCATGATTGTAACAATGCAGATGGATATTTAAAAATAACAAAATTAAAATGAATGCTGGGTAATTATGACCATCACCCTTGACCCCGAAGGACAGGATGATTCATCTTCCTTTTTTCATTGGAGGGGTGGGAGATTATGGATGGGAAACAGTCCATCTAAGATTTAGTTGTTAGATTCAGTTAATATGTTGGTTAAGTTTTTGGAACTTTCCTTTTTCTCTTTTTAAAATCTTTCATTTTAGTTTTCTGTTTTAAGAAATGACGCATTATGGCTGGGAAAGTGGAAAAAATGTGTTTTGAAGTGAAGGTGGTATAATATTTAGAAATGGAAATAAAACTATTTTAAAGAGTGATCACAAAGTGGACAGAGTTCAACATGGAAGGCTTCCTGGAAGAGACGAGCTGAAGGCAGCAGGTCTCCGGAAGCACCAGCTAAACTCATGGTAACCTGTGGCCACTGAGACTCAGAAGGCCATTTCCCTGTGGGGAGATTCAGATGGCAGACACTGGAGTCCTGACCTTGCATGGGTCACCAACCTGGAATGTGCAGAGGTGGCAAAACAGACAGGCCTCCCCTGCAGTGGTCCCCAGCTCAGTGATTCCAGCCTCTCATCCTTAGGGAAGGTCAGATCTCAAATACCATTCCCCAGGCCCCTTTCCAAGTCCTGTATCTTTGAGTGGGCCCCAAACTGTAATTATGCTGAGGAGCAGAATTAAGCTGCTGAAGTACATGTGTTGGGTGATGAAGTGGGCTTGAGCAGGGTAATCCCTAGAGCCCTGAAAAGCCTTCTGCCACCCTCCCCCCCAATTCCCCAGCCATGGCCCTTGTACAGTCAGTGCTGAAGGGGGCTTGGAAATTTTCCTGCTGTTTGCTCCCAGCATTCCTGGGAAACAACATAGTGGTAGGGGAGGAGAGCCGGGAAGGGAGTCAGGAGACCTGGGCTCTGGGCCCAGCTCTGACACTGGCTAGTTAAGCAAGTCGCTTCACAGTTTCTTTACCTATGGGAACTAAGGGGTATAGATGAGCAAGGCTCCTCTTCTACTTCTCCCTAGACCTGTGCTCTCAAGAAGAGTGATTCCTTATATCAGTTTTCTTTTTTTCCCCACTTAATAATATTTTGTTTTTCGACAAGAACATATATAGTTTTCAACATTCACTTTCATTAGATTTTGAGTTCCAATTTTTTTCCCTTCCTCCCTTCACCGCCCCCCCCAAGACAGCAGGCAATCTGATGTCAGCGCTTTCTCACTCAGGTCAGTAGAAAAGCTTGGAGTACATCAACCCTGGCCTTCTCAAGATTCTCTCCCAAGACACTCAGTCTTCTGCCTCTTCACCCGCTGTTCTTCATGCTAGGAATGCTCTCCCTCCAGACTTCCCTGGAACCCCACCTTCTCCAAGAAGCCTTCCCGCTGAGCTTACTCACAGGTTAGCCCCACATGTACCCTATTTGCACCCAGTCATCTTCATGTTGTGTCCCCCATTAGACTGTAAGCTCCTTGAGGACAGGGGCTGTTTTTCCCTTTCTTTGTAGCTCCAATAAGCACTCAGCAATAGCTTGTTGCTGACTCAGTGTTCTCTGTCCCCACAGAGGTCATCTGCATATCGACACACTTTTTTTTATCTACTCCTCACAAGGGTATGTGAGGAATAGATACCCTCCCTAGAGAAATTTGGCAGAGAAGTGACCCTTAACTGTAAAGTGGGGATAATATCACAACCTACCTCACAGGGTTGTTGGGAAACAAATGAGATTTGTATTTGTCTACAAATTTGTCCACAAATATTTGTAAAAAGGCTTAGCACAGTGCCTGGCACAGGTAGGTGGTATAAGAATGCTTATTCCCCTCTCCCTTCCCTCACAATCCATCTTGTTGTAATTCTCCCATGAGATTCCTGCTCATCTCCCCCTACAAATCCTTGTCACAGAATTTACCGGTATTCCTCTGATTCTCCTGTTCAGTCATTGTAGTCATGCCTGACTCTCTGTGACCCCATCTGGAGTTTTCTTGGCAAAGATACCAGAGTGATTTGCCATTTCTTTCTCCTTATAAGATTCAGTTGATGGGCTGGGTAAGTTTGTGGACTTTTTTGTTTTTTATTGTTTTCTGTTTTAAGAAATTACTCTAGCAGGGGAGGAGGAAGAAATATATTTTGAAGTGAAGGTGATATAAAATTTAAAGATGATAGCAAGACTATTTTAAAGAGTGCTCACAAAGAGATCTTTTTATTCCTTGACAGATGAGGAAACTGAGGCAAACAGGGTTAAGTGACTTGCCCAGGGTCACACAGCTAGAAGTGTCTGAGGCTGGATTTGAACTCAGGAAGTGGAGTCATACTGGTTCCAAGCCCAGTGGACTGTGTACTGTGCCTTCTAGCTGGTTCTCTTAACACCCCTTGAATGCTGGTGCAGCACATCAGCTCTTATCCCTCACCCTTATTAAAGCAACTAGGTGGAGAGGTAGGATGGCTGGGTGGCTCAGTGGATAGAGCACCAGACTGGAATCAGGAAGACCTGAGTTCAAATCTGGCCTCAGACACTTAGCTTTGCAACCCTGGGGCAAGTCACTTATCCCTGTTTGCCTCAGTCTCCTCATCTATAAAATGAGGTGGAGAAGGAAATGCAACACCAGGTCAATATCTTTGCCAAGAAAATTCCAAACAGGATCATGAAGAGTCAGATGCTTAAAGACAACTAAACAACAGCAATAAAATATTCACAGAACGGATGTAAACGTGTGTATGTACATGTAGGTGGATAGAAGTCTAAGTACAAAGTAAGCCCTTAATAAATGCTCTCATGTATACACAGATGTATATATACATACATGTATACACACACGTGTGTATATGTAAATAATAATTAGTATGAATAATGAACCTGGTAAAGTGGCCAAATTATTTAATTCTCCCTGCATATTTCCAGTGAGCTGGAGCCAGTGACCACATTTTGCATAATTATAACTTCAAGTAGCATGAATTTGAATATATATGTGTGTGTATATATATGTACATAATACATATATATATACACAATACACAATAATAATACACAATAATACACATAATATATATGCATAGGCATTTAATGGGATTCATTGTACTGATTGGGACCTCCTTGTAATGTCATTTTACTTTTCTCTCACTAGATTATAAACTACTTGCAGGCAGAAAATATGTCTTATTTGTTTTCGTATCTCCTGAAAAGATTCATCTCTATCTAGAGTCAATTTTGTTTTGTCTGTTGTTCAGTCACATCCAACTCTCCTACCCCATTTGGGGTTATCTTGGCAGAGACTCTAGAAGGGTCTGTCATTTCCTTCTTCAGTTCATTTTATAGATGAGGAAACTGAGGCAACAGGGTTAAGTGACTTGCCCAGGGTCACACAACTAGGAAGTGTCTGAGGCTGGATTTGAACTCAGGAAGATGAATTTCCCTGGCTCCAAGCCCAGCACTACCCACTGTGCCCCCTAACCGCCCTGATCTGTAGTCAATATGAGGTGTCTCTACAAGAGGCAGATCACAAATTTTGTTTCTAAAGTAGCGCAACTGGTCATTTAACAAACTACACAGTAATTACACATGATAGACACTCACATATCTATTGAAGGAATTAATACATCATCTTTCCAGATACAGGATGAATTTTCTTCTACCATCCGATAAAAACAGACTTCCTTACGCCTACCCTTCTTTTCTTTAGTAGTCATTCTTCAGACGTTATAAGATTTAAAATTGTCACATCACCAATTAGTGACATGATCTTGAACCAGTCCCTTGCCTATTCAGAGCTCAGCTGTAAAACAAGGGTATTTAGACAAGATGACCTCTGTGGCCTCTTCCAGATTTAACATTCCATAATTGTGATGTGATTAAAACACCAAACCCGACCCAAACTGAGGACAGAGATGGTCTCCACACCACCTCTTGTCCACATCCCCTTCTCACCAGCCCATGACTGCCATCAAAGGCCAAGCCCTCTGACTACTCATTTAATCAGTCTTCTTGCTGTACCCTCTCTCCACTTCCATTCATCTTCCATTCATCCCAAAGAGATTTTTCCAGAGGTTCCCTCCAAGATCAAATATAAAATCCCTTATTTGGCATTCAGAGCTCTCCTGGTCTAGTCCTTTTTGTCTTTCTAGTTCTCCTTCATGTTACTCCCCTCAACACTCTGGAACATCTCCCTATACTGGCCTACGAAGCAGGTTCTCAGATCACAGCCCTCAATCTGCCATCTTCTGGCCTCGGCACTAGAAGGCTCTCCCTCCTCCCCTCAGTCTCTTGGATTCTCGGGCTTTTCTATCTCAGCTTAAATTCCCCATTCTGGAGGTCCCCCACAGCCTTCTCCTCGGAGGTGCCTTCCATCTACTCTGCTCCTAGCTTGTGGGAGACCAGTTAACCTCATTAGAATGAAAATTCCTTAAAGGTAGGGACTGGATCTGGCTACCACCCCCACCCCCACCCCCATCCCCAGTGCTTAGCAGGGCACCTATCGTAGCTACAGGCAACCCTTACTAAGTGCTTCTTGACTGAGTATGGATGGTGCCACAAAACTTATTCTTGTTTCAGGTCGACTGAAAGGCAGATGTTCCTGTTAAAAGAGTCTCAACCCTTCTAGCTTGAGTTGCCCTTGATCAAGAGGATCCTTTAGGCTCAGATTCAGGAGAGTCCCTTAAGCTTAGATTAAAGATAAAGAAAAGAATATATATCGTTATTCATTTCTTTTAGCTCTATGACCCTAGGCAAGTCACTTTTCTGGGGTTTGGTTTCTTAATCTGTAAAATGGGACAATAATACTTAGACTACCCGGCTTAATTGATAATACTAGAATAATATCAACCACGCGGGGTAGTTGATAATACACCCAACATTTCTGTGCTGCTTCCTATGTGCCAGGCACATTGCTGAGCTCTTTACAATTATTGCCTCATTTGATCCTACAACCACCCTGGAGGTAGGTGCTATTATTATCCCGATTTTACAGATAAGGAAACTGAGGCAGGCAGAGGTTAAGTGACTTGCCCAAGGTCACGAAGCTTAGAAGTATTAGAGACCAGACCCAGGTCTTCCTGACTACAGACCCAGGATTCTGTCCCCTTTGAGAGGCGGCGGGAGGAAGGTTGAGTACAAAAGGGACAAGAGAGAACCGTGTTTGAATCTCATCTCCTTCAGTTCTGAGCTCTGTGGAGTTATTTAATGTCTCTAAGTCTCTGAGTCCTCAGGCTGATTATTGTTCGCCCTCATACTCCCTGGGGCTGAGCTGGGGTGGGGAAAGCGCTTTCTTCAAAGGCTCACCGGGCGGTCGGAGGAACTGAGACGGTCAGGACGGAACGATCTAGGCCCCTTCGCCTCTTACACCGACGCCCCTCTAAGCGCTGGACTCCCTCCCGCACCTGGTCTTTCTTCCAGGTCAGCAGGCGGCTGGCTGATGGTTGGAAGTCTGTGGGGATAGAAGTGATAGCGCCAGAGCTTCAAAACTGGAAGAGACCTCAAAAGGTAGCTAGTTAAACCCCCTCCTTTTACAGATAAGGAAACTGAGGCCCAGAGAGTTTGACTTGCTTGTCCAAGGTCACAGATAGTATCAGAAGAAGGATTTGAACTCAGGTCATCTGAACTCAGGGCTTCATTCATTCATCTATTCATTTATTTATTCATCCATCCATCCATTTATTTATTTTCTTAGTTTTCCACGTTCACTTTTATAAGATTTTGAGTTCCAAATTTTTTTCTCCCTCCCTCCCCTCCCTTCCACTCTCCCCAAGGTGTCATGCAATCTGATGTAGGCTATCCATGCACAATCTTATCAAACATATTCCAAGTTAGACAAGAGGGAAGTAGGAGAGTCAGGAAAGAAGAGCCCCACATTATTTAGGGCTGTATATTTGCCCTTCGCACACGTAACATTATTTAATCCAGACAATGAACACCAGATATAGGAGAGTTGAGTGTTAAGTGAGAGGTAGCCCCATTTTACAGATGAAGAAACTTGTGGCTCAGAAGACTGATCTGGCCAGGCCCTGTAGCTTGGTAACTGGCAAAGGATGGACTGAGAAAAAGCTCTCCCAGGACCAAGAGGGGTTGGACTTGGCACTGGAGGGTCACAGACTGAGATCTATAAGAGACTTCATTGGTCATTGAGCCTAGCCCAGCCCCGGAGCCTTTTCATTTCATTTCCCAGATGAAGAAACTGAGGGTCAGAGATGGGATGTTTTGGGCCCAAGTTCACACAAGTAATCATGAATTGAACTCAGGTCCTATGATATCACAATATCATCAAGTGTAAAGTTAAAGGACATCTGACAGCCCATCCCCCCCATTTCACAGGTGTTGAAACTAAGACCCAGGAAGTGATTTGCCCAATAACACACAGATATTAAGTAGCAGAGGCCAGATTTCAACCCTGATACTTTGACTGCTGGGTCAGCTCTCTTTCCTCTTTCCCATAGTGTTTGGGTCAATCAACAAGTAAGTGTTGTGTCTGCTGTGAGTCAGGCATTGTGCTGGATGCGGGGATACAAAACAAAATAAAAAACAGAACACAAAACAAAACAAACAAAAGAAATCTTAGCTTCTGCCCCTTGGCTCCAAATTCTAGGGTGGTTCATCCTCACTCAGAAGTGGGAGAGCAGAGACAGTCCCTACCCCCCCATCCATTCATTTTTCCCTAGCTTTCCTTCTCCTGGTAGGCTGAGTGCTCCCCCCCCAACCCCCTCTTCCCCTCTTGGTGCTTATGAAGAAGAGAGGAGGCCCCATCCCTGAGGCTTCCACAAGGAGGAAGTGAGGGAAAAGCTGCCAGGGAGGCAGCAAAGGTGGGATTTCAGCCCCAGCAGACTCCCCCATTCTTCTCCTGAGACCAAAATCCCACACTCACTTACTTCACAGCACTCACTTTTAACCTGCCAAATGCCACTAAATCTGAAAATTAAACCTCTGATTACGGAATGTCTTTTGATGTAAAAATGTGGGGGTTTTTAAAATGTAATTATTCGTACACTAAGGTTTTAATTGTGCTGCTTTTCTTTCTTTTTAAGGGCAAGGTGATTCCCCCACACTCCTCCCCACTCCCCACCAGCACCTCAAAGCCTGTTGAGGCAGCTCCCCCAAGGATGTGTAAGAGAGGGATCAACCTGGTGCGGGGGGAGGGGCAGTGGCCTGGAAATCAGAAGACCTGGTTTCCAGTTCCAGTTCTGCAGCTAATTAGCTGTGTGACCTTAGGCAAGTCCCCTGAGCTCTCTGGGTCTAGGTTTTCTTGTCAGCAGAATGAGGGTCCCCAAAGGACAATCTCTTCAGTTCTAACCCAGTCCAGTTCGGATCTAGCCCACCCTAATCCCTGGCTTCCTTGAACTCTTGCTAAGTCTCTCTCTTGTCAGTATTTCAGGGATCCAAGCTTAACAGTTCTCATAATGATTTTCCATTCACATTCCATCTAAACTTTCCAAAATTGCTGTGCCCGTTTCCCAGTTCTCTGATGCCTTCTCCATCTCTGCTTCTTGAAATTCTTTCTCTTGCTTCAAAGCTCAGTTCAGGGGATATCCCCTTAAGGACACCCCAAGTTGTTGGGGTTCTCTCTCTTCCCTCACCATTGAAAATTATTTTGTATTCTTTTAGTACGTGACATAGTAGATTGAGAGCTAGCCAGGAAGAATCGGGTTGAAGCCTCACCTCCAGCATGCAACAATAATAATTCACATTCACATAGCACCGATTACACATCAGGCACTATGCTTAATTCTCACAACTTTTTGGGGCAGGTGGTGCTATTATCTCCATTTTATAAATGAGGAAACCGAGAAACAGAAGTTAAGTGACTTGTCCAAGGTCACACAGCTAGTGCTGGTGTGAAGCTGGATTTGAACTCAGGTCTTCCTGCCTCCAGACCCAGCCACTTTATCTGCTGTACCACCAACTTCCCATAAGGTTAAATCACTTTCAGGAAGTCACGTAGGCAGCAATCCGCAGAGGTGAAATCTGCACTTTTGCCCCTAAAGTCAGTGTCCTTTCCACTGTCAACCAAGTTGCCTCCTTGTGATTCAGGCTTAAGGATGGACAAATGAGGACAATCATACAGGGTATTAGGGTTTACAACATGAGCTATTGAAGAGAATATTCAGTCCTTTTTTCAGATGGAGAAGTTGAGGCCAGGACAGTTTAAGTAACTTGCCCAGGGTCAGTCACAGAGCTAGCAAGCATGAAAGGTCAATTCAAGACCCAAATCAGTTTTCTCTGTCCGGTGTTTATCCCATTCATCAGACTCTGGTCTGATTCGAGCTGGAAGCAAAGTTTGAGATCCCCAAAGGGGACACCTGGGTAGTTTTTCAGATGAGAACATTGAGGTACTTGATTCTGAAGGGGAGATAACAACACCCAGAAAGGGCAAGTCTCCCAAATTCATAAAAAGGACCCCAACACCTACTGAAAAGGATCCCCCCATCCAATGTACCAAGAAGGAATCCACAAGCCTCCTGTATTGTGGGGAGTCTGTTTAGGAACCTGCAGCAGGGAGGAGGCCGCTCCCACCCCCACAAGGTCGCCCATCCATTTCTGAACAGCTTGAATTGTTAGGAAGGTCGTTTTTGGTTTTCTTGACGCCAGCGCCTGAATGCGTATCCTAGGGTTGAACAGAACAAATAGAATCCCTTTCTCCCACGATGGTTCTTCAAACACTTGAAGTCATATCTGAGGCCTCTGCTGAGTCTCCTCTTCTCCAGGCCTCACACCCCCATTTTCTTCAACTGAACTTTTTACCTTGTGTGACCTTGGACAAGTCTGCTAGTCTCTCCTGGACTCAGTTTTCTCATCCATCAAAGGGCTAAAAGGCTCCTGAAGTCCCTTCCAGGTCTGGAGACACAAAGCCTATGATCCCTTCACCACTCCAATTGCCCTCCAAATGACTTCCCTACTCAAGGCCACAAGACCAGCTAAAGAGGGCGGCTTCTCTCTGACTCCACATCCCAGCTTACTACCCTATGCCACCTCCCCGGCTAGCCAGAGGGCATTCAGCCGAACCGCCCTGAGCAGAGGCCGGAGGGAGTCGATTTGACTTCCCAAGCTCCAACATGAGAGCGACTTGAAGTTGTGTAAAAATTACGTATAATAAGGGGTATCTGTTGTCCAGTTACGTCTAACTTCACGACTGCACTGCCCATGCTGTCCGTGGGCTTTTCTTGACAAAGATATTGCAATGGCTTGTCATTTCCTTCTCCAGTGGATTAGGGTGCACAGAGATTGTGATTTACCCAAAGTCACACAGCCAGTAAGCATCTGAGGCAGTATCTGAACTCAGATCTCCCTGCCTTCAGGCCAGGCACTCTACCCACTGAGCCACCTAGCTGCCTCCCAAAGGCAGTCCCTTCCGCCTAATTAACTTCCAGGGCAGCTAAGTGGCTCAGTGGATAGAGTGCCTGGCCTGAAATCAGGAAACCGGTCTTCCTCTGAGTTCAAATCTGACTTTGGGCACTAGCTGTGTATGACCCTGGGCAAGTCACTTAACCCTATTTGCCTCAGTTTCCTCATCTGTAAAATTAGCTGGAGAAGGAAATGGCAAACCACTCCAGTATCTTCGTCAAGAAAACCCCAAATCGTGTCACAAAGACTAGAAAGTAATTGAACAATAACAATAATTAACTGGGGAATTATCTGGTCAGCTTACGCTAGATACCAAACCCTTCAAATATATCGTCAGGTATGGTGAAGCAAAAGATTCCTGCATTGCCTACGCTACAACAGCTCAAAATAAACCAACTTCCCAGCGTGGATCAGGGAGGGGCAGTCAGATTTGGAGGATTTAGGGAAAATGGGATTTTTCAATGGACTCTGCTGCCCCCTCCTGGGAGCATGAAGAAGTGCAGATCCCTCCGGAGCATCCGTGGACAGAAGCCTGGCTGATTCCCGGCGGACGTACACCAGATCAGAGAGGTAGGATGCCTCGAAAGTTCTGCTTCCAGCGACATGGCAACCAGGGAGGACCTAAAAACAAACCATAAAATCACAGTTCTGCATCTTCCAGAGCTGAGAGTATTTTCTAGGAAAATAGGAAGCAGGAAGGGAAAAATGTTTGTTCAACATGATTAGAAAGTGCCTGCTTGGAACCAAGGGCTGGTATTGATTATACTGGAAAAATTTTGGAAAAGATTGGAAGGGGTGTCAAGCAGGGGGGCTTGCCCTCCACACTTCTGTGTGGCACAGTATCAGAAAGGCCAACAACTGAATTAAGATGGGGAAAATACATTAGGTAGATTGATTGACTGATCAAATGATTGAATAAATGAATTTCTTAAATGCTTATCATGTACCAGACACCATGCTAAGCACTGGAGATACAAATGCAAAAAGCAAGGCAGTCTGCCCTCAAGGAGCTTACATTCTAATAGGGGGAAGACAATACAGAGCAGTTGTAGCTGGGGAGGGATATTAAGGTGAGGAATGAGTAGATTCTTCTGACCATTGGGTTACACGTCCTTTCCAGAAGTGATGGTGTAGGCTGGATTATTATTTCCACAGCTAGAAGTGGAAAAGGGTTGGGGAGTGGAGAAGGTATATGGTATGACTTGAAGATGGCTGGGGAACTGCAGTATGGTGGGCTGGGCTGGGCTATTTACCAGTTAGAAGCCCCGGGGCCCCAGAGGGAAGTGAGTGCCAGGTTGGAGGCGGCAGCTGGGGCACAAGAGCATGGCATATTCAACACTGGAAATTAATCCAATCCAAGAAGCATTTATTAAGCACCTACCACAGGCAAAGCATAGGGGGGACAAAGACAAAACACGAAATGGTTCCTACCTTCAGGGAGCTACATTCTACTGGGGGTAAACAACACATACAAATAAGCCAATACAAAATATACACAACAAATTAAAATGAAGAAAAAGATGTGTTTAGAGAAGTCTTGGAAGACTTGTGTGAACAGATAGAGAGGGAAATGAGCAGAACCAGGAGAACAATCTATACCATAACCACACTACAAAAAACAATTTTGATTTAAGAAGGTTAATCAATGCAGTAACTGATCACAGTTCCAGAAGACTGACAATGAAAAAGGACACCCAAGGCCTGATGAAAGGTGCAGAACGAGGCACACACAAAAATGCATTTTGGACATTGCCAATGCAAAAATCTTTTTTTCTTAACTATGCATATTTGCTAAAAAGCATTTTGTAAGCTTGGTGCCTATAACATAGTAAATGCTTAATAAATGTTTCCCTCTCTCTTTTTTTTTTGGTTTTCTTTTTCCTTTTTCAGTAGACAGAAAGAAAATAAAAAATTTGCTCGTTGAAAAAATAGTTTTAAAATATCTGTATTTATCTGTCTCCTCAGAAACTTGCCAGCTGTATGACCGTAGGTAAGTCACTTAACCCTGTTTGCCTCAGTTTTCTCATCTGTAAAATGTGCTAGAGAAGGAAGTGGCAAACTGCTCCAGTATCTTTGCCAAGAAAACCCCAAATGGGGGTCATGGAGAGTCAGACATGACTGAAAATAATTGAAAAACAACAGATAGATAGATAGAGAGAGACAGACAGACAGACAGACAGACAGACAAAGAGAGACAGACAAATAGACACAGAGTAATTGGGGGTCAGCATTAGCACTTGGGGTGCATCTGAAAAGTAAAGACAGCACTTGAGTGGCACCTTGAAGAAAGCTAGGGAGCCTAGGAGGGAGATGGGGGGAGGAAGCATATTCCAGGTACAGGACAGCAGACTCTACACAAAGGCAGATAAGTGTTACATCCGGACCACAGAAACTAGGTCCTTTTGGCTGAAACCCAGAGCACGTGGGGAGGAATAATGTGTAAGATAAGACTGGAGGCAAAGCGTGAAGGATTCCTGCCACCCAAACCACTCTGCCAAGTGCCCACAAGAGGACAGGAGGTCCCAGAATCATTGAACCAGAAGGGTCTTCAGAGGCCATGGAGCCCAATGCCTACATTTCACAGATGAGGCAACTGAGGCTCCTCGAGGGGAAGGGACTTGGCAGAGCCAGGATTTGAACCCAGGTGCTTTGGCCCTAAATACAACACATTGTCTTTGCTTAATGTAGGATTCCAGGATTATAATAATAAAGTCTTTATATAGTGTTTTAAGGTTTGCAACGTGCCTTACAAATATCATCTCATTTTATTCTTGCGATGACCCTGGACTTCGGTGCTCTATTTATCTGTCTTCTGCAGATGAAAAAGCGAAGGCAGGCAGAGGTTAAGTGACTCGCCCAAGGTCACACAGCTGGTCAGTGTCTAAGTCAGAATCTCCTGACTCCAGGGCCAGGGCTCTACCTAGGACAGCTGGTCCAACTCACTCATTTCATAATTGAATAAACTGAGGCCCAGGGTGGATAAGTCGAATGCTCAGTCCATTACTGAATTCTGTCACTTTGTAACTACATGTTGAAGTGGAATAAAGATTGGCTTTAAAGTCAGGAAGACCAGAATTCGAATCCTGACCTCAGGCACTAAGTAGCTATGAGACTCCAGGCAAATCGCTCAACCCTTGTCTGCCTGTTTCCTGTGACAAATGGGATGATGGCCAGCACGTCCCTCCCTGGGGTGTTGTAGGGGTCGAGTGAAACAATATTTTAAAGCATTTTGCAAACCTTAAAGGGCTTTATAAATGCCAGCTGATATTATTACCTCCAATTATATTTATGGTGCACGCAGAGCTAGGTGGCACAATGGACAGACTGTGGGGCCTGGAGTCAGGAAGACCTGGATTCAAATCCAGCCTTGGACACTTAGCAGTTGTGTGACCCTGGGCAAATTCTCTCAGCCTCAGTTTCCTCATTCATAAAAATGGGGTTAATAATAGCACCGACTTCCCTAGGTTATTATGAGGTTCAAATGAGATCGTGTCTGTCGAGGACTCAGCCCCTGGTGGGTGCCAGGCCAGCTCCCATTCTCATGGTGGTGGCATTTCTCATATTGCTCTACTGGACTGTGGCTTGTCTCTGGATTTCACGTGCTTTATGGGTCTCTCTGCCTGGACGCTGAGCTTGGAAGCGGCAGTAACTGCGCCATAGACTTCTCTACAGATCTGGCCCTGTAGAGACAAGTAACAGTAGATACGTTGATGGATGGGTGTTCAAATGGGCAGATCCTGGGAAGACATGTCTAGATAGAGACACATTCCCAACATGGGCCCAGGGCAATGAGCAGGGACCTCTCCTTCTCTCTCCCACAAACAGATAACCTGAGACCCAGAGAGTTTACTTAGGGATACGGATGAAAGAATGCGGACAAAAGGTTTCCAAGGGCTGTGGGTCATTATCCATCTCAATTTCACAGCTCCAGTCGTCCAATAGGACCCCCCTCACCCCCACCTGCCTCACACCTGACTTACACAGGCAGGGATGGGGCCCCAGCCCTTCAGGACAGCTTTTAAATCGCTTCCTAGGAGACATCCTGACAGGGCAGGCTCTGGCCAGGCTCAAATGACCCATCAATTTTGTTCTCTCAGCTTTGATGGACACTTCTCCCTCCCTCCTTTCTATCTACCCAGATTCATTGCTGACCACCCAAGGAACCAACTTAAAAGTCGGGGGGATTTCCCCTGGTGTTGAAGAGAGAAGGGTGCCCACTCTGTCTTCTTCAGCAAATCTGTTTTCTTCTCTCTTCACCAAATATTCCCCCACCCACCCCAATCCCCAAATTCTATCCTTCTCCTGGACTGTGAAATACATCTGAAAAATCCTCTCTTGCTTCTTGCCTTCCTTCCCTCCAACCTTCCTTCCTTCTTTTCTTCCTTCTTTTCTTCCTTCTTTTCTTCCTTCTTTTCTTCCTTCCTTCCTTCCTTCCTTCCTTCCTTCCTTCCTTCCTATCTAACAACTCCTACAATCCATGAAGCCTTTATGGATTAATAAGGAGGAAGTGAGTAGAACTGAGAGAGAAGCAGCCTTGGCATCAAGAAGGCCTGGATTCAGATTCTGCCTTTGACACTAGTCATATGAGTGAACCTGGGCAAGTGCCTTAACAGCCCTGGGTCTCAATTTTCTAATCTGTAAATTGAGAATAATAACAGTCATCCCCCAGGGTTGTTGAGACTCCAATTGCAAGCTTCCTAAGGACAGGAACTGTTTTTACCCTCCTTTGCATCTAAAAAATTAGCACAGTGCTTGACACATAGTAGATTCTATGCTTGCTGACTTGGATCTATATAAAAATTAGTGGTAATTAAGATTTCTGGGGCAGCTAGACAGCACAGCAGATAAGCTAAATGCATACCCTGGAGTCAGGAAGACCTGAGTTCAAATCTGACCTCAGATGCTTACTAGCTGAGTGACTCTGAACAAGTCACTTAACCCTGATTGCCTTAAAGAAAAATAAATAAATAAAACCTTCCCGCGGTCTACCTGTCTGACCTGTGCTACATATAAATATATCCACGTGTTTTTGCCCCCTAGTGTGTTTCTCCTGTGTCCTCTTCTGTACCATTCCCTTGGCTCCACCATATTTATACAGCGTTAGCCCAGCACCCCAGGTACATGGACCACTCAGAGAAGGGAAGCTCCCCAAGGGCAGGGACTGTGTCATTCAGTACTTTGGGGTCTCCAGCGCCAACACCTTGTTCCACATCTAAAAAGCACTTAATAAATGACTGTGGAATGGAGGAAACATTAGGGGCAGGGAGGTGAGGAGGAGGAGGAGGATTGGAAATGAAACATGAAGAAACCATTGGCTCCAACTGTCCGCATCGGGCTCGTCCTGGCAGGGGCAAGGCCCTCACTCTTATCCTAATTTTTACAGAAAAAGTTGGGTTTAATCCCTGACCTGCCTGTTTCACTGAGTTGTTGTGAAATTCGAATGATAATGTAGGTGAAAGACCTAAATATATAGCATATGGGGCAGCTGCTGAGGTGGTACAGGGGACAGACCCTCACTGGCCATGCAGCCCCGGGCAGAGTAGCCTGACCACCTGCCTCAGTTTCCCCATCTGTAAAATGGGGATAACAACAGCACCTGATTCCGGAATTGTTGTCAGGATCAATGAGATACTATTTGTAATATGCTTGGTCATGTTATGGTGATGATGATGATGAAAATGGCAAAGACCACCTAAGTGGGACAGCCAGCATGCTGTGGAGAGAGCACCGTTCTGGAATCAGAGGACCTGAGTGTGACACAGAGAAGTCACGCAACCAAGGACACAGCCCTTTGCCTGCTCTGTGCCTCAGTTTACTCCCCTGTAAGATGGGACTCATCCCACCACCTTTTTCACAAGGTGGCCGCCAGGCAGCCTGGCCTCAGGTTAGTCCTAAGGTCTCCGCTCACTAGGAAGCTTTCCAGGCTGACAGGCTGCTGGCAGGGATTAGCAGGAGCTTCCTCGCGTGGGCATTCCCTGTGCCACTGGTGTCTCCAGTTCAGTGCCTAGCCCCATCATCATGACTGGGTTTCCTAGGTGCAGAGAGGGAGCCCGGGGCTAGGGATATGGGGGAATGACTCTGGTCCGGTGCAGACCAAAGCCCAGAGGAAGCAGGAAGGAGGGAGGGAAAGCCAGTACTGGCAAGCAGCCCTATCCCTCTTGTCTTGCCTGCAAGAATCCCAGGGAAAGCGGGAGCATAGCGGCCCCCAGTGGGCACGATAGGAAGAGTCGCCATTCCTCCCAAATAAGTTTTGAGAGACAGGAGGGCTTCCAGAAACCACAGGGCTAGCAGGGAAATTCTCCAGGTACCTGGAGAGGAGATGAAATGAGAGCTTGGGCCTGCTTCCTACTAAGTGATGCTCAGACTCTGAGATCAGAGTGAAAGCTATTACTGTACCCATTTCACCAGGGAACACAGATCACACAGATGTCAACTAGCAGAGGTGGAATTTGAACCCAAGTGTTTTTTTACTCTAAGATGGGCATTCCGTCTGTTAGGCCAAACATGAAATGAAATGAAATGAAATGAAATGAATAAAGGGAAATCTCTTGTCTAGATCTACTAGGACTGGGCTATTTGGATTAATTAATACTCCAGTTAACTGAGAGTTCCAATACCATACACATTATAAGGGAAGTACAGGAGTCGAAGGATCTGAATTCTAGTCCTGCCTCTGACTCGTGCAATACTGGGCAAGTCACTCCACCTCCTTGGCCTCAGTTCCCTCATCCATAAAATGAAGGATTGCCTTGCAGGAAAGGCAAAGCAAGAGGGCCCAGGGCTTTACAATACCAACTTCCCTTCTCTCCCCATTTCCCCAGATGGGCTCTGAGGTCCCTTCCTATGGTCCTACTTACAAACTACAGCAGCTCAGTCACTCCCAGACAACACTGAGCAGCACCCGAGTCTCTCTTCATTTAATGAACAAATGACCCCAATAGCGTCTCCAAGAGCCTTCAGCACCATCCGGCATTTATTAAGTACCGGCTGTGTACAAAACGCTGTTCTAGACACTTGGGGAAGTGCCAAGTAAGACAGAGCCTCGCAACCTCGTGAAATGACCAGGATGGGTATTATTTTTTTCATTCAACAACTAAGGAAAACAAATCTCAGAGAGGCTGAGTCACTTGCCCAAGGACACCCAGCCAGAACAGGGCAGAAGCACGATTCCACTGTACCCTGTGGCCTCCTGGCCATTGTCAGAGTTGGGTTCATTTTCAGGCTTTTTTTCCTGGAACAATCCCCATGTGGTTAAACAGATGAAGGATATAATAGAATCAACCAGAAGCTGAACAATATGGTTTTATTTACAAAAAAAGGGCAAAGATCATTCTGGGGAAATGCCCCCAGAAGCACCGATGAGGCTGGTCTCTCCAAGGACACTTTTTTCAACCTTTCTCTTCAGTATACATTGGTGTATGACAGGCAGGTGACTATATAAAATATAGGCAATGACCCCAGGAAAAAAACTAATTCAAACTCCTCCAATTTGGAATTTGTGGCAGCTGGAAGGCATGGTGGTGGACAGAGAGCGCCTCATCATCCTGAGTTCAGATCTGACCTCCGATACTTACTAGCTGGGTGACCCTGGGCAAGTCACTCTACCCTGCTCAGTCAGACAGGACAAAAAAGCCATTGAAAAGTGCCTGGAATGTTCTGCCTCCTCATCTCCCCCTCCCATCAGTTTTCTCTCTCATGGTTTCTGGAATAGACCCAGGCTTGGTTATCCCTGAGAGCTCACACCACCCTTCCTCTGCTGGGACAGGTCCTCTATTTTATTTCGTAGCAATCGGGTCCAGTCATCTCCTCTTCGAAGAGTAGTGCATCGAGTCTGCATGTGCTCCAGGGCTCGGATGTCTGCGGGAATCTCAGGGACCAACTGGGCTTGGAGAACAGCATCTGGGAACTTGGCTGCTGAGGCTGGGGCCAGGCAGCATCTGGGCAAGCTAGAGGGCAGGAGAGGAGGTTGCGGAGTCCATGATGGGCAAAGGTCAGGGAAGGACAAAGGGAAGGGTAGAGAGAAAAGATGGAGGAAGAGAGAAGCGAGGGAGAAAAAGAAGGGGAAAGGTGAAATCAGAAACCAAATTAGCATTTCCTTGGCTGAGTTCAGTCCTGACAGGCTGGAGGTGGGTAAAACACTGAATGAAAAAAACACATTTATGACCCCGTCCTTTGGGTCAGCAACGCTCTTGGTTCCCAACATATCTAGACTGTATTCAGAGCAGTCAAGCTTCCAGAAATAAGGTGATCACGGACTGCCAATTAATAAACATTTATCAGGTACCTACTGTATGCCAGGCACTGTCAGAGAAAGGCATTAGGCATAGTGGATTGAGAGATGGCCTAGGAATCAGGAAGACCTGAGTTCAAGTTCTGCCTGGGCACGATGGATGGTGTTTATTGGCATCACCTGGGGCAAATTACTTACTCCTCAGGACAACTCTTTGTCTGTACATTGCAGAGTAGGTGGCCACCTGCATTGATGGAGGGAGCCCTTCCCTGGCAACTTCCTAAACCACCACATTACAGGTTCAGGGGTGATGTCTGTCTGACACTGCTGTAGCTGACCAAATGGCCATTTTCTTTCTAAGGGCAGATCTGAGCATGTCATTTCTCCACTCAACAAACTCCAGGACTCCCTATTGCCTGTAGCATCAAATACAAACTGCTCCATTTAGTTCATAAATCCTTTACCACACTGGACCCTTCCTACCTTTCCATTCTCATGGAGTGTCCCATTCCCTCCTGCACCTGGCCATCCAGCCAAGCTGCCCATCCCTCCTTTCCTCACACACAACCCTATGGGCTTTTCCTTGGATCTCCCTGATACCTGCAAAGCATCCCTTCCCTTCTCTTCATAAAATTCCTCTCCTCAACATGCAACTCAAGCGCCATCTTTCTCATGAAGGTCTTCTGGGTCCAATTCCCCCCAGCTGCCGGCATCCTCCACCCTGATGCTGCTATCATATGCTCCCCAAATCTCACCCAAGCCAAAGGTACTCAGTTCCTTCAACACATCCTGTCCAAGACTACAGTCTACAAACAAAAGCCCCTGACCCCTTCTAGTCAAGCTATCACCTAAGTCACAGCTAGGTGGTGCAGTAGACAAAACACTAGATTTAAAGTCAGGGAGATCTGAGTTCAAATCCAACTTCAAATAATTTACTAACTGTGTAACCCAGGGCAAACACTTCATCTCTCTGAGACTCCTTTACCTTTTCAGTAAATTGGGAATAATAACAACACCAAAGTTGTTGAGTTATAATAAACCCTAAAACCATATCATATTAGCTATTCAGTTGTGTCCCTTCAATCCTATATTTCTGTAGTTTTTTTTTTAAAACAAAATGCAAGACTTTCTCTGATTTAACTTTCTGTTCAGACTTGTGAGTTCATCAGGGTAGGTGCAGAATTCCCGGTGGAGAGAATCCCTTCACTGATGCAGGTTAGCAATGAGTTATATTTAATTTATTTTTTAAGTTATATTTCATTCATATTTAATACCCCTGGTATTAAAGAGTCATCACCTGGGAACGACTGAGGCATTAAGCTGCCATGGTTACACAGGTGTCTGAAGCAGGAATTTCACTTGGGTTTTCTTGGTGTTGTCGTTACACTTACATCTGACTCTTTGTGACCCAATTTGGGGTTTTCTTGGCAAAGATGCTAAAGCGGTTTGTCATTTCCTTCTCAGGCTCATTTGACAGATGAGGAAACTGAGGCAAACAGGGTTAAATGACTTGCCCAAGGTCACACAGCTAGGGAGTGTCTGAGGCTGGATTTGAACTCATGAAGATGTCTGACTCCAGACCTGGCACTCTTTCCACCTCATCACCTAGCTGTCCCTAGGCTTTCTTGATTCCAAAGGCCAATTTTCTAGGCATCACACTTTGCTGCCTCTCACATAGGACTTCACATGTATTCACTCAAGATTTTGTCATATTCCGGCCTGTTGAGACCCTTTTCAAACCTAGGCTCAATTAACCCGCACATTGGTTATCTCTTCCAGCTTCCTATCATTTGTGAATTGGACAGACATCTGATTATCCCTTCATCCAGGTCATGGGCAAAATTGAGAAGCACCTGGAAAATACAGCCATCACGACCTGCCTTCCACCCCCACCCCCCACTCCCCCGGAAGAAGGGTGTCTATGGATGTTGCATGTATGGGTCGCAGCATTAAGGGACAGCAAGGTTGGGCAGGGTTTTAGGTCTGCAGAAAACGTAGGTTCTCCTATGACCAGCTCAGTGTTCTGCCTTCTAGGTCCCTTGGATTTGGAATGAATGCACTTCCTCATAGCCCTGGCATAAACGTGATTATAATCAAGACAGACTATGAAAGACAAATCAAGAAGTGGCTATAGAATTCATGGAAATTCACAGGCCTTTAAACCAAGTCTTCTCCACTTAAAGAGATCACAAAGAGAGACAGTCGAGTCTCCTATCCCCCCACTCCCCATTGAAGGGATGAAAAAGCCAGGCCCAGCAGGGTCTTTTACTCCCAAACCAGCACCATACACTACCATGTGTCCAATGAGAAGGGAACAGGTGAGGTTATGGAACGAAAATCCCCTCCCCTGCCCCAGACAGACAGAAAGGAAGGAAGGAAGTGCATGCCCCTACCTGGGCTGCTCCCAGGCTAATCGCTTGTAGTGGTAGCAGACAGCCACAGCAGAATGAGGACACAGCAGGTAGTGGTTCTCCTCCCAGCAGCGCCGCATGGTGCGAATGATGTCCTCATCAGAAGCTGACTGGGAGCTTATTGTCTCTGAAATCTGAAGAGGGTTGGGAGCAGAAACAACAGGAACAAGCAAATTCAACGGGCGGCATCATGCCAATGTTGGTCTGGCTCAGGGAATATTTCAACCTTCCAATTTTCTTGTCTTTACATTTACAAAAAATATATATTAGGTCCTGGTTTAGTAGTGCAGTGGAAAGAGAGCCAGGCTCGGAGTCAGGAAGACCCTAGCCTTAGACACTGTGTGACCCTGGGCAAGTCACTTTACCCGGCTTGCCTCAGTTTCCTCATCTGAAAAATAAGCTGAAGAAGGAATGACAAACACTCCAGCATCTCTGCCAAGAAAACCCCAGACAGGCTGTCGTGGAGAGCTGGACTGCTCTCTGGACTGGACTATAATGACTTAACAACAGCCAGCTCTGCAGATTTTTCTGGGGGAAAATCTTCAGTTAGATTCAAGGTTCAAAGAAATTACTAGGGCCTGATTCATGGATCAGCAAATTAATGAGTTTGTTTTTGACTCACCGTTTAAGCATCTCACATTGTGGAAGGATGTATTATAAGCAAAGCACTCTAGCCTTAGGCCTCCAGAGGAATACTGAAGGAGAGGCATAACTAAGGTGAGGCATCTGGAGTTTTGATCCAGGGTGTGAAATTTAGAGGATACTGAAAGTATAAGTTAAAATAGCTAGCTTTTTAACATCTACAATGGCACTCCCTAACCAAGTCTGGCTCTGATCGAACACCTTTCATCCTCTACCCTGGAAGAAGAGAGTTCAAATCTGGCCTCAGCTACTGACACTGAACCTCTGTCTGCCTCAAACTTTTCCACAAAAAAAATGGATATAGAATAAAATGGAGTTATAAGGCTCAAATCAGATCATATTTGTAAAGAGCTTAGCACAGAGAGAGCCGGGCACATAGTAGGTGCTCAGGAAATATTTGTTTCCTTCTCTTCCCTCCTACACCAGATCTGAGAGCTACCCTCATTTTGGCCCAGCATTTCTACTCATGGAGACCTCAGGTTAAAAAGTTTTGTGCTGCTTGCCAAAGGCCTTACTTATTCTTCTCTTGGTCCCTTTGGCTCTGTATTATAGAGGAAATTCCAGGCATAGCAGATCTCTCCCATTTGGGCCCGGATAGGGCAGGGACAGCACCCCATTAGGCGATGGAAGTCAGGGGAGTACTTTGAGCCATCACCAGGGAGCTGATACACAGAAGGACAAGACTCAGATTCCTCTGACTGCCTCTGGAGTGACCTCGGCCACCCCCCAACTTCCAGCCAGGGTGACATCTAAAGGTTAGCTCAGGCAATGGAGCATCTTTGGTGGAAGTCAATATGAACTAAGGGTCCCCAGTGGATGGAACACTTCAGTGGGTGACATTTCCTTCTATCCATTGAAGAACATGACTCTGAGTGGGGCTCAACAGACTTTATCAGGTGGCCAAAATAAATAAACAAATAAAGAACTCCTGTATTGGAGCCATCCAAAAGTAAGCAGGCTACTTTGGGAGGTGGTGAGCTCCCCCTCACTGAGGGTCCCCAGACAGAGCCTGGATGGTTATTAGTCAGGCATATCATAGTGGACATTCCTTTTCTGAGAAAAGGTTGGATTAGAATTCAGTGGTTCTCAACCTTCCTAATGTTGCGACCCCCAACCATAAAATTATTTTTGTTGCTACTTCATAACTGTAATTTTGCTGCTGTTATGAATCTGTCTGATATGCAGGATGTATTTTCATTGTTACAAATTGAACAATACCCAGAGGTTAAGAACCGCTGGATTAGATGGTTACCAAATTCTGGCCTGCTGGACTTTGGCCACAGTAAAGAGTTATTGCAATTTTGCATTCTTGGGAATTAAGAGTCTTAGGATTTTAAGGAACAATGGCCTTCTTTGGTGAGGGAATGGGAAGCATTTCCTAAGGACTATTTGGTACAAGCTACCAAATCAAAGGTCTTTTGTGTCTTGCTTTGTCTGAACTGTTTCCCTTTTTTGGGCCACCTTGGCATGGAGCTCTTTTGGCACATGCAGCTTCTTGGTGCTGTCAAACTGTTCCATCAGGGCCTTGACCAGTCGGCTGTCTGATCCTGAGAGCAACCAGAAGATCCTCTCCATGTTATAGGGCACCTGAAAGAGAAGAGCTGGGCATGAATTCACAAGGACAATTTATCAGGACACAGGTCTGAGTTCTGGACTATAAAGAACTCAATTCCACCAATATTTATTCTTTAACTGCCAAGTTCCAGGCAAGGTAGAGTAAAGGACAGAGGGTGAGCCTCAGTTAACACAGGTCAGCACCATCTCTACAACTTGGAGTCTCAGAGCTGCTTAGGCTACTGGTATCTAACTTAGATAGAAACCAGGGACATTAACAGGTTCATAAGGATTTCATGGAGGCAGCTTGATGTCTTAGGGGGTAGAGCACTGGGTCAGCAGTCAGAAAAGCCAGAAAGACCAGCCTCAGACACTTACTAGCTGTGTGACCCTGGGTAAGTCACTTATTTCTGTTTTCCTTAATCCACTAGAGAAGGAAATGACAAAAAACTCCAGTATCTTTGCCAAGAAAACCCCACGGACAGGACCGGTGACCTATGGCCCCCTCGGCTACCTGCACAACAAAGGATCTCCAAGGGTACATATTGACTTGGAAAACCACATATTAACATTATCTATGTGTTATTATATTTTTGTTACCTATTTCCCAATTACATTTTAATTTGGTTCCAGCTCACTTAGACACTTAGAGCAATGAGTGGTTAAATGACTTGCCCAGGGTCACATAGCCAGCATGGATCCAGGTGGACCTAAGAAAAGTGCGGAAGGGAACAAGCATTTAAGTGCCTGCAATCACACACTTGTACTAAATACTTTACAAATATTATCTCATTTCAGGTCAGGTAGGTGGGGCAGTGGGTAGTGCTGGAGTCAGCGAGACCCAAGTTCAAATCTGGTCTCAAACACATTCCAGCTCTGTGACTCTTTATTTAACCCCAAATGCCTCCAAAAAAATACCCCAACAAATATTGTCTCATTTGACATAGACAGAAACACACACACACACACACAACCATTTTGGTTTTTTTTCCTTTTATCTCTAGATTGGAATTTCACTGGAATCAGTAGAGGTAACTGGTTACGCTTGTCCTGGAGAAAAGACCTTGAAGGACATGATCCCTGACTTCAGGTACTTGACAGAGTAAGAGAGATGGGGATCCTCTGGAGGGCAGGCCCAAGATGCTAGCAGCAGAGGATCATGCCAGGAGGAATGAGCAGCCCCTAAACAAGTGCTCTTTCCTGCCTCTCTGCTGACCTCCAGCCTGGCATCTCCCACTGCTCTCTGGATATCTCAGAATGGATGTCCCACAGACGTCTCAAACTCAACACGTCCAAAGACGAGCTCCCTGTCTTTGTCCTCTTTTCCACCGTCTCTCTCTTCTTCCTAACTTTCCAATTACTATAAAGGGAAACACCATCCTCTCAGTCACCCAAGAGCTCAGCATGGTGTCGCCCTTGACTCCCTCTCTCTCTCAACCCCCATATCAAATATGGTGCCAAGGCTTGTCCGTTCTACCTCCGTAAGATCTCAAATATGCCCCCTTCCCTCCCCTGATGTTAACCCTTCCCTGTGCAGACTCTCATAATTTCATGTCTACACTAGGGCAATATCTGCTGGTGGGTGTCCCTGCCTCAAGACAGGGCTCCTTCTTCTAGGAAAAGCCAATCGGGCCATGCACAACTCAAGCCAACCACTAATCTTGGCCCAGGGCAGTACAAATCTCTAGATATTTCTGGATCATATATATAGAGCCAGAAGTGATTTCAGAAATTACTTAGCCCACATTTATTATCTTAAAATTAAGGAAACTGAGGCCCATAGGAGCCACCTCACCTGGCCACAGAGGTAAAGAATATTTGATATAAATTCGGGTCCTCTCCCTCCTAACTCAAGGCTCTTTCCCATGCATAACACACTTACCCCTTTACAAGAGATTTAAAAGAGGGATTAACTGAACTCAGCTCAAAGTAGTGATTCCAATTTGGAGAATCGCAGCCCCTGGGCAGCCCCCTGAGACCCTGTGCCATGAAGCCCTCCCCTCAGAGAGGAAGAATGCCAATATGGCACGTTGAAAGGGGAGCCAGCGGAGGAATCCGCCCTCCCTCTCCCGGGTCTCACCTGAATGTCCATGGCTGATGCCAAGGTTTGGGTGGTGTTCCCTGAGAGCGAAAAGTCCCCGTGCTGGACAGCCCTGTGGATAATGTCGTTATGGTTCAGCACCGTGGCCAGACGGATGGGAGGCCCATCTGCTGAGCGACGCAGCCCGCTAAAGACAAGGACAAGTAATGCTTCATCAGCCTAAGGTGACCATGATCCCTGTGAGGGCCCAGGTGAGTTGGTGACAGGCAGGTGATGGATGTTAGCAGCAATGCTAGGATTCACACTCCAGACCTCACCCTCTGCTGCCAAATCCCCAAGCGCCTTTTAAACCTGACTCCAATTGTTACTTCTTTTAAAGCCTTCTGTAACCCCCTCCCCAGACCTGGGACTGAGAAGAGCCTTTTCTGACCTCCTACTGCCATTCTCTGTACACAACGTTCTTGGGGGCACTGAGGCGACACCATGGTACACAGAGCGCCAGGACTGGAGTCAGGAAGATTTATGTTCATGAGTTCAAATCTGACCTCAGACACTTTCTAGTTGGGTGACTCTGGACGAATCGCTTAACCCTGTTTACCTCAGTTTCCCCATCTGGAAAACGAGCCGGAGAAGGAAATAGCAAATGACTCCAGCATCTGGGACAAGAAAACCACAGATGGGGTCCAACAAAGAGTCAGAAATGACTGAACAATAAAACTTCTTATCCTGTAGGTATTATGGTCAGCAACATTTAGAGGTTCTGGATTCAAATCTTGCCTGACCTCAGGATGGTCGCTTTATTTTCTCTGGGCTCCCCTGTGTAACATCATGCACCAGCAGATTCCCAAAAGAATGCTGCTGTGAACAGCTTTTAAGGTTTGGATTACATAGTATAGTGAACACTGTTTATTCCATTACAAATCAAGGCAAACATTCACCATATATCATATATAATATTCACATTACATCTTATCACAGAAAATCACAATATGGTGTTCATAACAGCTTAACATTAGAATGGCCACACAGTTTTCACTACAGTGGCCACAATACTTAGAACAAAGAACAAAAGAATAATCATCTGGTTTCCCTAAGGAGGAAACCCTCCTCACTTAATCATTCAGTCACAATACAATAATCAAACTTCCACTCACGGGACAGCTATTAACTTAATCAGTCACTAATCTAGATTTCTGATTAATAACTATCATTAATCACTAGTACAGTCATTAGAAAACCACACAAGCCCTCCACCCCTTGGTGTCAAGCAAACCTAAATTTCATCCAAAGGGAGGCCTTTTCTTCATCTTGACTCTGGGTGGTCTCTCTGATTCCCTGGAACTTCTTCCATGGTCCCAGCTCCCTCCTGAATCCACCAAACAGTCACCTGGATTTAGAAGCAGACAGCTGCCAGGTTCTTGTCTAGTCCTCAGGGCAGTCCCTGGCACACACTGACGTTCACAGGGTCCAGCACATCTCAGACCCATCACCACTTCTCTTGCCTGGAACTCAAGGATCAGCCAGGCCACAAACAAACAAAGTCTTATCTCAGTCAAGCTTCTTCAGTTCAGCTGGCCCTAGGAACCAGAAGGAATATCAGACTTCCAGGCAAGCCCTCTCAGTCTTCCAGGTGGCCTTCACCAGATTCTGGTCTCAGGAAAACTCCAACTCAGTTCTCAGCTTTCAGATGCTGGGAGAGAAACTCTCTCTTTCTGTCCTTCCCTCTTGCTCTCTCTCAGCCTGCTTCATTCTCCACAATTTTTCCTTCACCAGGAGCAACATTCCGATTCTGTCTCTTTGTCTCTGAAATTCTTGCTTATATACACACACTGGCCTCTTGTCTCAGCCAACCCTTCTACCATATTGTCAGGGGAGTTCACACCCTCTCAACAAAGGACAGGGCTCACACCTTCCATACTTAGCCCTAAGTTACTAAGTGCTAAGTATCTGCCAAAGTGATTACTGTTTGTCTGTTTGTCACCCTGTCTAACTGTAAAGCGAGGGGGTTGCCCTAGCTGTTCTCAGAGGTCTCATCCCACTCATAGAATTACTATGATACTCCGATACGGTTCCAAGGCCACTCTGTGCACCGATGCTCAGGGTACTCCTTACCTGCCAGATTGCCCCCAGCCCCTGTTGGCACAACCACCTCCACAGGGAGCAGCGGGTTGATATCCATGGATGGTGCGCATTGGAAGTAGGCAAAGAAATAGTGAGCCATCTGCACAAGGACCCGGGACCAGTTTAGGGAATTCAAACTCATCAGGTTATGCTTCTTGGCAAAAGCCGAATCGGCAAACACATCTTTGATGGGCTCGTCCAGCTCATCGCTGTCACCCTCCACTGTCAGGGGAGAAAGGACATGACCATGGTCAGGAACCCAGGAACTCCAAGCCCACCGAACTCTCCCCTTCCCTCAGCTGGGCATTTCAGGCTTTCTGCAATCTGACAGCACTCTGTTGGGTCTACCCAGCTTCTCAGTCCCCAGAATCAGGCACTCTCTGCGTTTGTCCCCAGAACTCCCTTCACACTCATTCATTCAAGTCTTGTTGAAATCACCCATTCATGCAACACATCTTTCCCTTAGAATGGCAACTCCTGGCCTGTAGGGATGGTTTTTTTCTTTGTCCTCATTCCCCCTACGACTTAATGTTTGTTGTTGTTTTTTAATGTACTGAGTAAACATTATGATTTGGTGTGGTGGGAGCAATTTCTGCCCTGAAGGCAAAGCTTGCTTTTTCTTTAAAAGATGTGGATAGTGAACAAAGCACCAGCCCTGGAGTCAGGAGGGCCAGAGTTCAAATCAGCCTCCAACATTTGACATTTACTAGCTGTGTGACCTTGAGCAAGTCACTTAACTCAGATTGCCTTACCTTCCCCCCTCCAACAACAACAACAACAAAGGTGTCGAAACCATCCCTGAGACTTAATAGGCCCAGACCACGAAGACTTGGAACACAGATGTAGCTTCCTGGTGGCCGAGATAAAAAAGCCAGAGGGCAAGGAGTACAGAGGCCAATGTGTACCCAAGTGAATTGGTGTGAGAGCCTCACTAAGAACCCTTTTGATGCTATGACTAAATCACCTTCTTTTGGGGGACTACTGGATGGTCTAGGAGTGTCTCATTTTATTTTAAATCTCAAACTTGAACTACAGAGAGGGCTGAGTCTTTCACAAGGCAGTAAGTCAAGGAACAATGCAATCTCTAATACGTTAAAAATGAAGAGGATATACACTGGAAGGGTAGGGGGAGCTTTCAGCACCTCTTGAACTTCATCACAGAGGCAGTCTCTTCCCCCCCCTTTAGAGCAGGCGTTCGTCACTTTTTTGTATCAAGGACCCCTCTGGGAGGCTGGTGAAGCCTTTGAACCTTTCTCGGAATAGTGTTTTTAAATCCATAAAATAAAATACAATGAATTACAAAGAGAGCCAATTAGATTGAAAGATAGATCTATCTATCTATCTATCTATTCATCCATCTATGTATACATACATCCGTCTATTCATCTATATACCTATTCATTCATCTATTTATCCATCGATTCACTTGCCTGTTCATCTATATTTATCCATGCATCCATCCATGTATTCATCTATCATCCATCCACCTATCTGTTCATCAATTTATCTATCCATCCGTCCATCTACTCACCTATTTATCTATATCTATCCATCTATCCATCCATCCATCTACTCATCTGTTTATCTATCCATCCATCCATCCATCCATCCATCCATCCATCTGTTCATCTATCTATCAGTAGAAGTTCATAGACCCTAGGTTAAGAAACACTGCTATAGAGAGCCTTAGGTTCTAGTCTAGCTCTCTCATGATGAAATGACTTACTGCCCTTAACATTTCATCAGCTCAGGGTCCATTCACCACCCCAAAAGGTTCCCGTACAGTCCCTACCTCCAAACACATGCACGTTGTCCTCAATCACTGTTGTCATCTGGAGCTCTTGGATCTTGGAGCAGCGTCCCAGGGGCAGCAAAACAATGATGTCCATGCTTTTGGCTCCACGGACACTTTCGATGGCTGAGCTCCCTGTGTCTCCAGAAGTCCCTGATGGGGAATAACAATAATGTTAATAATTCATACTACAACTATTACTATTGCTGCTGCTACTACTACTACTACTACTACTACTGCTGCTGCTACTACTACTACTGCTACTACTACTACTGCTACTACTACTACTACTACTACTACTGCTACTACTGCTGTTACTACTACTACTACTACTACTACTACTACTACTGCAATTTCTATTACTACTACTTCTAGCTTTTATAAAGAATTCTAAGGCTTACAAAGTAATTTATAAATATTATATCATTTGATTCTCACAACCACCCTGGCAAGTAGATGCTGTTATTATTCCCATTCTACAGTTGAAGACACTGAGGTAGGAAGAGATCTGGTGACTTACCCAGGGTCACACAGCTAGTGTGTCTGAGGTTGGATTTGAATTCAGGTCTTCCTGACTCCAGACCCAGAGCTCTGTGCACTACGACAGCACCCCCTAGTGGCCTTGTATGCATTTTGATAGTGCTTTATGGACTGGTCTAAGTTTTTTGTTCTTGTTTTTTTTTTTAGACCAGACCATGTGATTTCATTATTATGGGAAACTCCTTGTGTGGAAAATCCTCTCACAATGCAGATCAGCACTTTCTCTGTAACTTACAGTCTTAGAGAGGGGCCTGGGATGTTAAGAAGTTAAGTAACCTGCCTAAAGTCACATAGTCAACTTGTGTCTGAGGTGGGAACCAAGGTCTTCTTGACCCTCTACCTACCCTGCTACGCTGCTGTGTGGCTTACAAAGCACTTTTCTCACCCTACCTTGTGATAAAAATGGTATTATTGCACCCATTTTACAGGTGAGAAGCCTGAGACTCAAAGAGAATCTGTGACTTGTGCATCTCTTAAGCACAACTGTTAAGTGTCACAGGTGGAATCGGAACCTGCCCTTTTCCTAACTCCTAGTCCTGCACTCTATCTACAGGGCCACAATGCCAAATAGATGGGCTCTCGCCTGCTGCCAGGGAGAAATTAGCAGCCCCTGGAACAGACCTGGGACATGGGACATGGGATGAATGCTTTTCATAGGACACTGACTCCATCAGAAGGACGAGCCCACCAGCTCGCTATTCTGGAGCCAGAGCAAGGCTTGCACAGATACATGGATGCTGCCTTCCGAAGTTCTCCCTGTGTCCAATTGCACCCAATGACTGGAAGACAGCTCCCTGTACTTACAGAGCAGCCTATATTCCTGGAGCAATCTGAAATGAGAGCCTGAGATTGGGAGTCCGAAGACCAGGATCTGGATCCCAATTCTACAGCTTCTTAGTTTCGTGACTCAGTTCCCTCATCTGTAGAATGAGGAGGTTGGGGTCCCTCCAGAAGAGTCAGACAGGATAACCTTGGGGGTTCCCTCCTTCCAGCTCGACCTTTCCACCCACCTACAACAATGGTGACGTGTTTCTGCCTTTTCTCCAGAAAGTACTGCAAGAACTGCCCTGTACAGGACATCGATATGTCCTTGAAGGCATAGGTGACACCGTGCCACAGCTCCAGCACATTCAACCCATTCTTCATCCTGGACAGGTGAACGACATCTCTGTGGCGGAACCTGCTGAAGGCTTGGTCAATCAGACCTGGGGGTGGGGGAGAGGGGAGAGGGAATGAAAGTTCTTTCATCCAACAATGTCTCAGTCCCAGGCAGTTCACCTCCCTGCCACCAGGACTGGGCTATGGAATGGCATCTTTCAAGGGATCTTTTTTCCCATTTTTCCCCTAAAACAGTAAAGACATTAGGGGGTGAGGGGTGGGTGGGAGATGGCTATAATTTCATGTATGTAATTTTTTTTTCTGAAGGCAACGGATTTGTTTCTATCATAGAAGGGGGGAGTATGCTGAGATCCTACATACAATTTATGTTACTACACACATTCAGAAAGGAGAAAGACAAAAAGAGAAAGAGAAGGAGGGGAAAGCAAATGAGAAAAGGAAAGAGAGGTAGGAGATAGAGACAGAGAAGAAGAAAAAGAAGGAGAAAGAGGAGGGGAAGAAGAAGAAGAAGAAGAAGAAGAAGAAGAAGAAGAAGAAGGAGGAGGAGGAGGAGGAGGAGGAGGAGGAGGAGGAGGAGGAGGAGGAGGAGGAGAGAGACAGAGAGAAAGGGAGAGGGAGGGAGAGAGAGAGCACTAATTGTCATAGATGATGGGGATTAGATTAAATAACATTAAGGTCCCTTTCCAGTTCTGGTATTTTAAGATTCTAAAAAGCCTCTTAAAAGTAGGTCTGTGGAATTAATGAGAAGTAAATCCCACCAGGTTTTGAGATTTTAGATGAGCCATACAGGATGATAGGATCCTGGCCATTTAGTCCAACCCTTTAATTTTACAGACCAAAAAAAAAAAAAAAAAGAAATTAGGTAGCTTCAATCAATGAACAGGCATTGAATTTTTAGTTGTTTTTTTCCAAATAAGTTTTTAAGAATATATTGCTTTTTTTAAAAATCACCTATATTTCCTGATGTATTTCTTCCCTTTCCCTTGTCCCAATGAGATTTCCTTTCAAAACCAAACCAAACCAAACCAAACCAGTTCTGCAAACATAATCAACATGGACAAAAGCCTGCCAGCAGACCATTCCATTGTTCCGTACCCAAGTCAGCACAGGAGCAGAAAGCAGCGCCTCCTCGTAACTTTTCTTTGTGATTAAAGTGGATCATTGTGGTTGAACAACTCTTCGGTTCTTTAAAAAAATTGTTTTTTCACCTATACTGATCATTTTATGTCGCCTAGATTTCCCCTGTATTCCTCCTCTCTGTCTTCCCAGAGAACCATCCCTGATAATAATGAGGAATTATTTAAAAAGAAAAGTGTATGACTAGTACAGGAATATCTTTAGCATGACTGCACATGTATAACCCGTGTCAGATTGCTTGCCATTTTGAGAGAGGGGGTGAGAAAAACAATTTAAATTCAAAATCGTATAAAAAAATGAACATTGAAAACTACTTAAAAAAATAAAATGCTATTTGCCCAAAAGCAATGGGAATTGACTATACAGTTGCTATTTTAATAGATTTGTATTGATATCTTTGTTTTTTACATCACCTAGATTTCCCCCTTCATTCTTCCCTCCAAGCACCCCATGGGTGGAAAGAGGAAAATAAAAGAAAAAGAGAGAAAAAATCTAGTTTAAAAAAAATCTCTCTCTGCATCTCTCTCTCTGTCTCTTTCTCTCTCGTTCTGTCTCTCTCTCTGTCTCTCTGTCTCTCACACAGACACAGACACACACATACACAGGCAGACACATGCACCCACTGACATTATATGCAGTATAATGTAACCCAGATCCACTGATTTCTGCAAAAGAGGTATCTTCTCATACCTCTTTTCCGGGAGCATTTGCTAAGCCCTTCCTAAGATGAGTTGGGAATCTGGGGGACTCACCTTTCAAGTCTTTCTTTGGAATGAGTTCTGGGTCAATGAAAAGAGAACACAGCTCAGTCACCAAGGCAGGGTAAGAGAGGGTGCTCCATTGTTTCAGAGTTTCCCTGTCCAGCTGGGGGATTTCTTCAGGCATGAAGAGACCTCCATCAGGGGCATAGCCTGAACATAACGCTCCTTCAAAGTCAACGCTGGGGGTTCCTCCCCGGGTACTGATGTACCTCATGATCCTTCAAAACCCTGGGAAAGAGAAGCAGCTTCTAGAACTGAAGCAGAGAAAGGACCCAAGCCACACAGGGAGGCTGCCAACCGAATACTAAGAAATAGCCTCACAGACTCCTCACTCCTGGCTACTGTCGTCCTCAAGTGGGTGGTTGAGGGGATGAATACATAGGAGATTGGCAAGACTGTTGGGTCAGTTGGTCAACAGAGCTGAGTTCTTGACCCCTATGACTTTGGGTAAGTCGTTCCCTCCCCCTGGTCCTGTCCCTCCCACCTCTTGGGGTGGTTGTGAGAGTCTGAGGCATGCCCTTTGTGTGAGTAGCATATGAGAAAAGAAGGCATGGCTGTTGATGGTGAGGCAGGCAGCTATGGCAATCCCCATAGGCAGAGATTAGCTGGGCTATGCACCCCTAGGCAAGGTTTGAAAATTGCACACCACATCTGCGAGTATCCATGGGAAATTCTATAAGGTTTATTGTAAATGACACATACAGCCTAGTTTGATGTGAAGAGCCCTGGATTTAGAGTCAGAGGAATGGGGTTCAAATACTGCCTCTCTCACTATCTGTGTGACCTTGAGCACATCACAAGACTTCTCTGAGCCTGAGTCTCCTCATGTACAATGAAGCCTCTAAATGACCTCCAAGGTCCTTACCAGCTGTAGACAGAGTATTTATTAAGTGTTCACCATGCATTAAGCATTGTGCTAAGCACTAAGAATACAAATTTAAGCAAAAAAGTAATAATAAATTTAAATGTTAAAATTTAAAATAAAAAACCTAGTCCCTACCCTCCAAGGAGCTTGTGTTCTAACATGAAAAGACAATATATAAAAGGGAGGAAGAATTGGAAGGGAAGAAGAAAAAGGAGGAAGAACAGGAAGGGAAGGGTGCTGAGAAGATGGCAGAAAAATATGGAGACAAAAAAAGAAGAAGGAGGGAATATTTTAACACGGCTTCACTCTCATGTGAACTAGTCAAAGAAGGGAAGAATAAGATTGTCCTACAGAAATAAATACATTTCATTCAATAGGGAAACAAAAGGGAAAGGCAAGAAGGGAGGAAAGGGTATATACCAGTCAGAGGAGACTGGTCCTAAGCAAAACAAGCTCTAAGGATGTTCAAAACTTTTTCTAGTAGCTCTGTTTGTGGTGGGCAAAGAATCGAAAACTGAGGGGATACCCATCAATTGGGGAATGGCTAAATAGTATATGAGTGTGATGGAATGCTATTTTGCCGCAAGAAATGATGGGGAGGATGGTTTCAGAGGAACCTGAGAAGACTTACATGAACTGATGCAAAGTGAAATGAGCAGAACCAGAAGAACAACATACAATAACAGCATTTTAAGGACAATAGATTTTGAAAGACTTGGGAACACTGATCATTTTAATAGCCAACCAAGACTTCCAATGAAAGAGGCTACCTACTTCCTGCTAGAAAGGTGAAGGATTGAGAGTGCAGAATGAGACATATTTTTATTTTGGGGGGGCTTGGCCAATGTAGAAATTTGCTTTGCCTGACTCTGTTTGTAGCAGGTTTTGTTTTTCTTTCTCAACTCAGAGAAGCGGGGTGCAGAAGAGAGAAAGCACATTTTTTACTGATTACAATTATTATTTTTTTAAGTCCAGAGAGTCCTGGGTGAATGGTGAACTTTACCAGTAGTGAAGTGAACTTTGGATGGGCTGGGCAGTATAACAGCCCCTTTGCCCCACATGGCCCCCTTCTTGTCATTAAAAAAAAAAAGGTTATGAGTTCATTAACAATCGTTCAGTGACAATCCGTTAATTTGTGAACTTCTGGAGAGAAAGAACTATCTTTGCCCCTTCTGCTGTAACCTCAGCGAAGTGCCTGGAACTACATACAGGGCTTAATAAAAGATTATTGATTGATCGATTGTGAGGCTCCTCATTAGGAAAATGCCCAATCTAGTCAGAAAATCCTACCATTTAGTCCGAGGTTAGAGTGTCTGCCTCACTTTTCATGAACATCTTCCTGTGGTTAACCCCTAGCCAAAATGCAGTTTACTAGGAACAATGTGGGTAAAGGAACCCGAGAGATGATGCTAGCGGAGAGGAAGTGAAGCACGGGCTGACCCTGGGACTCCCCCCAGCCGCGGCCGTCTAGTTCTGGATGCCAAGAACTCTCCTGGTCTGCTCCTTCTCTGCCACAGCTGGGTGGGAAGCGCTACCAGACCCTCAGACTCTCGGTCTCCCTCCCTCTCTCCTCCTCCGCCCCTTCCTTTGATTTAAACGCATTAGGGGGCCACTACCCGAGAACTGACCGACTCCAGCCCCCGTGTTTGACCAATCAGGGAACCTGGTGGATGTGCGCAAGGTCGGGCACCCAGGAAGTAAGCGGCCGGACTGTCACTTGACCCTTGGTCGGCTAAGTCCGAAGCCATCCGCGAGCCCCCCCCCCCCGCCGCGTGACCTTGGCCGGTGGGGGGAGGGGAGGGGAGGCTAGAGCTCTTCTAAGCGCTCGGTAAAAGGGGAGGGGGAAGTGGAGTGGGTGCTGTTCGAGGCCTTTACGTGAAGCTCCGATCCAGTCCTGGCTCTGGACCGAGTGGGACGGCAGAAGGCAGCAGAGGCCGCCCAGGCCCAGGCAGCTGGCAGGCCCCGGGCTCCTGGGGAGGACGTCCAGGCGGGCCAAGACCAAGGCCCCTGACCCAGGTCCAGGGCAGGAGGGCTGGGGGAGGGGCGCGGAGCAGGTCCCTTTCCCCCGGTCTCTCGGCTTACCGTGCGCAGGGCGCTGAGCTGGGAGCGCTGGGAAGACACTGGCACGTGGGCTCCGTGCCTGCTCGAGTCCTGGGCAGCGGCCCGGAGGGAGGAGCTTGGCCTCGGGCCTCCCGAGCCTGCTGGGTAGCGCGGCCTGGGGCACTCAAAGGGACAGGGAGACCCGGCCTCTAGGCTCCAACCCCACGGCCAGAAGCGTGACTTAGAGGAGTGATCGCTATGTTCGAATCCTGCTCTCGATTGAAAGTAACGTTGTCCCTCCCCCCCCCCCCCATAAGAGTTCGTGGATCGCACCGCTCTCCCACCCAAGCGAAATTCAGGAAGGTCCGCAGGCCGAAGGTGGAGAACTTCTCTGCCCTAAACGCCCCCTAGCTAGGTGATCCTGGGCAAATCCCTTCTCTGAGCCTCACTTTCCCCATCTGTCATATGGGCGTAATAGTAGCACCGATCTCACAGGGTAGAAAGAGTGCCTGCAAACCTTTAGACCCTCACTACAGTCACACTGTGGGGAAATTGAGCTTTTCCCCCAGACTCAGCATCCAGGGGCCGCTTGGTCAATCTGGGCTAAGCCCGGGGGTCCTTCCCCTTCCCCAAGAGCGTTTTCTGCCAGAAGGGTATTCCACCCCATTTCAGCCCTGCCTCCTCCGGGGGACTGATCCTCTTATCTCTGACTACCCCAGTCCCCCACGGACCTCTCCAGACACAAACGCGCGTGCAACGCACACGCACACGCAGCAGACTTTGCACCAGATGCCAGAATTCCTGGATCCTGCGGGCAGACGCTCACTGATACCCACCGAGCAACATTCGCTTCTGTTGCTCTAAAAGTCTGAGCCCTCCATCCCCAGCTGGGCACCGAGCTACCTAGAGTAACGGAATGTGGCATCCCTAGACAAAAGTGTCATTTCCCTGCCGCGGCTTCCCAGTGGCCTTGACCTTCAGGGAGACACGTCGTATGTGACCCGTTGTGTCCATGGGTGGCATGAACTTCTCAAATTCAAAATAATTCCCTTGCATTTGAATAAATATGTGTCATTTAACATATATAGGAGTGTCAGTCTGGTATAGGGGATGGAACCTCAGGCTGGGAGTCGGAAAACGGGAGTTCGACCACCCTGAGGCTGTATGACCTTGAATAACATGTTTTAACTATCTGAACCTACACAACGATCACAGGACCAATGATAGATTTAGAATTAGGAGTGGAGGACCTGGGTTCCTTCTAGCAATAAATCCATGATCTTATGCACCCGGTGCACTTTGTAACTAACCATAAGGCAAGATGTAAATATGAGTCAATCTTATATTTGCCATAGATAGGAGTGATGAAATTGAACAAACAAGAGAATGAGGCCCCTCCGAAAAGGACAAAATTATTGCTTTACCCAACTGATACGTTCTCAGAAAGTATGTAATTCAACAAATAATTCAGTTCAACAATCATTAAGTTCACTATATGGAATGCCTCCTGCTGAGCACTGGAGATCCAAGGGCAGAAATGAGACCATCTCTCTCCTCAGAGGACTCATCCTCACCTATTCGGGGCTTACAGATAGGTCAGTACAAGCAATCTGAGAAGGGAGACCCCCTAAGCAATAAGGGGGATGCGGGAAGGCTTGAGGGGATAAGGGACACCTGAAGTGGGAAAGCAAAATATTCTAACAGCTAGCTTTTATAGAAGAGCTAGCACTTATAAATTACATATAAACCTTAAAAGGTTTGCAAAGACCTTTACAAATATCTCATTCAGTCTTCACAACAACCCTGGGAGGAAGTGCTATTTTTATACCCACTTCATAGGTGAAAAAAACAGAGGCAGATAGAGGTTAAGTGACAGGTAAAGTACAGATTAGTTGGGGGAGAGATTAGAGACAAATAAGACCAATTATAAGAGCAGTATAGTAGTCCAGGTGAGCGGTAAGGAGGGACTGACCTCAGGTTGTGGCCCTTTGAGTGAAGAGAGAACAGATAATAGCAATAATTGAAGTTTATGTGAAGTTATGTAAAGTTTATGTTTAAGGTTTGCGAAATATTTTGCCTGCCTTATCTTTCAAAACTTACAACAACTCAGGGAGGGTTGGGGTTATGGATATTACAGAGTGTTCCAAAAGTTATCCTTCATTTATAATCTTTTTTTAAAATAGTCTTATTTTTTTTCCAATAACACATCAAAACAATTTTTGCATTAATTTTAATTGCAGGCTTTTAATAGTTTAAAACATCAAGGTTTTAAAACTAATAACTTTAAAAACTTTTCAAGTTATGAAACTTTGAAAACAGTTAGACCAGCGAAATGACTAGAGTTATTAAAACTTAAAACTGCATTTAGGAGAGACCCCAGTTCAAACCCAGCCTCAGGCACATAGTAGCTGTGTGACCCTGGGCTAGTCACTTGGCCTTTGCTTCAGTTTTCTCATCTATAAAATGGGGGAGGGGGACATAATAGCACTTTCCTCTCAGGATGATTGTGAAGATCAATTGAGATAATATTGGGAAGCCCTTAGCTTAGCGTCTGGTACGTGGAAAACACGCCATAAATGTTAGCTGTTCTCGTTATTATTTTCGTCTTAAGCCGAGGAACAAGAAGTTTTATTCCCGTACAAAAGGGAGGGAGCGTTTAGCAATGAAGAGTCTTTGAGTGATTCCAATCGGTTGAGAGGCTAATGTTCAAGCCTTGTTAGGGTATTTACAAGATTTCTCATTAGTGATTTTTCACTTCATAGCCATATCGGATCCTTCTCACACACACTCACACACACACGCGCGCGCGCACACATTCACTCATACACACGCACACACGCACGCACACACACACTCACTCAATACACACTCACTCACACACGCACGCGCACACACACACACACACACACACACACACACCTCTGTCTCTGTCCATCTCTCTCTCTATCTCTCTATCTCTGTCTTTTATTTACTCTTAGTCAGTCTGGCTCAGCTTCCTCCTTTCCCTGCAATCACACCATTAGTTCCTGTTCAGCCTTCCTTTTCGGAGAGGACCAGTGACATTCCTGGCTATGCCTGGACTGGCTGAGAAATGGCTTTAAACGAGGCAGCCTGGTAGCTGATCCTCCACTGCTAGGGGATTGTGGGAAGGGGGGGGGGGGGGAAGGGCAGAGGCCGGAAGGAAGGCAGACTCCCATGAACTTTGTAGGTTCTAAGGACCCCTTGACCCAGACACCTGACGGCGACAAGTGCTGGAACCAAGAACCGGTCCCCAGAGCCCATGGTTAAATTTTAGGAGTGAGCGTTTACCCAAGGAAATCGGCCAACGCTATAAATCAGGGCTTGTTTTTCTCGTTTTCTTGTTTAATGATGTAGAGCCGGCGGCGGCCCAGGAGGTGTGGTCCACAAGACCGCTAGAACCAGGATGCGCTTGGTTTAAAATCCTAACTCTGAAATGCGTTCAGTGGGTGACTCTTGGTAAGTCTTTTACCTTCTCAGTTTCCTAATCTGTAAAATGGGTAGAAATGTTTCCCTACAGCTCACAGAGCTGCTGTAAGGTTTCAGTGATGCAAGTATGCAAAGTATTTCGCGGACAGACTTCGAGGGCTCCACAGGTGCCCGAGGGGCAGGAGAAAAGTTGGCGGGCGGTGGATGGTGCAATCACTATGCTCTTTGCAAGAGCAAAAAATGTATAAAGTCCTCCCATGTCGCAGCCTCGTGGCACGGGAAGTGACCTTAGCTTCTCAGTTCAAGTGCGAGCCTTGGCAGGTATTACCAGCCTGGAGCAGCTACAGATAGGAGCTCAGGGAATGGTCTTCGCTGTATCGGACGACTGGCCTCGCTAAATGAGGAGACAATGTCGCCAGCAAATAGGAAGCTAGCAAAGCTTTTTTTTTTTTTCCCCCTGGCTGCAGGAGCTTGTAAAGACTATGCCCTAACTAAGGTATCAGAGGCTGCTACGTGCCCTGATGAAAGGCTCCCTGCTCCTGACTTTTACAGATAGGAAACGAGCCATGCATTTTTTTTTTTTTGACTGCAGGAGCTCATTAAGACTATGCCCTGAGGTATCAGAGGTTGCTATCAGCACTGATGAAAGGCTCCCTGCTCCTGACTTTTGCCCTTTGTTTATTCCTATTTGCATAAATACCAGCTAATGAGTGAAGTTTCCTCTTTGCAGCTGTGACCTTGTAGCCTAACATTGAGATCTAGACCTATAACTAGGGTGGGACAACTGGGGCTTTGCCCAAGGGCTTTGAAATTTAGAAGAGGCTGACAGTTCTTGAACTTCTCCAGCAACATGTAAATGACTGAGTTTAGCAAGTAGTAACGACAATTAGTTAAAATAGCAAGCCTGGGATCTCTATCACCCTTTTCCCTACCCCTTGTCCCAACACCAGTCTCTTTTGTTCTAAGCAGCTGGTTTGAGGGTACTTTTTGTACCTTCAGATTTTCCCCAGATGTTACACATTCTAGCTATAGTTCTGGTAAGCCCTCCTTTGGATCCCAGGGTTGGGAGGAACCACAAGCGTCTGGATTAAGGGGATGGAGCTCTACTCAGGACCATCACATATCTATGGTCTTTAGCAATGAGGCAGACTGGGATATTGGAGACAAACATCCTTGCCTTTTGGCAGACAATGACAATAGATGTCAGCACCACGATTTGCCAAAGGCCAGGCCAGAGGGAACCCTGAAATTCTCAGTGGGTAGATTCCTAGCAGAGGATCCTGTCTGATGAAGCTATTCATCCTCCATTCAACAACTACGGTGACTTTCTTTAAGCACAGATTTGGTTGTATCCCTCCTCTACTCCATCAATATAAACTGTCTCCTTTAACCTTTAAAGCTAAAACTTGGCCCCTTCCTACCTTTCCAGTCTCGTTGGATGTCCCACCCCTTCTCACGCTTTGCAGTTCAGTCAGACTGGCCTTTTCTCTGTTTCTCACCCTTCTTCCATCTCCCATCTTCCTCTGGCTCTCCCGTGTGTCCGCCTTCCACACGTCTGCTTCACAGAATTCCACTCTTCCTTCAAGATGCCACTCAAGCTCCATCTTCTGCATGAAGCTTTTCTCTGCTCCCCGTGGAACCATTCCTCAGTCTCCTTTCCTGGATCTTCTTCCAGGCTGCGCCTGCTGTGGGGGGCCCCAGGCTCTGTACTGGAGCTTCTTCTCTACTTCCTCTGTGGTTTCTACCTTGGTCACCTCATTAGCTCTGATGGATGGGTTACCATCCCTGTGTCAATGACGCTCAGTCCTACCTACCCAGCCATCACCTCTCTCCTAAACTCCTAACTTGCATTCCAACCTTCTATCAGAGATCTCAAACTGGATATCCCACAGGTATCTTAAACACATTCAAAACAGTTCAAAACTGAATTCATCCCCCCTCCCCAAACCCTCCTGTCTTCAGAACTGCCCTCATTCTGCTGAAGGCACCACCATCCTCCTAGTCACACAGGTTGGTGAGCCTCTGATATTGCCACCAGCCCTCACTTCAAGGCCTGACACCTTCTCTGTTGCACTGATTGTCTCTCTGACTCAATTGTCCGGCCACTCCAGTCCATTCTCTATTCAGCTGTCAAACTGATCTTCCTATAGTGTAGGTCAGACCCTACCCAATAAACTTAGATGGCTTCCTTTCACCTCCAGGATCAAATATAAAATCCTCTGTTTGTCATTCAAAGCCCTTCACATCCTGGCCTCCTCCGGCCTTTCCTACTTTCTTGCATCTTCTGCCTAAGATCGAGAGGCCCTGGCCTCCTTACAGTTCCTCTTCCAAGCTCAGACATTTCCTTTGGCAGGGAATGTTCTCGAGATCTCCTCATCTCTGTCTCCTGGTTTCCTTCAAGCCCCAGCTAAAATCCCACCTCAACAGAAACCCTTTCCTGATCCCCTCAGTTCTAATGCCCACCCTTGTGACTGTCCCTGGTTTATCCCGTGGGTGGCTTGTTTGTACACACTTGTTTGTAGGTTGCCTCTGTCATTACACTTTAGACTCCTTGGCAGAAGGAATTATCTTTTTGCCTTTCTTTCTATGCCCAGTACACACACACACACACACACACACACACACACACAAACACAAACACACACGAGTTCCTGGTACATAGTAGGTAATTATTAAATGCTTGATGGATGGATGGATTGATAAGAACATCATGCAAGTGACTGTTACCAGAGAGAGCCTCCTATGGGAAAATTCACCCTGAAAAGCTCCCTCAAAGTAGCCTAAACCCAACCATTACTCTGGAGATGGGGGGAGGTAGTTGGGGCCCTGCATTAGCTTTTTACCCCACCTCTTCCACCCCCCCCCCCAGCTCAACACTGGGGACCTGAGAAGATGGGAAGAGAGACACCCTCACATCTCTCCCTGCTGGGCCAGCCCCTCCAAATTCCCCAAAGATCTCAGCCGGTCATTGACATTTTTATCAAAGTCTCATATAAAGGCAGAGATAGACTCCTTAGCAAACAGTGCAGGTAACTTCAAAGTTCAAGGGAATCTAGATTATGAGCTGGGAGGGACTTTGGAGATCACCTGGAACCTTTCCTCCTTCGATTGATAAGGAATCTAAGGGCCAGAAGAGTCTGGAGGCCTCGGGATGTCTCCAAGATCACACAAGGAATTAGAAGTAAAACAATCATCCTGTTTTTGATGGTTAAATGACCAGCAAGAGGCACAGATTGACCTCTCTCTGTCTCTGCCTCTGTCTCTGTCTCTCTCTTCCCCCCTCCCTTCCTCCCTCCCTTTTTCCCTCTCCCTCTCCTTCTCTCTCCCTCCCTCTCCCTCTCCTCTCTCCCTCCTTCTCCCTCTCCTCTCTCCCTCCC
>CM053595.1:294737580-294761391 GCA_028646575.1 Pseudocheirus occidentalis
TAAATTTCCAGTTTTTTGCCACCACAAAGAGAGCTGCAATAAATACTTTTGTATATATGAGACCCTTTCCCACTTCTGTGATCTCTTTGGGATACAACCCCAAAAGTGGTATTACTAGGTCAAAGGGTATGATATTATTTATAGTTTGGAACACTGTATATTGAAGAACAAAAGAACTGTGTTTCTGACCAAAAATATCATACCCAGCAAAGCTAACCAAAATCCTAAATGGACATTTCATCAACGGTCAGATTTTCAAGACTTTGCTAAAAAAAAAAACCCAAAAAACCCACAAACCTGAAATTAATAGATTTGACATACAAGAGTCAAGAAAAATATAAGGCACATTTCAAAGACTGATTATAAAGGATTCAATAAGGACAGGCTGTTTACTTTTTATATATGTAAAATGTAAAACATATGTCTAAAATTCTTATTAATAATTGAGTAGCTCATAAGAAAGATTGGGGTAAACCTGAGTATGATATGAATTTTAAAAATCAAGCTACTCAGGAACAGCTAAAAAGAGCAATTATTTTATATAAATGAGGTGCAAGTGGAAGAATTGATACAGAGAAATTAGATGGGGGAGGAGGGCTGGTAGTTCTGGTAACCTACTTTCATCAGGAATGTTTTTAAGAGGGAATAATACATATATATTTATAAGAACATAAAAGTCTTCTAAATTCAGAAGAAATAAAATGATGGGGGATAAGAAGGGGAGAGGACAAGGGAGGGATCTTTAGAGGGGAGGGTGAGGGAATAGGTAAAAGTGGGTATAGGTAAAAGTGGGAATAGTTAAAAGAGGGAATAGGTAAAAGTGGGGTATAGTAGGGTGTTTAGACTTATGGGAATGAGAGGATAGGGGAGGGATCCTTGGAACGAGGTGCGCAAGTAATAGGAGGGCAAGGTAGTGGTAGAGGTAAAGTTGAGGAGGCAAGAGGGATAGAAACGAGATATGTACAAACATAAAAACAAAGATCAGGAGTAGAATCTGTTTGGGAAAGTGTGTGTCTATATATGTATGTCTATACATATATGTGTATGCATATATATATATAGTTATAGAGAAACCTATCCAAACTTAATTGTAGTGGGGGGGTAAGTAAGGGAGGGAAGCAAAAACAAGTGCACAGCTAAGAACAAAAGAAAACTTACAAGGAAGCAAAGACAAGATGGACAATTCTCAGCACAAGTATTATTTTTCACATAGGCTTTCTTGAAATGAAAACTTATCGTTACATATTTTGAATCCTCTCTTATATTCTGCTATGCACATGACATGCTTTTTTCTTTCTTTCTTTGTATTTAAGTTCAATATTTATGTTTATGATGTGTTTTTGTTACTTTCCTCTATTCTGTATTTGTGTTCTGTAAAAAATATATATATTAAAAAGGAAAAAAAAGTGAAGGGCAGTGGGAGAAGGAGGAAGGGAGAGATAGAATGGAAAATTTTTTCTCAGATAAAAGAGGTGGGATAGTAACACATGCAAGGTATACAAGGGAAGGAAAAATGGTGGGGGCAGACAATGCTTAAATCTCACTCATCAGAATTGGTGCAAAAAAAAGGAAGACTGTATATATGCATACTCAGTTGTGTTTAGAATTATAACTTATCTAGTAAGGAAATTAAAGGGGATAAGAAAGAGGGGAGGTAACAAAAGGGAAGGATGATAAAGGGAGGCTGTAGTTAGAAACAAAATAGATGTTTGACAAGGGACAGGGGAGAGAGAGAGAGAGAGAGAGAGAGAGAGAGAGAGAGAGAGAGAGAGAGAGAGAGAGAGAGAGAGAGAGAGAGAGAGAAAGAGAGAGAGAGAAGAAGAAGAAGAAGAAGAAGAAGAAGAAGAAGAAGAAAAAGAAGAAGAAGAAGAAGATGATGATGATGAAAACAGAAGATAATGCAATGGGTTGGAGAGAAATAGACAGTAATCATTACTATGAATGTGAATAAAATGGAAGCAAATAGCAGAATGGATTAGAAATCAGGACCCAATAATATGTTATTTACAAGAGATACCCTTGAAACAGAAAGATAAACAAAGTTAAAATAAAGGTATGGAGCAGAATATAGTATGCTTGAGCTGAAATAAAAAAGGCAGGGGTAGTGATCTTGATCTCAGACAATGCAAAAGCAAAGATAGACCTAAATTAAAAGGGATAAGCAGGGAAATTACAATTTGCTAAAAGGTACCATAGGCAATGAAGTAATATAAAAGAAATTTTACAGCATGTTTCCCTGATAAAGACTACATTTCTCAAATATATATTAACTATAGAATTAAGTCAGATTTAAAAAAATTAAGAGCCATTCCTCAGTCCGTAAACAGTCAAAGGATATGAACAAGCAGTTTTCAGAAGAAGAAATCAAAGCTATCTATAGTCATATGAAAAAATGTTCTAACTCACTATTTATCAGAGAAATTCAAATTAAAACAACTCTGGGGTGCCATCTCACACCTATCAGAAATGACAAATTCTGGGGGAGATGAGGGGGAAAATTTTATACTAATGAACTGTTGGTAGAGTTGTGAACTGGTCCAACCATTCTGGAAAACAATTTGAAACTATGCCTAAAAGGTAATAAAACTGTGCATACCCTTTGACCCAGTAATACCATTACTAGATTGGTAGCCCAAAGAGATCAAAGAAGAAGAAAAAGGACCTATATGTAGAAAAATATTTACAGCAGCTCTTTTTGTGGAGGCAAAGAATTGGAAATTGAGAGGATAACCATCAACTGGAGAATGACTGGACAAGTTGTGTCATGAGACTGTTGTGCTGTGGAAAATGAGAGGGAGATGGCTTCAGAAAAACATGGCAAGACCTATATGAATTGATACAAAGTGAAGTAAGAAGAACCAGGAGACCATTGTGCACAGGAATATCAGTGTTGAAATGATGATTAACTGTGAAAGACTCTGTGATCCAAGACAGTTCCAAAGGATTCATGAAGAAAAAATTATCATCCTTCAAAGAGAGAGAACTGATGAATTCTGGGTGCAAATTGAAGTATAGTTTTCTGATTTTCTTCATTTTTTTGCTTTTTATTTGAAATATGACTAATATAGAAGCATGTTTTGCATGCTTTCACTTAAATAGTTAATATCATATTGCCTGCCTTCTTGGTGGGTGTGGGAGTGTGTGGGAGAAAGAGAGAGTTTGAAACTCCAACTAAAAAAAATGTTTAAAGTAAATAAATAATAAAATGGGGAGGTAGGGAGGAAATGTAGGATAGCATCAAGGTTTTGCCACTTAATGGTTTTAGGAAGTCGTTTATCATAGATTTTTTCATTTATATAGTGGGGATAAAAACATTTTTATCACTTCCCTCTCGAGATCATTCAATTGAGATAAGGGATATAAAACATTGTAAACTTAAAGCTTCATATTACCTATAGTTCCAAAGTGCAGATTTGGGCTCATGGTGACCCTCTTCTTTAAGCCCACCTCTTCTCCTAATTTCCTCATTTCAATTCAGGGCACCTCTACCCTTCTGGTCGTCTAGGTTTACTACCTAGAAGTAATCCTCTTCCCTTTTCCTTAGCTCCAATATACAGTCAGTAGCCAGGTTCTACCTTCAAAATCACTCTAAAAAGGAGACCTATCACCATGCAGTGGATAGAGTGCTGGACTTGGAATCATGAAATCCAAATCCTGATTCAGACACTTATTAGACATATGATCCCTGGCAAGTCACTTAACCTGTACCTACCTCAGTTTCTTCATCTGTAAAATGGGGTTCATAATAAGCACCTACCCCTCAGAGTTGTTGTGAGCATCAGATGAGATATTTGTAATGCATTTTGTAAATCTTAATGCATTATAGGAATGCTAACGCTTATTCTCTAAAGTTACATGTATGCTAATCAATGATCCTCTGACTTCTAATTCAATGCCTTTCCAATTATGTCACCCCTAATAGAATGTATGCTCCTTGAGGGCAGGGAATCCCCAGTGCCTTGCACATAGGAGGCAATTAATGTGCTTATTGAAAATCTCTTTAATAAGTGTTCATTGAAAATCTATGTCTATTGAATGAGGTTGCAGGAATTGTGATATATGAATGTGATAGAGTATTACTGAGAAGTAGAAAACAATGAATGTGAACTCCTAGTTAGAAATACCTACATTCCAATATGGCCTCCAGCATCTTGTAAGGTATAACTACTTAACTGGAAGCAGTTAAGTGACTCAGTGGATAGAGATTCAGCCCCAGAGACAGGGAGATCTGAGTTAGAATCTAACTTCAGATACTAGCTATGTGACCCTGAGAAAGTCACTTAACTTCTGGTTGCCTTAATCCAAAGGAGAAGGAAATGACAAACTGCTCATATCTTTGCCAAGAAAGCTCCATGGACACTGTTGGCATGCTATGTGTTCCACAGAGTCAGACACAATGGAACAGTTGAACAACAACCACAACAAAATTGTTCTGAGGCTCAGAGCACTCATACATAAATTGAAAATGGAAAAGTCTAACTAATAGGGCTCTGGTACTTACATTAAAAAATGTGGAACATGTTGAATAAATGTCAGTTATTATTATCCAGCAGCCAGGAGAACCAGTTTGCACAAGCAAGAGATTAGCCAGAACTGAGGCATTGAAAATCCTGCTATACGCTGCCCCTTAGACCGTGTCTAAAGAATCTTTTATACACACACACACACACACACACACACACACACACACACACACGTACATATATATTCCCTTCAACTATCCTTATAGTGAGAAAAGTCTCATGAGTTACAATGATCATTTTTCCATGTTGGAATGTAAATAGTACAACTTTAATAAATTCCTTATGATTTCTTTTTCCTGTTTACTTTTTCATGCTTCTCTTGCTTCTTGTATTTGAAAGTCAAATTTTCTGTTCATCTCTGGTTTTTTCATCAAAAATACTTGAAAGTCCCCTATTTCATTGAATGACCATATTTTCTCCTGAAGCATTATACTCAATTTTGCGGTATAGGTGATTCTTGGTTTTAATCCTAGCTCCTTTGACCTCCAAAATATCATATTCCAAGCCCTTCAGTCCCTTAATGTAGAAGCTGCTAGATCCTGTGTTATCCTGATTGTGTTTCCACAATATTCAAATTGTTTCTTCCTGGCTGCTTGCAGTATTTTCTCTTTCACCTGGGAACTCTGGAATTTGGCTATAATATTCCTAGGAATTTTCTTTTTTGGGATCTTTTTGAAGAGGTGATCAGTGAATTCTTTCAATTTCTCTTTTACCCTCTGGTTCTAGAATATTAGGGCAATTTTGCTTGATAATTTCTTGAAAGATAGTGTCTAGGCTCCTTTTTTGATTATGGCTTTCAAGTGGACCAGTAATTTTTAAGTTATCTCTCCTGGATCTGTTTACTAGGTCAGTGGTTTTCCATCACCTTTTATTTTTTCATTTGTTTAGATCTATTTGATAGTATCTTGATTTCTCATAAAGTCATTAGCTTCCAGTTGCTCCAGTCTAATTTGCGGGAATTATTCTCTTCAGTAAGTTTTTAAAATTCCTTTCCTATCTAGTCAGTTTGGCTTTTTAAGGCATTCTTCTTCTCATCGGATTTTTGAGTTTCTTTTGCCATTTGAGTTAGTCTATTTTTAAGGTGTTATTTTCTTCAGTGTATTTTTGGGTCTCCTGTAGCAAACTGTTGACTTGGTTTTTTGTGATTTTCTTGCATCATTCTCATTTCTCTTCCCAATTTTTCCTCCACTTCTCTTACTTGACTTTCAAAATTTTTCTTGAGCTCCTCCATGACCAGTTCATATTTTTCTTGGAAGCTTTTGATACAGGAGTTCTGATTTCATTGTCTTCCTCCCATTCCACGCTTTGATCCTTTTTGTCCCCCAAAAAGGAATCTGTGGTGTGATTTATGTTTCCTCTGTTTTCTCATCTTGCCAGTCAATTGCTTGGCTTTTGAGCTCTTCACCACACTAGAACTCTGCTTTGAGAATGGAGAGAGCTTTGTCTCAAGTTACTGGGGTTTTTGCAGCTACTGGAGCTATTAGGAGAGCACCCTCTCCACAGCTCCTACAATCTCTGGCACAATGGCCACACACTCCAGGACCACCACCCAAGACCACGATCCAGATCCAAGCAGGTCAAAGCAAGAACAATTACCCTCTGAATGGTCACTTGGTCCCCCTACAATCTGCAGGCCAGGAGCTCTGGAGGCAGCCATGTAGCAGCAGTTGCAGCCACTGCAGCTCTGCCACTTCTTGCCCTGGGGGCAGGGACTGGACTGTACTTTTCAGTCACCCAGTTCCAACAGAGTTCCCCACTGACCTTTTACTTTCTCTTTGGCATTTATAGGTTGAGAAGTCTGGAAACCACCACAGCTGCTGGTGATTCACTCTCCTGAAGTTTGCTCAGGCCAATTTCTGCTGCTGGTTGGGGCCACCCTGGGCCAGAACTGTGCAGCTCATGCAGGACTGTGCTCAGTGCAATAGATCCTTCCTGTCAGCCTGCCAGGTGGCCTTCATTGTAACTTCACCTCTCTCTGTCACTTTGTGTGTTCTGTAGCTCTAAAATTTGTTTCGAGTCTGTTGGGTCTCTTGTTGGTAATGGGTTGAACCGGTCCTCAGCTAACAGGAGTGCACATGATCACCTAGGGGTGGAATGTGAAGGCTGCACCTGTTTTCAATAAGCAAGATTATCTCTCTACCTTCGGGGTGATGCACATTGGCTTGCTGTGGTGGGGGCATGGCCAGGGGAGGGGCCCTAAGGGTCCCTGGAGAAGGGACTTAAATACAGGCTACCCAGAGGCAAAGAGAGTTCCAGCCATGCCAGGCTTAGAGAATGTAGCTAGAAGCAAGTCCTGTGTCCTGAGTTTTCTGTGCAGCTGTTTCTCCCGGAGTAAGCGGGAGCTGGGGACACCCAAAGCCTGTTGAGGAAGGGTATAGGGGAGACCTATACATCCTGACCCAAAAACCGTAGCACGAGTCATTTTTTTTTACAGGTATTGGAGGTGGGTGGAGGTGGAGCTCATGCCAAGTTTGTACTTCTACTCTACCATATTGGCTCTGCCATGTCTAGAGAGTCTTGTTCCCTTTTGTGTACCAGTTTTTCACAAGATACTGATAAGCTGGAGACCATCTAGAGGAGGGCAATCAGAACAGGAAAGGGCCTTGTGACAATGTTATTCAAGGATCAATTGGAGGACATGGGGCCTTTTAGCCTAGAGAAAAGAAGACTTCCAGAGACAACTTGACTGCTCTGTTCAAGTATTTGAAAGGCTGCTATGAGGAAAAAGATTGATATATTCATCTTGGACCCAGAGGGTAAATAGTGTGAGAAAGGTGCCTAGTGCTAAATTTAGGTTTAATAAAAGAAAAACCTCCCTAACCATTCTGGATCTCCAAAAGTGGAACGGGCTGCCTTGGGAGGAGAGGAGCTCCTCTTCCTAGAGGTCCACCAGCAAAGACTGGTTGACTGCTTGTGAGTGACTATCTGGAGACCTATATTGCCTTGGTGGTATGGGGGGTGGAATGTTGGGCATGAAGGATTATAGTGAAGTAATATTTGGAAAAAAGGGGAGGATTAGCATAATGTTTAGCACATAAGTATTTTATAAGTGTTTATTTCCTTCTCTACTTGTTGAGTAAGCACAGCTAGGTGGTGTGGTGGATAGTAGGCATGGAGTCAGAAAGATCTAAGTTCAAATCCAACCTTAGACATTTATGTGTCACTATGTGACCCTGGGCAAGTCACTTAACCCTGTTTGCCTCAGTTTCCTCATCTGTGAAATGAGCTGGAGAAGAACATAGCAAACCCCTTTAGTATCTTTGCCAAGAAAACCCCAAATGAGGTCTCAAACATGCCTGAAAATGACTAAGTAAGTTATATTGTAAAGGGAATTCTTTTCCAAGTATGTATTAGACAAACTGGCCTCAGAGAGCTCTCCCAGCTTTAAGTTGGGTTATTCAGAGGACCGTGACTGGGGTAGATTGTTTTTCAAAAATTTGTGGGGATCTTATCCTGAAAACTCTGGCTAGGCTTAGTGTACAGACAGAAAGAAACCTGTATGGTAGCGGAGTTCATATTTGTGTGTGTGTGTGTGTGTGTGTGTGTGTGTGTGTGTTGTGAGGAGGAGAGCCATCGGTCACTGCCTTGGGACCAAACTGCACCTTCTTTAAAGTCCTTTTTCTAAGATTTTTCTAAGATTCATGCTACAGTTGGCATGAAGCTTTGGATTGTGGCTAGCATTGAAGTTTGGGTTCAGAATTAGCTAGAGGTAAGATGTGGGTGATGAAGTTGGGGTTTGGGTTGAGTGGGGCATAAGGGTTGGCCTCGAAATTGAGTATGAGAGTTAGGATTGGATTGAAGATGGAGAAGGAAAGTAGAAAAGCTATCCATACCTAAACTTGAGCTTCTGGGGAGGAGGATTATTTTTTAAACTTGAAACTCACCTGAACTTTGCAAAGGAAGTTGCATCATTGGAAGCACTGTTTGCTCAATTACTTTTAGGGTATAATCATTACCCTCAGCTGGCTTCTGTCTACAACCACATATAGGCATTATTATAAATAGGTGAAAGGTTAGTGGAGAGGGATCCAAACCAATAACCTCTCCACAATAAAACAACAACCAATACCACATTGATTGGTCTGAAGAGCAGAATGTACTTTATCTAGAGTAGTTAACAGTTTTAAAGGAAATCAGAAGAGGAAAAATCATTCTGACACAGCAGGAAATGTTGGGGTTGAAATCAGTTCAGTTCAGTTCAACAGATCTTTAAGCACCTACTGTGATGTATAGAAAACATTCTATCAGGTTCTTCAGTTGATGAGAGGCTTTATTTCCAACAGAGAGGAGAATCTTATGCTACCTGTTAGGGTTAAGGTTAAAGTTAGAGTTAGGGTTAGGGTTAGGTTAAATTTTGGTCTAGACTTAGGATTAGGGTTAGAAAAAGACCAGCTTTTGCCTTCGCCTAGTTTACAGTCTTTAAGATGATAATGACTAGTGCCCAGTACTTGGGAACTGGGACTGATCTCATTAGAGTTAGGATTAGGGTTAGAGTTAGATTTTGGGCTAGAGTTAGGGTTCGATAAAACCCAACTTTTGCCTTACCCTCATTTAGTCTTTAAGATGATAATGACTAGTGCCCAGATAACTTGGGAACTGGGACTGAATTCATTAGTTAGGGTTAGGGTTAGGGTTAGGGTTAGGGTTAGGGTTAGGGTTAAGGTTAGGGTTAGGGTTAGGGTTAGGGTTTGATAAAACCCAACTTTTGCCTTCCCCTAGTTTACAGTCTTTAAGATGATAATGACTAGTACCCAGATAACTTGGGAACTGAGACTGAACTCATTAGAATGTGAACTCCTTTGGGGCAGAAACCCTTTCTTTTTTAGCCCTTTCTTTTCATTACCTAGTCATAGTACAGTGACTGACATAATAATGCATACTTATTGACTGTGGATCTAGGGAACTCTATAAAAAGAAGCTCCCTCTAGAAATGTAGGTAGCCATCTGCTTTACAATAGTTATTCAGACAGTTGAGAAGTAAAATGACTCATCCAGGGTCATATAGTGATGAGTGTGCACCAGAAGTGAAACATAAACCCAGGCTTTCCTAGCTTGGAGGCTAGCTTTGTAGCCACTATTCCCTATTCCTTCTCTCATAGATAATTCTAATTCTAAAAGATACCCATTAAGGGCATTCAAAAGTTTCAAATTCCCACCTGAGGGCCAAGGGAGAAGTCATTATTGATTGAGGACACTCAGGGAAGGCTTCATGGAGGAGGTGTCTTTCAAGTCAGACTCTCAAGAATGAATAGCAGTCCAACAGGAAAAGTGGGAGAAAGGACAAAGCAGTTCTTGACCCAGGAAAATGTGTGAGTAAAGGTCTCAAGGCCAGAGAAGTCAACACCCCTATGGAGAGAGGTAAATGAGGGGGGGATCACTGGAGGGCAGGACGTGTAGGTAGAAATAATAGGAGACAGGGCTGGGAGGCTCCAAAGGGGTCAGAGAGTGTGTAGTGTTGTAATACGCATTAAGGTGAATGAACCTTATTCAGGAGGAACACAGTAGCCAGAGCAGAGTTTTGAGTGCACTGTTTCTACCTTGATAAGACAGGCCCAAACCTTCACATACAAGTCATATCCTTCCAGAAGTCAGGGCTGCCTCTCTGCCCCAGGAAGACTTCAGAAGACGATTCTCCCAGAGGTGATATGTGATGGTCTCAGTCTCAGTCTAACTCCTCACCTACAATTATTTCATTTCAATTAAATTCAACAATCTTTTCTTAATAACAAGAGGTAGCATATACATATATATATGTATGTATGTATATGTATGTGTGTGTACATAGATGTGCATATATAGGGGCGGCTAGGTGGTACAGTGAATAGAGCACTGGCCCTGGAGTCAGGAGGACCTGAGTTCAAATCCAGCCTTAGACACTTGACACAAAAACTAGCTGTGTGACTTTGGGCAAATCACTTAACCCCAACTGCCCTGCAAAAAAAAAAGCAAAAAAAAAGTACATGTACACACACACATACACACACATATCTATACACACATATATATCTATATACATACACATATATATCTATATACATACACATATATCTATACACACACATATATATCTATACACACATATACACACATACACATATATCTATATACACACATATATAGCACACACATATATATACACACATACACATACATATATCTGTATACACACATATACACACATATCTATATGCACACACATATATATCTATACACACATCTATATATATCTATACACACATATACATATATACATACTATATATAAACACACATATATCTATATACACACACACATATACACACATATCTATATACACACACATATATATCTATACACACATCTATATATATCTATACACACATATACATATATACATACTATATATAAACACACATATATCTATATATACACACACATATACACACATATCTATATACACACATCTATATATATCTATACACACATATACATATATATACATACATATATAAACACACATATATCTATATACACACAGATCTATATACACACACACATATATATCTATACACACATATATACACACACACATATATCTCTATACCCACATACACACACATATATCTCTATACCCACATACACACACACATATATATCTATACACACATATATTTTACACACATATATCTATATACACGCATATATACACACATACACACATATATATCTATACACACACATATACACACATACACATATATACACACACATATATACACACATACACACATATGTCTATATACACACACATATATCTATATACACACAAATATATCTATACACACATATATACACACACATACACACATATACACACACATCTATATATACACACACATATATATCTATACACACATATATACACACATATACACGCACATATATACACACACACATATATATATCTATACACACACATATATTTCTATACATATATACACACACATATACACACATATATACATACACATATATACACACACACATATATACACACATATATCTATTCACACACATATATACACACATATACACACATATATACATACACATATACACACACATATATATATATACACACACATATATATACACACACAGTGCTTTAACATTTATAAAATATGTTATGCATGTTATCTCACCTGATCCTCCCAACAACTGTGTGAGGTAGATGCTATGATTATCCCCATTTTACAGATGGAAAAACTGAGGTTCAGAGAGGTTCATCAATTTGACCAAGGTCACACAATGAGAAAGTTTCTGAGTCAAGGTTTGAACTCAGGCCTCCCTGCCTGCAGGCCTGGCACTCTATCCACTATACTATCTAGCTGCCTCCTAGGCAAACCAAGGTTAAGTGACTTGCCCAAGGTCCCACAGCTAGTAATTGTCTAAGGCCAGTTTTGAACTCAGGCATTCCTGACTCCAGGCCCAGCATTCCATCCACTGATTCACCTTGCTGTATCAGAAGAGGGATCTAAACTTAGGTTTCCCTCACTCTGAGTCTGGCTTTTTCTCCACTGCTTCTCTCCCTACAGGAGAATAAAATTAAGCTGGTAGAAAAGGTTTGAGACAGATCAGAGTCCCTGAATTTGAGATTTAGATGGAGCCTAGCACCATCAAGACCAACACAATCCCTGCTATATTATACCTGATCCACAAGTGGTATGAAACTAGCCTTTCCTTGAGGACCTTTAGTGATGGGGAACTCACCACCTATTCAGTTCTAATTGCTAGGAAGCTTTCCCTGACATCCAATTGAACTCATCCCTTTATAAATTCTACCCATCGTTCTTGGTTCTGCTTGTCCAGAACAAAGACAACAAATCAAATCTGCCCTTTACATAAAAACGTGGTCATCACACCTTCCCTGAGTCTTTTTCTTCAGCTAAACACCCCCAGGTCCTTCCACTGATTCTCCTACAGCAGGACTTATCATTCTGTTTGGTGCCTCTGGACACTCCCCCAACTTTTCAATGTCATTCTTAAACTGCAGCACCCAGGCTGGAGCATGTTCCTCCAGGTGAGGTCTGATGAAGGCAGGGTGCAGGGGAAAGATCACCTCCCTGTTCCTGGAAGCCAGCTCCATTCAATGGAGCCCAAAGGGTGTGTTTCATTTGACCATTCCATCATACTACTGATTTATGCTGTGCTTGTGGTTCATTAAAACCTCCATTACTTTTTCAGAGCAACAGCTATCTAACTACACCTTCACCTTATATAGAGCTATATACCTTCTATACTTAGGAAGTTGATTTTCTGTACCCAAGTGTAAGAATTTACGTTGATCTCTTTTAGATTTCATGCCATTAGATTCAGCCCAATGGCAAAGCCTGTCAAGATCTTTTTGGAGTCTATCATCTGATGTGTTAGTTATCTGTCGCCCTCCTCCCAGCCCCAGGCTCATCTTGCTTCATCTGCAAATTTGATGGGCAAATACATGCTTTTATCCAAATCATTGATAAAAATCATCCTAGGACCAAGCTCAGAGCCCTGAGGTATTCTATGAAGGGCAGCCAGCACAGTGGATAGGGCCCTGAATCTGGGGTCAGGAAGACTTGCTCTTAAATCTGGACTCAGGCACTTACTAGCTGTGCCAAGTCATTTCATCCCCATTTGCCTTGGTTTCCTCGAGTTTAAAATGGAAATAATAATAGCCCCTTCCTCAGTGTTGTTGAAAAGATTGAATGAGATAATGCTTGTAATATATGTGGCACAGTGCCTGGCACCTAGTGGGTGCTATATAGATGCTTATGAGGCAGTCAGATGGTTTGGTGGATAGAGCACAGGTCCTGTAATCAGGAAGACCTGAGCTTAAATTCCACCTCAGAAACTTAGAAGCTATGTGACCTTGGGCAAGTCATTTAATTTCTATTGGCCTTAGTCCACTGGAGAAGGAAATGGCAAACCACTGTAGTATCTTTGCCAAGAAAACCTCATGGATAGTAGTGGTGTGCTAAGACCTATGGGGTCACAAAGAGTTGGATATGACTGAACAACGACAAAAGCTTATGCCCTCCCTCCCCTAGAGATCTCCTGCCATGTTGGTGCTGAACAATTAATACCTAATCTTTGGGTCTCGTCATTTATGATTTCTGGATCCATTTGACTGTGTGATTGTCTATTCTGTGTCTCTCCACATTCTCCATGAGAATAGTATGCAAGTTCTGCTAAAATCTAGTAAAACTTTATCCATAACATTTCCCTCCCCCCACCCAAGACAATTTGAGTAATTCTGTCGAAAGAGATGGTGAAGTTAATGGGGCCAGTGGCATTCTTGATGAAGCCAGGCTGACTCTTTCTAATTACCACTTCCTTCTCCAGATGTTGGCTGATCTTTAATCAGCTGCTTTAGAATTCTCCTGGGGAATTGAAGCCAAACTCACTGACCTACGATTTGCAGATTCTGATGTCATTACTTTCTTGAAAATCTGGACGTTTTCCCCTTTCCAACCTTGTAAGGCCATTGTCATTTCCCATGATTTTTCAGATATCATTGACAGTGACCTGCCAATCAGAAGATATAGTTGATCTGGGCTAGATGGCTCAGTGGATAGAGCACCGGGTCTGGAGTTAGGAAGACCAGAATTCAAATTTAACCTCAGACCCTCATGACCTGTGTAACTCTGGGCAGGTCACTTAACTTCTGCCTGTCTCTGTTTCTTCATCTGTAGAATGGGGACAATAATAGCACCTGCATTCCAAAGCCAGTGTGAGGATCACACTGAGGTAATATTTGTAGAACACTCAGCACATTGCCTGGTACACAGTAGGTGCTTCATAAATGCTTGTTTCCTTTCTTATTATCTCTGTGCTTGTGTTAAATGCCATCCTCATGACAGTGTTCTCATTTCTAATGTGGATTTTAAATACCAGCTTGAGGAGGGAGTTTGCATTTTGTCCTACAGACAATAGGGAGTCACTGAAGATATTTGGGTGTGGGAGTGGCATGGTCATGCTCTGGTCACAGTAAGATTATTTTGGCAGTTGGGTAAAGACTAGAGTCAAGAGAGGCTGCCTGGAAGAAGAGAGACCACGTAGGAGGTTGAGATGATAAGAACCTGAGAGTTGGGGTGGGAAAAGGGGGAGAGATTTGGGAGATGCTGTGGAGTAGGAATCGACAGGACTTGGAGATGGATTGGCCATGGGGGCTGAGAGGGAGGGAGGGAAGAAGACTCTGAGGTTCTCAATCAGGTTAGCTGATTGTATTCAATAGAAGAAGGGAAGTTTGGAGGAAGGATGAGTTTAATGAAGAAGATTAATTCCATTTTAGATGCCAAATTTGATGAGAGGCAGCCTGGTGCAGCAGACTGCAGGGTACCGGACATGGATATGGATTTGAACTCAACTCGCACTTCAGATAGGCAGTGGTAAATGTTTATAGTCCCAAACTGTGACACACACATACACACACACACAGAGTAAAACATCAACTTCTTGTAATAAGCTCTGGCTTCAAATCCAGCACCCTGTTTTATGCAAAGTCCCGTATATGAGAAATGACAAGTTGAGCCTAAGAAATCCCTAGCTATCCACCCCCAGATCAGGGTTTTACAGGCTGTATGACCTTGACAAACCTTGCTTTCCTCATCTGTCAAACTGGAGCAACTATACTTTGATCACCTACCCTACAGGATACTTGCAAGAATCAAATGAACTAATGCATGAGAAAGCACAAAGTAATCTTTAAAGTGCCATATTGATAATATTTCTTTTTGTTGCTGAAAAATGAAGGGACCTCTTTATCTCCCCCATCCTTATGCCCATGGGCACACTCCTCCCCTCCCAGTCCCAGACAATCTGGACAGTTGGATAGCTCATCCCCTGCTCCTGGACCAAGTGACCAGGCCCTCCAGTTAACCATCACTATGCCTACCTTATCCTTTTTCGTTGACCATTGCTCCCAAACAGTTAATGATTGAGCAGAATCATAAAACTTCTAACCGATAACCTCTGCCCAACATTTGAAGGGAACGAGCCCCCTATATAATCAACCCCTCAGGGCCAGACCAGGCACCTTCTCTCCCAGCCAGTGTTTTGAGAGAACATCCCTCCACCATGAACTTTTCAGGAAAGTACCAGCTCCAGTCCCAAGAGAATTTTGAAGCCTTCATGAAGGCTGCTGGTAAGTGCTTAAGAAAACAAACTTTAGGTGTTGAAAGTTGGGATCAAAGGGGCAGAAGCATTATATTGGCTGTTGCCAGAAAGGGATGAACTTAACATACCTAAAGGGAATCATCAGCAAGGGAAATAACCCAACTAGCGAGGCTCTGGCCGGGCATTTGGGAACCTGGCTTCAGTGTCATTGTGAAGAGCAACAGAACAAGGAGTCAGATCTGAATGCAAGCCGTGGCTCTGCTCCTCATTCCTTCAGTGACATGGATTGCATCACTGCACTGCTTTGAACCCCAGGTTCCTCACCCAGAAAATGCGGTAATAATAGCCCCGACTTCCCAGGGCTGTCACAAGGCACAAATGAGATCGTTGGGCTCTTAGATGCCTTCTAGGTCTGACTCTCTATTATATCAACCAGGTATGCCTGATGACATCATACAGAAGGGAAAGAACAGCAAAGGAGTGTTGGAAATTGTACAAAACGGAAAACACTTCAAGCTCACCGTAACTAACGGTCCCAAAGTCACAGTAAACGAGTTTACCCTGGGGGAGGAGTGTCAGCTGGAGACTCCGACTGGAGAGAAGATCAAGGTAAGAATAGAATTTAATTCAATTTGGGGACATGTTATTAAATAAGGTTCTACCTGCTAGCCTCTGGGGGTAAACTCAGGAGGAGATTAAAGATTAGCTAAAACATGGTCCCTAATCCCCAGGAATTTACCGTCTCCTAGAAAAATAAGACACAAAAATATCTCTGTTAGTCACTATATTGCAAGATAGGTAGATTAGATAAAAAGCAGTAGGTGCCTTGAAATAGTGACTGTTCAGTGACTGACTCAGTCCCTCCCTAACCCATCCCCCTCCTACCTTTTCAGTCTTCTCACACCTTACTGCCTGACACATATTCTGCCATCCCGTGATCCTGGCTCCCTGGCTGTTCCTCAAACCAGACCCTCCACCTCCCAGCTCCGCATCCTCTCTGACTGACCCCCATGCCTGGAATGCTCCCGATGGTTTCCTTAAAGTCCCAACTACAATCCCACACTGCCCTTCTACCAGAAACCTTTCCCAAGCCTTTACCTTTAGTTCCAGCGACTTCCCTCTGTTAATTATTTCCAACTCATCCTGTCTATAACTTGTTTGCATATATTTGTTTGCTTATTGTTTTCCCCACTCAACTGTAAGCTCCTTGGGGGCAGGGACTGACTTCAGTACTTAGTACAATGTGACACGTCATGGGTGTTTAATAAATATTTGTTAACTGGCTCACAAACAGCAAAAGGAAGAGAAGAGAGAAGGGGCGAGGAGGAAAAGAAAAGAAAGGGCTAAGAGAACCAGGAAACAATGCAGTCAGTGCAGTACAGAAGCAGGGAATCAGGCTTGGGTACTTCCTCCAGGGATGTGCCAGAGCCAGCTCAAACCGGCTGGATAGAGCTGATTGTTAAATTGTAAGTGTGAGCATTTACCCCTCAGAAAACAACAAACACTACAAATCAAGGATTGAGTTATTGCATTATTGATTGCCTAGCTTAAAGTGATGGAGAAAATGTTAGCAACACAAATAATACTCAAATGTTAATGATACAGATTATAATGAAAATTTGTGCGTATGTTCCCCACCAAAAAAGCCAGTTGTTAAACATTTACCAGTGCGTCCCTGGCTCACTCCCATCCCTTCTTCTACCCCCATCCCTGGGGCTTCCCAGATCTAACTCTTCTGTCTCCCTACAGACCGTAGTGAATATGGAAGGAGACAAACTGGTGACAACTCTCAAAGGAATCAAGTCAGTCACTGAACTCAGTGGAGACACAATCACCAATGTGAGTGACCAGGTTTTTCTCTTCCTGCTTGGTTGTGGGGGATGGATCCAAAAAGCATTTAGTGAATACCCACTAAGCATCAAGTACTAGGGCTATAAATATAACAAGGGACGCAATGCCTGCGCTCAAGGAGGAAGGAAGAGAGAATGAGGGAAAGACAGGTGACGGGATGCAGGAGGGAGGAAGAGAGAATGAGGGAAAGACAGGTGACGGGATGGAGGAGGGAGGGGAAAGGGGAGAAAAGAAAGACATGGAGGACAGTGGGAGGGGGGAAGAAGGGGGGAGTTACTGCCTAACATCTTGTGTAAAGCAAAACATGTAACATTTATAGCAGACTCCCATGGAGTTGGGGGGGGGCAGTGTGACCCCTTACAAATCTTTTCAGCTAAAGATCCATGATCCCCTCATCCCTCCACCCCCAGTCACCTAATCCTCTATCCCATTCCTGCGGATTGCCCTTCAGGCATTAACCCTTTTTCAGCTGGCATCTCTAGCATCCTTACACTGTGAACCTTATTGGGAATATTTCTGTTATTTAAATGGGCCCTAGAAGACCCCAAAGCCAACCCTCCCCAGGGTTCCCTCAGGAAGCATGGAGAATCCATGCAAAACCCCAGAAAGGCTGCCAAACCTATCTCTAGTCTATCTAAAATATTGAGGTCATTGGACATGCTGATATACTGGAAGACATTCCAGGAAAGATTAACACTGAATTTCTTCTTGACTTTCAGACCATGACTTTGGGTGATATTGTCTTCAAGAGAATCAGTAAGAGAATTTAGACGTGTCTGCTTTTCATTTATTTTTACTGTATAAAATTGATACAATAAAATGTGACTTGTTAAAAAATTGTCTTTGAATGACTTCACAAGCACATTTTTATTCAAGGTTTTATTCATGCCTTTTGTTCTTACGTCACAACCATTTCTGGATTCACCCTACCCACCCACCCCCTATCCAATGAGCCTTACCTTGTAACAAAGAAAAGCAATCAAGCAAGATCAACCAATACAGTGTCTCCATTTGCTAGTATATACACCACTCTGCACTCATAGCTACCCACCTCCCAAAGGAATGGAGGTGATGAGGTACAGGCTCTAGGAGGCCTCAAGAGCTCTCTTTGAATCTTCCCATTTGATGAGGCATTTGCCTGAGGCCATAAGCCTTTCACTATAGCTGGGCCCAAATCTCTGTTACTAGCCTAGCCCTCCATTGTCTGTCATCTACACGTAGCCTCAAGCTACTTCCCACCCTTAATGTCTCATTACTGGAGTCTGACCTCATTTGACTCCTCCTGAAGACCCTCCCCAAACTCCTCCTATAGACCCCCCAAATCCTCCCACAACCCTTCTGTATATCAGACCCCTCTTGCCTCCGTGAACGAGCCTGAGAATTTTCTAGCACAGACTCACTCTGTGTCAGATTATTCTGGCCTGCTCGTCCAATGCAAGTGTCACAGATACCGAGGCTCCTTAAGAGCGTGCCCATTATGGACAACCTTTAATAAATTTTGCTTTTCTTTGGCTGAGTGAAGACTTGAGTCTAATTCATTTAGCAGGACTAGGTGTGTTGATATTTTGGGGTCTCAAGCACCCCTAAGCCTTACACCTCTACATCTCATGGTTACCTGACCTCTACATTTTACTCCTTGGACCAGTGACCCTCTTTGTGACATTGAAAACGGGTTTCCCCACTGCCCAAGTGACTGGGCTTCCTCCAAGGAAGTCTCTGGTTTGTTCTCTTCCTTCTTTCTCCTCCTCTGCAGCTAGGTCTCTGTTGTTAAAAACTCCAAAGGCCATCTTCAGTAATTGGGCCTGAGGTGTTTGAGGTCCCATTGTCAATTTCTGCAGTTTCCTCCTAATATCTGGGGCAGACTGAGTAATGAAATACATGCTAAGTATTGCTGCCCCTACTAAAGAGTCAGGCTCTAAATCCATATACCTTTTAATAGCTTCTACCAGCAGATCTTGGAAAAGGGAAGGGTTTTCCTTCTCTGTCTTAGTAATTTCCCTAATTTTCTGATAATTTATTTGCTTTTGAAATGCAGTTCTTAAGCCTTCTAACAGGCAAAGTACCATATGGTCTCTTTTTCCCCTATCCTCCCAGAGACCCTCCCCAATTTTCCTTTAACTTGACTGAGATCCTAAATGGAGAATGGGACACGTATTCTAGTTATCTCAATGGGCGAGACAACCACTTCCCTTAGGGGAAAGAGTCCAGAAGGTGCTGTGGGGACAGGGGCTTGGAAAGAGAGATTGGGAGTCTCACTTCCTATGAGGGAGTGACTGGAGGGTACTGGCTGAACTGGATCAGACTTCAGGACTGGGGGATCTGGCTGGCAAGGGGAAAGGTCAGCTGGCACCTGAGGAGGGGAAGGGGTCAGAAGAGGAGATACCCCTAAGACTGCTGTGAGGGTAGGGCCTGAGGCCTGAGTGGGTGTTGCCTCAGGGGGAGGGACCACAGAGGAGGCACATCGGCAAGAGCAGTGGCTGGGACCTGAGCAGGGGTTGCTGTGATGGAGATGCAGGGTAGGAGATGTGGATGTGTGTAGGGGGCAAGAAATGAGGGATGTTGGGCTAGAGGAAAAGGGAAGGGAAACCAAGGGGAAAAGGGTTGAGGAGCAGCAGGAGGGGCTCAGGGAGCTGTGACTGGGACCCGAGCAGGAGTTGCCAAGGGGGGAGAGGCTAATGTTGTGGGTCCACCCGAGGGCTGGCCTCACGTGTGTGCAGAGCCGTGGGTGAGAGGAAAAAATAAGCAGGGGAAAGTTCAGGAAAGACCCAGGAACTCCATTTAATGAGTGTGAAAGTTTATCGCTACACTGTTCATCGGGCAGGAGGGCTTGAGAAGCCTGCCAAAGTGCCGGAGTTAGAGACACAGAACGCACAGCCGTAATGACATGAGTCGGGCATCAGTTATGCTAACTGGGTGAATAAGGGAGGGCTTAGGGAGGAGTTAAGGAGTGGTCGGTGCTTAAAGGGACATGCTCTTTTCATATCGACTGCACGGATGTATTGCCCATAATTCACTGGGAAAAAGCCCAGGGAGGGTGCCAGGGGGTACGGTTTTTGCCTTGAAACATCTCCTAAGTCAACTAGAAGTCAATTCTGACTGAGAGGCGCCCAGTTTGTTCCCCATCTGTGACTCGTATGACAGGATGAATGTTAGAAGCTAGACTAACTGGGGCCTAATTGGTGAGGAATTATCTTACTCATAGTGCATTGAAAGATTCATAGGTGCGACTAGAACAAGGGAGCTTTACATTTCTCTAATTGCTTCTAGATGGTTAGGTAAAGGATTCACAGGTATGGCTTGTTATTATAACAAACAAGGTTTATCCCAGCTAAGCAGAGGCTGCTCTGGGAAGAGGCAGAGCTAATGGTTTTATGGCTGGAGGAGGTGTAACTTTACAACCCAAGTTGTAACTGGATGTTACATATGGAGACACTCCAACACCCCATCAACAGGGTTGATAATCTAATAAGAGACTTTTCTTTTTTAAGTATCTGAAGTTGGGGGGCAAAAGGCTTGGCTGCAACCAGGGTTTCAGACACAAATCTTTTGACTGCAACTCCAGGGGATCTTTAGGGAGCTGGCCTTATGTGAATCCACTAGGCGCATCACCAGAAGGCCCTGATTAGGGCACACTGTCTAAGCCTTGACTTCAGCTGCATCAGGCTGGGGCCGAAGCCCTGAGGGCCATAGGAAGGGGGTCATTTAATTGGTTTCTATTGACCCTTTGTGGAGGGGTCTAGCTTCAAGCATATCACAATCTTTCCTGAGAGCCATGTTTTCAGAAAGTTCAATGAAGGGCCTTATATAGGCAACTTCTATCTATAGAGGACCACAGGTCAGTGAGACTCTGACCCTGATGGCTGAACAAGCCCTCTCAGGTAAAGAACCTGCTGATGGACCGGTTCCCCACGCCGCAAGAAAATGCTAGAACACACAGGTGTGAGGATTAGGTCCTCCAGATAAGCCTGGCAAATACACTCAAGGCCTGGGAACAAAGAAGTGAGCAATGTCCGCAGGGGCAAGCAATTAGGAAGGAGATTTGTGGCTCTATAAAGCTTGTGCCTGGAAGAGTAAACACTGGCTCTCTGCTTTCACCATTCTGGGAGTCCCATCTCTTTTTATGCACCCACTAGCAACCTCTGAGTATGTGATTCTTTCTCAGCCCTGCTTGGGGATGGCACAACTGGCTCCCCACAGCTGGCTCCTCACATCTATCCATCTTCCCTCTCTGTGACAATATAACTCTAACTGCAAGAGAGTATTATCTTTTTAAGTCCCCAAAACACCCCGCCCCAGAGGGAGCCCCAGGAACTGATGCTTCTAGAACTGTGTCCATCTGACCAGGAGAGATATTGGAAGAAAGATGGTCACCACGGTTGGAAAAGTGGTAGAGCCACCTCCCCGTACCCTGTCCTCCAGTCTTCTCAAGACTCAGAATGACAGGGAAGCCTGGGGCTTGGCAGGGCTCCCACCTTCTCCATTTCCTTTGCTGAGCCCTGGGCAAGCACTAAGATCAAAGGTAAGGTTACCTGATTTCTGATCAATACAGGGGCTATACTCTCTTTTTTAATTAGTTACTTTGGCCCTACTTGGCCCTCAGTTCATCTGGTCATGGGCATTGAAGGAAAAGCTAAGGAACATTGTGAGACATATCCCCTCCCCTGCCTATTTGAGGATCTTTTGCTTGAACACTCCTTCCTTACTATCTCCTCTTGCCCTGCCCCCTTGTTGGTGAAATTGGGGAGTCAATTTTCTCTAGTTTAACCTCCCATCTCCCTTTGCCCTCTGTTCACCAGCTCCTCACCATGTTCCCCCAGAAGTGTGGGAGACAGTTGAGCAAACTGTCTGAGATCAGGGAATTCTGAAGAGAGCTACTCATGCCACCCCAGTTACTGTTCACCTCCAAGGGGTCAGGAAAAGTGGATACTCAGTGGTCAGCCTCCATAGAGACCAAATCCCTGCTCCCTGGGACCTCTTTCCAGAAGACTGAATTGATAGCACTCACCAGAGCCCTAGAGCTAGGGGACAATAAACAGGTAAACATTTTTACAGACTCAAAATGGGCTTTCCATGTTCTACATGCCCATGGAACAATTTGGAAAGAAAGGGGATATCTGAGAGTAGAAAAATCCCCTATTAAACATGCACAGGAGATTTTACATCTCCTCCAAGCTGTTCAAAACCCTCTGAGGTAGCAATTATTTTTTTCAAAGGCCACCAGAAAGGAGAAATGGATCACGCTGTGGGATATTGCCTGGCAGACACTGCAGCAAAGAATGCTGCCCACCAATGGACTATACTTCCTCCTTTACTCCCACAGATCCATGAATCCTTCACATCCTCGTCCATCCCTTGAGAACAGGCCTTTACTAAGGAAAGGGAATGCCCTCTTTCCTCCTCTGGGTGGTTTCAAACATCCTCAGGGCAACTTCTTATCCCAGAAGAAAGTCAGTGGAAGCTTCTTTATGGATTAGACCAGGCCACACACACACCTGGGGAAGAATGCCCTCCAGTCTCTGATAAAGCCCATTTTTACTGGCAGTAAGCTAGGAGAAACCATCCAACAGGTCTGTTGGGCCTGCCCAACCTGTGCTCAGGTGAATCCCGAAGGGGCAGTCAAACCCCCTCCCCTTTTAAAACATGTTCAGAGGAGGGGTACCTACCCAAGTGAAGACTGGCAGATAGACTTTACACATATGCCCCCGTGGTGTAGAGGTTTCAAATTTCTTTTGGTTTTTGTTAACATCTTTACTAATTGGGTAGAAGCTTTCCCTTGCAGAACTGAAAAGGCTCAGGAGGTATCAAAGTTCCTATTAAAGGAAATTATACCTCATTTTGGTTTGCCTACCTCCTTACAGAGTGACAATGGCGTAGCTTTTATTTCTCAGATAACCCAGGCAGTGGCAAACACACTTAAAATCACTTACCACCTCCACCCAGCCTGCAATCCAAAATCCTCTGATAAAGTAGAGACAATGAATCAAACCCTTAAGCAGGTCCTTACTAAGCTATGCATAGAAACCCCAGAAAACTGGGTTAAGAATCTCCCAATTGGGCTGCTCAGAGTTGGAATCACATCTTGGGAAAATATCAAGCTTAGTCCCTTTGAACTTCTGTATGGGAGGCCCTTCCTAACCTCTGGACATCCTGGTGGACCCAGAACAGCATTTAATTAACTAATTTGCAACTCATTTAGGAATGCTCTGACAATATGCCAATAAATATTGTTTGGCTTGAAAAATATCCTTTATCCTTAATTTAGTCAGAAAAGTAAACACAGAGATGCCTTAGGGTAAGAACAGGA
>CM053595.1:294761491-294795620 GCA_028646575.1 Pseudocheirus occidentalis
CTCTCCAAGGCGGGAAAACAGACAAAGGAAGATAAAAGTGATTGACAGCCGCCAGGGAAGGGGAGGGGGAGGAAAGGTTAACAATCCTAGACTGAGAAGTTTTCGCTAGTTCCACACAATATCTTCCAAAATCTCTTGGCAATGAAAAGGAGCGTCCTGCTGCAGTACAACCTGGAGACTGGGTCTACTTGTCATGGAAAACCCAAAAGGTTTTGACATCAAATGGAAGGGACCCTACCAAGTCATACTCACCACTCCAATGGCAGTAAAATTCAAAGGTTTCCCCAGCTGGACTCCTAATTCTAGGATTAAACCAGTACCACTTCTTGCTTCCCCTCCAGAGACTCCAGAAAATACCCGTGAGCCCTTGGAGGACCTCAAGCTACTATTTAGAAAGGCCCAGTCTCCTCCAGCAAATAAGATAAAAAGAGGTGAAATTATATCTGCCTCTTTCCTTTTGGCCTTGACATAATCATCTTTAATTCCAGCCAGGGAAATTGTCTTTTATGCCACGGAATCGTCCTTTCTCTATACTTCGTTTGTGCCTGTTTAGTCTTCATTTGTTTTAACCTCCTTACCAGGTTTGTCTCCTCCAGGGTTCAAGCCATCAACCTCTGGATGACCACTAAGGCTATGCCAATCTCCAATTGAATTCAAGTTCTCCAGCCCACTGGACCTGGCATCAGCCATGTTCCAGAGTCTGACCCCTTGAATACGAAATCTAATCCCCCGAACGAGACCCAGAGAGGCAGCGGCAACTCTATGCCCCTTGCCAGCAGGAAGCAATTTCAGAAGCTGAGAACTTCACCCAAAGGAATTTGGGTCCCATTTGAGGGGGGAATGGTGAGAGACAACTTGAGTTGAAATCATTCAACAGGACCCAACATGTTGGTATTTTGGGGTCTTGAGCACCCCTGAACCTTAAACCTCTACATCTTACGGTTCCCTGATCCCTACATTTTATGGTGTCCTCATCAGAGGGAGCCAAAAGAAGGAAAGAGTTTAATGATCTTTGCAAATTACCATTCACCTAGAAAGAAATGGTGTCTACTTTGGGGTTGATGGAACAAATTGCTACCTTGTAGGGTGATTTTAGGGGTGGCTTATGGCTTGTGTCCCCCCATTCCTCACCCCCCACAAAGCATCATCATTTATATTTGCCCAATATTGTAGCTGAAATGCCTAAATGAAAACCATACCTTTAGATCAAAATATTTTGAGTCCAAAAACTCTTGGTTAAAATGTGTGTGTGTGTGTGTGTGTGTGTGTGTGTGTGTGTGAGAGAGAGAGAGAGAGAGAGAGAGAGAGAGAGAGAGAGTGTTTAAATGAGAGGGGTACTTTTTAAACCAGCTACAAAGAGTAGGATCTTGAAGATACCAGTTAAAGGACCCATTTTTCTAGCAAACAATGAGGAAGATTTGGGTTACGAAACTCAGATGTGAGAAGAAAAGCCTAATTGAGGCATGCCTTAACTACAGCAGGGCAAGTGGACTTGTTGTATCCCAAATTCCCAGGGCCAGTGGTCCTAGAATTCAGAAGGATGCCATAGCAGTTAGCTCTGGCAATCCTTTGGCTGCACAAGAACAGAGATGCAACCCATTACAGAACCACAGGAACATCAGAGGCCATCTAGTCCAAACTGCAACTGAAAAAACATCTTCTCTGCATCATTCCTGATAAATGACTATCCATACTTTGCATGAAGACCTCCAATAGAAAGAACCTGTTACCTCCCAAAGCAGCTGTCATTGTTTGAGGTAGCTGGTGGTGTAATGGTTAGTGTACTGAGCCTAGAGTTAGGAAGACCTGAGTTCAAATCTTGCCTCAAATACTTCCTAAATGCATGACCCTGACCAAGTCACTTCGACTCTATTTGACTCAGTTTCCTCATCAGTAAAATGGATTTGATAATAATAACACCTGCTTCCCAGAATTGTTGTAAGGACCAGATGAGATTGTATTTGTAAAGTTAGCGAGTGTTTGGAATATATAAATGTTTATTTCTTTCTACTTTTGAACATGAATTTTCTTTTTTTACATCAGAAATAAACAAGAATAATCAGTTAAATTAGGAAGCTGTGACATAGTCGGGTTGGGTAACCTCCTTCTCTGTCTTCCCCGTCTTCCCCACCATCCTGTGCAGCAGCTTCCTCAGAATAATAACAGCAATAATGACAACTGGTATTTATATTACACTTTGAGGTTTGCAAAACTGTCCCAGGAGGGAGTGCTATTATAATGCCCATGTACAGATGTGGAAACTGAGGCATTGAGAGGTTAAGTGAATTACTTGGGGTCTGTGCCAGGTAAGTTCTGTATTCTAAACACTGCACCACTCTGGGTGGCCCAGTGTCTTTGTCTCTCCCCACACAGGGTTTTGTGCTATTCACCTGAGGCACAAAATATTCTAGTCACAGCTTCGGAAGGAAGTCGCATTTGGGAGCCCTGAGCAGACAGAACAAGGAGAAAAAGCAGGGAAGGAAGGAAATGACCCAGAAAACGAAGGGCTCACAGAAGAATGCACCCCTAAGACATGTAGGTGAGGCTGCTCCTCAGGAAGCTACCAAGGCTCAGGAGGTAGATCACCCCAGCCCATTCTCCATTAACACTCACTTCGGGAACCCTTGGACTTCCCTGTTGCTTGAGGAAGGATGGGGAGGGTGTCATATCATTTTCCTGACCCCTTAAATCATGATTTTTTAACCTCATTATTTTTTCAAAAAAATTTTGTCTAGGGACATCTAGGTGGCACAGTGAATAGAGCACAGGCCTTGGAATCAGGAGGACCTGAGTCCAATCGCAGGCACTTGATACACTTATTAGCTCTGTGACATTGGGCAAGTCACTTAACTCCAATTGCCTTGCCTTTGCTCCTACAGAAATTATTTTTTTTAATCTAGATTCTTTCCCACACAAGAATGAGTAACCATACTGGATAAATTGGAAAACAAGGCATACTCCCAAGCTCTGAATTGCAATAAAAAAGCTTGCCCTTCCTGTGGGAGCGTTGCCGAAAAAGCAGGTTGCCCACCTGCTACCAGCCAAGTATCCAACTGCCATCTAGAAGAGTCCAAGTCCCGAAAACCCAGGGAGAAGCTGCCTTAGGTCACCTTTCCAAAACCCTCATACCCCCTCCCTACCCCTACTCCCCACCCCCACCCAGATCTGGGTGCCTACTGACCACAGCCCAGAAGCAGCTTCCACAGAGGAAGGGGTTTAAAGTACCTTACCAAGCAATGGGTGGGGAGCTAGGGCTAAGGATTTGGAAAGTATGCAGATTTTTCTTTTGTAAAATGTAAACCACTTGAGGGTAGGAACCATTAGCATCTTTGCCTTGATGTATTGGTGCCTGGTGGAATATTTTGGAATCCTTCCCCTAACAACCCTGCAACCTTCCTGCTCACTCAAGGAGGCATCTGGATGATGTTTAGTGGTGAGATGGGAGGATTATAATTAGAAGACTCTCAAAGGACGTTCACAAGGAGGGGAGCTGGGGAGAGACGGAGGGTATGTTTTTTTCCATGGCAAATCCAGCTAGGCTCTGATGGAATTCATGACCCCTGGTTCTGCCCTTTCCCACTGGGCAATCTGTCTTCTGGCAGGGGTGGGGGGGCACTCTAAAGGAGGGATTTTAGTTTGTAGATACAGTTTGCATGTTACATTTGGATTTTGTACAGGTACCCCAGGGCCCATGGGCATAAGGCATACTTTGAATTAATGCAATAAACAGAAAGCAGGCCAGCTGCAGATCTTATCAGCTATTTTTACACTGGCCTGCTCTATTCCATCCACTCACAAGCATCACACTCCTGCCAGAGTGGCTCTTTCCTGTGGGGGAGGGGTGCACAGATGGAGAGAGTCCTTCTCTCTTGGACAGTGTCCTGTCTTTAGATTTACAAAGGGCCAGTGGGAGATGACCCTTTGGAAACTTCAGCCCTGGATTCAATTCAGCCCGTCAGTAATGTAGCAAGGCCCTGCTATGTAAAAGTCCCTGGCTTCAAAGAGCCTATTTTGTACTTATAGAACACAGAAAAAGATTGGTTTATATGGAGGGAGTGTGGGGAAGACAGACAGACAGACAGAGAAAGACAGAGACAGAGAGAGAAGATGAGATGGAGAGAAAGAGAGAAAATGAGAGGTGGGGAGAGAGCTAGGAGGGTCAGGAAAGATTTCCTGCAGTACTTGAGCTGAGCCTTTGATGGAAACTAGGGATTCTTAGAAGACACACAGAGGTGAAGGAGGAGCATATATCAAGCATGGGTACAGCCTGAGCAAAGGCATGGAGGTGGGGAACAAGAAAGTCAGGTTGACTGGAAAGTCAGTCATGTGAAGGAGAATCATGGGAGATAAGTCTGAAAAGGGTAGGTTTTGGAGACAGGTTACGAAGGGCTTAAATGTCCAAGTAAGGAGTCTGTAGGTTATTCTAGAGGCAATAGGGAACTGCAGATTTTCAAGAAGAGCTATGATAGGTTCAGAAGTGTTTCAGGAAGACAATTTTCCAGAATTTAAAACCATGACACCATTCCCTACTTATCTTCCTTCCCTCTAAGTTTAGGAGCAGACCTCCAGTGAGGCAAAGTATTCCAGAAAACAAGGGGAAGGAGACTATATTTAAGGTGTGGTCTGGACAAGGCAAAGAGAAAGTTGAAGAAATATTTGAGTAATTCAAGTAGGTCCTGTTATGGAGGGAAAGGGGGATTTCTTTGTTTGTTTGAACAAACCAGACTGTTGTCCTACCTGTCCAAAAATTAGGTACCATACGTTATTGCACTTAGTCTATTGAGATAAGGGGCTCTATAAGCAAGTGAGTTACAGGGAATTTAGCTTAACTGAAATCCCTGGAGATTATGAATTAAATGACCTTTCCTATTTCCTGGGACAAGACTATCTTTAAGGACTCAGGAAGCTCAAGAACACTGACCTTCCAGTCTGAGGACCTACATTCAAATCCCAGCTTTGCCACCCATATAATACCTGTATATGACCTTGGGTAAGCAAGCACCTTTGCATCTCAGAAACTTAGCTTCCTCATCTACAAAATAAGGAGATTGAACTAAAGATCAAAGGTCCACAGAATCCCAAAGATATAACTAGATTTGGGGGGTGGGGGGAGGATCTATAAATTTGGATGGAAAAATAGTCTGTCTTTATTTTCACCAACATCTAATTAAAATTTAACATTTCTTTCAAATATTTAAAACCATTATTCTGAGAAGGGTTCAGAGGCTTCACCAAACTTATTACCAAAGGAGCCTCTGACACAAAAGAGATTAAGAATCCATGGACTAGGGGACGCTAGGTGGTGCAGTGAATAGAGCACCGGCCCTGGAGTCAGGAGGACCTGAGTTCAAATTTGGCCTCAGACACTTGACACAAAAACTAGCCCTGTGACCTTGGGCAAGTCACTTAACCCCTACTGCTCTCCAAAAGGAAAAAAAAAAGAATCCATGGACTGGGTTATATCTAAGGCCCCAGTCATCTCTAAATTAGCAATCCCGTGTGGTCCCATGAAGGTGCAGTTTTGTCCGTTGGATTGCAAACTCTTTGAAGGCAGGTACTGTCTTTGCTTCTTTTTGTGTCCCCAGAATTTAGCATAGTGTCTGGTATGTAGTAGGCACTTAATAAATGTTTACTGAATTGAAATTGAACTGAAATCAACGGAAGGTAAAACAGTAACAGAAGCCCTTTAAAGGAAGCCCTAAGACTGGCAAGCTTCCGGATTTCTACCAATCAATCAATAGGCATTTCTTGTCTATGCACCGAAGTTGGTGATGGCAGAGCCCTTACTGGCTTGTATTACCACCTTGTATAGTAACGTCAAATATTTATTTATTTGTACGTCTTTATATTCATTCTGTTCTAACATACATATATGTATATGTACAATATGCATATGTATAATATTGTATAAGTATACTATTGTATTAGTATAGGTATATATGTCTATATATGTATATATTTCTACATCTGCATGCTTCTAAATTTCTATACACATATGCATAGAAACATGCATTTATATATCCAATATTACATTGTATATTCTAATGAGGTTATATGTGTGTGCGTTACATATGTACAGGTAGGTACAGTATATATGTGCATACATACATCGTCTCTCTCTTTAGAATGTTCCTTCTTTAAATATGGTTGGCTGTCATTAATAATGCATACCATCTAATAGTTTTCTATTTTAACTAGTTATTTTTGCTAACTAGGTGATCAGTTATGTTGTTCTTACCCTGCTGGAGGGATATGTGTGTGTTCTCACAACTAAATGTAGTACATTTTAAAATTAGCAATTTTTCAAGTTCATTATTTGTGTCAGGTTCTGCCCCATCTAAACTCCCTTTGCCTCACCCTAGTTACAACTTTTCTAAAAGGCCTAAGTCACTGGGGGCAGGAAGCAAACTTCCAGCTAGGGCCTAGGGGTTCCCAGATAGGGTTACAACATTTGGATGACCAGTTATGATTACAGCCCTGGGCTTTATGAAGGAAAAAAACCTCAGCCTTTGCTTTCTCAGAAACACCAGTTTTTAATGCTACTGCTTTAATGACTACAAAATTATATCAGCCAGAGACAGGTAGAGCCAAGTCTCTGGTCCAGACAGATGGTGTCGACCTGAATGGCAGGAATATTTGGGAGAAGATGGACGGCTCTGTGGTTCCAGCAGTGAGGCATTCCAATATGTCACTTGTGCTGTTCACACACACACACACACACACACACACACACACACACACACACACACACGAGTCACACACATACCCCAAAAGGAAAGTGGAGAGGGGGCAGAAGTTCCCACTTTGGAGGAGCTGCTTCAGGAACGATGCTTGGGAAGAAGGGAGTACACCAGACTGGGAGTCAGGAGATGGGCGTGGGTGGAATCCTGGCTCTATGACTCCTTAGCTCTGTGACCTTGGGCAAGTTAATTAACTTCCCCATGCCTCAGTTTCTTCATCTGCAAAATAGGTGCGATAAAGCAGGAACTTTTTCACAAGCTTATCCTGAGGATCAAGGAAGGAAAGACATGCCAAGTGCTTTGAACATTTTAAAGAGTCCTGTAAACTCTGGTGTCATTATTCAGGGTTGAAGTGGGTGGTAAAGCCTAGGATACCGACTTCACCGAGAGCAGTACTCAACGGTTACCTGGCCTTGGTCATTGAGACAAAATCGTGTGGTCTCCTGTCCTGGTCCCTGATACCTCCCTTCTCTCAGGATCAGGGACCCATTCTGCTCTACCTGGTTGAATCCTCCCTATGAATGACTCCCATCAAATCCTGGTCTCCCTCTGGAGCTGCTCAGCTCTCTCCCTAGGCCTGTGAAATATGCTGTGTTCTTAAACAGAGAGCGGTCCCTCCCTCTTGGAGAGACAGGGAGAAAAGGAAGGGACCAGAGTGTGGGCCCATTAGAGGAACATCTGAGAAATTTGCCTGGTGGGTGGAAAAAGAGAGAAAACCAGGTCTGGTTTTGCCCTGAGATGTAGATGAGAGACAGAAAGGCAGATGCTGGTACAGTGGATAAAGCCTCTGGGTTCAGATCCTGCCTCAGACACTGGCTAGCTGTGACCTCCTGAGCCTGTCATCTAACACTCTGAGTCTCAGCATCTCAGCTGGGTGGGGGGAGGAGAGGACAATGAGGTAATAATTGCACCTCTTCCAAGCTCATCATGTATATAAAGTATTTTGCAAGCCTTAATGTACTTTATAAGGGCCTTAAATAGCACATTGATTTGCTATTCATAAAGAATCTTCTAATCCCTCAGGAGTATAGGTTTCTAGCTAGAAGGGATCTCAGAGGTCATCTAGTTCAGCTCAAATTTTACATATGGGGAAACTGAGGACCAAAGGCATGAAGTGATTTGCTCAAGGTTACACAAGGTAGTAGTAGAGTCTAGATTTGAACTCAGGTCCTCTGATTCCAAAGTATTTTCCACTGTACTCTACTCTTTCACTGAGCTCTCATTGAGGTGGTGGGAGAAGGTGGGGAGAAGGGAGGCAGGCATTCAGGCATTCATGCCACAAACGTTCTCAAGGACTTACTATGTTCAAAACATAAAGACAAAAATTAAAACAGTCCCTGCCTTCAAAAGGCTTCCACACACCTGTGTCAGTGTGGCTGCCATTTTTTATAAGGTTCCAGTTCTTCAAGCACAAGATGTCACAAGCCCAAACACACCCACGTTCTTCACAATTCCATCAAAACATGAGGAATCACAAAAATGGGCAAGTCAACATTGGACAAGCCAACATTCCTCAGCATCACACAATAGGTATCAGGCATGCTTGCTGGAAGACATGTGGAACCTTCTTCCTGCAGCCACCCAGCCCACCATATTCCTTACTTCCCCAGCCCCCTTTGGTAGAATGCTTCTGCCCCTTTCCCCATCCCTTCAGCACCAAGTATCCTCCTTGAGCACGTTCTCATGGTTTCTTGAGAAAGGTGGGCATGGCTGTTTCCGAGCTTGGCTCAGCCATGACCTGCATCTTCTGGTTGCTCAGGGTGGCCTCTCGCATCTTGTAGTACATAAACTCGTTCTGTCGGAACATGCGCAGCTCCATCTCTGACTGGATGCGCATGGCCTGTGGGAAAGCAGATACCCCCAAGGGTAGGGGAGGAAGAAGATTTAGGAAAGTCCCAGAGTTGGATTTTACCCAGGGGCTTGTAGGCACCTACCATATAGCCCTAGAAGCAGGTTCTCCTTTTCCAGGAGATAAGCACCATCCAGACACTGAGTCGGACATCTGCTGAGTCTAATGCTATCTCACTCATCATAGCCCCAACCAATAGTCTAGCACTGTGGGACTTTCTTAGCCTCCTGGGCAGTGAGTTCCTTTGTGAGTCTCTAAGGACTGGAGTTTTGCCTGAGTTTAAGGGATTATCCTCTAAGGAGAATGAATTTGTGTCTTCAGGGATCCTCAGACAAGGTCTGCTGGACTGCTTGACTCAACTCAAAAAGACTTTTTTCCTCCCTTTCCACCTTTCATACATGGAAAGCTCTTTATGCACCAACTCTAGCTTCACCTTGACTTCCTAACACTGCCTACCATGACCTTCAGACCCATTCCTAAAGGCAGGGAGGGTGTGGAATCTTGATAATCAATCAGGTGTGAAGCTTCTATTGAACCATCCCCTGGAGATCATCTCAGACTCTCCCCTATTGTATCAATGTGACTATAGCAATAGACCACCCAATGCTTAGGATGGGGAAGAGGGGAGAAAGAGGAGAATACAGACTCCTTGTTCCCTAGACTGGCTTCCCAACAAGTTAGCACACAGTCAAGTATGTAGACACAAAAAGAATGGAACTTCCCAAGTATCCCAGACAACTGTGCATGCCATGATTTTCAGGGGACACCAGAATCAGAAGAAACCATGGTGGATGCCACCCATGATCATGCCTATCCACCAAAGGCAGCTGGGGGTCAGGAACATAAGCAATAGCATTTAAGTAAACTAAAGTTCTGGGGAATCTGATTGAGTTAAACATTCAGCTCCCTGATCCTCTCTACACACTCCTCAGTCCTGAAATTCCCACAACAATAATTGGTCTTCCTGCTCACCTCTGTTCCCTGCAGAACTCTACAAACACATTGATCCAAAATTGGACTGGCTTCTCAGGCTACATTTGCTTCCCTCCAAGCTTGGCCCCACCTCCTCCACCTCAGGAGTGGGTAGAAAGGATTGCTGACCCCTAAACATGAATTTACTGACATATGGTCGCTATACCAATGCTGCTGCTGAAGTAATCATCCAGGCTGAGAGAAACAAGATCTCCCTCTTCTCCCCAAAAAATTAATGCCAGATCCAAAATGGGATCTCAGAAAACTCAAATAAGAGAGCAGGTCAAGCGGGGTGGGCTGACAAGTGTTTGACAACTGACTTTTCTCCCTCCTCCAAGCCCCTCCAAACACAGGACTTTGTTTAATCTGAATTTTCCACATTTTTTCTCCGTCACTTTTTAAAGTCTAAACAATCAAAAAACTGTAACTCAAGTCTCAATTTATAGAATTTGCCAGTTTCCCACTGGCTTCAGTGCACTCCTGACTGGTCTTGTGGGATTTCTTCTTGGAGTAGGGAGATCTGGGGATGTGAGTGAAGGGAGGTGAGTAGCCAGGGAGGTGAGTACAGGATCACAGAGTAGAATAAGGACGCCACCAAAGTCATGACCATTTATCTCCCCAGCAGTGCTTGGTACCCAGCAGGCACTTAATGCTTGTAGAATTGCTGAATCTATCTCCCCCCTACCCCCGCCCCACCCAAAGCGTCGCATCGGCCCTTTTTGGTGCTCTGCTCCAGCCTTCTTTGCTACAATATCATGGTCAATGATTGATGCCCTATCCTGACCCAGATGCCCAGGCAAGACTGTAAACTCATACGTCCATCAGTCATGGACTTGAGCTACCTAAAGTCTGTGCCTTTCTTGCCGCTTACCAATGTATTCTGTACACAGCAGGCACTTAATAAATGTTTGATAACTTCAGAAGATCTCTGATAAAGTACCAAAATTGGTACAGGGGGTGGAGTAGGGCCTGGAAGCAGGAAGACTCATCTTTGTGAGTTCAAATCTGTTCTCAGACACTTACTAGTTGTGTGACCCTGGGCAAGTCATTTAACCCTTATCCATCAACCTCATCACCACTTCAGTTTCTGTAACATGAGCAGGAGAAGGAAATGGCAAAACATACCGGTGTCTTTGCCAAGAAAACGCCAAATGGGGTCACGGAGAGTTGGACATGACTTAAAAATGACTGACCAACAACAATGGAACGTTAGGACACTGCTTGGTGTAGTCCTGGGTTTAGAGTCAGAAAGACCTGGACAAGTCACTTAAGACTCTCAGTTTTCTCATCGGCAAAATGTGTGGGTTGGACTAACTGCCTCTGGGCATCCTGTGCCTCTGGATCTATGATCTTACTCATCTTTATATGCTTCAGACAAATCTTAAGCATTGTGATCTGCTCTGGGGAAAGGTATGATCATGCCAACTGTTCCCTACATCGGTAAAACCCTGTTTTATCCCACGGCACCCACTGCAGTCAGGTCAGCATCCAGCCTAGTCTGTTTCCCTGAAGCTGATTAGAGATGTTAGTTAGGCAGGAGCAATCAACAGGCACTTATTGAGCACTTCGTGTATACCTGATGCTGCGCAAGGTGCTTGGCATGCAAAGTCATATCCTAGCACCATTACAGATAGTGCAGGTTTTAGAGGTTACCAAGTCCAGCCTTGTCATTTTACAGAGAAGAGAACTGTGCTCCTATTAAAGTCTTTCAAGACAAGTCATGCACTGGGTGGGTGTGGCAACGAGACATTGGGGGTCACCTACTTCCAGGTCCTTAGTGATTGGGTGGGTGGGTCCGTGAGTCACCAGGAGTATGGCGTAGGCTTTACATATCATCCCATGCCCAGCCTCAATGAGCCCAGCATGCCAGTGGGTCAGTCCTGCCCGCATCACAGCCATGCCCAGTTGGGCATTGTTAGGGTGGTAGATCTTCCTGAAAGGGCACATAGAAGTCACAGTGTCAGAGAGGAAGCTCTGGGAAGGATCAAAAGAGCCAGACTCGTCCCAGAATCTGCCCCCAAGGGAAGATTTGTCTGCCTGAAAGTAGCCAAATTTCTCCCTTTTTTTTTTTATCAATACATCAACAATAACATAGGAACTACATTTTAATCTGGTTTGGGCAGCACTCAGGTGTGTTGTGGGCCACAGGTCCTGTGTCTGACACCTCTGTTCTAGAGAGAGATTCCTCACCATACCCTATGAAATCAGATGTCTGATCTTATCTCTATAGGAGAAGTTCGGGAGACTCACGTGAGGGAGAGGGAGGAATTCATCCACAAATGAGTGTAATGTTCAAAGGCATTAGGATGCTTTGGGGGTGGGGGAGGAAGAGAGAGAGAAAGAGACAGACAGACAGAAGAAAAAGAAAGAGGGAGGGGAAGAAGAGAGGGACAGAAAGAAAAAAAGCAGGGAAAAGAGGGTAGGATAGAAGTGAAAGGAAAAGAAGGGGAAAGGGAAGGAAAGGGGAAGGGAAGGGAGGGAAGAGTAGAAAAAGGAAAGGGAAGAATGGAAGGGAAGGGAGGAGAGGAGGGAGGGGGAGGAGAGGGAAGGGGAGGGAAGAATGGAAGGGAAAGGAAAGGATGAAAGGGGAGGGGAGGGAGGAGAGGAGGGAGAGGGAAGGGAGGGAAGAGAGGGGGAGGCGTGGGGAGGCCCACCCTAGCCCAGCACTATTTGCCTACATGTAACCATCGACCATCCTCTTGGCATATTCCGAAGCCTCCTGGAAGGCTTGCAAGTAGGAGAGCACTTCTGAGGCGATGCTGAGGATGCGCAGCACATGGATGTTGGTGTCGGCCAGCACCGGCTCCTGCTTCTGCAGACACTCTCGGCATAACTTCACCACCTGGGAGGAGGCATTGGGACACGTCACTGAGAGACACAAGACTTTCCCTGGCTAGCCACTGCAGGCCCCTTCCAAGCTACTGTGACCTACAGACAATGGCCAGCCTCCCACTAAGCTCTTGGCCCATATTTCTTTCTTTATGGTACAATTTAATTCCACAAGCACTTTTTGAGCACAGGACTGAGCTAGATACTGGGGGGCATGCAAACCAACAAAAATGGTTTCAGGCTTTAAGAAGCTTATCAGCTACTGAGGGGAGGGGTCACTTTTCTAGTCTTTAGCGATTCCTTTATGCTCAGCTGCATTGGTGGAGGGACTTTTCTCATCTGGGAATTCCTGATGCCAGTGAAGGCACCACTCAGTCCCCATCCGCATCCTTTACAATTTACAAAAGGCTGTTTGTCCGTAGGCGTATCGTTTTGGAGCTGGAGGAGATCTAAGAGGTCATCTAGTCCATCATACCACTCCACACCCTCGTCTTTTTACAGATTAAAAAAACCTGAGAGACAGAAGTTAAGTGACCTGCCCAACATCTCACAGCCAGAAAGTGTAGGAGACAAGATTTGAATCGGGTCCATGGAGACTCCAAGTCCAGCCGTCATCCAATGGGGCTCACTGCCTGCTATGCCTCCTCATCTGACCCTCACTCTAACAGGGAACTAACGGGATTGCTGTTATCCTTATTTGACAGATGAAGACCCAGAGGCTCCCAGACAGCTGACTTGTCCATAGATGCAGTTACTAAGTGGACAAGCTGGGGCTCAAGTTCAGGCCCTCTCCTTACAAGGGGCACTGGTTTTACTAGGACTTCATGTAGACCCCCAACTGTCTGAATTAGGTAAAACTCACATCTTGTCCAGACCTTCAAGGCTTCTTCCATGAAGCAGCCAGTTGAATGTAAGCTCTTTGAGGGAAGGTTCTTCCTTGGGGTGGGGGTGTGGGCAGCTAGGAGTCACCATAGTGCATGGAGCTGTGGGCCTGGAGTCAGGAAGACTTGAGTCCAAATAAGGCCTCTGACACTTTCTAGATGTGTGACCCTGGGCAAGTCATTTAATCCTGTTTGTCTCAGTTTCCTCATCTGTAAAATGAGCTGGAGAAGATGACAAAACCACTCTAGTATGTTTGCCAGTGAAACCCCAAATGGGGTCATAAAGAGTCAGATACACAACAGCCTTCTTTTTTTTTTGCCTCTGTATCCCTAGTATTTACATTCATTCTGAGCCTCCCAGAATTTTTTTTAAAGAGGCCATTCTTTGCCCCATTTTTTTTATTAAGCCTTAATCACTAAACAAGCATTGTCTCAGTCAAACTGAGTCCCAGGAAAGACCTTAGCTTAAAAAGGCCAAGGTCTCCCACTGCATCCTGGGCAATCTCCAATCATCCTGATCCATATCTGGCCACTGGACCCAGATGGCTCCAGAGTATAGAGTGAGGCTGGTGACTCCACACATCTCTGCCTCACTTAAACCCAATTCATTTGTATGTCATGGTATTACCTCCCTGATGTCATGGTCCTTCCAAGTATCCAGCACAGTGCCTTGGATGTAAGAGAATGGAGTTTTTAAAATTACCATTTCCTCCCCCATAACTTTTTTGCCTTCATTGTGCCACCAATATTTGTTGATACATCTTAATTAGAAGCAGCATCCTGCTTGACCTTGCCTGGTGACTGGTCCCTAACCTTGGACTTATTCTGATTCTTCTCTAATAAATTCTGTGACTGCTGGCCCGGTCCTCAGACCCGAGCTGACAACTGATCTTCTCTGGTTTTCCCAGATGGAACTACTATAGGTATTCAGGGAAGCAGCCCCCCAAACCAGCATGACTTGGGTTTGAAGTTAAAGAACCTGGGTGTGAAGCCCAGCTTGGCCACTTGGGCAAGAGACTTGGCCTCTCCATGTCTCAGCCTCCTTATCTATAAAGTAAAGAGGTTGGACTGGTTGGTTTCTGAGGTCCCTTTTAGTCCTTGATCTTTGATTCTTTGAGGAAGGAAGGAAGGAGAAGGAAGGAAGGAAGGAAGAAAGAAAGGAAGGAAGGAAGGAAGGAAGGAAGGAAGGAAGGAAGGAAGGAAGGAAGGAAGGAAGGAAGGAAGGAAGGAAGGGAGGGAGGAAGGGAGGAAGGGAGGGAGGGAGGGAGGGAGGAAGGAAGAATGGATGGATGGATTAAGCACTTATTCACTAGGTTTTGTGCTAAGTGCTGGGGGTACAAATACAAGCAAAGGGCAGTCTTCCCTCCAATGCAGGTAAAGGCTGGGAGAGTTCCCTGGGGGAGGAAGGAGCAGCTCCTCCACAAAGCAGAAGCTCCAAAAGGAAGTCATTGAGAGGAGAGGAGAGCAGGCCTTATGGAGGGTCACTCTAAGTTGAGAAGGCTGCAGAGATGCCTGGATGTTCCAGGGCAATGAGACCCCAGGTGCTGAGGGAAGTCCAGGATGAAACAGGCAGTGGCTTGGTTCTGAAATCAGGATGTCATCGTGAAGTAAATTGTTGGGACAGCTGGATGGCACAGTGGATGGAGCACAGACCTTGGAGTCAGGAAGCCCTGAGTTCAAATCTCTTCTCAGATAATAGCTGTGTGACCCTGGATAAGTCACTTAACTTCTCTCAACTTAGATTTTCCATCTGTAAAATGGGGGTCCTAATAGCACCCACCTCCCAGGGTTGTTGTAAGGATCAAATGAGATGACATATATGTTGATTTTCCAATCTCAAAGCGTTATAGAAATGCTAACTATAACAGATTAGGAAACTGAGACAGATGCAGGATTCTAATTCAGGCCCAGCCCTGGGATGTTCTCTCTCTTTATCTCTACCTCCTGGCTTTCCTGGCTTCCTTCAAGCCTAAGCTAAAAATCCTGCCTTCTACAGGAAGCCCATTCCAATCTCTTAATGTTGCCTCCTTCCCTCCACCCATTATCTCCATTTAATCTGGTACATAATTTGTTTGTCCAGAGTTGTTTGCTGGGTACATGCTGTTTCTCTCATTAGATTGTGAGCTCTTCAAGGAGAGAGATGGTCTTTACCTTTCTTGAATTCCTTAGTGCTTAGCACAAGGTCTGGCAATAGATGGTGCTTAATAAATGCTTGTTGACCTGACTACCCACTGCACCACCTGCCTTCCCAGCGCCCATCGACATTGACTATAGGTATCCACATTATTGTCATTCAGCACCTAGGAGAGCCAGCTTTGGTATTCCAGATTAATAGCAATTGGCAGCTGACCCCATGATGGTCACATTCATCATGTCCCCCTCCCCCATAAGAATGTAAGCTCCTTGAGGACAAGACCCATCTTCCTTTTTGCTTTTGTCTTTGCATCCCCAGGACTCAAGAGCAAAGCCAGCCACTCAGTTTGGGGACAAGCAGAAGGTCTAGTGGCCCCCCTCCCAGTGTCCAAGTTGGGACACCAGCCATTTCCAAAGAGTCATCCTGAAGGCATTTGGGTCTCCTTGGTCCCAAAAGCTACTTTAGAGGTTGGTCAGATGGGCAATGGAGGGGTCAAGGTCTCAGTGAATGAAAGGCTGAGGGGACGAGGATCGTGTCTACCACCTGTCTGCTCTCAAGGGAGCCACCATCCTCTACCTCCCTCACTTCACCCTACCCTGTCCACTGGGAGAGTCCAAGATCTTACTTCATGGTACAGCCCTTCGGAGCGAGCCTTGTCAATCTTCTCTAAGGTGTCCTTGGAGAACTGGGTCACCTCCTTCACAATGTCCTGGGAAGGCTGGAAAGAGAGAAGACAGGTGGGTGGAATGATAGCCACATTCCTGCAGTAGCCAAAGTAAGACAATGTGCGCACCACCCTCCTTCCCCAGAAAGACCTATCCCTCATCTCTAAGCACAAGGGCAGAGCCCCTGGAATAGGGGACTGGCTTGCCAGGTCACCAGCCTCTCTATCAGTCCTCCTGACTGCTCCATAACTTGAGCCCTATAACTCTGAGAGTCACACCCCATCCCCATTGGCCATCCTGACCCATCATTTTATTTTATTTATTATATTTTATTTTTTGCCTTGTGCACCACTCCTCTATCTGTCTCCAGGCAGGTCCACCCACATGTAGATATGCCCACATACAAGTATTAAAGGGTTGCTGCATTAGGAAGGTTGAGAACCACTGCCCTCGAGAATGAAGGTTCTGCTCTCTGGGATGGGCAGGTAGTATCTTACTTAACAGAAGTAACCATAGAGTGAAGACTAAGAATGTCACACTTGGCTGGGCTTGCTCAGGGAGATTTATCCCCAACTGTTCTGGGGCTATTTAGAGTCAAGCGTCACCTTAGGTAAGGGGACCAGATGAGCGATTTCACTAGCAGAGAAAACTCTCTCTACCAGCTTCTCTCTCCCCCTTCCACCTGTGGAGGGCACTGAAAGGATCATTCAGGCTCAGTGAAGGCCGTACCTTGGGGTCCCCTTTCACGGCCAGTAAGAGGTCATCTTTAATCCCCTTCACACAGTGCTCACACGTGCAGTCAAAGTAATACTGTTTCTTCAGTTGTTTCTTCCGTTCTTGGCTAATGTTGAGAAAGTCTACATAGGATACGGTCAGCTCCTCCCCTTCTGCGATCTTTCCCAGGGCCCGAAGTTCAATTCTAGTTTGGGACAAAAGGTGACAAGGAACCCAAACGTAGGTACTTCCGAACAGCATTTGACACATAGTAGGCACTTGAATTATTGCTGGCTGCCTGGCTGGCTGACTCTGCAGGGGTATACTAAGACAGGGTCAACGGGGCTTTGTCCTACAGCACTGAAATTTAAAAGACACCCATCTTGGAGCTACTATAATAACTAAGTCCGCCTCATACTTGCCTGAATTTGTCTCAGTTTTGTTATTTTCCCATCATGATTTACAAAGTTGATTTAAGGGTGCTTTATTGTGTTGCTTGCCCTGCATACCAAAATTACTAGTTGTGGCTCTAAACCTGTGGTTTTAAGTTCAGAAATGTCTGGTGATCCCAAGGTTCAGGTATTAGACCCACTTACCTACAGGCTCAGAGACATTGATTTCCCACCCAAGAACAAGAACAAAGTCCACACACACACACACACACACACACACACACACACACACACACACTCCAAAAATACAGCACAGGTTTTTTGCAAAGGTGCTCATTTGAAATGAAAATGAGCCGAGAGACAAAGGCCATGTCTGTGCCCATGAACTGAACCAATGGCAATTTGTTTTGTTTGGTTGGTTTTTTCTATTGACTTAATCAGGTTCATTGCAAGACTAATCAATTTATTATTTTGCGATCAGGCCCAGACAGAATGGAAAATGGTCGGTGTGGTCACGAGGCCAGAAATGGCCTCTTTTGATGTTTCACTGACAGCTCTGGAAGGTATTAGTCAACTCTTGATTATCCAGGCCAATGAAAGAGAGGAGGAGCAGAGATAACTTTGCAAATAATGCAAAAATTATTTACATTTTGTTTTGGAGAAGCTCTTATTGATGTATGTTTTTGCTCCATTCTTGGCCGAACCCCAACCTTAACCTCCACTGTTGACTCAGATCTAGCTTCAATCACCTGGGACAACCAAAAGATCCCTGCAGATAATCAAACATGGATGATCAAGAGTTGACTTAATTTGCTTTTATGATGTACCATAATACACATGCCTTATTGGTAACTAAACACAGATTCCCTTTTCAACTGACCCATCCCATCTGGACTTTACTGCTAATTCCTTTACCCGCCATTTAACCATGGTACCATCTTGCAGCACAGTAGATGGCTTGTAGTCAAAGCAAAGCCCATTCTATAACTGACATCCAGCTTAGCCAATCATCATGAGGAACAGCACATGGAATTTTAAGTCATGCAAATCAGCATTGGCCCAGGCAACTGGAGCCTAAAAGAAATGGGGATGGGGACAATGGACTGGTTCTGTGCCTGTTTGGTGTCCAGATGCCTCAATGGATGAACTAGGATATTGAGAAGGGAGGGAAAGAAGGGTAAAAATTGGGCAAGAGGGCTTAAAAAATCAGCATGGTGAAATAAAGAGCTGGCCTTCAAGGAAAACCTGGGTTCAAATCCCACCTCTGACACAATTAGGCTCTGTGACCCTGGGCAAGTCATTGAACATCTTAGTGCCCTAGGCAACTCTCTGAGACTCTGTGTTGAAGAGAAGGTGACAACTTCTTTGGCAGAAGACACATCCTCATCTGGGAGTTCCTTACACCAATATCACCAATCCCAGCCGTTATCTGACCCTATCAAAAGGCTAAGAAGAATAACAGCACCAAAGAGGGCCACATGAGGCCAGGTTTTCCATTGAACAGCTAGCCAGGGGCATGATGGGAAATGCCTAGCCTAAAGCATGCAGTTGCTCATATATGATAACTGCTACTTTGTGGTACATACAAGAACCAGTTATTAGGATAAAAAAAGATCCCCCAAACTGGGATCAGTGAAATGCCAGGCTTCTGTGCCTTCCCCATTGCTGCTATTAAAAGAACTGAAAGAGTCTATGAGGAAGAGCTGATCTCCAACCATCAATAGTGACTCAAAAATCAGGCTACAGGTAGTAGGGTCAGATGAGAAGCCCAAATCTTCTGCAGCCAGGAGTCAAAGTAGAGCACTGGACCTAGAATCAGGAAGATCTGAGTTCAAATCCTACTGCAGACATTCACTAGCTGTGTGACCCTGGGTAAGTCACTGAGATTTCTTCATCTGCAAAAAGACTATAATCATAGCAACTCCCTCCCCAAAATGAGAGAATATTCATAAATGCTTTGCAGAGCTTTGCAGCACTATATGATGTTAGTTCTTCTTGTTGTTGTACTGTTGTTATTGTCCCTTATCTTGATTCAGACAGAATCCAGAGGTTAGCCAGGATCAGGATTTCATCTGCTTTATTTCTCCTCACTGCCAAGGTCACAGAAGCAGTCAGAGGATGGATGCGAATCCAGGTTCTTCGGAGTCCGGGGTCAGTGTTGTTTCTACTGCATTAAACAGAAGCCCCTTAAAGGTAGAGACTTTCTCTTTTTTCCCCTTTTGCATCCCCAGCTCCTCCTACAGTGCTTTGCACATAATAGGAACTTGACTGAATTGAATAATTGAAACAAACTCAAACACACCAGGTCACGATTGTCCTCAATCAGCAAATGGAACACTAGAGAAAATCGAACCTCATCTCAATCATCAAAAACACGTCTCTGAGTTATTTACTGGGTGGGAAACAGGAGATGTCAGAGAGCACACAGTCATTTAGTATGTCAGTAAGATAATCAGTCTTCATTTTATGGTAAGCAGGGTTTAGGGAAGGGGTTCTTAACCTTGTGTCCATGGACCCCCAAGCAGTCTGTGGAGAGATTTCGGGAGCTCTGTTAACTTTTTCAAAAATACTTCGATAACTGTATTACAATATCATTGGTTTCCTTTACCATCCTATAGATTTTAATTTGTGCATTTGAAAACATTATTCTGAACAGGGGTTGGTCCATAGGCTTCACAGACTGACAAAGGGATCCATGACATAGATGAAGGTTAAAAACCTTTACTCTAGTTGTCATTTGGGTTTTTTTTCTAACTAGATCTTTTAGACCCGTGAAGATTCCATGCTTGTCAGTCAAAGGAAAGAGAGAAGTACAATAGGAAAGATGGAGGAGAAAGGAATGAAAGGACGGGGAAGGTCCTATGGTGGTTGGTGGAATGGAGAACAGTATTATTTCTTTTTAAATTGCATACAAAATACAGCAGCCACAGAATGTGAGGATTTGAGGTGGAGCAAGACTTGGGGATAATGGAAAAAGGAATGGTGAATTTGAACACACGGCCAGCCTGGGAGTCTTGGAAAAGGACTGACCCACAAGCAAACCAAGCAAGTAAGGGGAGGGTCAGAGGACAGGTATGTGCTTCGACAAGACTGACCCACCTCATCTGTGTGTGAAACATAGATTTCACAGCCTCATGACTGAAAGACAAAACAGATAGTGAAGGTGACTTAAGAGCAACCCCACCGGAAACAAAGATGCTCAAATTGGTCAGGTACACCATGGTTAGCATGAGCGAATGGGATCGGTAATTTCAGCCAGGCTCCCATGGTCACAAAGATCTCCCATCACCCTTCCTTCCCTGACATTGTAGGGCCATATTACAACCTCTGATACTTAGGTTCACTAACTGGATAGAAATCTGAGAGCTCAAATGTTATCCCCTTGGGGCTGGTTACAAGCTGGATCTAAATTGGGTGGCATCTCAGAGATAGAAACTCAGCCTCATTTGAAACACATTTTGGGTAGCATTCGTGCTTGGAATGGAGAGCTCAAAGCATCCCTAGGCATGAGAAGGACATTCCTCAGGCAGTGGCTACAAAGTTTCCTGGGCTCATACACAAAGTTTCCCTCCACTAATGTCTGAGAAATCAGGATCAAAGCAAACAGCCCAGAAATGATGAGTGGTGAGTACTGAAAGTGATTTATGGAAAGGAGTGTTTTCATTGGTGGGAGTGGGACAGCCTTTAAGGAGGTAAACATGGTTTAGCAAAGGGGTTCTTAACCTGGTGTCCATTGATTCCCAGTGGAACTGTGGATAGATTTCAGGGAGTCTGTTAACTTTTTAAAGACTATTTTGATAATTATTTCAATTGTCATTCTATATATTTTATTTTGTGCATTTTAAAACATTGTTCTGATCAGTGTCCAGTCCATAGGCTTCACAGACTGCCAAAGGGGTCCATGACACAAATGAAGGTTAAGAACCTTTACTCAGATTTTTCAAAAGATTTTCTTGAGTATCCTGGGTTTGGGGTTATCGTCGCTAAGGACTAGAAAGTCTGGAAAACTCTTTGGTTGCTGTATCTCAATCTGTCATTGACATTCAGGGCAACTCCACATAACAAATACTTTGCCCTGGTGGTGAGTGGTTTGGGGAAGGTTTGGTGTTGAGGGTATAGACTGCCTGTGCAAAAGGGGCAACCAAAAGGGGAAATGGGCAATGATGGAGGAGAATATTTATTTGGTTCCAAATTCTAATCTCATGCTCATGGCTTTGTTCCCCATATCTTAAAAAAAGAACGCATCCCATCAGTGCATGGAAAGGATTCCTTTTAGAAAGATATAAAGTAGTAAAGGGACAATCACTCTGATAATCAGACCCATCATAACACTGGGTCCCAGACATCATCCCTACCAGGTGTTTGCTATTTTGAGGAATTTGGAAGAAGGGAAACCTGCCCAGTGACTATTATAAAGGATTCTGTTTAGCAGAAGAGAAGAAGCTAGGTCGGCATCATTACTACTATCTAAAGGTAATAGAAGTAATGGTGTTCAATCCTCTTTGGAAGCTTCTGGTTGACCTTAAAGAATTTGCTCTTAGATTTTGAAAATCAGTTGCAGGAAACATTACAGCAAGTGTCACCCCACCCCTGACATCCACCCCAGGCAAAAATCTACTCACTTGCCATTGTTGAATATGACAGTACAGTTTGGCCAGCAGTCATGGTTCACCAGGCAGAGGTTGGGGAAGATGCCCACCCCCACAGCCTGAAGGCCCCTCTGGTCACTGAGAGTGAAAGCATTGCAGTTGATCTGCCCAGTAGGAGGAAAGAAAACAGTACATCAGTCATAAGCAGAGCCCAATAGAGAACTAAGAGGGGAATGGTGGACATTAAGGAAGGCATAGCCTCCAAAGTCAAATTAAGGGAATTCCAGTCCTCAGCTTAATTTCATGGGACTTGAAATCAAGTTATAAACATTTATTAAGCCCTTACTGTGTTAAGTGCTAGGGAGACAAAAAGAAGAAAAAGATGGTCCCTGCCCTCAAGGAGCTTACAACCGAATACAACTCATTGCCAGGCTAGAACCAAGAGGTGAAAACTGTATCAATGCCTAGAGATGCTAAAATGTAACACAATCCTACATTTTTAGCAGTAATCTTTCTTTGGTTTTTGTTTATACTTTCTGTTTTGCCTGTAATAGAGTGGAAGGTAGGTAGGTAGATAGGTAAACAGATACATATTTTTGCTCTGTGTTTTTCTCTTTTTCTCTCCTTCCACCTTCCTTATTATAGAACTTTCACACTATAGAACTAAAGTTTATGTTTTGTTATTTGATATAATTACTGAATAGCATTTTGTATTCTATGTCCACAATGGTTTTTAAAGTAGAGGAATAGAACATTGTAAGTTTATCTCCAAAACAAATTCAGTTGTCTCTTTGTGTCTTTAGGTTAATTATTTTCCCCCTCTGAGAGTCAGTAGTCTTGGAAAAACATTCCTCAGCCCTGTGCATCTAAAAAAATAGTAAGAATAAAGATGAGTGTATAATCAACTGCGTAATGAATTATGCCTTTGTGATTATAAGTACTGGTGGAGGTATATATTCTGGAAATGTGTTGCTTTCGCCATTCATTCTCGGTAAATACCCTAACAGGCGTTGAATAAATAAAAACGAATCATTATCATCTTCATAAACCTGAGAGCACTATACAGATATGTACATGAAAGAATCAATGAATGAACAAGTCCCCAGAATTTCTTTGGAAAAGAACAGAACGTTTATATTACCCCCATTTACTGCTAGGAGAATAGGCACAGATAAGGGGGGGGTGACTCCTGGGTCTGAAGCCCCACAGTGAGCTGAGGCCCACTGTCTCTGGAAGCTCTGGCCAGCAGCTGGTAGGAGGGTCCTTGTCTAGTGGGCTCGTGACATCCTCATCATAATGGGAAACCGAGTAGTAGCCTTTGGTTTGTTCTGTGCTGTGCCCTATCCCATGTCCTTGGCTCTCATGATTTCATGACTTGCATTCTTTATCCCGCAGATCAGGGATATTAATCATTTTTGTGGTCAAGTCTCCCTTTGGAAGCCTGGTGAAGTCTATGGATTCTTTTTCAGTGTTTTTTAAGTTAATAAAATATATAAGATTACAAAGGAACCAAGTTATACTAAAAACGGTTATCTATCTACTTGTCTATCTGTCCGTCTATCTATCTATATTTAAAATGTATACACCCCAGGTTAAGACTTCCTGCCTTAGGTCATGTTCCATAGCCAACTGTGAAGGCAAGATGTATTTTCTTAAACATTATGCTAGGGAAAAAATGGCCCTGACCACGACTGTAGCAAGGCCCAAAAAGCAGGAGGGAAGAAATCCACCAAGCAGCCAGCACAGCTGACCGATGGCCTTTTGTTCTTCTCCAGCCTTCCCAAGCTGCCTCTCCCAGCCTTGACCTGGGAGCCTCTGAGGCCCAGGCTTCTCAGTGCAGACTGTACCTTCTCAGTCTGGCTGTCACAACTGATGCCTGGGAATTTCATTTTCCATTTTTTCCTTTATGGGAAATTCAGAATTTAGCCCCCGGGATTTGTCATGCCCTTTAATTTTGTATCCTTGTGCCCAGAAACTAAAGTGGAGGTGGGGAGGAGGCGGATGGGAGGAAGATGGAGCAACAGGTGCTTCAAAAGGAGCCAGGATCAGCTAGGAGGAGAGAGGGGTGAGGAGTCTGTAAGGAATTGGGGGAGAGCAGAAAGGTGAGGCCCTTTGCAGGAGCAGCACAATGATTTCTCACCTTTGTTACAAGCAGAGAAACCATCAAGCTATCTCATGGTTTCTTCCATTAGGGGGAGGAGGAGGAGGAGGAAGAGGAGGAGGAGGAGAAGGGAAAGGAGGAAGAAGAGGAAGGGGAAAGGGGGAAGAGAGGGGAAAGGGGGTATAGGAGAATGAGGTAGGGGGGAAGAAGGGGAGGGGAAAGAGGGAGAAGAGAGGAGGGGTAAGAGGGGGAGGAGGGGGAAGGGCACCGAGGGGAGCAAAGGAAATGGGAAGAGAGGTCAGGGCGCCGTACCACTCCGAATATATGAGAGATATACTGCATGCTGAATTGCTGGCTCTGGGGGGGCCAGAAGTTCAGAAAGCTGTCCACATCCATGCGAAGGTCTTTCTGCTCCTCTTCCCCAAAGTTGTCCACGTGATTCTGCAGGTCATCCACTGAGACCAAGCAGCCCTCAGTGAGTCCAGTGCCCTCTCGCTCTATCCGCCACATGATCCTGGCCGCCAGCCTGAGGATGGGGATAGAAGGCTGATGATGGCAGTGCCAGGGACCTGGTCACCCGTGGGGATGGAGTGCTGTGAGCTCTGTGGAGCCCTTCACACGCACCATTTCTTTTGATCCTCACAGAAGCACTGGGAGACAAGTGCTATCAGCATTGTGTCCCATTTTACAGATGAATCCCACAATAAACATTTCTCAAGGGTCTCTGTGCTGAGCACTGTGCTAAGCACCAGGGACGCAAGGAGAGGCAAAGGGCAGTTCCAATCTTCAGGTAATTTACCATCCAAAAGGAAGCTGGAGTTCAAAGTTGCTGAGCTTAAGCTGGATTCAAACTCAGGTCTTAGGATCCCAGAATGAGAGCTGGGAGGGGCCTTAAAGACCAGTGGGCTCAGCTCTCCTGTTTTACAGAGGAAGAAACAAGATTAAGTCTTCAGGCCCGATTCCAGCACGCAGCCCCCATATTAGGCTGTCTGTCACCAGGGCACACAAGGATCCTAGAGGGGATATATAGGGAATCACAGGACAGAAGCCCAGCCCCAAACTGTCCCACAGGTGCCTTCAGTTTGGGATTCTGTCTCTGGCTAGTCTGGGTGGGGGGCTGGCTGTATGGGAAAATGCAGTGCTGTCCCCTGGGACATCCACCACTGAGGTGACAAGCCAAACATCCTGTGTTCCCTTCATAACTAACTCACTGTGGCTCTGTCCTCTGGGCATTGGTCTAGACTTTAATAAGGTCTAGACTTTCAGTTTTCAGCGCACAGTAGGCCTCTTAGGGTTCAGGAGAACTCAATAAACATTTATTAAGTGTTTACTGGGTCCAGGCACAGAGCTAAGAGCTAAAAGGTAGGAGGAAAGCTACCTGGGCACCTTGAGTTATCTCATTGCCGGCAGAGTTTCAGGTGTGAAAGCGGCTCGTTGTACTTGAGGCTGCAGGTTCTAGAGCCTTCCCCCATTACTGCACCACTTGGGTATAGTTACCCACGATGGATCCCTGCTGCTTCCCCCAAGAGAACGTGACTAGGACTGCTTCAGCTTTGTCTTTGTACACTCAGCTCTTTGCAGGGGGCCCATGCTTCATAAATACTTGCTGATTGATTGAACACACATGCACACACACACACATGCACACACACACACACTCACACATAGACACACACTCACACACATACACACTCACAAACACACACTCACATACAGACACATATGGAGACACACACATACACACAGACACACACACAAACACACACTCACATATAGACACACTCATATGTACACACATACACACATGTACACACTCACATGCACTCACACACACACACAAACACATGGGGATGGGACTTTGAAAATCAGTGAATCTATTAAACATGCAACCCCATCCCGGACCTGTAGGCAATATCAGGGTATGTACCAAGTGAATCCCAGAGACCTCCTTTATGCCCTTGGGCAACTTTTAAGTCTGTAATACTAGTTCTGGCACCTCTGAGGCCAGAGCACCAGCTTGAGGCAAAAAGATATTTCTATCTTTCCCTCCACCCTGAAATCCAATGAGTATTTCTTGGCCCCAAACCTTGGTCCTTAGCTGATGAAAAAAGACCTGAAATCCTGGGTTAAGGAATCGATGTGACTGATGGGGTCGGGGGAAGATTCGGTTGTTTATGGGCAGGGGAGGAGAAGTATGAGAGCCAGGGTGTTTGGGGGGGAGGATGACTCAGACAGTGAGGTCCTACCCCTCTGTCAGGTAGGTTCTCTCCCCACTGTGGGTCTCACCCTCTCTCCTCAGTTTTAAAAGGTCAAGTCTGACTGTTAGACTATTTCCTAGATGCTGAGTTCAAGTCCAAGGTTCACTGACTAGACCCAGGGTAGAAGTCGCTGTTAATTCCTGGAAGTGCATTGAGGGAATGGGGGAAAGGCAGGTCCATAGGTTGTCACTAAGGGCTGTGCTATCACGCGATCAGGAACAACATGACTTGATAGGCTGAACCAGCACTCCTGAGTTCTATCTACCTCAACCGCTCATTTCAGGTCCCTTTTGCAATCTCCTCTGCCTGTGAAGGGAGCTAGTGTCTTGTTTCCTAACAGTTGTGTTCAGTCTGACATTTATCAGGCACCTGCTGTGTGCAAGGTCCAATACCAGCAACAGCAATTTTCTACTTCCACACCTTTATACAAGTGGCCACCCCTGTATGGAAGGCCTCTCCCTCATAGAAGTCCAAGATACCTTGAAGTACAGCTCAGTGGCTACCCCCTCCATTGGAACTCCCACTCGAGAGCTTTCCTGATCCCTAGCATTAGCCCTCTCTACCTCTTGAAATGTCATTTCACAGAGTTTCTGCTAAAGAAAAGCAGAGTGGTCTAGTGGATAGGCAGGCAGGATTCAAACCCAAACCCTGATTCCAAATCTAATTCTTTCCACTATGCCTGCAGTGACTGGGGGGGAAGAAACAATACAGACAGGGGAGACAATGTAGTAGTGATAACATCTGATGTTTATATAATTCCTTCATGAGTCTTATCTCACTTGAGTCTTACAATAAATAACCCACAGAGGGAGGTTCTACCTCTGCATTTCACAGGTAAGGAAACTTGAGGCAAAAAGAAGTTATTTGTCCACAGTGATACCGTTGGTTAAGTGTCAGAGACAGGATTTGAACCCGTCTTCAGCATTCATTCCACTCTGTTAAACTGCAGCTCTTGGACAACTTTGCAAGAGGTTGAACCTTGTGCTGTGGGCAGAAAACCATGAGACTCCTGAGCAGTGTGGGCCTGGCAGAGACACCCACTAACCCTGTCTGCTGACATGCTACCTAGGATGGGGGGTGCTCATAGCCTGAGATCAACCCCATCCCAGAAGGTGGATTTTCCTGAGAGAGCTACCAGCCATATTCTAGTTTCATTAGCAATCAGGGGCTATGAGTAGAAAAAAGCCATTCCTAGGGATCCCAGTTACCTGGGATCCAAGCCAACAAGCACGTGGAGTCAGAGGGAGAGGGTGAGGTGTGACATTTGGGGCTGTACTCATTAAAGACAACCATGACGATGACATCGACTATAGACCCAGGAAGCCAGAGAAGTAGGTGCAGGAGAGCTCACTACCCTCCATCTCCCTAAGGAGAACCATTCTTGTGCACTGGGATGATTCTAAGAACTCTCCACCAGTCTGGGGTCAGAGTGTAGAGCTGGCATGGGCTGAGAGGTCGGAATTGAGTGTGTGCCTCCTTGCTAGCCCTTGACTTTGGCAGGAGACTGCCATGTTGGGAGATACGTTTCTACCTTGGGATGTGCCTGGATCCAACATCTACAGTCTCTACCACTTTTCCCTCCCACAACCCCTTCTATGCTAACCCTGGATACGCTATATCAGCAACTCTCAAAGTCCAGTCAGAAGCCTCCCCTACCACTCCCCCACTCCATGTCCCTGAGACCTTTTTAGGGGAGCGTGCAAAGCTAACATTATTTTCATAATAATCCTGAGATGTTTTCATTTCTAGATCATGCTATTGAGATATTATCATATTATATTTATTATGTCATTCAGTCAGGTCTGATTCTTTGTGACTCTATTTGGGATTTTCTTGGCAAAGATACTGGAGAGGTTTGCCATTTCCTTCTCCAGCTCATTTCACAGATGAGGAAACTGGGGCAAACAGGGTGAAGTGACTTGCCCAGGGTCACACAGCCTTTAGGATAAAATACAAACTCCTCTGGCATCCAAAGCCCTTCTCAGTCTGAGTCTATCCTCCCTCTCAAGAATTATTCCACATTTCTCCCTTTCAAGCGCCCTATATCCCAACCACGATGGGCTGTTAGCTGTTCCCCATATATATCCCCATGGGCATTCCAAGAGCATCTCCTGCTTCTGACTGTGCCCCATTCCTGGAATCCTTAGCTTCCTTCAAAATTCAGTGATGTCACTTCCTACAGGGAACCTATCCCGATGTCCTCAATTCCTAGTGCTTCCCACCAGAAATTACTTTGTACTTATCTAGTATGCATTGTGTAATTATTTATCTGTGCATGTGCTGTACCCCACTTACACACCCCAACAGAATGTCAGCTCTGCCTTGGCATCCTCAGCATCTAGCATAGGGCCAGGCACTTCATAGATGCTTGCTCCCTGAAGGTACTTTCAATAGTCCAGATGCCTGATTTTTTGGAGGTTATGGGACCCGGGGGCCCACACTTGTTTCCAAGGCTTCCATTTCCCAATCCAGGGCTGCTGGCACCCAGCAATCCTCATTACTGCCAGGGCACACCTCAAATCCTGACATCCCCTTGGTCCCATATCTCCTCTGCCTCAGCTCTGACCTGATGTTTTCGCTGGGTGGTTTCCCATGCTTCTTGATGGCTGCACACTCATTCTTGTGGTTCAGCCAGGCATCCTTTTGGCAGGTCCGGTCGCAATAGTGGGCAAACTTACACTGCCCACATCGCTGGAGCTTCTCCTGCCTTTTAAAACAAGTGTGGCACACGACCTGAGTAAAGCTGGAAAAAGAAGAAGAAATCAGCAGGGGAAAGTCCTGTGCCAGGAGATGCCAATCCTGGGGTAGCCAACATCCTGGGTACAGGCGGGTGGAGAGATGGAGACTCTCACTCCCTAACCCATGTTCTCTGATTCACTGGAACAATGTTTGGTGACTTAATGAGGTCAGTAGTATGGTCAGATTTAATGTGACTCCAGAGAGATGCATGGTGTATGACCTGAATGAGTCACTTAGCTAACTGATGCCAATCTAGTGGCAACTCTTAGAGTGTAGTCTCTAAGATCCATTACAATGTGCATCAGAGGAGAGTTTCTATGCTTATTGGGTCTAGAACAGACAAAACAAATCAAAACCCCCAGATTGGGGATGTGGGAGTGAATAGGACATATACACTATATGGAGAAAATGAAAGATTTAATGCAGTTTTAAGCATTGATAAGATTTAATAAGCTTCAAAACTGCACTAATACTTTTGGGATACTCCATGCAATATATATACACATATATATGTATGTGTGCATTATGTAAATATGCATATATTTGTGCATTATATGAAATATATAGTATACACATATTATACATATAATAAAAATAAAATAACATTCCATAACATGTTACGTTATATGGCATTTATATAATAATAATTGCTAGCATTTATATATGTGCCAGGCACTGTGCTAAGCACTTTATAAATATTATATTGTTTTATCCTTACAACATGCCTGTGGACACATTTAGGTGCTATTATAATCACCATTTTACAGATGAGAAAACTGAGGCAGTTATATGACTTGCTCAGGGTCCCTAATAAATATCTGAGACTTTTTTATTTTGATCTCAGGTCTTCCTGACACCAGGTCCAGTGTTCTGTCCACTAAGTGACCTAGCTGTCCCTAATGTTCTGTATGTATTATATATTGTATATACCTATGGGAGGGGGTACATGGAGTAATGGCCAGAGGTCTCACCTCAGAGCCAAGAAGACCTGAGTTCAAGTCCTTAGTGACTCATACAATCCGTGTAGTCCTGGGCAAGTCACTTAACCTGTACTAAAAGCAAATCATTCTAAGTTGCAAAGAGGGCAATAATCTACATTATGGGAGGGAGGTTCCTCACCTTGGAATTCCCTCTGCTATACCAGATCATGGACTGAGTCCCTATCCCCATATTACATATAAAATAATCACATATAGAACCCATTTTACAGATGGGGAAGAAGTACAACAAGGTTAAAAAAAATTACAACAAAATGTAATAACCAGCTTCACATCACACACAACAGAACCAAAAGCCAGAAGGAGCCCGGGGTCTGCTAAGTTCTGGGCTCCCCATTGGAATTTGGTGCCTCAGACCCAGGCAGCCCTTTCACACTTTTCAGAAGGTAGCCCCTGAAATGATCTGAAAGGGTTGCTGGTGGGCAGTTGGGGAATAAACAGGAATTATAAGGACTTTCTAGCCTAAGCCAGCAGTTTGGGACAAAGATGGTGATCCTTGTTAGAAGCAGGAAATGGGTGCAGAGACAGATGAAGTGCCCAAGGGCTCTAATTAATTGGTAGGGTAGTCTGTGAGAGAGAAGTTGCTGAGAGGCCTGGGTGCATGAAAGAGCTACAGTCTCTAGACTAAGAAAAGATATTTTCCCATAAGGTAGCACCAAAGACAAGGACTCCAGGAGAGGCATAAATAGGCATTAGTAATAAATATAGCCTGGTATGGTAAATATAGCTAAAGATAGCGAAGACTGGGGGTGGATGGTGGGAGGAAAGAGACAGAGACAGGGAGAGAAGGGGGAGAGGGAGGAAGAGAGGAAGAGAAAGCAGGGAAAGAAAAAGAGGGAGAGAGAGAAGAGAGGGACAAAGAAAGGAAAGGAGGGTTAAAGAGAAAAGAGAGAGAAGAAAGAGGAGAGAAGAGGAAGAGAGAAAGGGAAAAAGAGAGGGAGAAGGAGGGAGGAGAAGGAGAAGGAAACGGGGAGAGAAGAAGGAAGAGAGAAAAAGGAAGGAAGAAAGGAAAAGAGGTAAAGAGGGAGAAAGGGGAGAGAGAAAGAGAGAGGAAGGGAGGGTTAAAGACTGGGAGAGAAAGAAGCAGAGAGAGAAAAAGAAAGGAGAGAGAAAAGGAAGGAGAAAGAAAGAGACACATGGAGGCAAGGAGCAGCAGAGACATAATGATCAGAAAGAAAGGACAAGACCAGCAAAGACAGAATACAGGGACTAGCAGAAGTGGTTTGTGTTTTATCAGTAACATAGTAAGACAATAAAGTCTTGTTAACTTGACTGACCCTTGTAGGTAGAATTGAAGAGTATAAGACTGTGCTTCTTATCATTGAGATCTGGAACTCAACTACCTTATACTGTGGCTCACACTTATTTTTTATCTCCTACATGCCTCACCCCCTCCCCCCCACACACACACATACACACGAATCTAGCACAGCTGTAAATATTAAATGTTCAATAAATTGGGGGGGGGATGATTAATTGGGAATGATTTTGAAGAACTCAAGATTTTTTAAAACAGAATCATATATCTAGAACTGGAATGGACCTTAGAGGTCACAGAGTCCATTTTATAGATGAGGAAACTGAGTCCCAGAGTAGTGGCTTGCCCAAGGTCACAGGTGGGAAATGGCATCCTAACAGTCTTCCCACTATGTCACGGTCTCCCAGCTATAAAGTAGAGGTTAGCCGTCACACTTAAGTGGTTTCACACGTTGGATGTTTCTGGTGACAGCTGGTGCCTGGATACAAGGGGAAATCAGCAGGTGGCAGGATAAATGAGCCAGCTAGCTAAAGATAGAAATAGATTCAGATGGGGTTAGGGAAATTCCTTAGTGATTGCCTCATAATAGGTTTATACCTTTACAAAATCAGGGAGAGTGACCACCATGCTTTAATAGATGTACCTTGCTTAGATAGATATTCAGAAGGAAGATAATATACCAGTGGGTTATATGGCAGAGTGAAATGGGCACTGGATGTCAGATTGGTTAGAAGGGAGGTTAGAACTCAAAGATCTGGATTCAAATCCTGACTCCTCTGTTTACCACCTAGGTGACCTCGGGCAAATAATTTTACCTTATTCAGTTGCATCATCTGGGCAATGAAGGGCTTGGACCCTCTCAATCCAATGACCCATCGACTCTGTCTGGGCCAAGACCTTTTCCTCTGACTGAGTGGAGCATAGATTGACCCTGGAGTCAAAGACCCTACATTCCAATCTCACATCTCTTAGCACCTGCATGACCTTGGGAGAGTGACTTAACCTCCCTCAGCCTGTTTCCTCATCTGTTCGATGGAGAAGCTGACTAGCTGCCCTGGATGACCTATCTTTAGTTCTTTCTAATTCTGGATTTCGGGTTCTATGTGTTTCATCCATTCATTCAGCTAGCATTTTCAGCACTGGGGCCAGAACAGTCCTTATATCTCTTAGGACCAAGACAAGACACGGTGTTCTAACAGAAAGAAAGTTGGGTTTTAGAGTCTGAGGCAATTAGGTTCAAACCCCACTTCTGGTCCTTCTTACATGTGCAATCTCAGATAAGTCAGTTCTCTGGCCTCAGTGCCCTCATCTGTAAGGATCGGACTCTATGACCTCTTAATTTCTGGTCTTTTGCTCTAAAAGTAAAAGGCACAAAATGAATTGGACAGCATTTATTAATGACTGTACCAAAGACTCAGCAATGTGCTGGTACAGGAGGCAGTATCCATAGGTCGATGGAAAGAGGACTGACTTTGAAGTCCAAGGGCCTGGAATCAGTTCTAGACTCTGACATAATACTATCTGAGGACCTCAGGTTAGTCCTTCTACCTCTCTGGGTCTCAGTTTTCCTCTGCTGTAAAAATGAGAGAGTTGGGCTAAATAAATTATCTTTATGCATTAAATCTATATTCCTGAGATACAAAGGCAAACACCAAATAGTCCCTGCCTTCAAGAAGCTTGTGTTCTTTTAAAGGGGAGATAGAGAGTGGAAAATGGAATAGAGAAATGATATGAACAGAAATAAATAGAAAGTACATGCAAGTCAGACACAAAGCAATTTGGGGAGGGGTCTAGAGGAGAGTGCTAGCTACTGGTGATGGGAGGGGCACTCAAGTATTTCAGTCCTGCTGTGCTCTCTGTTCCAGAAAATGGCTTGGTTCAGGATTTGCATGGAATGGCAAAGCACCCACAGGAAGGACCAGGACCCCCGGGGAGGCAGGAGTGACCTCAGTCTGCTTTGCTGCCAGGACTTCCCTCCCTATCTTCCTAACCTGTTGGGAGCACCAGTCTCCATGATGCATTATATACATGCACCTTGGGCTGCTCCGTTTAAATCCTGGTTACGGCTCCCAGGTGTACCAGGAATGAAACATCCTCTGAAAATGCCTTCAGCTTCAAGATGAAGGAAATCAGAGGACATCGACACTGTTGGCTTTTCTCCCTGTGGTTGCTTTCTGGTAAAGAAAGGGACCCCCTCCCATAGCCACACTTCCCCAGCCCCCATGGAAGGCTTGCTTTTTTCCATTTTTCTTGTTTTTATCTCTCTGGTAGATGTTTCTTCCCTACAAGGAGTGAAGCATCAAACTGCATCTTCCTGCCCTCTTAACTCTGACAGCTGATGGAAAACAGTGTAAGCCTCCAGGCCAGCTGCCCCCAACTCCCCCACTGTCACATAAACCAAAGACTGGGTGGATGCACTAGGATTACTGCTGGGTTGGCTCCTGAGAGATGACATTGGCAATAGATTGTCTTTCTCCAGCCGCCCTTCTGGTACTGAGAAGCCAGGTCACATGCTGGAGGTCTCCCCCTTGCTTTGCAGTGATGGTTCATAAAACTAGGTCCAGTGCAGCCTAGAGTGGTGGGTGCTGCCGAGGCAAAATGCAAGGCAGAAGCAAAAGTAATTGATGCTAATGGTTGGCAATCCTGGCTTTTGTTGACCAGCTTTAGAGACCAGGGATGAGCAAGCATTTGTTAGACACACATCTCATTGGAGGCACTGTGCTAAGCACTCAGGTTTCCAAGAAAGGCAAAAACATGGTCCCTGCCGTCAGGAAGCTCACATTGTGTAGGAAAAAAAGAGATGCTTCTAGAGGAGAAGTCCAGGTAGTAAGTCTCAGTCAGAAACATGAGAATGCTCTCTCTTTTGATATGGCTTAGGGAGGTCTTCTAATACCACTGAAGTTTTCTGCTCACACTCAAAGCCTTTCTAGATCAATGGAACATTCTAAGCCTTGTGCTTGGTTGACATACCCTTTAATAACCCAGGTTTATCTCTACACTATAAGGAAGG